>CM041211.1:7931399-9131399 GCA_023065735.1 Coffea humblotiana
AAAACTAATTAGAGTAAACTCTAGAAGTAAGTGTCAAGATACCATTGGAGGTTGGACTTGACCAAGTCTTACCTAACTTTACTAAAACCAAAATTGACCCAAATCTTCTTCATTTTCTTCTCTAGCTTGGCCAGCCATATGAAGAAAAATGAGAGAAAGAAAGCTCCAACTTCATCCTCCATCCTTTGCTTGAATCTTGAGATTTCACCGATAGTCTTGCAAAATACTCCATAGAAGTTGGTCTCTAAGGAAGCTTAAGGGGTTTTGTGGAATGATTTGGGAGGAGAAAGGTGTGGGTAGCTTCCTTGCCTAAGGTTTAAGGTAATTTTGCTAAGAAACTCTCTTTATTTCAAATAATTGCAAAATAGTGCCTTATGGAGGCAACTTTGGTAGTTTTATGCAATATTTCATGGTTGGAAGTGATATTATGGAAATTTTCAGTTTTATCAGGAATTTTCTGCCCTATTCTGGCCAGTGTCATTCGAATATGATGGAGGCTGAATTAGCCTTAGCACAAAACATGAAAGTTGTATAGCAATTGAGTGTAGATTATGCCTGTAAAATTTCAGCTCAATGGAGCACTGTAGCCTGTGAAATGACTATTTTACCCCTGCTGCCCTGTTTCTATCCGAAATGATAATCAGCCTCTGTAATTGGCTCGTTTGGCTGGGAAAATGAATAAATTAGCTTTTGATGCCTTCATAAGAATTGTAGCCTTGTATCTTAGCTTTCGAATGGCTTTTGAATCAACTGAATCGGAGTTCTGTGTGCTGAGATATGATTGAATAAATCAGGATTGCTAGTTGAATGTCACAGTGAGCTACGAACTGGAAAATCTGGGGCTGTTTGGGTAAATTTGACTAGGTTAGGTTGAGAACTGGGTTGAGGTGTCTTCATAAGAATTGTAGACTATGTCTTAGCTTCGAAACGGTATAAATTTTACCCAATCCGATTGGTGTAGCTTCGGTTGTGATCAATACGCTAAAAGATGTCAAACCCGCCATTTTGTTCCTTGTCTTAAACCTTAATTCCGGTCACTTTTCTAGCTTGGCTTTGTAATTGAATGACTTTTAGCCTATTGAAGGCTATTGTAATGAGATTATTTGTGTGTGTTTTTGGGGGCTGATTGAGGAAAATAATGAAGCCATAAATGGCTGGAAAATAGGTAAATACAAAGGGCGTGCTGCCCAAATTTGCACTCAAATGGCGATTTCAAAATTTTAAGAGCGGGCATAAGTTTTACGACTATTTTACTCATGTCTTTTGGGCTAAATGTACTTTTTTCACTTCCAAAATCATACGTATACATTGTACTATTAGTTATTCGGATTTTTTTGATTCACTTAATCTTGGGTTGGTTGAACCGTAATATTTTCTTATGATTATTCTTAGGGTTTCTTGGTGATTAAGGGTGTTATCCGGAAGGAATTTTGGACGTTATTTTGCTTATATAGGTGAGTGTACCACTCGCATGACTCGTTGTTTAACTGTGTTACCTATACCTGCATAAGGTGACTTGCTTGACTGTATTACCTGCTTAGTTTTGGACGAGTCGAGGGTGTCTTTTACCACACTTGTCTCCCTCGCTTATTGTCAAATCACTATATGAATTTGAATTAGTTGTTCCTGTATGCGGACTTGTATGGTTACGTGCACTGAAATCTAGACCCTCTGGTGGGGCATAGCCGTTGTGCTAGCCTGTTGTGTTGTCCAGCACCGCCAGGGACGAAATCCTGAAATCTAGACCCTCTGGTGGGGCATAGCCGTTGTGCTAGGCGTGTTGTGTTGTCCAGCACCGCCAGGGATGAAATCCTGAAATCTACACCCTCTGGTGGGGCATAGCCGTTGTGCTAGCGTGTTGTGTTGTCCAGCACCGCCAGGGATGAAATCCTGAAATCTAGACCCTCTGGTGGGTTTAGCCGTCGTGCTAGCCTGTTTGTTGTCCAACACCGCCAGGAATGAAATTCTCGACTTAGGGTTAAGTTATATTCTGAAGTTCTGGAACACTCGAGTTTTACCATCCCTTTTGGCTCCTGAGAGCCACCTGTATTCTTTCCATTTGAAGTATTTATTCATTTCCCTATCTGGTGTGTATAATTGCATGATTTAAAAAGTGAAATGCCATGTTGCGTGACTACTTGTACTTTTGGTATCTCATGGAGCTTAAGCTCACCCCCCCTTTCCGTTACCTTTTTTTTTCTTACAGGGTTCAAATTTTGGAACTGTGACTTTGAAGATAAGAGTGGAGCTAGTTTAAATATTCTTTCGTGTAGCTCCTCTGAAATTGGAAAACCCTAATTGTATTTTAATCAAATGTTTCCCTTTCGAATTGCTCATTTACCCACGTGTGTATATAAAAGTGGTGGATCTTGTCTATGTGGCTCATTTGTTTGGGAATGTACATTCTCTAGTGTGATATATATAGTTTGCTTGTACTTGCTTGGGATTCGGATGAGTGCAGAGTTTGAACGTGGAAAGAAAACTTCTAGCAGGAAACCCTTGCAGAGAAATCCGGCCGTATATCTGGCCAGTTCTTGGCCGGATACTTGGCCGGATTGGCAGGGCAGGTTGGAAAAATTTGAGTTGCTTTCTGCCTCGAATCCGGCCTGGAATCCGGCCAGATCTTGGCCGGATTGTGACGTGGCTGTTTTCCAATTGTGTTTTCGTTTTCATTTTTATTTCCGTTGAGGTGTTTAATCGAAGTACCAGGTCACCGTGTGGTTTAGAAATCAGGTTTCCAACTTAGTAGTCTCCTGTTGTTTGTTTTTTTTGGGTTCTATCGCGCGTAATTTTGGATTTGTATGATTCGACTCAGTAGTCCTGGCGAGAGTTGGGCGGGCTGTCCGCCAAACCCTTTGGTTCGCCTTAGGGGGAGGTGGGGCTGTCACAGGTGGTATCAGAGCCAGTTTCGCGTGGTCTCTGCGCGGAGTGAGCTTGGGCCAAGTGGTGTATGGTCCTAATTGTGTGAATAAGTGTAAAGGACTAAGTGCCCTTCTTGGGCATAAGCTATGAATTGTGCCTGTTATAAGTGTAAATTCTTTTCATGGTACTTGGGGACAATAGTTATGTACGTCAGGTGGGAATCTTTGATATCGGTGGTTTACTCTTGGGACCGGCCGGCTCGAGTTGTGAATTATCTTATCGTGGATTCTTGTACTTGAGTACCAAATAGTGGGAACACTAGAATAAGGGCCTGTACCTTGATTACACTTGAGGTGAGTTCTTATGGCAAAGGTCGGCCCTTAGTGATGTGTTGGCTGAACATTGTATTTTGGAGCTATGTATGTGAACTTTATATAGTGATTGTGTGGCTAATGGAAGTAATGCACCTAGTCTGATATTTTGATGAGTGATATAAAATATTGGTGATTGGATAGTACTGAACCTAATTCATGAATCTTTTTATAGGGTTAGTCTTGAAGTTAAGTGAAATTTTCTTTGGTGATTCAAAAGGGAGGAAACTATCTATGATGGATGAGTATCATGAGCTGTGGTTGGTGAGTGATTCCAAAACTGTTTCCAAAATTATCTTCGAACTATTTCCTGCACTGTTTTCTTGCGTGTGTGTTATGCAATGATTTGGCTCAAATGAGTGCTTGGAAGTCTTGTGCTTAACACCAACGTCTCCACTTTAATGACACTTGATCTGAATGTGGGAGCACTGATGGCTCTCTTGTACTGCTTGACTGTTACTGGATTTTATTGGAGAGTGGAAGTTTAAGTACTATGATTTCCCTAACTCACAAGAGCAATAAACTTACATTTGATTACTGATAAATGCACTAGTGTGAAACTTATTTGATTATTGATTTTTATTGGACATTTGTTGAGCTTTTAACTTACCCCAAAGTATTTATTCCCTTTCCACAAAGCTTGAGGCAAAGGAAACACTTGGATTAACTTTTAGTGTGACGGGATGGGAGATCTCGGGTATATTTTGAATTTTGATTAGAGTGGCCCTTAGTGCCTGAGTGACTTTCGAGAACTATCCTGACTTGATTAGGGCATGAATGGGAGAAGCTCCTGAAAAGTAGAAGAACTCGCTGTAGAATCATTTTTGTGCGTAAAAGAGAGAATTTCGAGGACGAAATTTCTTTTAGGGAGGAGTGTGAGGACCCGCAAAATTCTCCTTGTTTTATTGAATATTACTTTATTTTCCGCTTGCATTTTCCTTACTTTAATTTTAGTATATTAATTTTCAGAGATTTTATAAGTGAGTGTCGTTTTTAAATCATTTATCTAGTATAAGTGCGTACATGTTAAGTTTGAGGTGCGTTGTGGATGTGGGACCCGCTAGTAAGGTAAGTGCGATATATTTTTACCACTAGTTGGAGTTTTGTGTTAAGTGATATTATTTTACAAGGTACTAAGAGATGATTAGGGATTAGCTAGGAAGATTAGTATTGGAAGACAAAACTAATTAGAGTAAACTCTAGAAGCTAAGTGTCAAGATACCATTGGAGGTTGGACTTGACCAAGTCTTACCTAACTTTACTAAAACCAAAATTGACCCAAATCTTCTTCATTTTCTTCTCTAGCTTGGCCAGCCATATGAAGAAAAATGAGAGAAAGAAAGCTCCAACTTCATCCTCCATCCTTTGCTTGAATCTTGAGATTTCACCGATAGTCTTGCAAAATACTCCATAGAAGTTGGTCTCTAAGGAAGTTAAGGGGTTTTGTGGAATGATTTGGGAGGAGAAAGGTGTGGGTAGCTTCCTTGCCTAAGGTTTAAGGTAATTTTGCTAAGAAACTCTCTTTATTTCAAATAATTGCAAAATAGTGCCTTATGGAGGCAACTTTGGTAGTTTTATGCAATATTTCATGGTTGGAAGTGATATTATGGAAATTTTCAGTTTTATCAGGAATTTTCTGCCCTATTCTGGCCAGTGTCATTCGAATATGATGGAGGCTGAATTAGCCTTAGCACAAAACATGAAAGTTGTATAGAATTGAGTGTAGATTATGCCTGTAAAATTTCAGCTCAATGTGAGCACTGTAGCCTGTGAAATGACTATTTTACCCCTGCTGCCCTGTTTCTATCCGAAATGATAATCAGCCTCTGTAATTGGCTCGTTTGGCTGGGAAAATGAATAAATTAGCTTTGGATTCCTTCATAAGAATTGTAGCCTTGTATCTTAGCTTTCGAATGGCTTTGAATCAACTGAATCAGAGTTCTGTGTGCTGAGATATGATTGAATAAATCAGGATTGCTAGTTGAATGTCACAGTGAGCTACGAACTGGAAAATCTGGGGCTGTTTGGGTAAATTTGACTAGGTTAGGTTGAGAACTGGGTTGAGGTGTCTTCATAAGAATTGTAGAATTATGTCTTAGCTTCGAAACGGTATAAATTTTACCCCAATCCGATTGGTGTAGCTTCGGTTGTGATCAATACGCTAAAAGATCAAACCCGCCATTTTGTTCCTTGTCTTAAACCTTAATTCCGGTCACTTTTCTAGCTTGGCTTTGTAATTGAATGACTTTTAGCCTATTGAACGGCTATTGTAATGAGATTATTTGTATGTGTTTTTGGGGGCTGATTGAGGAAAATAATGAAGCCATAAATGGCTGGAAAATAGGTAAATACAAAGGGCGTGCTGCCCAAATTTGCACTCAAATGGCGATTTCAAAATTTTAAGAGCGGGCATAAGTTTTACGACTATTTTACTCATGTCTTTTGGGCTAAATGTACTTTTTTCACTTCCAAAATCATACGTATACATTGTACTATTAGTTATTCGGATTTTTTTGATTAACTTAATCTTGGGTTGGTTGAACCGTAATATTTTCTTATGATTATTCTTAGGGTTTCTTGGTGATTAAGGGTGTTATCCGGAAGGAATTTTGGACGTTGATTTTGCTTATGTAGGTGAGTGTACCACTCGCATGACTCGTTGTTTAACTGTGTTACCTATACCTGCATAAGGTGACTTGCTTGACTGTATTACCTGCTTAGTTTTGGACGAGTCGAGGGTGTCTTTTACCACACTTGTTCTCCCTCGCTTATTGTCAAATCACTATATGAATTTGAATTCGTTGTTCCTGTATGCCGGACTTGCATGGTTACGTGCACTGAAATCTAGGACCCTCTGGTGGGGCATAGCCGTCTGCTAGCCTATTGTGTTGTCCAGCACCGCCAGGGATGAAATCCTGAAATCTAGACCCTCTGGTGGGCTTAGCCGTCGTGCTAGCCTGTTGTGTTGTCCAGCACCGCCAGGAACGAAATTCTCGACTTAGGGCTAAGTTATATTCTGAAGTTCTGGTAGACTCGAGTTTTACCATCCCTTTTGGCTCCTGAGAGCCACCTGTATTCTTTCCATTTGAAGTATTTATTCATTCCCTATCTGGTGTGTATAATTGCATGATTTAAAAGTGAAATGCCATGTTGCGTGACTACTTGTACTTTTGGTATCTCATGGAGCTTAAGCTCACCCCCCCTTTTCCGTTACCTTTGTTTTTCTTACAGGGTTCAAATTTGGAACTGTGACTTTGAAGATAAGAGTGGAGCTAGTTTAAATATTCTTTCGTGTAGCTCCTCTGAAATTGGAAAACCCTAATTGTATTTTAATCAAATGTTTCCCTTTCGAATTGTTCATTTACCCACGTGTGTATATAAAAGTGGTGGATCTTGTCTATTGTGGCTCATTTTTTGGGAATGTACATTCTCTAGTGGATTATATATAGTTTGCTTACTTGTTTAGGATTCGGACGACCCGTGCAGGAGTTTGAACGTGGAAAAGAAACTTCTGGGCCAGGAACCCTTGCAGAGAATCCGGCCGTATATCCGGCCAGTTCTTGGCCGGATACTTGGCCGGATTGGCAGGGCAGGTTGGGAAAATTTGAGTTGCTTTCTGCCTCGAATCCGGCCTGGAATCCGGCCGGGAATCCGGCCAGATCTTGGCCGGATTGTGACGTGGATGTTTTCCAATTGTGTTTTCGTTTTCATTTATTTCCGTTGAGGTGTTTAATCGAAGCTACCAGGTCCCCGTGTGGTTTAGAAATCAGTTTCCAACTTAGTAGTCTCCGGTTGTTTGTTTTTTTGGGGTTCTATCGCGCGTAATTTTGGATTTGTATGATTCGACTCAGTAGGTCTTGGCGAGAGTTGGACGGGCTGTCTGCCAAACCCTTGGTTCGCTATAGGGGGAGGTGGGGCTGTCACAAAAAGTCATCAAGAGAGGGATACTCCAACTCTTTGATCAGTCTCTGTATCATATAGAACTAAAGCAGCCCATGTACTGCGATCACCGTAGTCTTAAAACAGGAGAAAGTCATACTCCAAAGATACTAGAAATCAAATATTTTTTTCGTCCAAGAAATTTCTTCACTCATCATCCACATCTCCCATCCAAACCATAGTCGATAACCAACTACACAAAAAGATGCCCTTTTGAAAGTCCAGAGTAGATTGCAACGGCTAAAGAAGTCGGAATTGGATCAGTTAGGACAGCAAAGTTTCTCAATATATTTCTGAATTCATTGAGATACATTCCTCCTGATTCGATTTCTTTGTGCAAGAAGAAGTCCAATGAATAAAGCCATGCATTATGAACCACACCGATGTTTTAATCTCACTCACAAACTCGTGCTTAGTAGTAATATCAACATCTCTGGAGTCCATCACTTCCAAGAATTGTTTTCTTAAAACTATTATGACTCTGAAAACTTAGGCAGTTGGTTTTGTATAGAATTTTCACCACTTTGTTGTCATCGTTCACAGCATAATTCCCAATAAAGAATAGTGTTTAGCTAAATTTTCGTTTTGATTTTTAACTCTTCTTTCCTAGGCCAATTCATTAGTATCATTAATAATTCCCATTTAAGAATTCATGGTGTAATATGAATAAATATTTTATAGAAATGATAATATGATTATAATGGATAGAAACTAAAATTAACTTGTAATGAAATGAATGTTTTGAGAGTAAAAAAATATTTGCAACATATCAACAAACATATCAGAAAATATTTTTCATTGACAAACCAAACATCGGAAAATTATGAAAAAGGGAATTTGGAAAATATTTTCACTTAATAACCAAACATTGGAAAATTATGGGGAAGGAAGTGATATTCCAAGAAAATGACTTCGATGGAAAATATTTTCCTAGGGAAAATATTTTCAGTCCAACCAAACGGACCCGTAACTAATATTATTTTCATCTCAAAACCTATACGAGTAAATCAAATCGAACACTAGATGAATTAAATTGTCATTCTAATATTATTTCAGGTTGGCCCACATCCATGCCATCCACTGCCACATCATCAGAGAGACGGCCCCACCACCATGTCAACTATCCTACATGCCAATCTTTGATGAGTTGGCAACATGCATGTAAAGGGGTAAAATAGTCTTTCCACATACCATCGTCGTCTTCTATAGTAAACACATAATGACTCGTCTGCTAACCCTCGGCTCTGCCCCTCCCTTTCGTATGTGTCTATTTCCCCTTCATTTTAATTTTAGTTTCTGCAGTAAGGTTTTATTTAATTCATCTGGTAGTTTTCCTGGTTCCATAAATGGAGGGCTCTTCAGCTCTGCCGTCCGATTCCAACAATCAAAATCCGACGGGCGGAGCCGCCGAATTTCTCTCCAACCTTCCTTCTCGCGGCCTCTTCTCCTCCACTGTCCTCTCTTCCAATCCGGTACTTCAATTTTTCGTCATAAGTTTTCCCTTTTTAAGCATTTGATTTTTCTCTTCTTGTTTTTTTTTTTTTTGGATTGGAAAATTTTGTAATTTATGGTACTAAAGTTAAATGTATAATGTAGTAAAATTGCTTAAGTTCGTATAAGTCTGGGAAATTGTATAGCATTTGCTAATGTGAGAATTAGTTGGTGAAAATGGAGTTAAGAAGGGACGGTAACCATTGACGTTAAGGGTTTGGGGAGGTTAATTAGATGCTAACTGTTTGCTATTCAGGTTTGAAGAGTATGCTATTTGTGTTTGATGTTGTGGGGGATTTTGATTACCTGCTTTTCTTTAATCAGTGTTGGAGGGGAAAAAAAAGGGATTTTTTTTTAAATTTCATGGTTTGAATTTGATTCACAACATTGGTATTTAGCTGCCATTTTTATGGTGTTTTTAGTTGGTAGTGAACCTAATTCATGGCCTTGTGTGCTTAAATGATTGTGTTATTGTGATTCTCACCTTGTTTACGGTAATAGAGGTTGTCTTAAGTAGTGTGGCGTGTTTTATGAGAACAAGAAGGATGGACTTTGTTTTCACGCTTTTGTTTTAGTTGATGATACTGTCTGATCTGCACTGATAGGACTGCAATTTAGGTAGTGTTGGTTTGTTAACAATATTTGAGAGGTTCTTGGCGGAGTAAAATTGAAGTATTTCACACTGTTGTTTTAACTGATGATACTGCAATTCTGATATGCGCTGATAGGACTGCAACTTAGGGGATTGTTAACAATTTTTGAGAGGCTCTTGGCGGAGTAAAATTGAAGTATTTTACTACGTATGGTTGTAATAGATGATTCAGCTTCAAAGTCAAGGTCGTTTACCCATTCAAAAGTTAAACATTGCAGGAAGACTTGTTACATTTATGCTTAATTGTTGGTACATCACATTTTTAATATCCATATCCAGTAGTTTTACAATTTTGTAGACGTCTAGACATGAGACATGCAGTTCTTCAATGTTAATATGCATCTGTATTCTGTATTCTCCTTTTCAGTTTAAACTCTACTATTTACTTTTGTAAGAAACTTGTGCAGGGTGGCATGCGAGTCTACATATGCGATCATGATACAGCACCACCAGGTCCTCTTCGTTAACTATATAGAATGTATTTGGTTTATTACTTTCGAAAGCTTGTGCAGTGGACTATTAAGATGAGATGAACTTCTGCTTTCTTATTTAAAAAATGCATATATATCAGGATTCAAAAACCAAATTATCGTGTAGATAAGATGATGTGACAGTTTTGGCCATAGTTGATGTTACACTAGAAAGGTTAGAGCAAGAAATATGACTCGCATGACAGTTTCCTCGAGGGTTTGTTGAATTTAGCTTATCTATATTAGCTGTTGAAACTACACCATGGTGTTTTTGCCCAGTTAGATGGCTAATATTCTTACTTCATGGAAGGAGTACCGATACTGTCTGACTTTCTAAGGGAGAGTGACTATTAGTTTATGGTATTACTTGAGAACCAAAAAACAGAAATATTTGTAGAAGATTGTGATGAATGAGGTGATTTAAGCCTTGTGTACAAACAAAATAGGGGAATGAAAGTGGTAGAAAGTGCCAAATATTCTGTTATGGGTACATGATGTATCTTTAAACTACTGGAAGATTCCATATCTTGTCCAATGGATTTTCCTCTGCTCGCCTTGTTTGCATTGTGAGTAAGGAACTTTTAGGCTAACCTAACTTTGGTGTGGACACTTAAAGGATTTGTAGCTTCCTTAGCTAAGTCGAGTTTATATGTTCAGGAAGCCTAGATCTTGATTCAAATTTAACACAAAGTTCACTCTTTATTATATAATTTGCATGTGAAGACAAGATTCTGTGTGGTGCATGAAGATTCAATAGTTACGTATCTTAGTCAAGGACATAGCTTCTTTCATTTGATGAGAAGCTGCTGCATTGGTTTTCCACTTTAATTATATTAGACACTAGCTAGTGTTCGAAAAGGCTTTGCATGATTTCATTGTTATAGTTGTGCTTTCGCCATTTAAGTATAACCGAATTGGTGACTCTGTTACTACTATGTATGCAGCGGAGCAACTCATAAAGACAAACCAAACAAACATATTAATTAGGTCATTAATGCTGAAGAAACAAAAGGGTGATTCCGGTTCAAAAGATGGAAAGGCTAATGCATCAAATGAATCTTCTAGAAAAAGGTTAACTCTTTTCCTCTCTCAGGATTTTGTTAGTTGCTTTGCAGTTATAAAAATTGCAGTTGCTTTTTTTTCTTCCTCGGGATAAAATCTAGCGGTTGCTTCTTGGTGTTTTAATCACTTCGTGGTTACAATGTTTGTCACAGTATTTACGCGATCTCTAATTTCAGGACTGCTGATAGAGCATTAGACAGCAGGGCTAAAAGGGCAATGACCATCAGTCAAGTTGCTTCTCGGCAAGGTGAGTACGAATTGTTCAGTTGCTTATTATCTTTAGCAAAATGCAGGACCAGAAGATAACTTCTACAGAATGAGAATGTTCTGCTGGTACAATGCACTTACGAAATTGTTGGCAGTAAATGAAGTTGCGAGTAAAAAATGGTCACCATTTTGGTGATAGGCTTAGTGGCTGCCTTTGTGCTCCCTTTTCCCTGAGGAATTCAGTGATCAAGAATAAAGACTGCATTTTTGGTCTGCCTTGCAGTCCAAGAGCCTTGGCTTTTTTAGCATCAATTGAATGCACCAAACGTCCACACTAGGTTTTCCTTTAACAGACAAGTTTATTGTCTTCAGAGCGTATGTATTTTATTAAGCAAGAGTGTCACGTTCCTTTAGCAGATGTGCCCATTATTCTCTTCGTTGTTTAGAAGAATGAAGGCATGTGTCAATTACGGAATATGCCTTCTGCAAAGCTATTTGTCATGCTGTACTCTATCATTCTTATTATCGTTGTTGGTGTCATTAGTATTCTTATTATTATTCACTTGTAAGAAGGTTATACAAAGGCTGGGTTTTTGCTCTTTTATTTGGCTCATGTTAGACATTTGATGAACCTTATCTTTTGTGAGCTTGCAGAAGGATCAAAATCACGCTTGCCTGAGAGAGATCTGCAGAGTTAACAGTTGAGAGAATTCGTGCTCTTCTGAAGGAGAGAGGTCTTTCCCTGAAAGGAAGAAAGGCAAGTATCCTTTTACTTTTGATTGAAATAAAGTCTGACTCGCCTAGAATTCAGTATCATCTCCATCCTCCATCTCTTGTATTTTGGTTGAGAGACCTGTTTTTGAAGTTCAGATTCTGAATGATTATCGGAATATAGATGCTAATACTGAAGTAGAGATAAATGTTTCGACTAGTGACTGTAGAAGATAAAGTCATGTTCATTCCAAGCCATAGCACAGTGAGTAGGCACATGTATGTGGTGTAGTTATTTGAGTTTGGATATCCACTCTGTGTCTTAGATATCACCTCAAAATGAGCATAGCTCTATCACTTTTGTGGTGAGAAAACAAACACGATTTCGTTCTAGAAATAGTAATGATGCAATCTATGGATATTCTGCTTTGCGACTTGAAATTTTGGGTTTTTGAAGTTGGGCTGTGTGGATTAGTAGGCAAATAGCTTGCTAATTGTTGTCTGAAAATCTCTCTTGTATGTTTGCTTGATTTGTGATTTCTATCTCCACAGGATGAGTTGATTTCCCGCTTGAAAGGCGCAAATGGAGTAATGCATGATTTTTCAAAGCTGGGAAGGTGACCGCACCTACATGTACCAACTTTTTGCTAGGAGAATCTAGGTTTTGTTGTAACTTTCTTATACTCTGGACTAATTTTGAAAGAGATGTCGTGATGCTACTTGCAATTGCTCGCTTTGGACTGCCTCCGTGTGTTGTATTATCATGGAACTCTCTCAATTGTGGAGTGGGATGCTTGGTAGTAGATATCTGAACTTTGACCAATGTAACATGGTGGGTTATCATCCTTGCCGCAGTTGATGATGACATCCTTTTTAGCTTCACCCTCTTCCTTTTGTTTGCCGGGTATTGCTTAGACTTGTCGATCAAGTGCAATTAAAGTTTGTCTTCTATTTACATGGGTTGATCATGGCTGTAGTCTACGGCCTGCAAAATAAATCGCCCTCATGTTCTATCGTTTGAATTCATAATCCGCATTGCTGGTGTAGGGGGGCAAAAGAAAAAGGATCCTTTACACTGAGCAGGGAAAAATAGGGAAATGAAGAGTGAAAAGAGAAATAATATTAACTAGTTTACTGTGCCCTCCTAATTGGATAGATTTTAGACAATTGAGTCAGTACTAGAGGTGTGTTTGGATAGCAACTATTTGTCCAAAATTATTGCTTATATACACAAACGCATCACATCTTTCAACACAATTTCTTATTTCGCATGTATCATATCACAAAGATGCGATAGTAATTATTTCAAATACGGATTCCAAGTAATTTTAAGACTTTGTACTATATCATTGTAATTGATCGAATTTCTTCCAAGCAAGTAGTAATATTTATAGCGCTTTAATGTTGTTTGCCCTTCCTAAAGTTTCCATTCCTATGGAGTCTCAATGGGTTCTGGGTTTGCTCTCCCTGATGCTTCTGGGCTTCATCGAGCAATGCTTGAAGCACACATAAAACTATAAAAGGAACGTTGGAAGAACACTAGAAATTGATTGCTTGAATATCATTCCATGTCTAATGTGAATGCTACCAGCCAACCCGAACGGGTTTGTTGGGTTCTCACGTGTACAAGGGATAATTTGGTTTCCGACTATTGCAGAAAGCTCTCTTCTAGTTTAAAAAATTACACCTTACCTTCCTATGATTAGTTATTTCAGTAACAAATATAAACCCAATATGGCTAACTTTCTCCTCAAAAGATCCTAAAATACCCCTTTGTTACTTAGAAAGGAGAAAACAAACTAATAAATTTTCTTTCATATTGTAACTATTGTAAATGACATAACCACGTATTCTAACGAATTTAATAAATTACTTCACCTTAATTCCTATATTCTTACAATTTTGACAGTCTACTATTGCCACCCTAAATCTTCCGCTGCAAATCAACTGTTGATAATTAAAGTTTGCATTCAACCTAATATTTAGCTTTTTTTTTTGCCTAAAATTCAATGTTTTGAATTGACCAATGTTACTTTTCAACCTTGTTGTTATTAAATAATGTAACATACGAGAACACCAACATGGAACAACCAAAAGTAACACTAGAAACCGCATCCCCATGTCTCTAGATAAATCTGATTGTAGTTTTTATATCTCAAAATTCTTTTTTACACAATTGGGCATAACACTATAATCTTCTTTAATCCACGTTCCCTTTTTACCTATCAATATTTATTTTTTTGTATGTACTCAGTATCACCTTCATCTTTTGCACCTTCAATTTATTTTGACAACAAATATGATCCGGCAACTTGTCATTTTGTAATTTCAATTCATAATACTTATTAAAACAAGAATACAAGAAAAAAAGAGAGTGTATCTATTTGCAAAAAATAGGTGGATTATGAGATGTAGGAGAAAGAAGGTAAGAAAAAGAGTTGGAGAGATAGAACAAGAGTTTAGTTTGTGTGGCAGCAGTGCTTTAAATAAAAAAACTAGTTGTAATTGTAGAGTTTTTTTGTTTGTAGGAATTATTTATAAGTGAAGATATTATAGTCATTTTACTACATGAAGGGAGGTTAGTGTAATTATTCAAACCTGAAGGGAGTTGAGTGAAATTGTTCAGAAACCTCATGTTTTCTGAAATTATCCCCGTGTACAAATCTCCTAAACTATAGTGGAGATTTCCAAGAGACAAAGTCAAATGGCAGATTGATTGATTCATCAGCTCTGACAGTCGATTGTTTGACATTCAAATGAAACAGTCAACGAGTCTTAAATTCCCCTAAATCTTGTTCTTTTTTTAATTTAAAGGGGTAAGATCCTAATGCATTTTTGATTTGGTCGAGTATGAGCCTGCAACTTTTGGTTTACGAAGGCTGGCTAAAAGAGTAGCGGCGTAAGTCGGCCAGTTTGGAGACTGGACAGAGATTATGAAATTCTTTTACGTACATTTTTTGGATTTGACCTTAAGTATGTTACTTAGTCAAAATTGGCTTCTAATTTGGTTGTTATTGCAAATTAAGACTGAATGAAGGCAGAAAAGATGTGTGCAAGAATTTCAAGAAAGGATGGTCTTCAAAAGCAGCATTTTTTTTTTTTTTGAAAGAGAGGACGAAATGTAGCATTTGGTAGAGAGTTAGGCATGTGAAGAAAAGCAAAGAGATAAGGGCATAACGAAGTCGGCATCAGCATAATACTGTGCCCTTAAAATATATAGAAATAGAAAAAGAAGAGAAATCAACTTGAAAAAGCGATTCGTGAAATAATTGAAATAAAAGACTTGCAAAAATGATCGGAGAACCGAAAGAGGTTCAACTTTTGGATTTTGCACTTAGTCAAATACTTCTTTTTTAGATTTTAAAAAATTTCCGAACACATTTTCTACTCATCTTTTCATCACGCATACATCAATTATATACTACATCATTATAATAATTTTTTTTCAAAAGTCTCCCAAAAAAAAAAACACAATTTTTGACTGAACTAATACCTCAAGAAAAGCCTATATTGATATGTTTTAATTTGCAAAAAAAAAAATTTTATTTGATTGCATTATACATGTTTTTTAAATCATCTTTCTATTTTTACATATATCACATTATAAAATTTATTACTATAATATTAATTTTTAAAAAATTGTTCTATATAATATACTGTCCAAACACGCGTTTTTAATAAGAAAAGGGAACAACATGCATACAAGGCTAAATTTTTAATTTCCTCTATTAATGTTTTATCTTATGACTTAAAAAAGAACTCCACAACTCAAGCTCGAACTCTAACTCAATGGATTTAATTCCTAATCTTCCTCTTAGCTTACTAGTCTTTACGGAGGACAAAAACATCTGCCCTTTTTTTGTTTGTTTTTTGAGTGAAGAGAAAATGTCAGTCTAATTAGTAATTACCTCTTCCATTGATAGACAAAACGAAGTGTTCACTGTTCAATTTGGCCTCTGAAGAAATGCAGACTCGTTGACACAAGTGACAAGACAAGACTAGAGACAGCCACTAAAGAATTACTGCACATTTTCTTTCTCTTTTCTATTTTTCTTGCATTTCAAGCAGAATTTTTAACACTAACGTTCTTAAGAGCACGTGATTCATCAGCTCTTATTCATAGCCTGCATGAAAGTTGTAGTGGGGACAGATGTCATGCCAGGAGATGGCTATCATCACTTGAGACCGTAGCCAAAGAAGAAAAATAATAGCCACAAAATATTACCGACACAGCCGGTTTGCATTATCCTTTCTAAAAACCATTCAATAAATAGTGATTTTTTTTAAAAAGAAGTTCTCTTTGCAACATTTGATGTAATTATATAAGCTATATTTTAACAAGTCATTTCAAATCCAAATTCATATAAAAATAAAAATACCTCCAAAAGTGATTTTAAAAATTTTAAAATTAAGAACCCATTTATATTGTTAATTTATTACATTTTTATACAAAAAAATGTAATACAGTGATTTAATGTACGTGAAATAAATAGATAAAAAATGTGTTTATGTAAAATATAAAAATTTCTTGAAGAAAAAATATCAATACATTACTTTATTTGTTCAGATATTGTCGCAATAAAAATTAAAAAGCAACTGAAATAATTGAATAATGCCTAAAAAATTATAAACCAAATGATTTAGTTTGACGGAAAAGTAAGCAAATTAAGATTAAAAAAAAGGTCGGTAAAGGCGAGGGGAAATGATACTGGGCCACCACTTTTGGACGGCGCTCTGTGCAACATGGACTGCAATTGGCTGCGGGAACGGACACGTAAGAAGCTAAGGCCCATATTTCTCGCCCTATCTTAAGCCTGTAAGGCTGCAACCGCCCGTCGTTTTCGCCACAAAACGGCGCCGCAGTTTTCAAGGTGGATCTTGAGAGAAAATATTGGATATGGAAGTCGTCTGCTCTGTTTTGTCTTGTCACATCTTGATTTTTTTCTAAAAAGAAATCATTGTTTCGATTTTTTCAGTTGTTTTTCCCTGTTGCTTTTAAAGTTGAATTTGACTTTTCATGTTGATGTTAAAGGACAAACCCTAAGATGCATTATGAAGATAATTTCTACGTTTTAAAGTAAGGAATGTGTTTAGATAGTAAATTATTTTGAATAATTTCTTTAAAAAATACTGTAATATATTTTTGTATGATGTATATGTTACAAAAAATAGTTAAAAAGTGTATTTATCATATAAATAAATATATCTGTGCAAATAATCTAATATCCAAACAATGCTTAATAGTTTTCAAAATGGATTTTTTTTTTGATAATCTTCCAAAAGTTTAATTAATTTGCTGTGGTAAGACAAGGATTGGATAACTCAAAATGCTAATGTAAGCTTTAGGACTTTTTAACTTTGAATTAACCAATTTGGAGTTTGCTACCTTAGTGGGCTAGTCTTTTCTAGTGCATAGGGCTGCAAACGAGCCGAGCCGAGTCGAGCTTTGGCCTTATCGAGTCGAGCCTTGACTTAATTTCATCGAACTCGAATTCGAGCTCGAGCTCGACGAGCTGGCAATTTTGAAGCTCGAGCTCGAGCTCGACTCGATTCGAGCCGAGCTCGAGCTCGAGTTCGAGCTCGAAAAAATAAAAATAATTATTTTATTTTTTAAAAAAATAAATAAAATAATATTTTTTATTAATAAATAATA
Source organism: Coffea humblotiana (assembly GCA_023065735.1). Classification (NCBI taxonomy): domain Eukaryota; kingdom Viridiplantae; phylum Streptophyta; class Magnoliopsida; order Gentianales; family Rubiaceae; genus Coffea; species Coffea humblotiana. Next base: position 7,948,818 of record CM041211.1, read on the forward strand.
AAATATTAAGGATATTTATGTAATTTTACTATTAAAATAAAAATAAAAATAAAAAAATATATATATACTCGAGCTCGCGAGCCGGCTCGCGAGCTAACGAGCTTAATATTTTGAGCTCGAGTTCGAGCTCGAGTTTGACTCGACCAGCTCGAGCTCGACTCGAGCTCGAAAAATGTCGAGCTCGACTCGAGCTTGAATCGAGCCGCTCGCGAGCGGCTCGCGAGCGGCTCGATTCGTTTGCACCCCTACTAGAATTTTAGATGTTTATTTAGTTCAATGCAGTTAAATTACAATACATTGAATGTACTCATCAATTTCTAGTATGTCAAAGACATTAAAAGAATAGTTGATTTTAAGTTGATTAAAGAAATTATAGATCAAGATTTAAAATAGGAACAACAAATGTAATAACACATCATATAATATAAGTGAATATTTTATGTAGTAAAAAATTTAAACAAAATTCTCCAATTTACATGTATTAATTTTTTTGATGTCCTAAAAATTGACATCTGTGGTTGTAGCTAAACTATGTTGATAAAATAAAAGAAGTAAAATCCTCGCAAAATTGTGAACATATCTGTTAGACCAATTAACCCTAGGTTAAAAGAAGTAACTATTTTCACTTTGAATTTTTTTATAAACACACTCACAATTAAAAGAAATAAAATCCTAAGAATATAACACTCACAATTAATTAGTTGTGGTAAGACAACGATTGGATGGCTCAAAAATGCCAATGTAAGCATTGGGACTTGTTAACTTTGAATTAACAAAATTTGGAGTTTTTCTACATTCGTGGGCTAGTCTTTTCTAGGATTTTAGCAATTTGTTTATAAGTTCAATCCTATTAAAACACAATACATTGAATGTACTATTTATTTATCTAGTTTGTCAAACACGTGAAAGGAAAAAAATACTGTGTTTGGACAGAAAATTATTTGGGTTAATTTTTTAAAATATACTGCAGCGAATTTTTTTTATGTGATGTATGTGAGAGAAAAAAGTGATTGAAAAACATGTTTATGATGCAAGCAGATAAATTTGTGTAAATAATTTATTATTCAAACACACTAATTATATTATTAAGTTGATTAAAGAAAGCAAAGATCAAGATTTAGAATAGGAACAACAAATATAATGACACACTATAAGTAAATATTCTATGCATTAAAAAATTAAAAAAATTCTCCGATTCACACGTACTAATTTTTCAAATGCCCTAAAATTGACAACTATAGATGTAGCAACTAAATTATGCTGATGAAATAAAAAGAAGTAAAATCCTCACAAAATTGAGACCGTATTTTTTAGACGACTTTTGCTTAAACCCTAAATTAACAGATCCTTCAATAAAGACTCTAAATTAACAGAAGAAGTAACTATTTTCTTTTTAAATTTGTTATGAACACTGGTTAGCACATGACTAAATTACATTTAATTTACTACCTTGATTCCCTAGACACACACTCGCATTTATTATCCTTTTGTTTAGTCCTATCATGATTTGATGATATGATATGGCCGGTCGAATTTTGAGTAACGTGACTGCCGGCTGCGCCGAAAATGGCATATGTCCAAATAATTTCCGTTATAAGTTTCAAACTTCCATGATATTGTGGTACCCTAACCAGTCCACTACTGCACTGCGAAATGGGGAATAGAAAACGTGCTGAAAAGCCGACAGCAACTCACATGCATCTATTGCTTCGGATGGGGTCCGGACCGCAGCCCCACAAATTATTACTAAGAGAAGATGATTACGACACAAATAAGCACAGGATTCTTTTTGGTTCATTCTTAGAATGGAAAAGAACAATTTGCATTCTAAGCTAAGAGGAGCCGTGGTTTGAAAATTACTTCTCCTACCGTACAATTTAGTCACATTTGAGTTTCTAAATAGTATCTTTCATTTTTCCTATATAGTAGGCTACTAATTTAGCTGTTCTAATTTTTTTTTTCTGATACCAATTGATTATAATCGTGTTTGCACATCCTTATTTGTGATAAATTATAACCAATCCATTAATGATCTACTATTACTTATGCCACTCTCTTCTTTTTTTTTCTTAAAAATCAACTCATAACTTTCATATTTTAACTAAATTCAATCATATTCTGACATGCTGTGATTAGTTTAATCATTTATTACCCTCGTTCTTTCTTCTAATAATAATTTATTACAACCCTTTCTTGACTTTCTTATTCATGGTAAAATTCTATCAATCTAATAATAGCCTGTCTTACACATGTTTGAATAAATTATGACATTATTTCTCACTTCATTTTTTTTCCTTAATTAATTCATGTCTTTCCTATTTTAATTATCTTCAAAACAAAATTACATGATTTTGCTACATAATGATAATGGGAAAAGCAGTGCATGTTCACCTGTAGTCAAATGTATGTGGACAAGGAGCTTCAAAAAGAAGAACAAAACAAAGTTCTCCAATAGTAGAATATTCTCATATGCTATTTACTGTATTTTTAAAAACCTTCTCAAATAGATTGGACATGGACGTGTTGTTTTTTGTAAATGGTTGCTTTATTTTTATTTTTTTCAAATAAGAATGGACAAGTTGTAGGATTGTGAAAACAAAACATATTACCATGTAAATAAGGTTGTAGTATTTTGATACTAGACATAAAAAAAAACTATTGTGTTTCGTTATATTTTATTTCAAATTACTAAAAAAAAAAAGCATAACTTGACCATTCTTGTTCAAGTAACTGGCTTAGAGGATTTTTATATTCTTTGCTCTGAAGGTACGGGTTTAGCACTCGTATAAAGAAAGACTGGCTATAAAATTTATTACTTATTTTCTGAATTGCCTATCTCGTACATTTTAGCATAAAAATTTTAAATTTGCTGATAAACTGACACCGGAATCACCTTTTGTTATGTGCACAAAATAGAAGAATTCATTTTCAGAATTACCAGAATAGTTTTATATGGTTGGAATAGTAATTTGAAATATAAAGCATTCTTTGCCAAATTCCTTACTGGCATCTCTATAATAAGCACAAAAAGGCTCAAAATTTTTCTCCATATAACAACAATCAGTAAAATGGTCAAGTCTCACTAAATTTTGTCGTGCCATTTAGACGTAGAATTCTTGAAGCAGAAAGGCAGTTAACCCAAGTTTGTACAAGTTTCATTAATTAGTGCCATATATTGAAAGTTGCAAAGACATTTTTGTTCACGTTACAAATGGCACTTTTGCATTTTAAAAGCTGAAGTAGACTGAATACTGGAATCAAGGGGCCAGTGTAAAGAATCAAAATTTTTCACATCAGAAAATTGAGCCTAAATTTTCACATCATATATATGATCTATACTTTAATCCCCATTGTATTTTCTCTTTTCTCTTGGCTAGGGCCGTTCCTCTTCTACTAAAGATAATGTCCAGTTTGATAACAAAAGAAATTCAATGGACTCATTTATGCACAGTTGTTGGTGGCTTATGTTGAGCCGCATCATTCATCTTAGTCATCTATGTTCAGTTGGCACTATTCAATTGACGCAGTCTATTACTCATATGCCAATGCCACCCTTACAAGATGAGTTTGCCGACTTCAAACCTATTAATTTATATAATCAATCTTTTACACATTGATAATGTATAAATTAATAGGATTGAATATATGTTATATATACAAATTTTAAATTTGTAATTAAAAATTTTACTTACAATTAACGGACACCCAAACCCATTAGTGTGTCAAGGATATATTATTGGAGTACTGAAAATTATTCCCTAAATATTTTCATGATTAAAGCTCAAAATTGTGATATCTTTTTTTTTTAAGGCAACGATAATAAATCTATAACCTAATCTATCATAATTTAGAGAAACGAGAGCTTAAAGAGGCTGTGTATAAGTGATTAATAGGTATAAGAACTTGAGTACATCAAAGAAGTACTTTGACAACTCTTTTCAATTTTTTTCATTGCAGATGGAATTCGAATTCTCGACCTACAGTGGTGGCCGCTAAACCGAAGCTTAGTGGTTCAAAATTGTGATATATCAGTTGTCTTGGAATACAGTCTTTGATGTGGAGCTTGAGAATCATGTGCTTAAAAAGATTTGAGTGTTAGGGCATACATGCAACTGTCCCATCCCTCTTCCCATTTATATTCAGCATTCACGCTCTCAGACCCTGTCCATGTGTTGTATATATAGTCATCATTCTGCACTCATTTTCCTCAACTTCTAAATTGCAAAATCTGCTTTCCTCCACTTTCCAGAGTCCTAACCCCACAGCCCTCTTAGCAGTTAGCAAAAACCATGTTTTCCTTTCTTCTCTTCTTGTTGCTACTTCACTTCTTCTTTCCCTCTACCTTCCTTCATTGTTTCGAAGATTTCTTGATCTCAAATCCGGAAAACTCAGCTTCTCTCATGGCCCTAAGTCCTACCCAATCATCGTTGCCTCGTTGCATTCTACCAAAATCGCCATCGTCTTTTAGACTGGTACACTGAATCCTCTCTCAATCACCTTCTCAAACAATGGTGATCAAGAGGTTTGGTGCACCTAGAACCATCGTCACAGCTAATCCGCAAATGTTGAGTATATCCTGAAAACCAACTTCAACAATTACCCTAAGGCAAGCCCTTCACTGAAATCTTAGGCGATTTCCTCGGTCGAGGAATATTCAATGCTGATGGCCATCTCTGGCAGGTTCAGCGCAAACTCGCAAGCCATGAATTCAGTGCAAAGTCCTTGAGAGAATTTGTTGTCAAAACTCTCGAGGAACAAGTTCAAAACAAGCTTTTCCCAGTTGCTTGAAATGGCTGTGGAAAAGAACATAGTCTTGATTTACAGGATGTGCTTAGGAGGTTTGCATTTGACACAATTTGCAAGGTCTCATTGGGGATGGATCCTCGTTGTCCTAGACATTTCTCAACCTGTCCCTCCTCTTGCCATAGCATTCGACCAAAGCATCAGAGATCTGCGCGAGACGCGGTGTTGCTCCAATCCCTGCAGTCTGGAAAATGAGGAGAGCCCTTAATTTAGGGTCTGAGAAGGAGCTCAAAGAAGCAGTTGATCTTGTTCATGGCTGTGTTGATGATATTATCCAAACCAAGAAAACGAAACTCAATAAGAGTGCTGATCAAAAAAACCTGCAATAACGATCTTTTGTCGAGGCTGTTATTAGCTGGTCTTGATGATGAAATGGTTAGAAGATATGGTGATAAGTTTCCTCATGGCAGGAAGGGATACAACTTCTTCTGCATTGACATGGTTGTTCTGGCTTCTTTCTAAACCACCATGGTGTCAAAAAGAACGTCATGAATGAGGTGGAAATCCTCGACCTTAAAGAAAAGCCATTGGATGTAGAGGATTTGAAAGAAATGAAGTACATAAAGGCATGCTTGTGTGAGTCAATGAGACTATATCCTCCAGTAGTTTGGGACTCCAAGCATGCTGAGAATGATGACATCTTGGCCTGATGGAACAATTGTTTACAAGGGAAATAGGGTGACCTATTTCCAATATGGGATGGGGAGGATAGAGGAATTGTGGGGAAAGGATTGTTTTGAGTTCAGACCAGATAGGTGGTTTGATGAAAATGGGATGCTGAAAATGGTTAATCCTTACAAGTTTCCAGTGTTTCAGGCAGGTCCAAGAGTTTGTCTTGGGAAGGAAATGGCTTTCATTCAAATGAAGTATGTTGTGGCTTCAATTCTAAGGAGATATGAGATCAAGACAGCTGATGATAATCAGCCTATTTTTGTTCCTCTCTTGACTGCCTTTATGGCTGGTGGGCTCAAAGTTAGGATTCACCACCTCAACCAACCGGGCTTGTGATTTTGTGAGAAAGCGGAAGTTTGGTGGAACGAAAATGTGCTGTCCAGTTCAATTCATAGATTTGCTTGAACGGATATCCTGAAAAATATTACTGCAGTTTATTAATTAAGACACAGTAGTTGTGCTGTTTTGTTCACATTAAGAGAGGTTGGAGTATGATTTCCCAAGATCCCATTCCAAAGAGGCCTAGAGGACGAAATGAAAATTTTTGGAATGAGAGTATGTAAAATAAGGAAAATAAAATGTAAAGTATATTATCATCCTATAAATATAGTTTTTTTTCCCTAATTTACAACCTATATTGACCATTATTTTTTTTTCTTTTTGAAGAAGAAGAAGATCGCATCATTCTACCTGTATCCCCATGCCAATAATTGGTTAAGTAATTGTTCGTGGTCCCAATGCCCAACTATCTACCTATCCACTTGACTTTGTCCTTAGTTAAGCCCCTCTCTTATATAATTCCCTTTTTTTTTTTTGGCCAAAGGAGGATAGTAGTAATTCGACCTTACAAACTTTCATTTCTTTTTCAAAAAAAAATTTAAATGGATTTAACTCTGATCACCACTATGAATTAGACATGTATTTGAAATTACAAATTACTTATAGAATTTTTTATAAATCACCCACCAACACAGCACGGATGAATAATACCCTGTACAAACTTCCATGCAAAACTAGCCACCATTATTCCCAAGAGTTACTTTCGCGGTCCAAAAAGCCAAGAATGAGAGACATGAAATTGCCATCTGGCATGGCTCCCTAGAATTAAGAAATAAATTCCAAGAAGAAAAGTCGGAAACCCTTTTTTTTTTGGGCCGAGTTGGCTATTCTCATATTTTGTCAAGTTGACATTTGACAAATTAAATTATAAGAAAAAGTGCGCTTGTTTATATCTTTGTGGATTTTATTCTTTTCTTTTTTTGGTAACAATTAATTATATAAATCCTTTCACTCATGCTATTAATGACCTACCTTATACAAGTTTATATTAATTGTATCTTCTTTATTTTTTTGGTCAATCAACTCTTGTCTTTCCTTTTAACCCTCTTCAATAACATTTTCTATTCCTACTATTGGCTTGATTATTTATTATTATTACTAAAATTTGAATAAAATATACTATATTAATGCTCACATAGATAGTATTTCCCCATGGTAAATCACCAAGTTGGCTATGCCAAAAAAAAAAAGTTGGGCATTCTGAATTTTGCCAAGTGGAAGTTTTATCTTTTCTCCACATAGAAAAATATTGTGTTTGCTTATGTTTCTTGGTGGATTTTATTCTTTTTGTGCTAACAATTAATTATAGTTCTTTATTACTTTCTTATTTATAGTAAATTTCAAACAATCAATTAATTACATGCTTTAATTTATGCCTTATTTTCTTTGTTAATAGCTTTAATTTTTTAATCCTTTACAATCACATTCTCTATTCCTATTATTGAATTGATCATTTATTATCATTACTAAAATTTGGATGAACTTTCATTTTTTCTATCATTCTAATACTTCTTTATTTATAGTAAATTTAAAACTATTAATTCCCTATTTTATATACGTTTACATCGACTATGCTTTTCTTTTTTTAATAAATTTAAAAAAATTTCTTCAATTATGTTGACTATATTTCTATTATTTGCTTGATTATGTATTTGTAATTCTAAAGTTTTGACAATGATCATTTTCCATTGAATTTATATTTATCAATTTTAGCATATTACTCATACAAATCCCCTTAAATTGTACAAAATGGTCATATTTTCAAAAAAAAATTTTCTATTGATTTTTATGCTCTCTTTCCATTGGAATTCAATTTAGGTTAAAGCGATATCCATGTAAACACAGGATTGCAAAAGTTTTCTCAAATTACTTTTTTGCATTAGCTTTTTGATCAAATAATAAGTTAATTATCTATTAGTTTGCTTTTCAACATTCTATTTAGTTGTAAAAGAATCAAACATTAAGTGCATTTATTTCCTGCTATATCTCGTTTATTCATGTATTGACATACCACCATTACTAAACATAATTAAATCATGAGATAAGATTTGATTGAAACAAATTATTAAGTTATTAGGAATTAACTATTTTTAATCTATTTAATTTAAAAGTTTGTTTTATGCTTAGTATATAAAATTTTATAAAATAGTATTTTTAGTTATTTTATATCAATTTTCGTTAAAAATAAAATAAAAACTTTAGAGCATAAAAAGTGCCCATGCAAAATATCGAATTCCTATGAATAACTAGTTCGTTAGGAAGCTACAAAGCTATCCGCCCATACTAAAATTTCCATTTCAGCATGTATCCATCTTGGAAATCATGAAGACATTGCATCTACAAGCACAAACAGATCTGTAGCAGCAGTGCACCCGGTAAATGTGCAAGTTCGAGTAATACAAGTCCAAACCCAACAACTGAACGACATGAATTAGGTACTTCTGAAATGTATTAAAAGAATACCAAATGACATCCACAAAGTACTTGTACTTGATAGAATTAAAGAAACATGTTACACGGGAGAGAAGACAATAAACAGAAAGTTACAACTTAAGGGTGAAATTCCTCCCCAACAAGCATCATGGTTGTGCAGCTTCCAGGAGTTTCTCATATACCTGTCTAGCAGTCAAATCCTCCACCTGTTTCAAGAACTATAACTCAGTACTTTAATCCAATTAAACGACAAGCAAACTTCACCTAGGGAAACAGTTTCCACTAGATAGATTAGCTCAATAAAGTCAAGACAAGCACACTTTCATAAGCCGTTGATGAACAACCTTGTTCAAAAGATCCAAGTACAACACTTGATCTGTATACGACTGTTCATGCCTTAGTGGAAATGAATGATGTATCGCACGACAAATTCTCATGTCTCTCAATTACTGGAATAGTGCATGTGGGGTACTTAGGGAGCCCTTGGACATTAATGTTGATTAAACTGAATGAGGACAGTGCCTGCTGGCAAAACAGCTTCTTCTTGTGTCAAAAGCCATTTTAAATAATTGCACATTGGTGGTATGAGGCGAGATACTTCTTTTAATATGATATAATGGAGAAGATGCAATTCACTTTTCTCTTCTTCAAGAAGTTGATAATGGTACCATATTTTGGTAAGCATGCATATTTACCAGGGTTTCAATGGTGGCCAAACGGTGGTAAAAATGTGATTTTGGCTGTGCTGATCTAGGATCATTCTAGAATGGTGAATTCCTAAGGGAAAAAGAGAAGAGAAAAGAAATTTTCAAATAGGACAAAATTCTACACACAGCACCCAGCTCTTTACTACTACATAAAGCCAAACAAAATGTTTGGCTAAAGTCATTAAGTTCTAAAGATAGTTTTAGCAGGTCTTAATAGCACAACATGTAATCTGTCCACAGACACATTGCTTGAAACTAAAAGCTAACAGCTGAGAAATCTATAGGCAATAATAGAAGATAGATTTTGTTTTTTTGCAGTGTTTTGAAGAAAGCATGAAGGGTCCCTTGTCCAGTGAAAGACAGGCCTTGTTCCTAGAGATTTAGTTTCTAAAATATCTTGACAGGAATATGGCTCAAGATCATGAACTAATCTTCAACAATTTGGTTAACTAATTCTGCAAGAGGAGCATAATGCAGAAGAAAGTTCAAAGATCAGACACTTTACCTGAATTATCAGCAAAACATAGTGGATAAAATAATAGAATATTTGAGCTCAAATAATTCTGAAAACCCCATTTATACATATGTATGTACGCATAGATGTGTGTGTGTGACGTGCACAGATGTATATATAGACACATCAGGAATCTGAATGTCAACTCACCACAAGAAGCTTTGATTTGCTATTCCAACCCCTTTGAAGAGTCATCTGGCTCAATTTTAATCCCAACACCTGCCATAGAACAAATGTTAATGGCTCAGCCTAGAAAGTGCAGTAGTAAATCAAACTTCTGGCAGCAAAATTCAAAAGCACCTTTCCCATGTGTTCTAGAAGCTCATTGTTTGCCTCTCCTCTTGCTGCAGCTGCAGCTACAGTCACCCGAACATCATCAGCATTTACTCCTACAATCATATTAGGCTCACTATTATTAGTGAAAACAAAATGCAGTATCTAACATCATTTGGGTTCTTATAAAATGTATTTACAATTTAAGGTAAAAAACAAAAGAAAAGTTCTCCATCCTGGAAACTGATTACTTGATTGGGCACTTCCTGGTTCAGCATTGGATGGTGCAGCACAAAATTCATTGCCATCGCATTAAACATCTTAAAAACCAAACTCTTTGATCTTCGATGGGTAACGAGCACAAAACAAGAATAATGAACTTTGATTTTTTATTTAAAAAGTATTTAAGAGAAGGACCTATTGATCACAAAAAAAGTTTTGAAGGTGCCTGATAGCCCTCATAAATTTTCAAATAAGACAAACTTATGGTCTTCCTTATCAATAGAAGTAAATGCACGAAAGGGATTAAAATGACAAAAAATGATATCGAATCCTCATCAAATCACAAGAAAGGAAAAGAACCTTTTCGGCAGAAGTAATTATTAATTTGATTCCTTTTATGCTCTAAATCAATGAGAGGGTACCTAGGAAAACGTGAGAAAGTTGCAAAGTCGTACTAGATCAACCTGTGATACCAAGATTCTACTTTTTCTTCCCTTGTCTTCTTTGTAGGACTGCAGAGCCTAGGAACCTATATAGCTAATCTGTATAAGGCTAAGGACCTTAAATCACTTATGGACATTATCAACTCTCATGTTTTCAGTTAAAAGCATATTCATCCACATTGTTGAAAATTCAAACAACAAAAATTTTCCCTTTTTCATTCCTTTCCCTTCTGTTATGGTGAAGAACACAAGAAATAATCATCAAACAAGTCATGTAAAACATATATGCACACCAGAGTTCTGTGGAAGGTATAAAAAAGTAAAGCTAACTGATCTAATTTAAGTTAATTAACCAATATTTAGAGGACTGTATACACAAGGGCTCGCAGAATGGACTTCTGCCTTGTAGGAGTTGTGGATTGAATCAGGTAACCGAAGGACCGCAATTCTCCTAATAGCGAAGCTCCAACAAACATTAGCCCTCTTCCTTTTTCCCTTCTTTTTCTTCCCCTTTGGAAAAGTTATATCTACTCCTACAGCTTTCCCGATTTTCACAATAGAATCCCCGTTGCCATGAAAATAAAAGAACCCAAAACAAAACTAGAAGCATCCTTTAGCCAGCTTCTAAAATGTCCTGTTTCCTCCAAAATTTCCCAAACCTCAATGGATTAGCTGTGCCCTCTCAAACTTTTAATTCCTCATTACCCTTCTCTGTTCTGGCAATATTAACCTCAAGCCTATCAGCCAATTTCACCCCCAACTCTTTTCTAAAATGGCCTTTTTCACTTTCACAAACAAAAAGAACCAGACTTCTGTTGTTTTTTTTTCGGTTAAAGAGCAACAGAAAATTTGGTGAATATAAAGTGCCGTCACAGTATTTGAGAATGCAAAAGAGAAAGAAACAAGGTTGAAGGACGACTTTTGTTGCAAATTGTGCTAGGGGGTATGAAGGGAGGGCAGCCAGAGCAGGGAGTTGAAGATTTGGGAGTGGCAATGGGGCAACAAAGGAAGGACGGGAGCGTGGAAGTGGACCTATGGAGATGAAAGGCCAAAAACCTAGATTTCACTTCTTTCTATATTTTTCTTTGTAAGGACCTTAAAACTTTTAACTTATCGAAGCACCAAAACTGATATTAATAAGTGAGAGAATGGACAACAAGTCTAAGTTGGAATAATAAAGACCATTTTAGCCAAAAAAGAAAAATTAGTCGAGTAACCAGCAGCATGACGATGGAAAAAGTCTAGTTAGCATCTGTTCCATATGCTATATTCTATTCATGCTTTTGTGCAACCAAGGATTCCTGACTTGGAGATTTCAGAGCATCAGCACTTTGCCAACAACCTCAGGTATGTCAAAGATAGAACATAATAATCTAATAAATTCATAAATTTACTTGTGATTGCAGAGCGCTGTGCACGATCTTCTACTTCGATGGCTACTTGAACAAGGCCTCCTTCTAACTGTGATATGCATGGTGGCACAGGAGCATCCTAAGTGCTCGCAAACAATGAAATTGATATCTTAGAATATACAGTTTCAGATATAGATTGCCTCTACACAACAGTTCAACATTGTGCAGAGTGTCAATTACCGGAAGTGGTAAAATAACCAATATCAAGACTGGAGAATTCTAACTCGCTCAATTTCAGAAAATCCAATGCACCAAAAGAGGAATTCCTAGGGTCTTCAATTGAATTAAAAACAAGAAACAGAGTGTACCATGAGAATTTCCTAAGCACATACCTGTGGATTTGTCTCAGCAGCTATTGAACTGAGTGCCCCATCAATGACATAAATGAAAGAGGCAGATTCAAGATCTTCTTCTGCTCGATAGCAAACAAAGAGCCCACAAGAAACACAATTCATGCGATACTGCTTCTCCAATTTCCCCTCTCCGCTGAAAACAATTTTATAAATGGAAAAGTTAGTTGGAAAAAGCCACACTGCAATGTTCATCCAGCAGAAGAACTAAGTTCTTAATTCTAGCACTTGAAACAACCCAAAACATTTATAGAGGTAAATTTATGCACAATTTTCAGAATTTATGAACTGGGAGTGCTCTCCTAGAATAACTTGTCAAAGTGGAGACTTCGGTGCATATTCTTGCACTAAATGATAACTTCATATCACAAACCAAAATAACATTTTCAAAAGCAAATGGAAGACAGAGGGATGCTGGTTATACAATTCAAAAGTACCAGGCAAGCATTCCATACTCACACAGTTAGCATAATCCTCTATGACACACGAGCTTATTAACAATTCGATCAAATTGAAAGTGTCGGATAGGGTCAGCTTTACATTTTAACTATTCACGACATATTTACAGTCAATTGAGATGATAAAAGGCAAGAGGTTATAGTGGCAGTCCATCGAAACATTTTAAAGGCATTCAGAAAATCAAAGAAACAACCAAAATCAATCTATCCAGCTTATTTAACAGCAGAAGAGAGTTCAAAAGACCTCGACGCCACTCACATTCCAACTAAAACTCCAACTTCCACGTTATCCCTTGCGCTTATTCAGATAAATTGGTGGAAGATACTCAAGAACAGAAACTCTAGGATACAAGCTTTTACCGTTTTAAGAGAACTTTTCCAGCCTCTTGTATGTTCAGCCTAGCAAGATACTTCTTCTTGTCCAACACATATGCTTTGTCAGTCTTCCTTTTTGGTATCTTCTGCAATTGAGTATCTATACACATTCTTTAGGGTCGACACACGTTATATTGGAGATACAAGCCAAAAACAGAAAAATAAACGTCGATTCATTCTGGGTTGGATTTTGTATTTTATTACTGTATTTTTTTGAGGGAAAATTGACTGAACAATCAAATTCAAAATTGACGGCGTATATGAGAAACGGCGGTTGGCGAAACCTGTAATGAGGACATGAGAGCTGCAGTGCTTGCAATAGTAAACGAATAGGTCAGAATCAGGCCTGTCGGGGGCGGCGTCTTCGCTCGAGTAGGTGTGGGTTGTTCTCTTCGGCATCTCTTATTGTTTCGCGACTTCGGTTCTGAAGTTCAATGTGAGGTTCCCGGCGGTACGCCGGCACACCAACAGAGAAGAAAGTAGCAGCAGAAAAAATGTCCAAGATTTTTTATACTATTACCGTTTTGACGTATTACGTTTGGACTTCCTCGTCCTTTGGAAATCATTTGATATTTGCAAGAATTTTTATATATTATTCACTGGATGCCACCTTTAATATTTTCCAACTCAATTATATATATATAATATATATATATATATTATAATCTTCAAGCCAAGTGGAGATTAATACTTTTAAATATTACATTTCAAAGCTTTTTTTGGTTGTTTTCAAAATGATGCAATATACCGGCATGTTCGCACTCCTAAAATAATGTCTACTTATTTAGTTCTCAAGTTATTGGGGGCAAAAGAAAAATGGGAAAAAAAGTTGAGGAGTATTTGACCCCTTTGTTAAGTACTATTTATGTATCAATATTAATGAGAATATTGTTTATACATCCTATCACAAAAAAAGTGCTTTTAATATCTGAGACAAAAAATAAAAGTTTTTCAAATAATTTTTTTTATTCAAACAGAGTTTAATACTTTTGGAATGAATACATTTTAAAACTTTTTTATATGATGCAATATCAGTATGTATATAAGCCTAATATGATATTTAATTTATTTAGTGTTCGGATAGACGGGGAGTAAAGGAAAGATAAACCAAAAATAAGGAGTAATTAACTTGTTTGACGAGCATTGTTTATGTATGCATTAATGAATTATATACCAATTACTACATGCAAAAAATACATATTTGCATCATGCAAGCTTTTTACGTGTGCTACGAGAATTTAAACCTAATAGTGAAGTAAATTTAGAAGTAGCATTTCTTTGTAGAGCATTGCTATATTATGCAAAATAGATTTCAAAGCCAATAGTTTGAGGCTAGAATTAACTTCATTCGTGGAAGAGATAACTTCAGTTGTGGAGGAAAGAAGCAATAAGGAGTGACAATAAAATGAGGGAAGGGATAGGTTGGGTGGTTGGAGTAAGAAAGTATAAATAATAGATTTCGAATTCAAGTTATCCCACTTATATTAAAGCACCGTTTAGATTGAGTGAATAGGGGGAAAGAAAAGGAGAGGAATTGAAATGTTATGAAATAATGATAAGATATGGATGTTCGTTGATATTCTCAAGAAAAATTACAAGATGTGGAAGTCCGCTTGTATTCTCCCTAGATTCATTGGTACATTGGATGAACCAATTTATGGATGTCCTTGAAGTACTAAATTCATGTATTTATATTGAATAGGGTTCATGTACCCTTGATCTTGAATCACCTATATATAGGAGTGAATCCTACTTCTTTTGTAATCATGAAATCTGGAAGTACTTTGATTAGTAAAAGATAATAATATCTCTCTCCTCTTCTCAATCTACTATTCCAATCCCTACTTTTGGTTGTTTATTTTATTAGTTTCACAACACGTTATCAGCACGAGCCTCTACCTTGAGTGAAAGAAAAGTACGAGTCTCTACTTTGAGCGAAGGAAAGGCGCGAAGTAAAAGTGAAACACGAGACACTGTCAAGATTCTGTCCGAATAACTTTTGACTACTTATCGAGAAGAAATGAATGCTAAATATTTGGGATCAAATAATGGTGATGATAACATTTGTCTCGTTGATAGTGCTTCTACGCACACCATATTGAAAAAAAAATATTTTTCTTGTTTAACAATGGGAGAGACAAATATTAATACCATCAGTGGTAGTGCAAAATTAATTGAGAGCTCCGGAAGAGTCACTCTATTTCTCCCTGAAGGAACTAGAATTGTCATAAATAATGCACTACTCTCTCCCAAGTCTCGGAGAAACTTATTGAGTTTTAAAGATATCCGCGATAATGGATATCACATCGAGACAATGAATGAGACAAATGGTGAATTTTTATTAATTACAAATACCATTTTTGGGAGAAAATGTGTATTAGAAAAATTGCCTTCTCTTTCTTCTGGCTTATACTATGCACAAATAAGTGCTATTGAAATTCATCACTTAGCAGACCAGAAGTCTGCTCATCCCCATGATTTTATGATTTGGCATGATCGTCTCGGACATTTTGGGTCTATTATGACGAGACGAATAAGCCTTCTCTTTCTTCTGGCTTATATTATGCACAAATAAGTACTATTGAAATTCATCACTTAGCAGACCAGAAGTCTGCTCATCCCAATGATTTTATGATTTGGCATGATCGTCTCGGACATCTTGGGTCTATTATGATGAGACGAATAATTGAGAATTCACATGGCCACTCATTGAAAGATCAAAAGGTCTTAAAATCAAATGAATTCTCCTGTGTTGCCTGTTCTCAAGGAAAATTAATTGTTAGACCATCACCAACTAAAGTTGGAACTGAATCTCCCACATTTCTAGAACGAATTCATGGTGATATATGTGGACATGTAGATCCACCATGTGGATCATTTCGATATTTTATGGTGCTAATTGATGCATCAACTAGATGGTCACATGTATGTTTGTTATCTACTCGCAACATAGCGTTTGCGCGACTGCTTGTTCAGATAATTAAATTACGAGTACAGTTTTCTGATTATCCTATTAAAAGAATTCGTCTAGATAATGCTGGTGAATATTCGTCACATACTTTTGACGAGTATTGTATGTCCATTGGGATAACTGTTGAACATCCTGTAGCCTATGTTCACACACAAAATGGTCTGGCCGAATCATTTATTAAAAGGTTACAATTAATTGCTAGACCATTGTTGATGAGATCTAAACTTCCTTTATCTGCTTGGGGACATGCTATATTATATGCTGCAATACTTGTGAGAATCAGGCCGACTAGTTATCATAATTATTCTCCCATACAATTAGTATTTGATTTTGAGTACAATATTTCTCATTTACGAATATTTGGGTGTGCAGTTTATGTTCCTATTGCACCGCCCCCAACGTCGTAAATTGGGCCCCTAAGGACGATTGAAAATATATGTCGGGTATGAATTACCTTCTATAGTTATATATATTGAGTCATTGACAGGTGATTTATTTACTGCAAGATTTGCAGATTGTCATTTTGATGAATCACATTTTCCGACATTAAGGGGAGGAACAGATCAACCGAAAAAGGATATTATTTGAAAATTTTCATTGGATTTCCTAGATTCTCGTACAAAAGAATGTGAACTAGAAGTTCAAAGGATCATACATTTGCAAAATATTACAAATCAATTACCGGATGCATTTAGTGACTCCAGAAGAGTTACCAAATCACATATTCCTGTTGAAAATACTCTGATTAAAATAAATATCCCTGAAAGACAAATCACAAGTGCTAATGAATTTAAAGCACGCCTGAAGCGTGGGACACCTCTTGATTCCAAAGATAAAAATTCTCGAAAGAAAAGAGAATCAAATGAATCAATAATTAGTGATAAAATTCAACCTCCTGAAGAGGTCGCTCCTGAAGAGCTAGCTCCCGAAGAGCCGACTTTTGAAGAGAATGAAGTTATAGAAAATTCAATAAACTTTGTCACTACAAGAAAAAGTTGGAACCGAAAAGAAACAATTATTGATAGTACTTTTGCATATAATGTAGCACTTGATGTTATGATAGATGACGAGAATCATGAACCTAAATCGGTTGATGAATGTCGGCATAAAAATGATTGGCCAAAATGAAAAGATACAATACAATCTGAATTAGATTCACTGGTTAAAAGAAATATTTTTGGACCTATAGTTAGGGGTGGGCAAAAAAACCCGCCGATCCGAAAACCCGATGAACCCGATCCGATCCGATCCAAAAAATAGAATATCCGATCCGATTTTTCTTAGCGGGGCAGATAAGGGCCGGGTACCCGAAAAATCGGGTACGGATACGGATCAGAAAAATAAAAATTCGCGGGTACCCGACCAGCAGGGTATATTTTATAAATATTAAAAAATTAGGGATCATTTTATAACTTTGTAATTTTTAATTCTAAGTGCAAGTGAAGTGGCTCTCAGTCTCATATTCTAATCCTATATGATATACTCTTCTCATCTTATTTGAAGAAAGCGAATATTCTCGGTGAAACATGAACAAAATGAAAAAAATTTTGTGAAACTCTGTTATAAAAATTGTTCATCCATTTCATCTTTTTTATTTTTATTCTACCTCCATCGATTTTTCCTGCAAATCTTGCATCAATTCAATTAAAGATTTGTGTTTGGAGTTTCAATTTTCTGTTAGCTAGATAATTAAAATATTTGTGTCTTTCATTTATTTATTTTATTTTATTGCAATTATGTCTCTTAAATTTGTCTCTTTTATTTAGTGTACGAAATTTATTTTTCTTTTTCATCACCTTTAATACCATAAGGTCTATTCCAAAGATGTAAAGAAGTTGGGGAAGATTTTTTAACGTTATTTTGGTTATATTTTTTCCAAAAGTAATTAGTTATATTCAATTCTTTTCCGAACTTGATTTCACAATCGACTTATTTGGGATGCAGTCTTGTACCATAATATCTTTAAGGAAGTTGGGAAAGTTACCAGATACTTATTAACCTTGTGTTTGTTGTGTTGTAAAATGATGAAATGTGTGAGAATGGTGATGTACTCAAAATTATTATGAAATTTCATTTTGTTCATTAGATATTATAATTCTAATATGTACTAAATTTATGAGATCGATTTGATTATTGGATGAAATGTGTGAGAATGGTAATGTATGGACTTTAATTACAATATCTCTACCAATATTAATTGGAAAAGCATGTTTTTTTTATTGAAAAACATATTGATATTAAGTAAAAACTAAATTTTTTTATTAAAAAATAGTTTTTTTTTATGGGCGGGTACTCTATGTCCCGCCCCTTTTTTTCGGGTACTCGAATAGCGGGTACCCGAAAATATTAGGAGCGGGTTAGGATTGCAAAATGACTGATCCGATATATTAGGGTCGGGTCAGCCAAATCATATTAGGGGCGAGTACCCGACCCGTACCCACCCCTACCTGTAGTCCAAACACCTGAAGATGTAAAGTCAGTTGGATATAAATGGGTCTTTGTGAGTAAAAGGAATGAAAAGAATGAAATTGTGAGATATAAAGCAAGACTTGTAGTCCAAGATTTTTTCACAAAGACCTGGATTTGATTATGATGAAACGTATTTACCTGTAGTGGATACGATCACATTTAGATATCTTGTGAGTATTGCAGTGCATGAAAAACTTGATATGCGTCTGATGGACGTTGTCACTGCTTATTTGTATGGAAATCTTGAAAATGATATTTACATGAAAATTCCTGAAGGATTCAACATGCCTGAAGCATATAAATCAAATCCTAGAGATGTGTATTCTATTATAATATAAAAGTCTTTGTATGGGTTCAAGTAATCTGGACGTATGTGGTATAACCGCCTCAATGAATGTTTAACTAAAGAAGATTATACCAATGATCTAATATGTCAATGTGTTTTTATCAAGAAAAATGGGTCAAATTTTGTGATTATTGCTATATATATTGATGATCTCAATTTGATTGGAACTCGTGAAGAGATCCAAAAGGCTGTCGAATATTTGAAGAAAGAATTTGAGATCAAAGATTTTGGAAAGACAAAATTCTGCCTTGGTTTACAAATTGAGCATTTAGAAGGTGAAATTTTTATCCACCAAACTGTTTATACCCAGAAGGTATTAAAGCGGTTCCGTATGGATAAAGCACATACATTAAATACCCCAATGGTCGTCAGATCATTGGATCCTAATAAGAATCCCTTTAGGTCTCGAGAAGAACATGAAGAGATACTTGGTCCTGAAGTACCATATTTTAGTGCAATTGGTGTACTTATGTACCTTGCTAATTGTACAAGACCAGATATATCATTTGCTGTGAATGTGTTAGCAAGATTTAGTTTCTCGCCTACAAAACGACATTGGAATGGTATTAAACACATTTTTCGCTATCTCCAAGGAACAATTGATCTTGGTTTGTTTTATTCAAATAAATCTAAACCTGAATTGCTTGGATATGCTGATGCTGGGTATTTATCTGACCCACATAAAGTACGATTTCAGACTGGCTATCTCTTTACTTGTGGCGGTACAGCCATCTCTTGGCGTTCTACAAAACAATTCTTAACTGCCACTTTATCAAATCATGCTGAAATAATAGCAATTCATGAGACCAGTCGAGAATGCGTTTGGCTAAAATCAATGACCCACTACATCCGGAAGAGTTGTGGGTTATCCTTCGAGAAGGAAAATCCTCCAATAATTTTATATGAAAATAATGCAACTTGTATAGCTCAATTAAAGGGATGATATATTAAAGGAGATAGGACGAAACACATTTCACCGAAATTCTTCTTTACTCGTGATTTGCAGAAGAATGGTGAGATTGATGTGCTACAAATTCGATTGGATAATAATTTGGCATATTTGTTTACCAAGATTTTGCCGATTGCTACATTTGGGAAACTGGTGCAGAATATTGGGATGCGTCAGCTAAAAGATCTCAAATAATGTTTGCATCAGGGGGAGAATTTATTACGCAAAAATAGTGTACTCTTTTTCCTTCACTAGGGTTTTTGTCCCACTGAATTTTCCCTAGTAAGGTTTTAACGAGGCATATTTTTTGTGTAATTGACATCCAAGGGGGAGTGTTATGAAATAATGATAAGATATGGATGTCCGTTGATATTCTCAAAAAGGATTACAAGATGTGGAAGTCCGCTTGTATTCTCCCTAGATTCATTGGTACATTGGATGAACCCATTTATGGATGTACTTGAAGTACTAAATTCATATATTTATATTGAATAGAGTTCATGTACCCTTGATCTTGGATCACCTATATATAGGGGTGAATCCTACTTCTTTTGTAATCTTGAAACCTAGAAGTACTTTGATTAGTAAAAGATAATAATATCTCTCTCCTCTTCTCAATCTACTATTCCAATCCCTACTTTTGGTTGTTTATTTTATTAGTTTCACAACCTGAAAGGATTTGTTGGTTTTTGTTATTTGTATTGGTTTTTGAGAAGGAAAGGGTCTAGTTGTTTTGTTGAGTTTAAATGTAGAGAAATGAAACTACATTAATTGAAATAAATTAAAATTTTTTAAAAGATCATTTTTCCTATCTTTTCCAATAAATTTAAATATAGATTTTCTTTTTTCTTTTTCTTTTATATTTTTCCTTCTCTTTCTTTCTCCCTCTATTACCACACAACCACCGCTACACCGCCACCGCCACCGCCACCGCCATCTCCATCTTCCTCCTATCACTTGCTACTATCACCCATTATCACCCTCTTTCCCTCCCTCCTCCTCTTTCTCTTTTCCCTTCTCCTTTCCCCCTCTTCCCCACTTTCTCTCTCCCCTTTTCTGCCCCTCTCCCTTTATTCCTTTCTTCCATGACGATCAGATTTGATTGCCGAAGAGGAGATCTAATCGCTGCCAAATGAGTTTTTGGAGAGAGTTAAAGGCCAAGGGAATAGGAAACTTGGGCTTCCCTGCCCAAGATACTGAGACATGATTCGGTGGGTGGTTTCTTGACTCATTGTGGTTGGAGTTCTGTAATCGAGAGATTTTGATTTGAGCGTGCATTAATAATGTTGCCAATAGTCGTTGATCAAGATTTGAATGTAAGGATTCTAGTCGATTCAAAT
Organism: Coffea humblotiana; assembly: GCA_023065735.1. Lineage (NCBI taxonomy): Eukaryota > Viridiplantae > Streptophyta > Magnoliopsida > Gentianales > Rubiaceae > Coffea > Coffea humblotiana. The sequence continues at coordinate 7,969,894 of CM041211.1, forward strand.
GTAGATGTAGAAATTCCTAGAGATGAAAATGATGGTTCTTTCACTAGAGACTCGGTGACCGAGTTGGTTAATAAAGTAATGGTTTGTAAAGATGATTAGATTTTCAGGAATAAGGCAAAGGAACTGAGTGTGTGTTTGGAGATAAAAATATGCATAGTAGATACATGAACAGTGTAGGTATATTAATAGCTTCATTGAGCATCTTGAAAACCATAAGCCTCTTGGGAAATTGGATAGTAAATTATGATTTTTCCTTTTTTGGTTGAACGATGGTGAATTATAATTGTAACTTGAAGGATTAGTTTTGTGAAAAGTTTTGCTGCATTGAGCAAATGTTATTTGTCATTGTTCAAATTGTAGGAGTGCATATACATATGATGCCATTATTTCAACTTGTTTGGAGGTGGAGGCAGAGGGGGAAAAGAGAGGGAGAGGTAGGAAAGGAGGGAGAGAGGAGAAGAGGGTGGTGGGGCGTAGTAATAAAAGGTGGAGGATGGCGAGGAAAGAAGAAGATGGAGGATGAATAATTTTTAAAAAATTTTTAAAATTTTAAATTTTGTAAAAACATCGGTGAGAGTTAAGTCAAAGGAATTTGAGTACCAAAAATAAAAGGAAAAATAATATAAAGGAAAAAATTAAATAATAATGATAATACATCACTTGCATGTCACACACAAGTTACATGTGAAATTTCAGGTTAGTTTAAAATATAATGGTGTTATATGGACATTTCAAAATCATAAGGTGTCTGGTTAATTTTCGGCAAAACCATGATGCGGTTTTCCATATTTAACCCTACAATAACAAAATGCAAAATTACAAGTTTGACATATTTGCTTAACACCTTTTGATTTTTAGAAACAAAAATACGATAAATGAATATAAAACTAGTTAATTTTCGGCAAAACCATGATGCGGTTTTCCATATTTAACCCTACTAATAACAAAATGCAAAATTACAAGTTTGACATATTTGCTTAACACCTTTTGATTTTTAGAAACAAAAATACGATAAATGAATATAAAAAGTTATTGTGCTTTGAAACAAGATAAATAAGAAAAAAAAAAGAGAAAACACCACACACCAATTTTATTTTAAATTTCAAAATGACATGCGCATTACATGCATCTATTGAAGTTGTTTAATACTCCATTATTCACTGTGAAGATACTTACCATAGTCTCCTATTGAATAGAGAAAATACTTAAGGAGAGAAAGTCTCGTCTCATTGCTTATTTCACAAAAATTTTCAAAGATATTAAAAAAATGCACATTTTCTTCTTCCCATGTTTTGGCAAAATTGCAAGCATCAGTGCACTATATTACTTTGACACGAGAGAAAACAACAAAAGAAACAAAATAAAAATTAGATGATAAATTTGGATAAGAAAATTAACTTTAACTTGTATCAACATTTAAAATTCAAACAAGAGTAATATAAAGAAAACCAAATGTAGGAATAGTAATTTTAGTATAGGAGATTATTTGACACACTTTAACTCATCCTGAAGTCTTACAACACAAACAAGAGTAACAAAATAAAAGCAAAAACATGAAAATATATTTGCATAAGGAAAGTAATATTAAAATTAACTCATTTTAATGTCGTTAAATGCTCAAAGAAAAGAATATATATGAATTAGAGCTTAATTTGGCAACAAATAACTAACTTAGATTACGACCGCTTCATCGTGTGAATCCATCTGTAAAAACATTATTTCATCGTGTGAGTCCATCTGTAAAAGCATCACTCCATATGCAAGATATGAAAATACACCTGTACAAGGAAATATTATTAAGTTTAAATTATTCTCATGTCGTTAAATTTATAATGAAAAGAATGTAATTCAATTAAAGTTTAATTTATCTGCAAATAATTAAGTTAGGCAACATGCACCTAATTGTGAAAATCCACACCCAAAAGCATCGTCACGCCACAAATATGAAAATAAATCTGTACAACAAAATATAACATTACCTTTAACTCATGCACCTAAAAGCATCATTACTATCCATAACCAAAATATGACACTAAATTTATATGAGGAAAATAATAATTATTGATTTTAGCTCATTGTCATGCTATTAAATTCTTCAGCAGCAAAAGAATGTTAGGAGTTGACTACAGCATAATTTAGCCATCCATTACTAAAAAATGTTATTGGAGTACAGCAAAATTCAGGGACAAAGGAACCAAAACTAGTAGCTAGCTATTCAGCTCCTGACCATGTATGTAATTGCATATCCAATGCCCAGAAACATCACTTGACTCGTCTTCCCACTATAAAAACCCCCCAACACCCACAGCCAGTAAATCCCCACACCAACCAAAAAGCTAAAGAACAAAAGTAGAAAACAGAAAACCTTTCGCCAAAATCTAATATAAAATATATTTTTCTGCTCTGCATTTGTTTACAGTTGTTTCATAATTTTTTTGGCTTTTAATTATTGCAATCTTTTTCTTTCTTTTCCTTTCTCTCTGTCTCCGCAAGTTTCTGTCTCTGTCGCTCTCGCTCTATCAGAGAAGAGAAAGAACTCAAAGCCTCAGCCATGGTTTCTACGAGAAGAAGCGGATCCCTCCCGTCCAACACCAGCAACAAGAGATCATCTTCTTCCTCTGATAATAACCCTCCCTCTCCAAAGCGTCCCAAGGTACTCCCAAACATTTCTCCCACCTTTTTTATGAATTTTTTTCCCAAGAGAGAGATAAAGGAGAAAGATAGACAGGGGGAGAGTGAATTTTCTTTAGGGGGTTTACTGGATTGATTTGATGGATTTCTATAGTTTTTGAAGTGTTTTAAGAAATGGGTTCTTGTCATTTCCTGATTTTTCTGAGGGGTCCTTGAAAGTTTTGATTTTGATTGATTTTTTTGGATTGAATTTTAGGGGGAAAGTAGCAATGCAAAGGCATCTGAGAAATCAACTGCGGAGAATTCTAAGGAATTGTGCTCTACTGATCCACCTGGATTCACAGGCGGTGGTCCTCCGGCTACTGCATGTGGCGGCGCTGAGGTTGTCAGCCACCCCACTAGAGTTGACCCTTCTGCTACTGTCCCTGCTGCATCCCTTGCCACTCCTGTTGCTGAAGGTACCTCTATCTGTATTTCCTGTTCATTTCTTGAATAAGCTGTTGAGTTTTGCTGTCAGAAATCGATTAATTTCTCGGTTTTCTTGCTACAATAGGGACCAGCCCGGTTATTTTGGACAAGACCAGAAGCTCATTTTCATCATGGAAGCAGCATCAGGGGTATGAAATGCCAGCGCCTTGGTGTAGGTTACTATCACAATATCAGCAGGTCAATTCCTTTGCTTAGAAATGTGCTTGTTTTTAATTGTTGTTTTGAGCTCAAGTTTGATTCTTTCTATGCAACTTGTAATGGATGCACAAAAAAGAAGAAAAATTTTTGAATGAGATTGAATGGTCTGCATTTGCTATTCTTTTGCTGGAAATTTATAGATTTGAAAAAGGTTCAGACTTTTAACTGACCAATTGCCATATTTGGATTTTTTTTGCAGAACGCTACTGTCTCTGTCAATCGCACACATTTTTTGATCGGACCAGGCAAGAATGCCAATCTTCTTATCAGGGATCAAAACGTTAGGTGTACAATAAGGCTTTCAAAGGTACTACCTTCTAGTTTGAGTGGAGTATTTATTGCATGGTTAAAATTTCAGGTTGGATAAGATGAATGTTCATGTGTGGCTGTTATTTAAAGAAGGGACTAGTTTGAGATTACCTGGATTGGGTGACTTTGTGAAATGTAGATATAGAAGCTTGAGGTTTGTATGAGATTAATTTCATGATATTCATGTTGCTCGGTTATCCTTTTGCCTAGGCTAACAAAGGGCATTTCCCCCTCTTTCTTGGGTATCAAAACTAGCAGAGCTGCAAGGCATTGTGTAGGAATATTAGATTGAATAGTAGATGATCTTTCTCTTATCAAATAATCTGAATTTTGGACTGCCTTTTTTTGGTACAAACTAATGTCGGTTTAACATATTTTGACTAACAATCCCATGATTTTATGAGACAATTTTGGCTGAATCCCAAGACTCTGGCTTTTGAATCAATTAATCAAAGGATGAGTTCTTTTATAAATTGGACATATTTTTTGTTCCACTAGGATCCTTTTTGCGTATTCCTTTATTTCTGTGCACGAAATCTATATTGCTTTACATACTAGATGATATTTGTTATCTGTGGATGAGCAGCGTGCAGGGAGTTCTGTAGCTCTGCTTGAGAGCCGAGGAAGCAAAGGATCTGTGCAAGTCAATGGAAAGACAATAAAGAAAAATACTAGTTGTGTTCTCAGCTCAGGGGATGAAGTGGTCTTTGGTGATACGGGAAACCATGCTTATGTATCCTTTTTGCCTTTTGGGATGAGAGCCTCCATCAAGTCCATTGTTTTGTGTTTTAGTATTTCCACTTCTTAAATTGCATTTATTTTTTGACAGTGTGGAAAATCCTTAATGTTTCTCTAAATAGATTTTTCAGCAACTTCCATGTGAGCTTGTAGGGAAGACACCCTCATCAGATCTTCAAAGTAATGTGGGAAAACTATTGCATGTTGAAAGACGGGCTGGGGATGCTTCAATTGTTGCTGGTGCTTCTATATTGGCTTCGCTTTCTAGTCTGCGGCAAGATATTTCACGCTTGAAGACTACATCTCAGGCTAGTGGTAAATCCTACCTAGGGAATGACCTAGCTTCTTCTCCAAATGCAAATGAAGATGAGCTTGATGGCCTGGAAGTTGATTCAGCTACCAATGTTAGAGGAGATAATGCTACTGAAAGTGGGGCCAACAATGCAATCATAGAGGCAGGCAATGTAAACTTCTTCCTGGAAATTTTCTTTTGATTTATCTATGAGCCAATTTACTTATTACACAAAATTGAGCAAGGAAATGTGAAAACAGATATTGGATGATAGAGAGTGGACAAGGGATTCAATGCCAGCATCGACATCAGGGATGTCTTTACGATGTGCAGTATTTAGAGAAGATATTCATGCTGGTATAATTGATGGCCGTGACGTTGAAGTTTCATTTGATGACTTCCCATATTATCTCAGGTTGGCATTCTGACATATCATATGCCTGCATTTCTTCAATGTACTATAGGCTTGAATTGTCAATTTTCCTTAATTTCTAGTTCTTTCTGCTGGATTGCATTCAGTCATTCTTATTTTTGTTGTTGATAAAGCCTTGGAAGATTCAGAAATTACTTATGTGATTGTTAAGTAGGGGCACTTGACATGTTGGATAAGAGGTAGCTTTTTAGATGATAGGGTGGTCGTGATGTGGGTTTCTTAACCAAGGAGGCACAAGGTAACTTATCCATATTATTATCCTTAATGGGCTGTGATGTTTCTACTAAGAAGGCCTATATCTTATGCTTGGCAATAGAAGGCAGCATGTTTACATGCTCAAAGGCTCCCAGAAGTAATATAGAAGGTTTCTACCATTTATAGGTGAATCAGTTGTTTGTTCCATCCCCCTGAAACACTCCGCACCCTCTGTCTGCTGCCTTTCATAGCTTGCCTTGGCACTTTGAGTCTCCATTCTACAAGTTAAAATGTATATTTGTGGTTATATTGGGCAAATATAATATCAAATGTCATGTTTAAATTAGGTTTGGTAATCAAGCTTGGAGAAACTAGAGGAAAAAGAATTTGAAGGAATGTTGATGTTGATCTGTGTACACAATAATATGCATGACTGCTGGGGAAAATTCTTGTTTAACATGTAACCTGTTTTGAGCTTCAGTGAGCTTAGACTGGTGACACAGTTTCTCTGAAAATGCCTTTGCTAGTGATAAATTAGCTTACATGGCCTTCTGACTGGTGACGCTGTTTAGGTAAGATACCAGTACTGGCTTAACATAAGTGTCTTTGTTATGTAGGGACAAATGTTACTTGGAATTTAAAATTAAGCAGAATGCTGGACAAATTATTAGATGGAATAACATATAGAGGGGAATTGCATGATTTCATTTTTGTCCGTTACAAGTTTTAAAGAATTCTGGAGCTGCACGTTCCTGAGTGATCCGCTGGTGGTCATTACTTTATTTTTCTTAACCATTCAAAGTTGGCAGTAAGGGCATCTACTGTCCTTGTCACGCTTTTTTTTTGGTTATTTTTTGTTTGTTTTGCTATGATCCTTGTCATGCTTGCATCTATAGTATAAACATAAAAGCTTTTGTAAAGGGACAGAAATGACTTTCTAAATAAAGTTTTTCTAACCTGGTTCTAAGCTAGAATCTGTTGTTTGATATTGATTTATGTTAATATACGATTGCTTGCTGTCTATTTCGTATGGTGCATGGGCTACTAAGTAAAACAAATTTCACTTGCTGTTGACTCCATTCTTCCATCTATCTTCGGCTTATCTCTAATTTGTGTTTATGGTAATTTTTTCAACATGCAGTGAGAGTACAAAAAATGTGCTCATTGCAGCTACATATATACAGCTGAAGCACAGGGAACAAATTAAATACACCTCTGAGCTTCCAACTGTGAATCCAAGAATCTTACTTTCTGGTCCTGCAGGTCTGTTACAATATTCTGCGGATTATTTTTGTTACATTCTTCTTTTTCCTGCCACGTCAAAGTTTGTTTGTCAGCGTGGAACTTATATTTATATTTGCTTTATCAGGATCTGAGATATACCAGGAGATGTTGGCCAAGGCACTTGCTCGTTATTACGGGGCTAAATTGCTTATATTTGATAGCCACTTGTTTTTGGGTGTAAGATACATTTATTTAGATAAGATTTTTTTTTTCGGGTTTGATCTTTTCATAAATGATTTCTACAGTTTGTTTTTCCAATATTTTTACATTATCAGTTTAACTTTCAGGACACTGAAAGTTTTTTATAGTAGTTAGTCCCTGATATCATTCATATTGTTATCATCTGCATACTGAGAAGATGCATTTGGTGTCATTGATTAAACCTATTTTGTTCTCTAGGGTTTGTCTTTTAAAGAAGCTGAACTACTGAAAGAGGGTTACAATGTGGACAAAATCTGCAATATTGTGAAAAAACTTTCTGGAACCTCTGACTTGACCAAGGGCATCATGGCTTCATCTGGTGAAGTAGATACAACACTTGGCTTGGAGTCCCAACTGAAGTCAGAGACCGACAATTCACCTACCTTAGCTGGGACATCTAAGAATCCATCATTTAGAATTGGTATATTAGTTTATGGTTTATAAGTTAGTTCCATATTAATGTGCTATGCAATACCATGTGAATTTAGGACTTATTCTGTATTTTTCACCTGACATAACTGAAAATCTGGATTCCTAGGTGATAAAGTGAGATTTATTGGTTCCACTTCTGGTAGCTTGTGTTCATCTCCTGCAAGGTAAATTTAGCATGTAATTCATCTCTAAATTGTCTTCTGTTTTTTAGTAAATGAGAAACATTGTTGCTGTGATTCATTATTTAGTTTAAGTGGATTCCTTGATTTGGCTGTCTTTGTTGGTGGTGTTTCTTACTAATTGGTGTTCTGCTCACTGAGGTTTCTGTCTTTTCTGTTAGACTGGTGTCTTTGTTAGATATATACTTGATTGTAATTATAGAAGTTGCTCTGGTTGGAAAAACAACGCTGTTTAGATCCGGATATTTTCCTCTTATGTACAATGTGATTGTTTATCTAAACGAACATCCTCACAATACTGGTTTTATTTTTTTATGTTTTTTGGCTGCTTAGGGTCCTCTTTGTGATTGCAGTGAACTTTTCTCTTCACATGTGCCTGTCTCTATAAAGCAGTGATCTTCTTTTCCTTTTTGTGGTAATGACTTTGTGGCTAAATGAAATAGCTGGCTGTCAAAGATGACAATTAGGGAAGCTAGACATCAACTGGGTGTTCAATTTACTCCAAAAGAAGCTCCACTAGAATTTTCCAAGTTCAAGCCTAATTCTTTGTTTTGCTATGAACTCTGTCCACCACATTTTTTCCTTTTCTTTCTGCTCTTCTGGCCTTCTATTTGATATTTCTAGTGATAAAAGTGCTGTATATCATTTGAGTTTGATACTGGAGTCTAATCTAGGATGAGTCTGAACAGTTCAATTCATAGTTTCTCAATCTCATGCTTGGTGAATCATTTTTTCCCAGGCTGTAGTCCTGTGATATCCCACATCAGTGGGATAGAGGGGAATGACTTTCAATATTAGTTTGAGCCCATGGGGTATCTAACAACCTGGGTAAACCATTTTGAGCCCGTGGATTCCGTTCAAAGGTTGTTGGGCCACGTCTTGGGCCCTGGGCGTTACAAATCCAATAATGTGTAGTTCTATCAAGATATGTGATGAGTTTAATTATACTGATGCTGCAGCAAGCTGGATTAATATGGAGTATTTGGGGGTTTTAATCTGGCTATGTTAAGAAGATATGCTTTGTCACTCATATTATATGAAGTGATGCTTTAGACAATATAAATATATTCAATAAATAATGACAGAAAGAAAGATCGTAAGACTATCAATAAAGTATGGTTTATCTTAACATGTAAATGCAGCCTAGTAGAGTTCTGAAAAGCGAGGCCAAACTTTTCTGGACACGTGGAGCCCAAAGATTTTTAAATTGTTGTCTTTCAAGCAGCGGAGAGAGTTTTTGTTGAAAATGAATTGTGTAATTATAAAAATGTAAACCAGAGAGACAAATTGGGTTCTTTAAACCAAATGAAAATTGTATTTGTTGCAGAACTTAATGGATACTAGTGCAGCTAACAATTATATATTTTTTATTTTTCTTTCCCTTTTTGTGCCTAGTTGGCTTCAAAATTGTAAACCATGAACTCACTTAGCGTTTCTTGCATCTCTGTTTCTAGTTCTATATTGCGTAATTATGTTGCTATTGGTTTTCAAATGATTTGTCACGAGTGTTTCTTTATGCTAATGTTGGTTCTTTCTCTGTCATGTCGTTTTAAAGTTTCTACTGCATGCAATCTCTGCTCGTTTGCTGTATATGACCATTAATTCTTGGCCTAATTTCTAGGGGCCCCGTTTTTGGAACGCGTGGGAAGGTTATGTTGCCTTTTGAAGATAATCCCTTGTCAAAAATTGGCGTAAGATTTGATAAACCTGTAACAGATGGTGTTGACTTAGGAGGTCTTTGCGACACGGGTCATGGATTCTTTTGCAATGGTATGTCCAACTAGAACTGATACCCATTAACAGATGAACCTAAGTTTCGATGTCTCCTGATTTCCATAAAATGTGCGAGCTAGATTTGGTTTTTGACAATATTCTTACCCTCTCTCTCTGTCTTTCTCTATTTATAGCCAATGAACTCCGTTTGGAAGCCACGGGTTCAGAAGATCTGGACAGGTTACTGATTATCACATTATTTGAGGTAGGATTAAATGGATATCAAGTGAATCAGATTCTAGTAATATCGCTTTTTACAGTTTTTCATCACTGAAAATTGTCTGTGTTTTGCTAGGCTGTCTCTAGTGAGAGCCGAAATTCCCCTTTCATTTTGTTCATGAAAGATGCTGAGAAGTCTATGGTGGGGAATTCTGAGTCATACTCGACTTTCAAAGCCAAGCTTGAGAAGCTTCCGAACAATGTTGTTGTTATTGGTTCACATACGCATACTGACAATCGTAAGGAAAAGGTACTGATGTCACTACGTGTACTGACTTTCAATGGGCTGTATTTTTTTATCCAACTTGTTACTGTAATGGCCTATATGTGCCATAGTGCCTTGTTGAGGCATTATGCCGTTTAGAAGCATGACATCCGGAGTCATTTTTTTTCCCTTAGGTCATGTGTTTTTTCCTGAGAAAACTATGTGGGGCTAGCTGGGTTCACTTTTTTAAAGTCTTTTACAATGAATTTAATTTTGATAAGACAAAGAAGGTAGTATATGGGTGAGTTGTGTGGGATCTTGAAACTGACTTTTAGAAGAGGTTTTGAAGGTGTATTATGTACACAGATGGTCGTTCTTTTGCCATAGATCATATCTCTTTCTGCCTTGCTATTTCTTTTGTTGTTCTTGTAATAATTTGTAATGTTGAATGTGTAGGTATATTAACTTAAATCACATCTGTCTTGGGCATTGAATTACTTAGAAATTCAAAGAAATGATAGAGGGTAGAAATAGCAGAAGAAAATTTGAGTTTAATTTCTAGCATTTCAGGCATTATGTTCAGAAATTTAGTTCTGTTTAGAAAGGATATTTCCTGTCATGGAGAACATAAAAAAGGCACATTACATGACAGTTAAACAATAATTAATCCCCTACAATCCGGAACAGGAGTGCAAGTAACTGATTATTGGTTATTTAAGCCCTTCTGTCTTAAAAAGTTTATGCCTTAAATTGTGGAAGCAAAGGACATGCCGAACAATTAGAAATGAGGAAATGAAATAAAAATAAGAACATGTTAATGTTTGCTATATAGGCTTTTAGCAAATCCATTCTTAAAACTTTCATTTTCTCCAGTTGCTTCCTGGGATTCCTTTGGACATTTGGAGTGGGGCTGTAGAACAAAAACAAATTGTTTCGTAGATCCATTCAATTTCCGTCTGTAGTAGTGTGTTTTAATTTGACTCATGGTTGTTGCTTTGTTTCTTTTCAACTTTGGGAATCATTTTCCTTGTTGATGCTATAAGAGGAAATGCTCTCTTACTTGCTTGGAAAGTCGTGGTAAAGGTAGTCCTTGTAAGCCTTGTAAATTTGAGGTGTGTGAAATGTTCTTAATGATTTCTGCCACAAAGTTGAAAAAGATAAGTATCTAAACAGAGAAGGAAATTGATCTCAAAACAATTGCACAATTGCAGTTTAGTTGACTTAAGTGATGTTTAGTGGTGAGAAAGAGGGTATCTTTCTAGATGCCAAGGGTGCATGATCTCGTTGTACAATAAACATGTGTTTCATTTGACGATGTATTCTCGCTTACCTATCAGCAAAATAAAATGATTTTGATTGCCTAAAGGCAGCCTTTATTATGACTGATTTTATTGGCTTGTGCGCATGTGTCTCAGAGTTGAAACTTAATTTACTTGCCTAGATGAGTCAACAGTCTATGCTTCTTTACTAGCTTATAGTTGAGAATGGGGCTTAACTTTTCTCTTTTTGTATATTCACCTTGTATACCTCCTGCAGTCACATCCTGGAGGTCTGCTTTTCACAAAATTTGGGAGCAATCAAACTGCTTTACTTGATTTGGCTTTTCCGGTAAGATGTACATTTTTCAGATTTGAAGCTTTGTGAATGTATCTTTGGCTTATTATAATCATTCATTCAAAATGTTGCTCGGGTTAGTTGAAGTTGCTTCATGCTTTAAATTGTAGTTTCTTTGGTCTGATTGTTACTTTGCATGTAAAGTGGAATAACTTAAACTTTTTAAAAATTAAAAGGATTTGAGATTTACAAATAGAGCTTCTATTGGAGGTTTTATTATTCCTGTCTCCCTTGTAAAGTTTTGAATTCACTCTGATGCATACTTTCAGCCATTAGTGTCCTATTTTCTGAATGCCAATTTTGTAATAATTTATTCCATCTGCCAGAAAGGTATGGGAAACTTAAATCATGGTAATGCAATATAAAGGACAGATAGTTTACTAGAGAAGCACCAAGTATTTGTCACATAAGCCACTTCTTGATAATTACGTCGTTTAGAGTGAGGTCTCAGTTGGCTTTTGTACCTCTTTTATGGTGACAGTACTTCAAAGAAGAATAATATTGGATTTATGGGATTTTATGGTGTCAAAGCCTTGTAATGTACTGGTAAACATGGAGATCTAGATTGGTTGTTGTTGAAACTTTAGAGTTCCTGTTTTGATAACGTTTGTGTGTCTTGAACAAATTTACTGGTGGTTTAGGGTCAGCTCAGTTGAGGAATAGTGATGCCCCAATGAACGAAGTGGCTTGGGTTTTTCCTGTTGGTCTTTGATAATGCTTTCTAGTATATGCTTCGAGGGGAGAAGATGTGTAGCAGAAAAGTCAGTTGCCTGAGTGCACCAGCATATTGTTGTCATCCCAACTTTTTGGTTCTGGGATACTGTTCTATTGAAGAAGAATGGAGAACAAAAAGTACAAGCCAAAGAATAATGAAAAGAGAACAATGTAAAAGAGATGAGAGATGAAGAAAATAGAAAATCCTAATTGTAGTAGCATAAACAAGCCTATTCTAGGTTTGCATGAACACCATATATCTGCAGAAGAACCATTTTGCAACGTAAAAAATCTTGAGGTACAAAATGAAGTTAAGATGGCAAAAAGAAACTTGGATATATTTTACCATTTATTGGTGCAATTTGTGCACTTATGAAAGCAGATTTTTTTTTTTTGTGTGCGTGCGCATGTACGTCTAGCTAGTAATTAGTAAACAAATTGCACCCTACTATTAAATTATCTGTAGAGAAGCTTTTTAGGAGATGATTATTTGTTAGGCTGCTTTTTGGAATTTTTGCTCCTTTGATTTACAAGAGATGTCTTTTGCATTTTCTCTGTTTAAAGTTGAAACTCCACCTTTGGTTGTTAGTATTGATGTATTATGCATTTGTGTTCCTTGGTCGATGTTCCTACTAGTTGTCATGTGCGTGCAAACTGATCGTCATTTTGGAACCCTGGGACTGGACTTTCCATAATTCCTTTCATCTTGTGCTGCTTTATATATAATTTCTGAATTGCTTGTGTGCACTTTTATATTATAGGTTTTCTTTTTTTTTTTCCTACTAAATAAGTGCTATATCTGATGTAAATGAAAATTCTGATAACCTCAGGATAACTTTGGAAGGCTACATGACAGAGGGAAGGATGTTCCCAAGGCAACGAAGCTTCTGACAAAACTTTTCCCCAACAAAGTGACCATTAACATGCCTCAGGTCTGGGCCAAAACTTTAGATAATTCTTTTGCTTTTCAATTTGTGTAATCTGATTGTGTGTAACCATTGTAGGATGAAGCTCTCCAAGCCAGTTGGAAGAATCAATTGGAGCGAGATGCTGAAACCCTCAAAATGAAAGCAAACTTGAACAACTTGCGAACAGTGAGAAAATTTTTCCAGGATTATATAAAATATTTACCAACTGCTGCCTTGGCTCATCATATCATAATTTTTGTGAAACTTCCTATTGCAGATAAGCTGTTTAAATTCTAAAGCGTTAAACAAAAAAACTCATGGTTTTGGTAAATCTAGAGACCCAACTTTGTCTGGATTTATCTTGTTTTGAACCGGATATAGGATCATTGTTGTGATGCTTATGCTACTTTGTCCATCATGGATTCTCTGGCAGTTACTTTTCAAGCAAAGAACTATTGCTCTCTCAGAAGTTTTTCAGAAGATATAATTTTGGAGATATAGTTTTTCAGAAGTTTGGTTGTGAAACCTCCTGCATCTTTTAAAAATTATAACTTCAAATCCTTGGGATCTGAATGATTATTCAAAATAATTTGCACGACCAACCCATGTTCCTATGCGTATACGTCTGTGTACATTAATGCAGCGCCTATACATTCACTAGTATCAAAGTGTACATAACTGAAAGATAACATTTACACTTTCTGCTTATATATTATAGATTGTGGATTTTTTAGCAGCTATCAACTTAACACAGTTAATCTTGGCCACTAATTCTTTGGACCAATAATTGGTTCTGCCATGAATCCCTCTGATGAATTGTAAATCTTCTTTTCTGTTTGGTCAATAGGGTTTGATGGATCTCCTTTACACTTTCAATATGAATAAAATGGTTTCATGATTTGTAAATAGTTTATTAATCTGTACATATATAATTTGTTATAGTTGTTTAGTAGGTATTGTTGGTGCTGCTAACTAAGGATTAGCTGGAACCATTTGAACCTATACTAGACAAGGAGTTATGTATCTCCTTGTTTATTTAAGTTTTGTTGGTTCTTAATATCCAAGCCTGGTAATTGAATCCATCCATTTCCAGCAACCTCAGATTTCATCTTTGTACAAGTTGGATGGTGAAATTGCAATTATTAGGTTGGGAGGAACTAGGAATATTTAAATGCTGATATGGTGCCTTGGAACTCGTGAAATCTTCAAATTTATTACTTTTTCCAGTCAAAAAACGAAAGAGTTACTATTACCGATTCAGTTGTTGCAGATAAATGGATAAGAAATTAAGAAAATAAGCCATGAAGAGTAACGTGGCCAAATGAATAAAGTTTCTGGTTTGCATGGGCAGATACTGTACTGCCCTTTCTTCAGGGAAATGGAGAAAACGTGTTTAAGTTGATTCTAATACAGTGCAATTCAGGGCAATGAAAGTGGAATCGCATAAATAATTTAATGTCTTAATGCTTCAATTGCTGCTTGAATGCTGAATACTTTTTCTTCTACTTTTCTTTTCAGAAATCTCTGAAGCCTTGAATAGAATGTGATAGAAAGTGTCTTGAGATTCCCTGCTTGGTGTACTTGTCAACCTGCCTAAAACAGATATTATTGTGCTAAGTGGCCATGATTTGCTATTGAACAACAAATTTTCTCATGGATTGTTTGCAGCATATCAAAATATTAATTGCCTGTCTGATTAACATTTGTACGATTTCATTGGTCCCAAAATCAGTCATAGACGTAGTCTACTTTGGCAAATTTTGGCAGTTGTCCCATCTGCTCACATCCCCCAACATGCTCAAACATTGAACTTTGTACCTTCTAATCATTATATTTTGTTTGCCTATTTAATAAGATTTATAGTTAACAGTCTTTTTGTGTGTATAGGTTTTGACTCGGACTGGATTGGATTGTGATGGACTTGAGACACTGTGCATCAAGGATCAAACACTGACAATAGAGAGTATGTATTTTGTTTAACCCTTTTATCAGGAGATGTATTTATGCATATAATAGTCGAAGCATGTTTGTGTTTATCAACTTATCAATGGAGTCAGTTTATTATGAGGTTAAATGTGTGTTAAAATTGCATCTTGGATTGTTACTGAAGGTGCGGAGAAGATAGTCGGATGGGCATTAAGCCATCATTTGATGCAGAACACACAAAATGATTCGGAATCCAGGCTTGCCTTTTCAACTGAGAGGTGACAGAAATATGACTTGCCATTTCTAATTTGTTGTTTGGGGCATTGTATTATGGGGTGACACCAGTTTTGGCCAATCTAGCAGCATTCAGCATGGGATTGGAATTCTACAAGCCATCCAGAATGAGTCCAAGAGCTTGAAAAAGTCACTCAAGGTAATTGTTATTCAAACTCCTTGCATGAGGGAATAGGCCTGAAAAAACAATCTCATGATGTGCTAATATTCTGTACTGCTCTCGCTGTGTACTCTTGAGAAGGTATTCATTTGGAGTTTTTGAACTAAAATTTGTTCCTATAATAGGATGTTGTGACCGAGAATGAATTTGAGAAGAGACTTCTAGCAGATGTTATACCTCCCAGTGATATTGGAGTGACGTTTGATGATATTGGAGCACTAGAAAATGTCAAGGATACACTGAAGGAGTTGGTGATGCTTCCTTTACAAAGGCCTGAACTATTCTGCAAGGGTCAATTGACCAAGGTTTCATTTGCATACCCTTTATTAGCCGTAATTTTTATTTGAATGAGAATTTGGGAGCTTGGTTTAGTTTTAGATGTGATTGACTCTGACTCTCTCTGTGTCACATGCCACACATTACTGACAGAGAGGTCATATTATTTGTTAGTGTATTTAACCTCCCCAGAAATTCTTAGTTTGGTTCTGTAGAAGTTGTGATTGATGAACCATAACAATGTTTGATTCAAGCTTTTCTTTATTTGCAAGTTGCAGAATACAACACTGTTTCTATCTTCTGTTTGCCCTTTATTTGTGAATTATGTGAATACAATAGTTTCTATCTTCTGTTCTTTTTTTTTTTGGGGCCTTCGGGGACATTTTCATTTTCATTTCATGAACTGCTGCTTCATTGTTTCATTTGCAGCCCTGCAAGGGTATACTTCTATTTGGGCCACCTGGTACAGGAAAAACTATGCTTGCAAAGGCTGTTGCAACTGAAGCTGGTGCAAATTTCATCAATATTTCCATGTCAAGCATTACGTCGAAGGTTAAAACTAAAATGCTCTACTTTTATGGTTGTCATTTTTGATGATTTTACTGTTGGATAATGCTTTCACTTTCAATGTCCAAGCTGCAACTTGTAATTTGCAACTACTGCAATTTATCATTGTGCATATTATATCTTTAATTGTTTCCACTTCTTTAATTTTGCAGTGGTTTGGTGAGGGTGAGAAATATGTCAAGGCTGTCTTCTCATTAGCTAGTAAAATTGCACCGAGTGTTGTCTTTGTCGACGAAGTAGGCTTCCAACAAAAGCTATACGGTGCATTTTTTCAAATTTTAAGAATTTGATAACTTACTGATCTTTTTCTATTTTGAATTGCTTGAATAGGTTGACAGCATGCTGGGGAGGAGGGAAAACCCTGGAGAACATGAGGCTATGCGTAAGATGAAAAATGAATTTATGGTCAACTGGGATGGACTGCGAACAAAAGACACGGAACGAGTTCTCGTTCTTGCTGCTACAAACAGGCCTTTTGACCTGGATGAAGCAGTTATAAGAAGGCTTCCGCGCAGGTAAACTACTAATCATCTATAGCTTCTGCAGTTTATTGATATTGATGAGCTTGTGGTGTTTCTGATGCTTTGTGTCCCTAGTAATGATTTTCCTTTTTTTTTTTTTTTTGCAGGTTGATGGTCAATTTGCCTGATGCTCCTAACAGAGCAAAGATTCTTAAAGTCATATTAGCCAAGGAAGATTTGTCTCCTGATGTTGATCTGGATGCAGTTGCAAATATGACTGATGGATATTCCGGAAGTGACCTCAAGGTTTTTCTTTCTATCCAGTTTATGTAATAAAATCAGCACTTCAGTGTGATGGTTACAAGGGCTCTGATATGTTTAACTTGACACCTATGTATTGCAGAATCTGTGTGTTGCAGCTGCACATAGGCCTATTAGAGAGATTTTGGAAAAGGAGAAAAAGGTTCGTCCTTTTCTGGTGTTAGAGAAGTTCAACTTTTTGGTTTGTCCTTTTTTGACTGGGTCTGGTGCATTTCTCTATCTTATTGCTGCTATAAACATGAGATTTTGTCCAGGCTTGTGCAAGATACCTCTTGCCGACTTAGCTTAGGAACTTTTAGCGGTTCCTTTTAAATTGCTCACACCAGAAATTTCTTCCTGATGTTGAAACTTGATGCAGTAGCGGTTGACATCATATTATCTTATTTCTGGTACATGTTGCTAGGATTCATCAGTTTCCAGGATTCAATCCTGTTTCTTAGATACATTGAGTTATGCTGGGGCCATTTAGATTTTGGGAAGTAAAGATATGTTTGCCGATCTTTTAAAAGAAATTGATTGGTTATGGTCTGGTCACAGGAGCATGCTGCTGCATTGGCAGAAGGTAAACCTCCACCAGCTTTGAGCAGCAGCGGTGATATTCGGCCCTTGAACATGGAAGACTTCAAGTTTGCTCATGAAAGGGTGAGATTATCTCTAGAACTGTAACATACATAATAACGTCTTGGTTGTGTTGCGAAGTGATTTTCTAAGTCCACTCTGGTTATAGGTTTGTGCTAGTGTTTCATCGGAGTCCATAAACATGAATGAGCTTCTACAGTGGAATGAACTGTATGGTGAAGGAGGTTCCAGAAGAAAGAAGTCCCTCAGCTACTTCATGTGAATGGCGTTCACCTGTACAAATTGGTTCTTTCTATTTCAAATTTTTGTGCACCCGTGCTGGATCCCAGGCAAATTGTTGCTCTTGTGGATCTGCAGTCCAGGGGCCTTGTTTGTACAATGAAGTATAGGTTTCTTAAAGTTAATAGCTGTACACTCAAGTTAGTTTTGAGAGGCTACAATGGTAGATAGAGCTTCTTCCCTGTTTTAGAATATGGCTGCTATGACTGTGCTGCCATTATTTTGTTTTGCTTCTCTCCCTTGCTGAAAGTTAGAAGAGGACTCCCCCTTCCCCCCGACCGAAAAAAAAAATATCGAGTTATTTCTTTGACGGAATTTGTCAAGAAATCTGTTAATTATGTGCATAGATTCGTTGTTATTCTTCATTCTGATATTGGAATCACAATAATAAGCAATGTTTGTGGTTTCAACTGTCTTTTGTGACACTTAAAAAACTGTTTGAATTATGTACCTGTTGCATGAGTTTGTGGATCTCCTTCTGCTTCACAAGAAGGGGAAAAAAAAAATACTCTGGTAGATAGAATTCACAGATCATGTGCTTACGAGGTTTACATTGCATTCGTGAAGATTGTTCATTCTCGAAATGGTACAAATACTTTCGAATGCATCAGAGTCTAGGCACTTAATCCATGCTTCAGGTTAAGGTTTTACAAGAGTTTACTAGTTGGTCTGATTGGTCCCATCTGTATTTCTTTGGCCATTGTACTAATATCTCTCCTTAACAGCTTCCTTGGATTTATAGCGAAGGAACTAGTTTTCTCCCCTCTCTCTTTTTTTCTTCCTCTTTTACTTCCAGACAATAGAGGAAATGTTCATCTTAGATAACTAAAAAATGGGTTTGATAACATGTTTAAAATTGGCTTTAGATTGCTAGTTGTGCTTGGCCTCAAGATATATTATTATCTTTGGTATATAAGAGTATAAAATTACTCTTCACTGTGATTTTTGGCTTTGTGGAACGTGAACAAGTAAAACGAAAGCCTACTCCCTTAGATCAAAAACCCTCGATTACATACAAAGAATTGTGGGCTGTTCATCCTATTTTGTGTAAAGGCACTAGTTGCTTGTTTCTTTTGCTCTTTTGTAATTCATGCAATAATTTTTTCATGTATACCGTTACAGTAGAATTTATGAAAAACAGGTCTAAAAACACCTAATCCAGACGAAACCTACATTCATCTATTTTATTCGTACAAAGTCGATGTCATTTTCACTGTTTTGGTCTTCAATCTTTCCCTGATGGGCTATTTTATGTCAAAATCATAATAGGGTAAGTAATTATCCTTGTCTCCACCTCCTATCTTCCTTACGAATTGTTTAGTTGGCTTAATCACAATTTTCAAGTTGGTCTAATATTTCTAAGTTTCTATCTTATGTCCCTATCCTCTAGAAACTTTTTTATTATTATCTGTCATACTCAAGCTTATTGACTCCAAATATAAGTAGTTACACAAGTTTCATATACAGAGATTTCCCATCATTTTGATCAAATTTTACTATATGATGTTTATTATTTGAAGCTCCTTTATGGAATAACTTGTAGCCTTAAAATTTGCTACAATAATCTATCTAGAAAAAGCTACAAGTGTGCTTAAAATATGTCTAGAATGTAAAATTATAAATTGTGTCGGCAAAATTTCTAGATCTCGAAATTGGCAAATTATCAATCCCCAAAACTCCCTGCTCTAGACACATTTGGAAAACATAATTTC
Organism: Coffea humblotiana; assembly: GCA_023065735.1. Classification (NCBI taxonomy): domain Eukaryota; kingdom Viridiplantae; phylum Streptophyta; class Magnoliopsida; order Gentianales; family Rubiaceae; genus Coffea; species Coffea humblotiana. The sequence continues at coordinate 7,989,283 of CM041211.1, forward strand.
AAATTCAGACATGTGTATGCAAACTTGTTTAATTTTTTTAAGTAGAATGTATTCCATGCTTAGACTTTCATTTTAGCTAAATTAGTCATAAACATTTTATTTGTTTGTTTTGGGGGGGGGGGGGGGTGTTGAGGATTTAGTCAGGTTAATTTTTGAGACGAGATCCGATTTTGTCGCTCAATGTCAAACCTCAACCGTGGCAAGAAGGACGCATCCCGCCGCATATAGGGCGGTCCATGCATTAGACCATGCTGTTGTATTAGATGGCCGGCATAAATTGCTCTTTAGATCACATTATCTTACAATGGAAAAATACACTTTTTATGCCCAATTAATGTTTGGGGTGTGGACCAATTTCATCCTTAAAATTTCAGTTAAAACACATTTATTCTCGTACTTTCATAATTTCGACCGATTAAGGACAATTGAAGGATTGCTAATCAATTCGAACAGATATCATCAAATGACCAATATGTGCAGTAAGTAATTAGTACATTATTAACACTTAATTCATGATTAAGTTATAAAAGCAATACCATAATTTAGGGCTGGGCCTATTGCTACTCTTTGTTTGGCAGTTATATTTTTCTGAGGTTTTTGTAAACCCAACAATTTTCTACTAATAGGGCATGCCGTTTAGATGATGATATTCGATCAAAATTGGCTAACAATCCATCAACGGTCCTCAATTGCTCGAAATTATGAAACTATGAACACGAATTTTTTTCTTTTATAAAAAAGGATGATTTTCATTTCAATATCTGCACTAATAGCAGCAAGTACGTAAAAGCATTTAATGCATGGCTGGGTATCACAGCATCTTCTGTGTAAGTGCAAAGAAGCTGCAAGTTGGTGCTGCAATGCTCCTAATGAAAGCTAAACAAGCACGGGAGGCCTTGAAACCTAACAGTCAGCTGGGAAAAACCAAAAAATGGCTGGTGATGAGAACCAAATGTAGATGGCGCTACTATTGGAAATCCTGGTAAATTATGCAGGGGCCGGAGGCCTGATTAGGGATGAATCAGGGTGCTGCTATTTGCTATGACATGCTACCGACATAGCCGCAGAAAACTTTGGACACCAATGATTGGATTGAAACTAGCTTGGCAAGCAAGGCATAACAAGAAGGAAGATGATACTAGAATCAGATCCACTCACAGGATTCCAGTTGATTGAACAAAATCTATCAGACAGCGTCTACTTTAACTTATTCAAATAAAGTACGTAAATGTTTCAATTTCTTGAAAGTTAGTGGAGCCAATTACTTTCTGTGAATAGTGGCATCAATTCACATAACTACTACTATTATTCAATCACTTTGTGTAACTAGTTGACGATTCTGGTCATGGTTCAAAGCTGCGGTCGTGGGTTGGACCGTTCCACATCGGTATCGATATATCGATCGCGGTCTCGGAGAGACCCAAAATTTTGAAACATTTAATGTTCTAAAAATTGTAAAAAATATGATAAACAAAAAAATAAAAAATTAGCAAAAATAATAAAAAATCGAGTTGATTCGGAATGACTCGGGACGACTCGACCGTTTCTATTCGTCTCGGAGACGTCTCGGCCAAGTTCTCGATGATCCATTATCTCGGAATTATCTCGTCCTAGTATCGGAACAGAATGTATCATTTCGGTGACGACTCGGCCAAGTCTTTGAACCATGATTCTGGTAGATTTTTGTTGATGCATCTACTGCAATGCAACGTTAACTTGCTTCCTATCTTATGTACTAATATCCTAGCAATTATATGGGTCAGCTTATATAGAGTTCACAAGTGAACCAGAATTGGCTGGGGTAAAGATTAGGGTACCCCTTGATGGTCAGCATTGGGGCTATTAACTAACAGAACTAGGCAAACTCCATCTCTACTTCTTGGCCGTTGTACCAATCTATCCTTACATCTTCTTTGGACGAAAAGAAAAGTAAAGGAGATACTCTGATCAGTCTCAGATGGTATGGGAGTTTAATGAAGCAAGAACCTTAAAATGGAAGATTTTTGGAAGGTTGTTCAATACTTAAAAAAATATTGTTGCTTGGGGACCCAAACTTTCATATTGGTAGCCAATTGGCTGGCTTTTAAGGATTGGTTCAGGAAGCATTTCTCTTGTTGGGAAGCAAGGAATCAACTTATTTGGGAAGATAAGAAAGATGAAAGCCTACCCCTAAACAACAAACCACCCTCGATCTTTACACTTGCAAGGACGTTGGCCATGTGGCAAATTTTTATACCAAAAATTTTGCTCAGAGGCAATAGTTGTTTGTTTCCATGCACTTTTTGGGTAGGTTGATAGTAATATTTTGTTGCTTGGGATCCAAACTTTGATATTGGTAGCCCATTGGCTTTTCAGGAATCAACTTATTTTATGTGTGGGAACTAGGAAGCAGGGACTCAACTTATTCGGGATGATAATCAATTTTGTCCTCCTACCATTTTAGACTTGGCATATGATGCTAATTATTCTTGTCGACAAAGTCCAATCACCACCAAATTTATTCTCGGAATGACAAGTAATCTGAACCATCATTTCAGATTATCTAAGTAAATTTATCTACTTGCATTATAAGTACATTTTTTATTTTTTTTTATTTTTTTTTCATCATGTCAAAAAAATGTTATGATACTTTTTTTTTTCAAAAAAATTATCCCAAATAATCTTCTATCCAAATACATTCATTGTCTTTCTTGATTGCGGTTTTTGTCTAACATTCAAAAAACCCGTCTTATATTAGACCTATTCTTTAAGATAATTTGTCGGTCTCTATTGATAATGTAATTTTGTTAAAGGTAGATAAGATTCAGGTGTCCTAATACATTTTATCATATAATGAAATTCCCATTTTCTTCAACAAAAAAAAAGATGTTGGAGAGAAGTGGAGTGAAAACTAAAAGTCAATTTAAAGAGGCTTCTAGAAAATTCTAATTTACCTTAAACAAAAAGAAAAAACTAAAAACAGAAACAAATCATATTCTGCTATTTCCTTTTGAAACTTTTCTTTTGTCTCACAATCTTACTTTTTCTCTTTTCCCTTTTCTTTTTTTTTATTTTTTTTTATTTTTCTCTTTTCCTCTCTTAAACTCCCAAACTAGGCTGAAATATTTATTATGGGTTTGATGACTTGTTTAAAATTGGCGGCATCTGTCTTTAATTGTGCTTAACCTCAACGTATTATCCTCAACATAAGAATGTAAAATTACTCTTCACGGTGATTTTGGCTTTCTAAAACTTGAATAAGAAAGATGAAAGCCTATCCCCCAAAACAACAAACCACCCTCGATCTAATGTACTTACAAGAATGTTGGGCTGATCATCCCATTATTGACATAATCACATACGGCCATCCCGCAAATTTTATACCCAAATTTTGCAATGAGGCAAGAGTTGTTTGTTTCTTATGTTGTTTTCCAATTCATGCACTTTTTGGTAGCCGTTCACTACATTTATCTATGGGATAATTTCATAAACCTTACAGGAGATTTCTGACTATTTCACTGGCTTCTCTCCAGATTTTAAAAATTATGTTAACCTCCTTAAAATGTATTATTTTATAACATATATGTCCAACTAATAATTAAAAAGTAATATGAGAAGAGAGAAGATAATATGATTCCATCATTACCCGTTATTTACTCAATTGTTTAATTAATCTAATACCAGTCTAAACATTAAAGAAAATACTAAAATTTGCTATTTATCATCAGGGATTAAATTACATATGGCATCAAAAATAGTATATCATTATATATATATATATATATAAATATATATTTAACTTAATGTAAGATCCAAATTGCTCTTTTTAGTTATAAACTCACTGTCAAACAAGATCAACAACAAATGACCAAAAAAATCTATAACAAAAATATTACAAAGAGCAAATTTTAATACCATAAAAATCTTAGCAACTAACTTTAATATGTTGACAAAAATATTTATGATGTTAAAGTTTGTTATATGTAATATTTGGTTACAAATTTTTTTGATGATTTGTTGTTGATCGTGTTTGATAATGAATATATAATTGAAAAGAGTAATTTGGGTTTTATAGTAAGTAAATATATAAAATGATATACTATATGTGATTTAATCCTTAAAGATAAGCAGCAAATTTTAGAATTTTTTTTAATGTGTGGATTGGTATTAAATTAATTAAATATTATAGTAGATGAGGGACAATAATGGATAGAAGCTCGCAAAGGATATTCAAGATGAAGCTGTAGCAATAAGGTTGGCACTAATGAAAGCAAGACAACAAAGTTGGCAAAAAATCAAAGTCATTAATGCTAACAAGCAACTTATTGCCTTGCTAAGAGATGGGAAAGGAGACAATCCAAACACTGTCACGTTGATTGAAGACATACATGCTTTAGCTAATCTGTTTCAAATGTGCTCTTTTGAAGTTAGGAATGTTAGTAATATGACTCTATGTAATCAAATAAGCCATTATACTCTAAGCATACTTATGGATGAGGAGAGATTTTTTGGCTCTCCTTAAGTGTCATGGTACACTTTGTAAAGCTGCTTGAGCCTTTGCTCAAATATTGTACATTTCGATTATTTATAAAATATCATCTATCGTTTCTGAAAAAAAAAAAGATGGGGGGCAATAATGGAATCATATTATTTTCTCTCTCCTAATGTCACTTTTTAATTATTAATTGGATCTAAATATTACAAGATAATTAACCTTAAGAAAAATTAGCATAATTTTTTAAACCTAAAGGGAGGCCAATGAAATAATAAGAAACCTCAGTAGAAGTTTTTGAAATTACCCCTTTATCTATTTATTGGCGCAACTTGCAAAAGTCCTTTTCGCTGTTTTGGTCTTCAATCTTTTCCTAGCGGGCTGTTTTTATGTCGAAATCATACTAGGGTAGGTAATTATCCTTGTCCCCACCTTCTTATATCTTCTTTATCCAATATTTAATTGGCTTAGTAGAAAATTTCAGTGTGCTCCGGTACTTCCCATTTTCTCTCTCTTGTCCCATCTTCTAAACAAGACAATTAAAAACTTCTTTGACCCCTTTTTCCAAAGCTAGACTACGAAAAATAATTGGTGGAGAGATTCTAATTAGAATCTAAGTACAGGCTCCTTTGCTTGTTTTACCGAAAGTTGGCCGCAGTAATTAAAGTTTTCAGGCATCAAAAAATCCAGAGTCTCTGGCTATACCAATTAAACCTGCTATTTTATGCCCCAGAGGATTAATCCATTCCGCCGTCCTCCCTAGTTATTATCACAAAACATGTACACAACCAAAACCTTCTTGTCAAAAGTTCTCCATGCCCTTGTACGGCGCGGGCGCAGAGAGCCTGCTCTATAGATTCGGTGGGCAGTTTAGTCCATTTGAATTTTTCATTGATTTATTAGAATTCATCCTTTTCCTTTAACGTAAAATAGAAGTACATGTCGACAAAAAAAAGAAATGTACAGCACTTGGGAGTTTTTCTATTTTGGCAACTAGCAATGACCCTTATCTCCATTGGTCTCCATCACCATTTTAGACAGCATAGCTGCTGAAAATATGGCAAGCGATTGAATGCTAACTTCAAAAAGTAATGCTAACAATGAAAACAAGTGGTTGGGGCAGGTGTAGTACCGGTGAGGTCCTGGTACTATCACAAATTTATGGAAAAAACATGGCATTTAGTTTGGTCAGTTTGTACGAGCTGAAAATGGTATGGTCGTTAGGAAAAAGAATAGAAAATTTTGAAGAAAATAGTAGATGACCTAGGCTTTGCATGGCTGGATAATGACGCGACATCGAACGGTTGACGGTAAAGTCAAACCTAACGGAAAGTCAAGTGACTGTGCAATCTAACGGAAAGTCAAACGATTTCAATTCGATTGCAAATGGTACATTCATTTATAACTTTATAAATCCATCAAATTCATTTATATGAGCTGATACAAATGAAAAATGTTTGTTTATTTGCTTTGCCTGGAAAGGCGAGACCTTCGAGGAATACTGATAGTGCACCGACCCGCCCTAGATGGGTGCTCGGACCTCAACGTGGATGCCAGTGGGGATCCGACATTTGTTTATTCATGAGGCGGGCGGCGTAGGAGTCCGGGAAGTTGCCGGATCCGATCTCGACCAAAACGCCTAAATAGAACACGCTTTCGAGATTTGAATATATTAAAATGTCACATAGGATGGAGTGTTTGTGTATTATTACAGTTGAGAGCCGCAGTACTATAATAATTCTTGCATTGCACGAATGAGGAACTAGTGGTTTTTTTTTTTTTTGAGTAAAAGACCCAGGGAATCTCGAAACTATCATTGTTGTAAAGTTTTTGGCCCTATATCTAAATTTTGTATTCCAATTGACCCTTGAACAATTAAAAGTGTATAGTTTAAGGATTTACGGTCATTTTAAACATAAGTCAAGTTGGAACCAAAGGGTATTTTTGTCTAACCATAATCGAAGCATACGTAATCATCTCTTGCTCTCGCCAGTTTCATCTTCTTCTATCTAAAATTTAGGATTTCCTCTTGGAGCTGCAAGATAGGGGAAGCGAGGAAAGAGAAAATGATTGTTTTTCTACTTAGTTTTTCTTATACGCTAAAATCGAACTTGGTAATTGGGAACACAGGGAGAAAACGAAAAGAGAAGCTGTGTAAGATAAGCATCATGCTAGCACTACAAAGTTCAAAGGCGTAGGATAAACCAACAATATGTTGCTGCAACTGTCATAACAATACTCCTACTCCATCAATCTACCCGGTGGTTCACATGTCATTTTAGTGCCAACCTCCCTTTACACAAAAGCCTTTCTATTCTCATTTTGATATTTTTTTTGCTTAGTTGGATTAGGCCGAGTGAAAGAAGATGATGAAGGCAAAATAGTTTAGCACTAGTTGTTGCTAGCAGGAGAAGGAAAAGAGTGGTTAGTTTAGGAGTGAGAGTAGTTATTTTATTGATCATTTACTTGTGTGGAGGTTGATACTAGTAGTAGTTCTTATTTCATCTAACTATTTTGCATTACTAGATTGATTGATGTTTCCTCTTCTCCGAGTTTCTAATTTTGTCCCGATGCTTCCATTATGATTAGACAAAAATACCCTTTAGTTTCGACTCAATTTATGCCTAAAATGATCTGGAGTTCTTAATCTTTGCACTTTTAATTGTTCAGGGGCCAATCGAAGATAAAATTTAGATTAGGGACCAAAACGTGACAATAGCGATAGTTTAGGAGCTCCTTAATTTTTTTCCTTTTTTTTTCCCCTCGGTCCCATCAGAAAAGACCGGATTCTAAGGTCGTAACCCTATCATGAAAATGAGGAAAATGCAAAGTTCCTCCCGTCTCCCCATCTTCAGTTTTTGTCCGATTGGATCCACAGCTTTAAGGCCTTGCCTTCAATCAAAAGTCCAAACAGTCAAACAGTCCTTTTCTAGCCATTGCTTCTTTCTTCAGGTTGATTTTGCCCTTCCAAGTTCCAACTTGCTTATATAGTAGTACTTGAACTCCCACAATCCTCAGTACTACGCACCCAAAAACCACCAAACATTTCCCCTCCAAAGTCTCCAATCGGGACCATTTTTCCTACGCCAAGCTATCTAAACGTCATTCTCTATAAACCCAATAAAACCCAACTGGAAAAAAAATTGGTTGAAAGAACCCATCCCAATAAAACTCCAAAAAAATCTCTCCTTTCTTGATTTACATCTCTTTAAAGGAAAAATCCAAGAGTCTTCTGATCAATAATGGCAGAGAACCAATTGGCCAATTCCAATACTTCAATTGAGATCCCATTGATGGCAGAGAACCCATTACTATCATCATCAGATGATCTAAAGGATACAGTTCTAGACAAGCACTTAGCCAAGCTGGAAACTTTCCTCAGAGTTTTTGGGTTCTGCCAAGACTCTCCTTTTGGTTCAATTTTGTCTTGGCTGGCTTTTGCTATATTTGCTATTTTGCTTCCCCTTTGGTCTATTTACTATGCTTATTGCTCAAACTGTGAGCATTATCAGATCAGAACTTTTGAGCTTGAAATTTTCACCTCTCAAGCTGTGGTGGCTGCCATTTCTCTGCTCTGTATTTCCCATAATCTGAGAAAACATGGTGTCAGAAACCTCCTCTTTGTTGATCGATGCCATGGAAACACGGCCCAATTTAGACAGCAGTGCATCCAAAAAATCGAAGTATGCTTCTTTCGTCCTCTTTTTTCTTTTTCTTTTCCATTATTTCTTCATTTCTAATCTAAGATTGTTGGGTTCCTTAAGAATTTGTTCTTTAGTTTATATCGTAGCTTGGTGGGTAGAAAGGCATAAGTGTTGATAGGGAAGTGGACGAGGAAGACGGAACTTTAACTACTGAGCTACATTCCTTTTTCTTTTGTGTTTGTACTTTAACTTTACCTTTTCTTTTTAATGGAAACATCATAAATCTCGTTTCCTAAATTTTTCCTGATTAGTACTTTCTTTTTTAGGAAAAAAATTTTGGGCTATATTTATGGGGGGTTTTGGCTTTTGTTGTAGAGTTGGTCTTAGCTGAGTAATTAGGTTCCAAATTTATGAACAGGTCTTATTTGAGGAGGTTTTAGATATAGCAGCACTAAATTGTTTTTATTTTAATTCTCATTATTTGTGTAATTCTTGTTAAGATACTTTCTTCGACAGTTTTTTCTAAGAAAAAGGAATTAACAAAATTCGAATATTCCTGATATATAGGTTAATCTTTTATTTCTTTCCTTTCGGTGTATTACTTAATTGTTTTCTAATTGTTCTAGTAGTGGGTTGGGGGAGGGGGGGGAGGGGGGAGGTGTGGAAGGAGCACAGAGAGGGATGGGGACTTGAAATCCATCCCTTTTTTAGAGATTGCAATTAAGGCCCTTAATTACTGGACTATAGTGGATCATTGTGTTGTTGAACATATAGACCTGAAAGCAATTATGCTAATGTCCTTTATTTGCTTCCTTTGACTTTTTTATAAGTTATTTCTCTATCAATCTGTCCAAGGTCAGTTTTGAATTGCAAAATGGTCCTACCGGGTACGCATAAAGTACCTTTTTTCTCCATTTAGTATGATAAATTTATCCGTTCTTTGTGCGGGGTGTGCGGTGGCCTGGTGGGCTTGTGGGGTAGAACAATGTGATGTAGCCTACCAAGCTATTTGTACACCAGCAGTCCCAAGAGTTCTCATGGCCATAGAAACCTACAAATTCCAAAGGAAATTGTAAGAGTGGCATACTTACCGCTTTTGCAATTTTACGGTGTAATCCAGTTCAGTTACAAATATATGGACAACAGCTCTTGATAAGCAAGCAGAAATGAAGAAAACATAGGTTGATTAAAACTTAGTAATACTTTAGGATACATGTGTCTAACTAGCCAAAACTGTTTTAAACATTGCTAAAATTCCACCTTCAAGTGACTTAAATTATGTGGGTGAAAAGAACTCTCATTGTAAATTTGTGGTGTCCCACAAACACGTCTTTGAGTTTTTCTGTTATGAAAGTGACTGCTGAGAAACTTATGAGATTGCTTTGTCCTAGGTTGAGTAAATGCATTCTTGAAATTATCAGTCAATGCAAAAAAAAAAAAAGAAGGCTTTGTTATATCCATGGTCAAACACAGCTATTTTTGAAGATTTCTTGTCCCACTAAACTTAGTTATTAAATGTTAAGTTTGGAAACAATATATGGATCTGGTGATTTGTCCTAATGATGGTAAATTACCCTTCTTGATATTGCATCCAGTTTACCTTCATATGATGTTCGCATGAAGATAGTTCCTTTGGCTACTATCAATAACACACTTATAAGCAGTATATTTAATAGGGGTTGTCACTGTGGTTGAAATTGATGCACCAACTAATGCAGGAATATATTTATCTTTTTTCCTTTAAAACTCGAGAGCAGAGGTCTGTCTGCAGCTATGCTAAAGATTGTGGCCTACTTGGTTTAGCCCTTCATCTTCTATGAAGATTCAGTAATGGACCATGTCCTTGTTGTGAAGCAGGCTTTTGCTAATTCTCTCGTTGGAAAAGAATTTAGAATTTTGACCGGTGGTGTTAAAATCTATGCAGTTGATGGTTAAGAAAAGCAGTTATCTGATTTAACTTGGTAAAACTGTCAAATGAAACTGTACTCCAGTTGGTATAGATGGTAATTTTTTTTCAGGGTTTAATGTTGCTTGTATTTCCAGAACAGTGTAATTAATGGACATCGTTCATCGCAGGGGTCTGTGTTTAGGAAATAGAAGCATTTTATTCATTGCAGACATCTATTTTAGAAATTAAAGAGAGTCAAATGGGTTAACGGACATGACTTCGCTTCAGCACCTGCCATCATGTTCATAGCTGATGTTCATTTTCTGCTTAAGGTATAGTGTCAGAGTAAGAGAATGAAATAAAAGAAATAAAAAATGATATTTACTACCTACATAGCAAAAGGAAGTGGATGGGAAGATCTTTCCCCCCTCCAAACTTGATAACTTATCCATACAAAGCTTTACTTCTGATCTACAAATTTAATTGTAAACAGGAGAAACTATGAACTTGTGAAAGTAAAACATTGATAACTTGTGCGTACTAGGCCAATTCTACATAAATTTATGTGTATGAAGAAGTATTCTCTTGCTTCCAGGATACTAGTTTGCTAACCTGCTTTTGTGGACTTTTCTTATTAGATCTTGTTGTTCACTGCAATTTTTTGGTTGACCTTCTGAATTGAACTGCAAACTTTTGAACTAACTTTTACTTTTGGTGGTGATTGCCCAGGCCTTTTACCGTTCAGTGTTCACATGGGTCATCATTTGCTTTGTCTTAAAGACTGCTCGTGAGGTCACTCGTGCCGTATATCTGCGTGATAAACTTTGGTGGTGGCCTGTTGTGATTCTGGTTGCTTCACTTGTTTCTTGGACTTACTCAACTATACTCTTTCTGCTGGGGACGTCACTGTTCAATTTGGTAGGGAATTTCCAAGTGATACACTTCGAGAATTATGGAAAGCTTTTAGAAAGGGATCTGGATCTTTCAGTTTACATTGAAGAGCACGTGCGTCTTAAATACAACTTATCTAAAATAAGTCACAGGTTTCGTGTTTTTCTTCTTATGGAATTCTTGGTTGTCACAGCCAGTCAATTTGTAGCTCTATTGCAGACAACGGGAAACAAAGGAATAATCAACTTCATCAATGGTGGTGATTTTGCAGTAAGCCTTTGTAGCTAGATTATCTTATGCTGTGGACATAGTTTCAGTTTTTAGGTTTGTGTGCACATTTGAGGATTATATATATGGAAACTCGTTTACTTGAGGAATAGTCTTTGTCAACTTGATAATAATTGAGTGCTCAAAGGCATTTTTTTTCAACTTTTATTACGTGGATGATTTCTACATATTCTAAAATAAATGGAAAGGTTAACGACATATCACTAGATGATGTCCCTTTGCTACATATGAAATCCCAATACTCTTGAGGTGACATCTCAAAGCAATGGTTGTTTGATTTTCCTGATGACCAACTTTTTTTTTGTGCATTCCGTTATATTGCTCTTTTTCTTGAATTAGGAAGTGGTTTGGACTCATAATTGTTGCTCTTTTATGACTGTAGGTATTATCCATTGTTCAGCTTGTTGGAATGGTGCTTTGTCTGACTGCAGCTGCAAAGATGTCACATAGAGCTCAAGCTCTTGGAGCAGTTGCTAGTAGATGGCATATGCTGGTTACATTTAGTTCTAATGATGCTTCTGCATCTGGCATTTCAACCAACGGTGGAAACTTGGAAGTTCCCAATCCCATGGGCGCATTGTCTGTTAACTATTCAGAAAGTGATTTGGAGTCCAGTGATTTTGTGTCTTTGCCTCCTCGACTACCACTTACTCAGATGACATCATATCACAAGAGACAAGCCTTTGGTATGTAAATATGTCAATGATGCTTAATTTTTCTAATTTTTTGGTGAAGGATTTTATTCTGCATAGTTCCCTAGCAGACTATTAATAATCTAGAACGGCTTGAGTTGGATATTGCTTTCTGAATATATAGCCTTGTTGATAGGCTTACTCATGTTAATAAGTAAAAGAACTGGAAGCTCTTGTGTATCATTTATCATGTTAACTTGTCACTAACGCCGTCAAACTGGTATATGCATTCTGGAACCATGTTCTCTGTAGGCTGCATGAGTTCAAACTTTGTCATTTCCTTCACATCATCTAAGTTTGGTTTAGTCATCTTTCATTACTATTATTATAATGCTTGAACTTCTTTATCTTGGCTGTTATGTTGGGAATGCATTCATTCACAAACTCATTCTTAATGTGGCTCTGCCAAAGTCAATTATCATTCCTTGACATTTTTTTTTATTTGTTATGAATGTCGATGTTATGTTTTGAATAAGATTTTTGAGTTTCTAGTCTATTTTCCTTGTGATTTTGAGGTTTAATAAACCTGGTCTTCCACGGGAATTTCTACACAGTAATGTTCCTCTTTCATGCAGATCCAGTGGGACATCCGTTTCAGTTTTGCCTCATTACAATCTGTAGGATTCCTAAAAATGTTTTGCATTTCTAATTTTTCATCGCAAAGCATCTTAATCACTTTGCGAAAATGGGCTAGTATGAGTATTGTAGAATGTCTATTGAACCACACTAACATATGCCAGTTGCATGTCCTGGAGACCCCTTAGCTGGGAACAATTGAGGATTATGAATATACTGTTTGTGTTTTTTTGTTACTACATTTTGCATAAATAGTTTACGCAGTCCTAGATACTACATTTTGTTTCTTAGCATCGGTGAAATACAGTTTAAGATTCCACTGTGATGTGCTAGGTATGTAAGGGACTCGTTTGAGGATTGCTTTTGAAATCCATATGTGGCTCTTATTATGGAGTAGTCTAAGTTGGTCCAATTTTGTCCTTGGCTTCTTAAATTCCTGTTACCTTAGGATTTTCCTTTGCTTCTGAATTGTATTGCCCGCTGATTCCTTTCAACTATATGCTTTTTGGCAGTATCATATGTGCAGTCTAGTACTGGTGGGTTTACCATTTTTGGTTGGATAATCGATCGGCATCTCTGCAACACAATTTTCTTCATCGAGCTCTCGCTCGCCTTCTTCGTTCTGGGTAAGACCATCACCATTACCACCAGATGATGCAAATGCCTCGAAAAATCATCGATGAGAACTCGGCCCCGAATTTTTTTTTTCATAGTTGGGGCATCTGATCAAGATCACAGTAACATGGGTGAACTTTTCTCTAAGAAGGAGACTTGTCTTTATTGTACCTGAATTTGGTCCTGCTTTAGCTTTGGATCATTATATTGATGAAGAACTTTGGTGTAATCAGACACGGTGATTGTTTTGGTTGAAACTCGGCTAAACTGTTCCACTGTGTTACTAACTTTTTGTCTGATATGCCAATTTTAGTTATGTATCAAACTCTTCTGTTCCCTGATTCAAAGAAAGGCATTTATGCTTTGACAAGCCCCTTTTGTTCAATTTCTTGTTAATATTTCTAGGTTCAAATATATTGGGTACAATTTCAACATTTATTCCGTCAAGAGCAAAGTTCAGTCATCGACATTTCTGTCATCACATCTTTTGGCTGCCATTAGATCTTTAATGCAAGTTTTGATTTCACATTAATCTCAGAATAAGTTCAGTTAATTTTTTTTGAGTGGAAGATCTTGAATTTAAAGCCTCTTACTTGTAATTCCTCGTATCTGACCGTTCAATTCAACCCTTCTATTAGGTCCAGTTAAATTAACATCATAGATATATATTAATTAAATGTGCCTTGGCTCTAAAATTTTGGTTGACGTTGTTCTCCAATTTGTCTGCTTATCGTGTGTAAATTTGACGATTAGTGTGTCATACATGCTTAAATATTAACTTATGGACATCAACTTTGTTCAGTTCTTGGTTTAGCATATATTAAGAGGACGAGTTTTACCTAAACCCTTGAGTATCATTCTTGTTATTTTTTTCAATAAAAAAACATAATCTCATTGTAATAAACCTACTTTAATCTCATTGCAATAGACAAACATGAAATCAACTGATACAACTTATTATCTCATTGTATCATTCTTGTTATTTTTTTTTCAATAAAAAAAACATAATCTCGTTGTAATAAACCTACTGTAATGACAGAAAATACACCAAACGTGTAACAGACAAATATTCTTGTTATTTGTAATTCACTCATTTAAGAAAATAATATGTTTGTGGTATGTTGAATATATGTACTATGTTATTGAAGATACGTTGTTTGTCCTTAAAAAAAAAAAAAAGAAAGAAAGATATGTTGTTTGTCGCATAATGCAAGTGATTAGTGACTAAGATCCACAATTAATAACTTTTACACAAATTAACAAACGGGTCAAGGATAATGGGGAAAGCCACTGTAATTTCACACATAAAATACTCCCTGAGAATAAAGAAAGAGGTATTGCAGATAAGTATTGCAGACTATTTGCAGATAAGTATTGCAGACATGGATGACATCAAAGCTCCAAATTTGCTGCCCATGATTGACCCCAGTAATCCGCCAAAGCACGCCTTCCAAAGTAGGCACAAGCATCAAAACTTATATCCCATATCCTTGAATTTATCAAGAACACTGCCTGCTGAATCATCCTTTATGGCTTTGTCATCAGCTGACGCGCATAATTCCATGAATTCTCCTGTATTTGGCCATCAAGATGACACCCCTTGTAGCTATCCTTTGCCTCCCCGAAACCCAATTCGTCAACCACCATTATCTAAAGGTGACGTGCCGTTTCTTGAATTCTGCTACAGTTGTTCACTCTTTAAAACTAATTGTACTCGAGGGGTTTGAGGAAAGGTCTGTGAGAGAAAAATGCTGGGATTTGGGACTTTCAGCCACTCTATTTCCGCCGGAAGAAAGACTGGAATGGGCTATGATGTACCAGAGGGTGTGGATATTCGGGGTAGATATGATCCTGAGTATGCTAGGATTCTTACCAGGGATGCTTTGCAATTTGTTGCTGATTTGCAAAGGGAGTTTAGGAACCATATTAAGTATGCCATGGAGTGCAGGAAAGAGGCAAAGATGAGGTATAACAATGGGGCAGTGCCAGGATTTGATCCAGCTACCAAGTCTGTGAGGGATGCTGAGTGGGTTTGTGCACCAGTGCCACCAGCTGTTGCTGATAGGAGGGTTGAGATAACAGGGCCAGTTGAGAGGAAAATGATCATCAATGCACTCAACTCTGGGGCCAAGGTTTTCATGGTAAGTTTAGAAATTTCGAACTTGGGATTTTCATATCTCTGACATTGCTTAATGATGGACACTGAAATTATTTGTTCAAAATTCGGAAACTCGGCTTTTGGCCGTAGTACTTATCTATCTTTTCACGTTAATATGGTCTCTGTATTCTAGAAGAATGAAAGTGTGCAAATTAGAATTGATTGGACTATAGTTGTAAAATCAGACTTACGTATTTATAACATGTTAATGAATTCAAGTATGCTTGATTCTTCAGTTATCAATCCATCCTTGATTAATTCAACTATCTTCAAATCCTCAGGCTGATTTTGAGGATGCATTGTCACCAAGTTGGGAGAATCTTATGAGGGGACAAGTGAACTTGAAAGATGCTGTTAATGGAACTATAAGCTTTCATGACCAAGCTAGAAATAGAGTTTACAAGCTCAATGAGCACACTGCTAAGCTTTTTGTCCGCCCAAGAGGTTGGCACTTACCCGAGGATCATATATTAATTGATGGTGAACCTGCCACTGGTTGCCTAGTTGACTTCGGCCTCTATTTTTTCCACAATTATGCTGCTTTTAGGCAGAACCAAGGTGAAGGATGTGGTCCTTTCCTTTATCTCCCAAAGATGGAGCATTCAAGGTACTCGTGTCTTCTTTCTCTATGCTTTCTTCAGCATTTGAGTATTGATGTTAGGAGTGGAAGGACTTAAAAAATTGAGATTTTACGTCTTCTTGGACAGTTCCATGGTCATGCTTATTTCACTGCTCTACCAATAGCTTCAATATTACTGGCAATGCAATGCTCCAGATGTTTTGAGCTTTAAGATTAAATAGAGTATTTGCTTCACCGTATTTTGTTGTCCACCATAATAATCATATTCAGTCCTTTTTTTTTTTTGAGGTTCTCCAATTGTTGACATTAATAGCTTGCGTTGTTATGGCTGTGAAAGCTTCATACCCCATGCCAAATTAGTGGTTTAATGTTTTTTTGTTGCAAGTGTCATGATCTTGAATCAACTTGTCAACTTTTAAAGGATGCATTTGTAAAGCATGCATCTAATATCAGCGAGCATGTCCAACTCTTACAAGTAGTTAATTTGCCAACAGAGAAGCTAGGATATGGAACAATGTATTTGAGAAGGCAGAGAAAATGGCTGGTATTCAAAGAGGAAGCATTAGAGCTACTGTTCTAATTGAGACACTTCCTGCTGTCTTTCAAATGGATGAAATCCTGTATGAACTGAGAGATCACTCTGTTGGCTTGAACTGTGGAAGATGGGATTATATATTCAGCTATGTCAAGACCTTCCAGGCTCATCCCGATAGACTGCTGCCAGATAGGGTCCTAGTAGGAATGGCTCAGCACTTCATGAAAAGTTACTCTGATCTACTGATCAGGACCTGTCACAGGCGCGGTGTGCATGCCATGGGAGGAATGGTAAGTGACAGCATTCTTGGAATAGGTGCAATAAGCAAATTTGAATTAAAAGAAAAAGAACTATGGAACGTATTCTAAATTAAGACTATTGAGTTCTGAAACGTGAGAGCATGGAATAGAAGTTAGAATTTGTAATATGTAGCAGAAGCCTGCCTTTCTTTTCTGTCTTAATAATTGAAACAGTTACATTATACTACCACATAAAATTCATATATTTTGAACAGGCAGCTCAAATTCCAATTAGAGATGACCCAGCGGCAAATGAAGCAGCATTGGAGCTAGTAAGGAAGGACAAACTGAGAGAGGTGAAGGCAGGGCATGATGGTACTTGGGCCGCACACCCAGGGCTGATCCCCACATGTATGGAAGTTTTTACCAACTACATGGGCAATTCTCCAAACCAAATTGAAACTATGAAGCGAGGAGATGCTGCTGTCATAACTGAGGAAGACCTATTACAGATACCAAGAGGAGTTCGAACCATGGAAGGCCTTCGTCTCAATACCCGAGTTGGCATCCAGTATTTGGCTGCATGGCTAACTGGAACTGGCTCAGTCCCTCTTTACAATCTTATGGAGGATGCTGCAACCGCTGAGATAAGCAGAGTCCAGAACTGGCAATGGTTGAAGTATGGAGTTGAATTGGATGGTGACGGCCTAGGTGTGAAGGTGACCGTGGACCTCTTTGGGAGGGTTGTCGAGGAAGAAATGGCTAGGATAGAGAGAGAAGTTGGAAAAGATAAATTCAAGACAGGCAAGTACAAAGAGGCTTGCAGGATATTCACACAGCAATGCACAGCTCCAGCATTGGATGACTTTCTGACTCTAAATGCCTACGGCCACATTGTCATGCATCATCCTGATGGATCTTCCAGGCTCTAAATGGTTCCTTCCTTCGTTCCCCTGATACCTGGAATGTTATGTATTGTCTAAAAATTTCCTTGTTTCTTATGTTTCGATTGGAAAGTGTTCTGCTGCTACTTTCGAGTTCATATTATCTGCAATACAATAAATTTGAGTCTGTTTGGGTATGGATTTTATCTCCAAATACTATTTAGTTTGCATTATAAGCACATTTTTCAATTAGCTTTAAACATTTTCGGCCATCCTTTGGTCTTAAATACATCATCATATCACAAAAAATGCTGAAGTGTTATTCAAGTTATTTTTCTAAGTATCTCCTGTCCAAACATACCCCGACAACTGGGGTTGAATGATATGCCCATGCGGACAACTGAATTAGTTTCTTTTGTCGCTAGAACTTCTGCTGTGAATGGTCATTATCGAAGCCTAACTAATATTATAGAAGCTAATTAACGCATTCGAGGATATCATAGTTTAATGCTCTCGACATGGCTGGAACCAGAAATATCACGTTTCATGCAGAACACCTGGCAGGCAAAGGAAATCTGAAATCACCAATTAATCTTTTTCTGCAATTGATACGACCTAACTTGACAGGCACCTCCCCATATTGACAGGCAATAAAATACACTTTTTCTTCCCAAATCGGTTCAGTATTAATAATCAAATAGTCTGTATTTGTAGTACTTGAGACTAGTACATGGTTGGGATTCAAGATGGGTAAATGCCAATTTAGTCACTTTGCCATATGATGAAAGTTCTGCAATTGGAATTCTGAAGCTTCATGAAAGGAAGAAAGAATTTTTATATAGATAAGTGCTTCAGTTTTGAGTAACAAGCGTTTCGTCTTGAATGGGCACCGGAAAGCAAGCACGAGTGAAGTCAGAGATCATTGAGAATTTTTTGTACTGGTTAATGATTGCATAACTCCAAATGATAGCATGTCTAGTTGATAGTATGTAGTCATATGCATCCATACGTAAGACAAAGTGGCAGCATCAAACTGAAATTTTGATGTCGATGGTTTCCTTTAAAACTGCAATGCTGGAGCAAGAGCTATTGACGATGGAGTGGAATGTTGCTGGAATTTAATTGTTGCTATGAACAGGGCTGCAAACGAATCAAAACTCGACTTGATCTCAGTTAACATTGAACTCGAATCGAGTTTGAGTTGATCAAGTCGAGCTCAAATTCAAGCTACTTGATTATATATATATATATATTATTTATCAAAAAAAATTACTATTTTATTTATTTTAAAAAATAAAATAATTTATTTTATATTTTTTAAACTTGAACTCGAGTTTGATTTGGCTCAAATTGGAAGTCGAACTCGAGTCTAGTAAAATTGAGACTCGACTAGATTTATGTCAAAAATTTGATCCAATTCTACCCATTTACAGTTTAATTATAAACATTCAAACGTGATTTTCTCTAAAAACATTCAAACTTCTGATCTGGCAACTTAAGTTTGATGCCGTTGAAAAAAAATATTTAAAAGTTTCTTTGTTTGGTTTGATAATCTTTGCAGCTAAACAAGAGATTTCCTGAATTTTGAATTTTTACTTCCTCCAACTAACTATGAATTTTCTCCTAAATTGAGGAGGGCCATTTGGAGGCCCAGCCCCCTCAGTCACATCATGGCTCCGCCCATTCAATCATTCAGGCATCTAACGGGGCCAATAAAATGGTAGTTGGTCTTGTAGTAAGGTGGGACCTTGCCATTGCAGGTGGTTGATGTCTTCCAAGTGTGCGCTAGTGATTGTACATTTGTGAACATTTTTCCTTTTGGAGTGACAGTTTGAGTAAAGCATTATTGGACCACATCAATTGTTTTTTTTTTTTTGTCAATTGTTTTTTTTTTTGGACCACATCAATTGTTGCTCAATCAAGTTTTCAGGTAACAATTGTAGAAGTTCCCAATCCTCATTTTAGCATGACAGCAAATTTATGGTACATTTTTTTCTTTTTGGGATAATTTCAGAAACTTTCCTTGAGGTTTTTGACAATTGCAACCACCTCTCTTGAGGTTTGAAAAGTTACGAAACCTCTCCTAGAAGGTATGTCTTAATAATAATTGATGATGTAAGAAAAAAAAGTAATTCAATAAATATTCAACATTAACCCTCTTTGATATTAAAACAAATTAAATACTAAAAAGTCAACCATCACCATTGTTTGTTGGATGAAAATTTCAAGTTAGTTTTTTGCAAGAATAATTAAGTCATGTTTTGAAAGTTGGTACTTCGGACATTTTTTTGGTTGATTAATTTTTAAAAATACTTGTTTTAACAAATGTTTCCCCAATTGGTTGGTCGACTTTTAAATTGATAATTAATAAACCCAATCAAAAATTGAAAATGAAGTATAATTTTCACTTAAAATTTGTACAATTTATGAAAGCTATCACAGTTTTCTCATAGCACCAAGGGAGGTAACTATAATTTTTCAAACCTTGGGGAAAGTGGCCATGATTATCAGAAACTTCAAGGGAGGTTTTTGACATTATCCCTTGTTTTTTGTTTTGGGTTGGGGGGGGGGGAACCCTACTGAATCCTCATTTTAATGTAAATTTTTTTTTGGGGTCCCAAAAGGTGAAATAGGAGGAGAAGGTTACTCCATTTCAAGGTCAGAGCAGACTACTAACACATTTTTTAATAATTTATGGTAATTCTTTCAATCACCTGTCAATGAAACTAAGATTAAGCCGAATCAATCCGGTTAGCAATGCAGGTGAATAGAAACAATAATGTTGTGAAACAAGAAAATTCACATCCCACGTTATTTACTCAGTCATTAATTGGATATCGAAATTTACAAGTTTGAATCCAATATCAAATATATCCTGAGACAATAAAAAAGACAATTGCACAAATTTTTCACACGGTGGCAAGCAAAATTCCACAAACAGTGACGGTAAAGGCTTTTTATGTGCAAATTTTTTATGTTACACTCAGATTCTCAATGATTTTTATGTGCAAAACTTAAGGCAGTAAACATAGACACTGAACTAACAAATGTAGACACTAAGATAATAATACGTAAAAATAAAAACAATCTTTATTACTTGTTAAAAATTTGTATCGGTCGTTTTAATTCTCAGTTACTTAATATGAACCATTAATTGCACTCTGCAATTAGGGATGGCAACGGGGCGGGGGACCTCTCCCCCATCCCCACCCCGCTGCCTACAAATTCCCCCCGGCCCCCGCCCCGTCCCCCGTCCCCGTCCCCCGCTCCCCCCGCCCCGTCCCCGCCCCGCCCCGCTTCGCCCGCGGGGCTAATAAAATTTGTTATATAATTTTATTATAGTTAAATTTTAGCAAATAATCAAGTACTAAAATATCAACACATCACCAAATTATTATTCATTGTAATTTTACAATTGAAACTTATAAAAACAATCAAACAAAGTTATTTGAATACAATCCAACATGATGAAATAAATACATTAAAGTAGTCAAGTTTTCACTTTGGCACAAATACAATCACTAATTCATTATTGTGCTTCTGCTTTTTTTTTAAGAAAAAAATGTTATTGTATTAAGTGTAATTAGGAATTTAGTATAAATGTATTAGTAAATTTAGTATAACAATTAATAATTTATATTAGTACACATATATAATTATTAGTATAATTGATAATATCAATTATATTACATATACTAATATACATTATATAATACATATAACTAATAATATCATTATCATAAGTTTTTAACTAATTAAATTATATACATATATATTTTTTATATATTTATTTTTTTAGAGCGGGTGGCAGGGCGGGGGATGGGGTGGGGGTACACTCCCCCATCCCCCGCCCCGTTTCTAAGCGGGGGAAAAAAATTCCCCCCGCCCCAACCCCCGCCCCCAATTGCCATCCTTATCTGCAATTGCTAACTGTAACTGCAGAAGATTTGGATCCATTTCCTCAAACAACATGAGAGGGTTGTATTCTATTCGTTGAAACACAACTCTAGCCTCTTTCCCTGCCCCTTAGGATTTTAACTTGAGCACTTAAAAGAAGACATCAGGTTAGAGACACACTGAAATTTCCCTTCCGTGTCTGTTTGTTTTGGTCGCTAAATCTTCTCTTTGAAAATTTCCCTATGGGTGTAACCATGTGCATATGGGTACAATAGGTGATTTGAGGGCAAAAGCAATAATTAATTTTCATTTATACTTGTAACCATGTACATATGGGTTGGATATACCTTTTTTTTTTTTTTTTTGCTATTGTTGACATATTTTTTAATTACTTTTTTCTCCTAATCACTTTAACTTTTATTTGACATACATAATATCATAGAAAGTGCTATAATGTTATTACGGAATTTTTTTTTCCCAAATAATCATCAATCCAAACAAACCTGCATGTGAATCAAAATCTAATCTTACATGTTTGACTAAAATAAACAATAAAAATAAATTTCCAAACAATCAAACTTTTCAATTTAGAGCCATTAGAAGGCAACTAATATATTCAAAAATTTCTAATAACTATGTACATTAAATATAAGTATGTTATTAAAATAACAAACTAACTATTCTTTAAAAATGAAAACAAGCCTATAACTTAGAACAATCCCTTTTGATAGTTCATAGAAAGGGGGAAATGAATTTATTGCTGTATTTATTGGATTCGTCAAGATTGTCGGGGCTCAAAACCCACGACTTCCGTCTTGATGGGATAGTGTTCTAATCAATTGAACTACACTTTCAGCGAAAAAAAGAACGTTGCAGGGAATTTTATTCGTTTTATCTCCTCATCGAGTCTTTATGAAAAATAAATAGGAGTTATATCCTCCCCTCCCGTGTGATAGATTGGATTGGCAAAATAAAAAAAAAAAGTGAACCTATGTTTGTGATGCGACGAAGTAAGAGATTGGAAAAGATGGTAGTTTCATAGGGACTACCATAGAGTATGGCAACCGTAAAAGTCAAGTACAACTGACACCTTGCATGATTCTAGCCCATTCCTTCCAAGTTCCAACTTCTTTTGTAGCACGAAACGGCTAAGGTCTAACTTTTCCCATCCTTACTCGAGTCAATTCAACTAGAAAAATTTACCAAGTCAATTCGTTGCCCCTTTTTTCCCCTCCATCTGGGCACAGTTCATTTCATTCCACCTATGTTATATGGTCCTTGTCACAGAAAAGAATTTTGCAATCCTAACGACGGCTTAAAATTTTCCTAATACACATTTCGTAAGAGCGACGATAATGTTAATAATGACACTTCATCTCTTTTACAATTTTTTGTAAAAAGAATTGAAGAAGTACATAGTGGAAGGTCAATTTTTTTATCGTGAGCCTTTAACAGTAACTTATAATTTACTGTTCTTTAGAATTTACTAGTTGTTCCATTTTGATTGGCCCATCGGCTTCCATCTTTTGCATGTTGATAGCTTGTATTCTTTTATTATTTGTAGTTGTTACATGGGCTCAACAATTTTAAATAACCAAAGACAAAAATGAACCACAGAGTTCCAAGAGTTGACTCACATAAAAGCTGTTGCACTTGATAAAAACAGCGAGGGTTTGTTTTTGGACAGGAGGTTATTTAAAATATTTATTTGAGATAATTACTGTAGTACTTTTTGTGATAATATGTATGTGAAACAAAAAAATAACAAAAAAAATATATGTATAATGCAAGCAAAATAAAATTTTAAAAAATTTTTTTTTTTTGAAAATCTTGTAATCCAAACATACCCAGATAGATACAGTGAAGGAGGCAGAGGAAATTAGGAATATACCGGACCAATATCAATAATGATCCCCAAAAGAAAACAATTTCATTGACCGACAATTAGCAGTTTTCATTTTTCTTTTTCTGAGTATAACATTTTATCTTTTCGAGTACAAACATTTTTACAAATGATCCTTAATAGAGGAAGAGGGTATGGAAAATGAACCCAACTAAAGAATCCGAAAAACAAAAATAAACCACCTCCGAAAATATTTTAAGAAATTCGGGACTCGAAATAATTCGGAGGAAATTAAATTACTTTTAAAAATATTTTAAGAAATTCCGGACACGAAATATGGATATAAGAGGGTTTCGAATCCCTTACCCACACCCTCTAGCTCAGTTTGGCTAATTAGCAGTTTCTTGGTTCGATTGTGAAACCTCTTCTTTCTTTTCGTTTCTTTTTCCCTTTGTTTGTTTAGCTTGAACCGGAAAAAAAAAAGTAGAGAAATTTAGTACATCGATGCATCATTTGAACAGCAAAAAGAGACACAATATATATACTAATACAGACCAGATCTACCTATATTCCAGGGAAAGACATCATGACGTGATAGTATTAAATAGTTAAATAGGTAGATTAAGCAAGATAAAAAAATCTAAAATTGATCATCTTCAAGAATCAGCTAAGTATCAATAATGAATCAAAAGTTTAAGCAAGCATCACTGGAAAATAATCAATTATCGTCTAGCTAGTGAGATCAAGCTGAAAATCAACTTCTACTAGATCAATATCAATAGTGTCAAAACTAGTGAGTAGCCATTCTTCTGTTTATTATGTTCTTCTTGATGGAAAGTTTTACACACACCCAAAATCACACCATAAAAAAACACACACAAACAGGAAGAGGTTCAAAATCAGTTTCCTTGGGTAAGCAGATCCCATTAAACACAAAACAGTCAAGCCAAGAAGACTTCTTTGTCGGACCAAACAGTTGATACAACCAGCTTTGATATTGTTTCCGCAAAAAACCAAAATAGTTACTAAAACAAAACAAGGAACAAAAAACTATTAACAATTTCAACTGTTTGTATCGATCCTTGCATGTTCCTCGTCTCTCCTTTTCTGCATTAAAAACTCAAAATATTACTGCATCTTAATTAGTTTTTTTTTTTCGGGCCTGATTTTTCAGCGACCGAGTGAAAGAGCAGCCTTAGTAATCCAATCTCCATGCAAAAGCTATGGCCACCACCCAGTCTCCACACATACAAGGGAACAGTCAGGGAACTATTCCCCTTTCCGCACGTGACCACCCTCACCCTGCACGTGAACGCCGCGGCCAGTTCTTTGGTGGCAAGCTCAAATCCTTCCTTCATTACCAGCCAGACCAGCACTCCTCCGACGACGACTCTCCTCCTCCTGGCCCACAACCATCTCCCGGCACGCCCCTGTTAACCCAAACTACCCTACTCAAGCCCTCCGATACAAACCCCGGACACGTGTCCCGATCTAGATTCATCAGCTTCTCCTGGTCCGTACACCCCAGTCCACCACCGTACACATCATCCAACCCAACCCCAGCCCAGTTTCAGTTACGCATTCCACCCTCACCCACGTCCCCACCACCCTGACCGGCTGGGCCACCCGTCCCACCCGCCTTCACATCCCGCTGGGACGACCCTCCACCCGCAAAATTCAACCACATAGGGACTTTTGCTTTCTCAACGCCGCGAGAAGAAGCCCTCTTGCCGGACGCTCCTGGGACGAAGAGGAAGACCGTTGTTTCGTCTCAGGAGTCTCCGGCAACAAAGGTAGAGTAACAACTCCAACCCCAACACCATCTCCACCGGATACCGATCCGGTGGAGACGGTGCTTCTACCGCCATTCATCGAGTCGTTTTCTTCGGGAGAAGGGGATTTTCTCTTCCTTGCGCACTTAAACTTCTTTGTCACCCCACCATTACTAAAACTAGCAATCTTCTTCTTACCACTATTTCTTACGTACCTTCTTTTCGCTCGGCCGGTTTTTCACGTAAGCTCCACTGGTCCTCCGCCGTAGAGCTCCCCGAACACGAGCTGTTTGTAGCCGGGCTTCGGCGCGATCGGCCGATATCTCAGCATTATACGGTCCATCTTCGACATATCGTACGTATTTCCAGCATATCTAGCTATGCAACACCCTCCTCTTCCATCCATTTACTCACAAAAATTCTTTTTTTTTTTGGTGGTAAAAAAAAAAAACGAAAGTTGAAAGTTGAAAACCCTTCACAAGGGTGATAGCTGATAAAAGGAAGGGAGAGAAGGATTGGATATATAAAGGCAAAGGAGGCACGGAGAGTCCGACGCGTGTGAGGAACTGCTCCAAACACGTGTGGAGGCGAAATTGGTACGAACAGAAGAAAGAGGTGATTGGTTGGAAGAGGAGGACGTGGGCGCTGGTACAGATGGGCCCCACGTCGAAGAGGGCATAAAGGGGGTCCCACGTGAAGGTTACCGTGATTGGGCCCCACGGGAGGCACCAATTAGAAAACAAAGGGAGTGTCCTTAGTACTAGGGGGCTAAAGGAAGGGGGGCCACGTAATGGGGCGTCCATCGGGTGCCTAGAGGAACGTGTAAAGTAGGGATTGTGGAAGTTCCAGAAAAGTGGACACGTGGGCGAATCGCGGTTTGGTAGGAAGGCTAAAAGTCGAAAGCCTTGGGGTTTCTTTGATTTGATTGCTCCACGTGGACGGTGGACGAGGACAAGATTTATGGACTCTAAATGGGTATCTTAACTGGATTTTATTCAACTTCTCCAGGACCATTAATTCCACTAATGTCCACTTTTCTCTTTTTCTTCTCTCTCTCTCTCTTTTTTTTTGTTTTCAAGTACCACATTTTCCGGTTCCATTGAAAATCAAGAGTAGATTTATCCTATAATTGTTAGATGCCATAACATTAGGAATGTTTACTGTAGCATTTAGATATTTCATTGTCTAGTATAACATTTTTTATAACGAAATGTGCAAAAAAAATGATTTGAAAATACAAAAAATAACAAAATATACGTGTAATTAACTTATTGTAACTATTAAAGTAAACCTTTTATATAATTTTTAGATTTGTTTAACGAGTGCCCTTTGGAATGTTAAATTTTTAGAAATATAAGATTAATTAAGAAAAAGCGGTATGAAATGCAAGAAAATATTAACACTTGTTAATATATATATATACCCTGATAGATTGAATGAAACATATGTGTGTTAACAAGTATTCATTGAGCACCCGTTAAAAACTACCCTAGTTTTTCAATAGATGGAGAAGAGGTTTCCTTTTTTTTGGGTTAATTGCAGTTTACACCCCTCACAATTCAGCTATTGGACTTTACACCATTAAACTTTCAATTCAGCATCTATTATCTTCAACTTTTAATCCTATAGCACTATTAACAAATCAAGCTAAATCTCCATCAGAAAAAGAATGATTGTTACTGGGTTTTACCCTCATTTCCCCACTAAACATCCAAAAATACCCGTTTCATTTTCATTATTAACAGAGTCCAAATAAATCTTTAAGGAGTCCTTCAAAAAACAACCAACCAAAAAAAAAAAAGAAACATAACCCCGTCAAATTTCACCATCAACAACAAGTGGACTACCACCATAACTTCTTCTCACACCACCGTAACATTTTAACCAATTTACCACCATACCACCTTATCATATCAAACAAATTAAATACCAAAAAATATACTAGACAAGAAAAAAGATCTTATTATCAGACCAAGCAAATTTAACACCCAAGAAAATCATTAGACAAGAAAATAAAAAATAGATAAAAAAAAAAATTCCATATCCAAATCTTGTCACCGCAAACAGCCACACCACTACTACCACCACCACTACAACCTCTGAAGTTTACCACCATCAAAACCTCTTAAAACTTGTCCGACGAATTAATCCCCAAAAAATCAATAGACTAAAAGAATCAATAGCAAAATATCCCACATAGATGGACCTCTACACACCATTACCATAACCTTTTGACCTCTTGAATCCACTAGTATGGCCATCTTTCCCTCCAGAAAAAAGTAAAACCTTTTTTTTATCAACGCCATTTTTTTAAATTCCAATCCTTAAACAACATATCTTGATTCTAACTCCTCCAAGATCCACTTTTTTGGCTCCAAAATAAAAAAAAAATTCACACCACCCTCACGCTGCTCCTCGTCTCTAGGATGGTTGGTGCAAAACCCTTCCCTAGGACAAAAAGTCAGAAGCATGAAGGGAATGGTGGGGGGGAAAGGTGGTGGTATTATTCCTTCTTCTATGGGATTAAGGGCAACCGGGACAAAAAGTGGGGAGTTGGTTTTTTTTTTTTTTGTTTCAACGATAATATTTTTATAACCTACTCTAACCTATTCTAGTAGGAGAAGGGAACCTAATCGACGGGAAACACCATCGAGGGAGTTGGGTTTTGCTACCATTGTTTTATGAGATAATTCTACAATAGGGTTTTTGTGGGACTATGGTGGCTAATTCGCAAGGCATGATTTTTTTAAATCCTTTACTTATTTGCTAATTATTGGTGCCAAATTTGTGTGTCTATTATATGGATAAAAAGTTATTTTTGGAACAAAAGATGATAATGGCCATTTTAATTGCCAAAGTTTAGTTGATTGTAGTAGATTGCCAAAAATCACAAGTTCAAAGTTGTTGGTTTAAGCTGTAAAGTGCAATTGCTGAATAGTTCAGGGGTGCAAACTGCAATTAACCCTTTTTTGTGTTCTGTTTTATTTATTTTTTATTTTTTTCAGTGCGTGCTCAATAATGCCTCTCGGAGTCATATTAAAAAGGCACTACTATATTCTTTTCTTTATCCCATCCCCCAAGTTCGGTGAAACGACAAACTGGCTTTTCAAATTTTAGCTTCACATATGAGAAGCAAAATCATTAATGCAAACACAACTTTTAGAGACTGGAAAAGTCCCATATTTGACGTAATACTTATATGACAGGGCAGGGGTAAAGCTTTTGTGAAAGTTACTCAGCATTTACAACGTATTTTTAGGCAGGGTCAGGTTTGAAAATATGCTCCTCATATACAGTAGGTTGCTTGTTTTAATGCTTATACTTGCAACAACAACAAAAAATTAGCTCCCTTGATAGTAATTTTTTCGTTCTTCTTGTGGCAAGTCATAATTAATGAGGAAACTGACGTTCACGGAAATGGAATCGACAGACAGAAAACTGCCAACCATAGGAATGGAAGGACAACGAACGAGATAGGAACAAATTTGTAAAGCGTCAAAACCGTAGGAGTTCTTTTCTTTCGCTTTACATATACGTGTCGTGCATTCAACCATGATAGTAGATATATTATTAGTGTACATAAAATTTACTGTTAAAGAAAATTAAGCAACACTACTATTGTTTTTTGATGATGTTTAAACAAAGAGGAAAATTTATTGATTAGGCAGTCATCACAACATTGAATTTGGTGGAAAAAAAATGTGAGAAGATTGGCTGTGATGAAATTCATGATTCCCAAAAAAAAAAATTGATTTGTATCATTTTGCTGTTTGATAGCCTAGATAATCCATATTACAATGGTGTGGCTAAATCCACCCACACCCTTATAACAAAATTGACCAAAGAGTTCATAGCATTTATGGGGCTGGGTAGAAACTTTTTCAGTAAAAAAAAAAAATTAGCCTTTTTTTTAATGAAAATAGAGGGTGTTGGATTTAAAGTTTACATCATTATGAATTGTTTTAAAAATTTCTCACATTTTTCATTCACTTAGATGGCATTTATTTTTCCCTCTTATTTAGTAGAGAGAATTTTTTTAGGAAAATGTTAATGACATTCTCATATTTCTAATAGTTTTTTTTTACCTTTGATCTTTTTATCACGTGAATTGAGCAAGAATACCCCTATCTTTTATTGAACTTACAATCACCCCTTTTTATAAAATTGGAAGATAAAGAGTAGTAGATGCAATTTTATTCTTGTACATGAATTTAAAAAAAAATGAAGAAGATTGTCATTAAAAAATAAGAGAAGTCTTCTTTTAATCTTTTTTTTTTCTTGTATCTCACCTCCAAGCCAAACACACTCACAAAAGATTCAAGGAATAGCTAGAATGTCTTTTAGTTTTCTTTATTTTTTTGGAGCATGCTTGCAATCTTGCATCATGTAAATCTTTAGGGGCACAAAATTGCTCTTCTGTTCGTTTCTTTTAGGACAGTGACATTTACGTATGAAGTACCAAATGTTGCTGGCTCTAGGGATGCGTACAATACTACAAACATGAACGAGAACGCATTACATCATTGGTCAAAAGCAACTTACTCCCAATTCTTCCTGCTAAAGTGATTTAAGAACACCACAAAACAGAACACAAATGTCACCAGATTAGCGAAGCAACGACGGGGCTAGATTTTTGTTATTCCTTTTTACACCACAAAAAAATTCGATGGAGTCGCGGCCGGGCGGCCAAGATTTCAAGAATTTTTTTTTTAAAAATTTTTATTCTTTGGAACTGCCAAGATTTATAGGTCGAAGTAAATTTATCTCAGAAAGGCAGCCTTGTCTTGTGCTGAGACATTTAGGATGGTAAATTCTCATTTTGTTTTAAATAAAAGGAAAGTTAAGTTGAGTTGAGATATTTGCAAATCCCATTTACTCTCGCGTCATGAATAGTCATGCAGGTCCCATGGGATAATAATTATGTCACTTATATGGCTATGCAGCAAAAAGCTACCTAGTTTACGTAGGACAGCTGATTCATGCCGTTCCAACAAATGATCAATGACTCTCTCTCTCTCCCTCATTAATCTAAATTCCTATGGGTCATGTTATTATATTGCCACGTCTCTATTCACGAAGTCAATTGGAGTTTGTCACGCAAGCAATTTATCGTTAGGAGATATCAATTTTGCCTCTTCGAGAAATATTATTTGCACTCAATTTTTTTTTATTTACACTTTTACTATTTATTTCATTATATAATTTGATAAACGAAAATTATGTGATTGCAATAATAGTCGAAGTGTGGTCAACAAAAAATAAGAGCGCAGATAGTATCTCTCTTCTGAGAGTTCTAAAAGATTTCTCTGGGCTTAAAATTTTTTTTTTCAATTCATATTAGGCAATCATCAAGAAGGATGATATTTCTAAGAAAATGAAGAACCCAACACTTTTATATGTCAAAATAATATTAGTCATCTTGTCCTCAACCATAGTTGCAAAGGTTGATCCGTACTTGGTTTTTTTTTTAAATTTTCTTTGTTAGGTAATAGTTTGTTAATTCTCCAATTGAAAGACTTAAAATTATTTATATTTTTTTCTGAGGTAGAAAAGAACTTCAAACTTGCTAAGCATCCACATACATGAATGGACCTT
The DNA here is from genome assembly GCA_023065735.1 of Coffea humblotiana. Classification (NCBI taxonomy): domain Eukaryota; kingdom Viridiplantae; phylum Streptophyta; class Magnoliopsida; order Gentianales; family Rubiaceae; genus Coffea; species Coffea humblotiana. The sequence continues at coordinate 8,019,851 of CM041211.1, forward strand.
GATTTGCCCATTCATTTATTTGTTTAATCCAAATACCCTCAATCTAATCTCATCTTGGTCGCCTCAAGCTCAGAAGGCCAAACGTTTTTTTTTAAAAAAAAGAAAATCTTTTACCTAATAAGTAGAAACGTAACATCTTGTCCATCTCTCAAATGGAAAAAATTGTAACATTTTATCTCCACACCTTTTTTTTTTTTTTTTTTGTGTGTGGGAGACTTTTCTGCAACTTTATCAGAGGGATGCTGACGAATTAAAGTACATTGACCCTTTTCAGCTCATTTTTTTTCCATTTTAGTCGTACATGAATTATTGAAGTTAATTATAAAGTACTACTTAGACACATAGCATTTAACTGCAGTAATTGATTGATGAATCTTTTAAGAAAGAAAACTAGAAGAAAAAAGGTGTTTGATGGAATCCCTCGATCATCAGTAGAATTATTGTATTCAACAGTTGGAAAGCATGAAAATCTTATAGCAAGAGATGGAAAAAAGGGGAAAAAGAAAAGATTCGTATGAAGGAAATGGAGAAAGGTTTTTTCACTTTTAGTTATGTGATATTAGCGATTAAGTTTAAGTGATCAGGAGAACGTAATTAAAGTGGTTGTGTGGTTTTAGCGGTCGAGTTGAAGTCTTAAATATGGCCATTGGTGAGAGTTACGTAAAAGGACAGAAAAGAAATTGTCAAAAGCAGATTATTTGCACCAAAATATTCACCAGCTCTCCTTCTATTATTGTTAAGATATTTGTGACCCAAAATTTTGCTATTATTGGAATGTACTGCTACGTAGACAAGAAATTGTCAAAAGCAGATTGTTTATACCAAAATATGGCTCCCCACCGCCCCTCGGCCCCGCTGCCCTCCTTTATTATTGTTAAGATATTTGTGACCCAAAATTTTGCTATTATTAGAATGTCCTGCTACGTAGATATACATCTTCACTTTCTTAATTTAGTTGCGAAGACGTGTCACTCTAATCAACTGAGTGGAGAAATGGCAGTACCTTAGAAGATCCAGCAAAATATATGCTATCAAATATACGGTGACTTAATAGATGTTGGGACAGAAAATGGTATAAGACAGAAGTTCGTTCGTGTCTTTTTTTTGGCTACAACGACTCGCTTAATCTGAAACTATTCAAGTGTAACAAATTTCTACTCAAGTCTCAAGGTGCTTAATTAAGTCCATTTCCAGTAATTGATTCTCCTTTGTAGCATCAATATTGGTCTGCTATGATGTATATACTGCATAATTTATTTGCCTAGGATGCAGATGTTCCTTGTCTGAATGCCTGGATAAAGGGATCCAAAAAAAAAATGTTCCTACTCTAATAGGGTAACAAATAACTTAATGATGTTAAATGAGATAATAGGTTTAAAGGGTCAAGGATCTTTTTTAATTTCATTGTGATTAACAATTCAAGCGTTTAAGGTGATTTGGAGCATTTTAATAAGTTTGGTGCAAAATATCCAAAGTAAAAAAATTCAGAATCCCAAGTGGGAATTGCAAACAACATTTTCAGACTTTATCACAGTCGGTGATCCCACCAAATCAACTGCTCCCACTTTATTATTGTAAAGATATTTTGTTTTTCACTTGAAGCTATATCATACAACATTTTGACCCAATTTGTTTGCCAATCGATCACTAAGTTTACATGTGATTGGGTACATTTGATCTATATATGTTTCACTTGATTGGTTCAATTATGGCAAGAAAGAAGACAAGCCCTTAATAGCATTCTTCTTGACAACCTTTTTGAATTGTTCAATCTACAAAACTACCAAGGGAGCAAAGTGAATCTAGTCCTAATTATTTTTAAACACAACTGAGAAAGACCAAAGTAACCATTTCTTGGTGTAATTTTCATGCTAATCACTCCATTGGATGGCCAGAAAGGATCCTAGCAAAGAATAAATGTCCACTTTGCACAATTTTACTTTAAATGTAGTTGCACCTTTAGTTTTGTGACTATCTTAAAATAATAATTACAGGAATTATGACTCCTCCCTTGCTGTAATCATGTTATTGGAGCACAATTAAAATAAGTACCATGTTCTCATTGTCCTTCTTGTGCGGACATGGCATAATAATTAGACTGGCTCGTAATGCATCAGATTCCTGAGGTTGCTGAGGACATTGCCGCAAGGACAATGGTTGGATTGGAGGAAACGAAAGGAAGGAATAGACAAAGCAAGAAAAGCAAAAGGTGGTCGGCCAAGCCAAAAATGTTATTTAGGTACTAGATACTGAGACCTGGAATGTGTGTGTATATATATATATATATATTCAAACTGTAGAAATTCTTAACCACTGTGATTTCCATATATATATATATATATCTTACCACAGCACATTTACAAGCTAAAAGTTAGCCCGTGTCTCTAAGAATTGTAGGTTGATCCTCCTCTCATCTCGACTACATGACCAATGGACTGTGATATTCCCTGCTTTAATTAGCCTACCAATGAACCACTTAGATTTTGCAAATGATCTTTCCTTTTTGTAGCATAGCATGTCATGGTTTTGGTCATAGATTAACTTATTGATAATTAGGTATTAAGAATAAAGTTTTGACAAAGGTTAACAGTAATCAACTTCTTGTTGAACTTGCATCTTAACTTTTACTGATATTCAATCCGTTTGGATTAGCTGTTTTTGGAGATGTTTTTGAAAAAATTTACTGTAACAGTGTATATGAAAATTTTGTACCATAAAATTTTTTTGAAATATTTGATATATTATATGGATGAGATGCCATACTGTAACATTGTATTTCAAAAACTTGTTTTTGAAAAAATGGTCAATCCAAATGGAGCAGAGTCTTTTTATCTAGAGCCTCACCCGTTGTCACTCACTACTATACGAGATAACGTATGTATTAACAATACAGGATGTGGAGGTTATGTTAAAATTGACAACAAATGCACACGCTAAGAGCATAACGTGTAAAAAAATGCGACAAACTTTTACCTTAACTCAACTCAAGAGGGTTTCTTTTTTATGCAATTCAAAGATTAGGTGCAACCTATCTAATATCAAATCAAATCAAATCAATCATTATACGTATACTAAACTCACAAGTGTGTGACCAGTTAAAAACTTCAAGTAGTAGTTCATCTGATCAGGTAATGTATGTGCTCTCAAAATGTACAAAATGGAGCCAGGTGAGAGGGTGCCCAAACTTTTGATGCACGCTGTATGGTCATCAATCGGCTGTTTGGCACTATAATTGGATTTCAATACCAACTTAAAAAAAGACGCTAATTTATTTCACGTCGCAGCCAAAAGTAGGATCCATATAATTCGTTGTAAGACCAGATGGACGAATGGCCAACTTCCAGGTACAGCATCAATCAGCCATCACCTGTTATCTTCTTTTCTGAGAAAAGCCCAGAAGGAAAAAACCTACTGCACTAAAGGCCGAGCCAGATAACCCTAGCAAAATTGACCTGAGTTGTTGCGATTCAATCAGGGGGGACTAGTAGTAGTAGTAGCAGTAGGTGAGCATGCATCCAATTTTCAGTGAAAATCATGTGATACAGCTTATTTATTCACGTCAATTTTCAATCGTGCTCCAGTGAAAAGGGATGAAAAGACTAGGAAATGACTTGAGAAAAAACCCCAGATGGAAATTTACCAATTATTTCATCATGCTAGCGTTGAATTGGGAATTAATTTCCTTCTAAAGGTTAATCTCGGATATTAAATGCTTGCACTTCCACCTTATTTTTCCTTTCTGCAAAGATTTTAGGTCATGATCCACCGGACGAATTATGTTTCTATCAGCAGTACGCAAGCACAAAATTTCAGCTGAAAGTCTGGGCAGCAAAAGAAATTAATTAATAGCAGGAACCATCATTCCATTACTTGGGCATGCCCTTTTCCCTTCTTCTTCTTTTGATTTCTGAAATGTAATAAGTGCGAGGATTCAAATTCAGTATCTCTCACTTACACTTTCTTCTTTTAATCAATCCTTGAAATATAAGTGGGAGGATTCAAATTCAGAATCTCTTACTTATACTCTGTTCCTTCTAACCGTTCAGCCCATCTCTTCCCTGAAATGTTTGTCCTTACGTTCTATTTGTTCCAGATTTTTTCTATTTGTTTCGCAAGCAACTAGGGCAGCCCAAAATGGATTTGTTTGTTTAGGTACTAATAATATATAGCCTAAATTTATGCATAATAAGAAAGACCAACATATATAAATATATATTTTTTTTGGCCAAAACACAGCAGTTTCTGATCCTAGTTAAGCTTGCCCACGGCACAGCCGCATGCTTCAACATTGTCAAACATTTAGATAGCTTATGTTTCCAACTTTCAGTACCTGTCACATGGCAGGCCACTTTACCTCAAATAGATAACAAAAGTGTCCTAGTCAAATTAGCATTTTAATACTAGTATGTCAACACCCCGGATCAGGTTAAAGATGTTGTGTAAAGGAGACGTAATTATGGAAAATTGACAGATTTGGAATCATCAATATTCCTGGTTTCTTCTTGAGATCGTTAGGGAGGATTCTTGAAAGCTACTTCAAGGGATTTACCACTTTGGTGTAGTGCTCTTAGGAAAATGTTTGGTCATTTATGGATGCACACTTTCAAATGTTTCACGTTACTTTACTTAACTAGTAGTATGCCTTTAGCAGCACCAACCAAAAGCCTGCATCTGTGCAGATAATAGTCTATGTCAATACTTGCCTCAGAATCTTCTCACATGGATCTCTAGTCATTCGCCAAGAACTTGTCAATAAAGTATTCTCTGCAGATTAACATTTGCCCACCTGTACATATATTAGCCTAAATTGATATATGAAGAAAAATCCATAGAATGGATGGATTCAACCCGTCAATAATGTTGCTGCATGAACAACCAAAATTTTTTTTCAACCCCTCAATAATGTTTCCTATCATTCTTCAACCATATTGTTCTGCATGAACAACCAAAATTCTTTAAAATATTGGAGTAACGGAATAGTTTGATTCCATATTTGGCTACTAAGACAACATTATTCTTTTTCCCCATTATGAAAAAAGCTAAAATCTAACACAAAAAGTTGTCATTGTTTTGCACTTGTTAAATAAGTACCTACATTATGCTCACAAAACATATCTACAAAAAAGAAAAAGAATTTTTGCAATATTCTGATTGACGAAACTTTTATGGTGTCTCCCTGTATCACAGAAGAATATATACGCTTACCATTTTTCTCCTAATTATCGTTTCACCTTACGTATATCAAATCGTTACAATACTTTTTTTTTAACGAAAACTCCAAAAAAAAATAGCAATTGAAAGGGTAGATTTTACAAAAAAAGGAAAAAAAAACTCACTCACATGTTTTTTTTTTCTTTTTCCTCCTCATGGTAAGATTTTCAATTTGATGTTAGCTTGTGCAGACAACTTCCTATGCCAGAAGCCAATTAAATCTAGCTTGCGCAGCCAAGGCTACGGTCTTTGTTTTTCTGTTTTCATTTGGTATTTCTGAGGCCATCTTCCCGAGCATTCCTATAGGGAACATCATAAGACCATTGACAATGCACATTAAACCGGTATACGTCGCTTTTATAGGTTGCAGAAGGGCAAGAAAAAAAAAAACACAAGACTTTAAATTATAATTCTTGAAATGGAACAAGAATTCTTCAGCAATCATTAATCAACTGTCCACGTACTCGTCCATTGTCCCATATTTTTTTGACTTGGGAGTTGGGACTAAAGTTTCTTGCTCCTCTATATATTAGTCTATATTGGAGAACAATGACGTGCAAACCTAGCCAATGCCATGCATACGCGTAGTCTATCACTAAGTCTCTATACACTTCATCTCATATTATATAGTATTAGTATTAGAAAAAAATTTTATGGTCAAATTATACACATACAAATGACGCGAAATAAATATTGTTATGTAATGATAGATACGAAATTTTCATGTACTTAGTTTAGAAAATTAAATCAAACATCACAAAAGCATAGTTGCATGCAAGGTTTTTGGTATACATATATATACCCTGTTTGGATTGTCATTTTCTGCCGGAAATTTGCTTTGTTTTCCGTAATCACATTTTCCTTTTGCTTTTTTCCCTCACATAATCAAATCGTTACAGTAATTTTTTCATGAAAAATCATGAAAAATGCAATCCAACGGGGCTGATTTTGCAATGGTACGTAGTTCTCAAACCATATTTGCTTTTAGGCAAATCGATCATAGTTCTCAAAGCATTATATTTTACTCAATCTTTAACCTTCTTAAAACCGTATTATATATCTCAATCTTCTTAAAATTGTTAAAACCATCGTTGCATGTGTGCTTACATAAACATCCTATTTTGAGTGTGATTTACGCATCTTTTATCTAGCAACTCATTACTTAGTTTAGTGATGTGAAATCCAATAAGGAATTTGACTCATTACTAAATCTATAGGCCACGTACTTTGAGTTCTCCCGACATTACGCTTGCTATTCCTTACTTACCCAAAAAAATATTGCGCTTACTATAAGTCTTACCATGCTAGGTGGCACAAAATTTCATCCATACAATCATATTCGGCTTTTCTGGGAGACATCATGTGATGGAGACTTCCAAGACCCTTTTTTATACAAGACATGAACCATACATACTCACGAGACATTGTTTGAAATGGCAGTGTTTGGATTGAAAAGATTTGAAATAAAATAATTTACTTCACAAATTTCATCAATCACCTTTTTATCTTTTCAATCACCTTTTATTTCACACACATCACATCACAAATAATTTACTTCACAAACTCCTACGGTAAGGGAAGTGTATACCAGATTATTATAGGTCTGCTTGGAAGGGAAGTTTTTTGTCTAATTTTTTTCTACAAAATTTTTAACAACTTTATCTAGAATAATTTTAAAAAAAAATTTAAAATTTTTTCAAATACACCTCAAATACCCAAACACATACAAAAATATTTACCCTTCTTTCTTCTTGTACCTCCCCACACCTCAATCTACCACCACCTCCATCGTCAGCAACCATCGGCCACTCTTTTTTTTTTTTTTCCTTCCTTCTTCCCTCCCTTTCTCTCATCCTCCCTCTTCCTCCTCTCTGCTCCCCTCTTCCTTTTCCCTTCCCCAAAAAAAAGAGGAAGAGAAAGGGATGAAAGAGGAGGAAACATAGAGGAGAAGAGAGGGAGGGAAGAAAGAAAGAAAAAAAAGAGCTTCCAGCGCCAGTCGCTGGTGAGAGTAATGGGTGGGGTGGTGGCAATGGGAAAGAAGGAAGAAGAAAGAAAAAAGGAAAAGGAAAATTTATAATAAATTATAGTAAAATTTTATATAAACACCAAAAATATACATTCCAAACGGACCTATATATTATTATTGTTGGTCTAGAAAACAGGGAGAACATGCAAAAGTACAAATTCTTCTCGATTATTGTGGTCTTTGCTTCTTAAATTCAGCGAAGTTGGGCCCAAGTCTCCATAATTTGACAAGAGATAACGACTCAGATTAAGCCACATTAGACCAAATGCTGAGCCTTGAATGATTAAAAAACATACAAGTACAGAGAAGGACGCTCGAAGTGCTTTTCTCGAAGGCCTCCAATAATTTTTCCCTGTTTCCTCAAGTAGGAACCTAGCTAGCTTCGGTTCGGACACGTGGTAACGTGGGTACCCAACGTCCTTGGAATTTTTTCAGAACGGAAAGCTATCAAGCTTTGAACTCCTAATTGGCTAGATGCCCGAAAATGGTTTAGATTCTGAGTATTCAATGTCCACGAAACCAGAAGCAGAAATGTAATCAGATCCCTTTCCCCTTCAGGATATAAGCTAGACTTGAGGCCACTTGGGTTTGAGACCTCGTACCCAGATAGGACAAGTTTGCACATTATCTGATTTTTTTGATAGTCTATGTAAAGAGAAGAGTTGAAACATGAACGAAAAGTAATGCCAAACCAACCATAAGTTAGAGAACAAGTCCGAGATTAATTAGAACAGTGTTCAACTGAATTTACCATTTCAGACGATGAACATAAAATGGTACTATAAACTTGCTAAAAAGGCAAAGTGAAATACTTAAACTCAATTAGTCACTTGCCTCGATAAAAGCCCTTTTAAACTTGGGTTGAGTAATAAATAAAAGAGCCAAACGTTTGCAGAATTTCCAACTTCAAAAAAAATTAATTAAAAAAAATTGAATTGATAGTGCTTTAAGTCAAGTCAAGGGCTCAATCATTTGGATGAATAATACCTAGTCTTCTAATTAAAAATTCTCCCCCCCCCCCCTTCATAAAAATAGGTCTATTTCTTTTTTACACAGATTAAAAAATTTAGTAAGCGGCATTAATATTAGATCAATCATTTAGAGTAAGAGGCACATATTACTATGTTTTAGAAAAATGGTAGTTATTAAGTGCTGCGTTTAATATTCGAAGTAGAATAATTAACCAATACGTAGTAGTGCATTTGCTATTAATTATGTGCATTAACTATGGATATGTTAATAAAATAACAAACAAACTACTTTTTAGAAAAGGAAATAGGTCTATAATTTGTGATAAATACAAAAAGAAAGCAAATCTGTTTTTGTGGGACGGAGTGGGTAATAGTTATTTTGGGAATCTGACCATTTTTTTTTTCGCATAAACATGTATAATCATTATATTTAGATAGTCGGATTGGGGTAAACTGACAAATGTAATCCCTCAATCCGACAAATTCACTCATTTGTAAGTGTATTAGAATGCATGAAAAGTTAATGTTTTAATAGGCCAAAAATGGTATGCAATTAAAATCTTTTGTTAAGTTTGGAGAAGGCTCAAATTTTGACACAGAGAAAAAAAATGACTAAAAGATGACATTTTAATAATGGAAAAAAGAGAAGATAATTATTGTCCAATTAAAGTGAACTTAAGTTGTAACAAAGCTGAAGACACGAAATCATCTTTGGAATATATCCATCTAATTAGCGTTGTCATCGTTTCGAGAATCGAGATGCAGGCTGCCCAGCTGATCATCAACCACCGAGATATTCGATAGCGTCAATTTCAATTTCGTTTCGTCTTTTCGAAAGGAAGTGTTACTAATTATGGAGGGGAACGTGGCACTTCTTTTTTCTTTTTTAGGACTTCTCACAAATCAGAATTCCACTGTTCTTTTTATATAACGTCCGTACGTCTGCGTGTGCCTCGCCTTGCTTTCTCCGGTCATATCCTCTTTCCATCGATCAGTCTTGTTTGGAGCTACGTAAGCCCTCCTCCATGATTAATGCGTTTTCCCTATACGCCTTACCCAAAAAAAAAAAAAAACCATATTCAAAGAAACTATGCTGTCCATACTTATCCGTAGGGGTGTACAAATTGACCTACGTATTTGAAAATTTGCAATACTCGAAGTCATTTCCAATCCAATCCGGTTAAATCAAATACCTATCTCGTTAGATCTCTAGGAAAATCATATATGAGTTTTGTTTTTATACGAAGTTGAATATATTAAGTAGATTTCAGTAATTTTTTTTAATGACTGTCAATACCTAATCGTACCTGTATATATGAGACTTTAGCGTAATTTTTAAAGTTTTGGGATTCTTTGTATAATATTAAATTAGTTGTATACATACGGTATGCTATTTTTACTCGCCAAAATATTGGAGTCTTGCTATTGTTGCTTACTTAATTCTTCCTTCTTTTTTTTTTTAAAAGAATTTGGTTAATACATCTGGTTACCCAATTTGTGAAACGTGTAATTTGTTTGGAATGATGTTTTTTAAGTGATACTCCTTATTGTTTAAGTGGTTTTGTTAAATTAATTTTAATTTAAACTAATTATTAAATTTCGGATATGTTAGATTTGAAGATACTAAAAAGAAAATCTTTGTGAGGAATTAACATGCATATGATAATTTTTTTTTTGGGTGGGCCGTCAGAGGGAGAAATACTGCCTATATCAATCAGAAAATCATAAATGTAATAAGATTTAATGGGTCGACCTTGAGAATTTCAAAATGAAATTTGGGCTGCAATTTTGTGTCCATCATGGTAGGATAAATCTAGCCCATTCTAGTAGTGACAGTTGGGCCAACTTATAACACCATTTGGTGGACTCCGGACCTCATTGTTTTGCCATTGGTTCGCCCCAATACAGAGGCATGAACCTTCAGAATGGCAGAAGAATGCAAGTAACAAAAGGCCACTTAAGGAAATAAATCTTTAATTACCTTTTGCCAAGGTTGATATAAGTAAAATAAGATGGATTTTGGGGTATTTTCAAAAAAGTATTATTGCAGGTTTTTTTTTTGATAAATATGTAATTTAACAAGTAAAGATAGTCAGGGTCTTTACTATTTCCAAAAACAAGATTTGGGAAAAACGCTTCCATCCAAATACAGCATAAAGTCATTAGAAAATACTCGCCATTTAAATTGGGAAAAGCGTTTCTCAAAAAACCTCGAACACTTCTTCCCCCATTTTTTTTTTTTTTGCATTAGATGAAGTTTGAGAAGTGTTTAAGATTTTTTGAGGATTTCTCTTTAAATTTTGATGATTTTATACAATGTTAAAATATTGACTTAATACTTCCTGTAATTCTTGAGAAATGAATCCACACACGGCAGTCCTTACCAAAAAAAGCAAAAAGAATTCACGCCTATATGTTACTCGTTCATGCATATTTCAACCATGAGGATTTATTGATATCTCTCATATGCATGTGCATGTGCATCTGGTTATTCATGTATATATATATATATATATATATATATTTGTCGATATGATAGTTTTTATTCTATACCTATTCCTATTTAAAAAGAATCCGAAGGGAATTGAACCACTATTGGATCAAACATGTACCTTTACATCCATTGGTGAAACTTCTACAAAATCGTGGAGATGAATGCAAGTTAAGAGATTGAATTCCTTAACCTGCACCAATGATAACCAGCTACTCTAAAGGCAGTTGGTTGGTTATTCATGCATCTTCTCAACAGGAATATTCATTTCCTAGTTAAGTGCATTTCGTGTAAATGACAGCAGTGCATAGTGCATACCCTACCTTCCTGGAAGTGACGAGGACAAACAAACGTGCAATACACGTACCTTCCTGAAACACGTATCTTTTCCTAATTTTAGTAAGTTACTACATATGCCAATCATAAACAATACATATTACTTTACCATTTTTTTGTTTTTCAGTAGAGTTTCTACCTTTTTATTTGGGAGAGGATGCTCTGCACTTGTCTCTCTTGATCACTCAAACTTGTAATTTATAAAGTACAGGTGAAGCGTTCTATCAACATCTAAGTTAATTTTATTTGTCAAAACAATTTTTTTTTCTTTAATAATATTTTGTCGCTTCGCCTATGAGTTCTAAAACTTAAATTTAGGAAATGATATGCTCGCAATTTTAAGCCTTAATCACTCGTATTTCTTTCTCTAATTACTTATCATGCATTTGAATCTTTGACTTAAAAATTAATTACACTCTTCCACCCCAAAAAGAAAAAAAAAAGGTTACACACTTATTTATTTATTTTCCAGTATCACTCACGAAACCTGCACGTGACCAAGCGGGACAAATTTTTCCAACTCGACTTCCAAAAGCAAACAATTTAATATTTTCCATAATATCCCAGATCTGGAATTTCCTTCCTCAAACCAACCCCTACCGTCCGATCTAAATTCTTTACTCTCCAGCAGAAAACAAATCTCAACCACACGATCAAATATCATCAACGGTCACGATTCACCCAACTGGGGCGGGCATTGAGGCAAATCTTGCCTCTATATATAGACCAGAAATAGCCTATGAGCATCGGCCATTTCAACTCTTACTCGTAAGTCCTCTCTTTCTCTCTCCTATTTTTTTCTTTTTCTCTTTCTTCGTCTTGCCATTTTTCCCATTCGGATTTTTCTTTTTTCTTTTCTTATTTTTTGGATATACATATATATTTAATTTTTTTTACTGTTTGATGAAGAAAGAGGGGTTTCAATTTAGGGTTTCTTTGTTTCGTAAACCTAATACGGGGCCGGTTTGAGATCCATTTGGATATTGCTGGTGGGAAGCTTTTGCTAGGGTTTCTGTTTCGGCGGTCCTTTTTTTTTTTTCCTGGTATTTCGCATTTGTCTGCTCTTATGGTTTCTGGGCTTTTAATTTTGTTATAGACTTCGGGTTGGATTATGATTGAATTGGATTAAATTGAGCTCCGGAGAAGGACGGAATTTTTTTAAATTAGGGTTTTATTGAATTGGGCATATGCATTTCCTGTTAGGGTTTATTTGTATTTCCTGGGAATTCTTTAATTTTTTGCTAGGAAAGAAACGAGAAAAAGAAAAGATTTTGGGCTCAATGTTACTGGGCTGAACAGAATATTTGGAAGATCAGGACTTTTATGTGATTTTTTGCTGAATTTTGGAAGGGGCGAATTTTGAATAAAGAAAAAGTTGCTATGTGCAGAATTTGTGGGTTGATAAGCTTATGGCACCTACTGTTCCCATAGAGTACAGTGGACAGAGGGAATTGAACTTGATTTCGACAAAGGGTGGAATAGGCAAAATGATGGGGAAGTCCCGGAAAGTTTCAAAAGGATTTTCATCCGGTTTTGTGCCAGATTATCGCCATGCGGTCGAGACAATGGCTGAATCGGAAGGGTTTGGAAGTTCAGGGAGAGTGGATACAGAAATGACTGCATCTGAGGATTCATGTGCTCCGAAGAGGAAGTGTGTGAATTTGAATGACCGAGAAGGTTGTGATAGATTCAGTGTGCCTATTCACGTTTTGCCACTGTCTAAGATGTCTCGCTCACAGAGGAAAGATATGGAGCTGAGGTTGAGAAATGAACTTGAGCAAGTCAGGATTTTGCAGAGAAGAATTACGGCTATGAGCTCGTTAAGTTTGAATGCAGTTGTCCATTCACCTGCTAGTGATATACACAGTTGCACTGATGGCCAGAGGAGACCTCTTGTGGAGAGTTTTCGGAGGCCTGGGAAGGAAGTGCCTACTCCACCTGGAAAGAAAAAAGGTCCTCCTGGAAGAAATGGGCCCCGTACCAAAGGAGCAGGTGCTAAACGCAGTGAGCCTGCAAAGCAGACTTTGCCTTCTGATCCAAGCAACTTAATGTTGATGAAACAGTGTGAGGCGCTTCTAAATCGATTGATGGGCCATGAATTCAGTTGGGTATTCAATAAACCAGTTGACGTTGTGGAGTTAAATATTCCTGATTATTTCAATGTTATCAAGCATCCGATGGATTTTGGGACAATAAAGGCCAAGTTGCTATCTGGTCAATATTCAGATCCATTGGGTTTAGCTTCTGATGTGAGACTTACTTTGACAAATGCAATGACTTACAATCCACCAGGAAATGATGTCCATTTCATGGCTAAGACACTCAGTAAATTCTTTGAAATGAGATGGAAGTCTATTGAGAAGAAGATTCCTGCAGCGGTTGAAGAAATTTTGCCTCCAAATTCTGGTGCTATGATAGAAAGGGGGACTGCTATTGCGATGCCTCCTTCTAAAAAGGCAAAAAGTACTCCTGTAGAGAACATAAAGAAGCCAGAAAACAAAGTTAAGCAAGAAAATATCAAGAGGGTTATGAGTGATGTTGAGAAGCAGAAGCTTAGTGCAGATCTGGAGCCCTTATTAACAGATTTACCGGATCATATAGTTGACTTCTTGAAGGAGAGTAGTTTCAACGCAAGTCAAGCGAGTGAGGACGAGATTGAGATTGATTTGGATGCCCTAGGCGATGATACCTTGTTCACGTTACGGAAGCTTTTAGATGAGTATTTAATGGATAAACAGAAAAACCAGGGAAAAGATCCACAGGCTGTAGAGGTTAGTTCCTATTAGATACTCATATATGCGGATTTTTCTTTTTGCTATGCATTTACAATGGGAAAATAAATTTGGTGTCTTTTTTCCTTTGTGCAGGTTCACAATGAGTCAGGCTTTAGCAATTCGTTTCTTCAACCTCAAAAAGGTAACTTGAGGTTTTACATATTGGTTTTGGCCACTTAAGTTTTGTTATTATCCTGTTTAAGTGCACTTTTTTTGTATAAGTTGAAGTTTTAGTTGATCCCCTTTTGAAATTAGGAGATGAGCCAGCTGATGAAGACATAGATATTGGCGGTAATGATCCACCCTCATTTAGCTTCCCTCCTTTAGAGATTGAGAAGGAAACTATCCATAGGAACAGCAAATGCAGTGGTTCGAGTAGCTCCAGTAGTGATTCAGGTTCTTCATTATCTGTCTTTATTGTTCTGAACTATGATGCATGTTTGCTTTATGAAATGTGCTATTTTGCATCGTTTTTGTGAAGCTTGTAATTTTTCAATTCTGCCTCACTGGTTAACATGTCTATATTATTACACCATGAGTTGTTGTGTGGTATAAATTGACAAAAAATTGACCACAGTGAGTTAAAAATTATTGGAATTGGATTCATTGCATTACTTTCAGTAGGTTTTTAGTTGCATCTAGAATACCAAGTCACTTGTGTTTAGATGAGTTTGTGATGGACAATGAATTTAATTGGAAAAACTTAATCCACAACTAAAACAATGATTTAGATTTTGTAATTAAATGATATTAACGAAAATCTACTACTGATAATTGTTTGTATAGCTGATCTTGTCTTGAAAGGAGGCATATTATTTTCCGGTTGTAAGTAGTTCATGGAAATCTCATGCCAATTACCTTCTTTAATGTTCATTTTTGTTGTGTTTATTTATTTATTTTTTCCCTTCTCAGACTTCTTCACAGTTATTCTACCAATATGTATATGCTAGGATCATGATCTATGTGATCACAATGCTGATTGGTAACTTTTTGTTCTCGAGAAGTCAAAACTTTTTATGAGGTTGATAGGCGAATTATTCATTGAGAATACTATAGGAGCTTTGCCACTACTGCCAGATTTTTATGCCTAGCTGTTTTTGGATCAATTTTCTGCTTTGCAGAAATGCAATGCTAAAGAAAATGCTAAAAAACGAAGTTGTAAATTTGCATATTATGGTTACGATCTTTTTATGAAGGTTTTGATTTAAATTCTGCTCAATCTCCAAGATATCACTATGTACCATTTGAACTGACAATATAGTATTTTCCAGATTCAGACACTGGAAGTTCTTCTAGTGGTGAGTCGGATGCTGCGAAAGATCTTGCTGTTCTGGAACCCTCCAAGGCATGTCTTGCTTCCCTTAGTTGAATTGGAATTTTACGGTTGATTTAGATTTCTGGGCATGCTTATCATCTTTAAGATCTCCAGCAGCTCATGTTAGTGCTCTTAATTGTTTATTTCTCTCATCAATTTTTCTTGAATGACAGGACAACTTAGGTCATGGGGAAAATTTAGAGCAAAAGACAGGTGATCCAGAAACTGCAGGTACATTTTCTCAGGCTTTGGTGGATGCTTCTTGATTTATATATTTATATTCTTAGGTTTCTTCTGTCTTTTTTGCTTTGTACAGAAACTATAAGTGGGCTTGCCAGGCAGAATCCAGAGTCAATTTTGGATCCTGTTGAGTCTGGATGCCATCAAGAGGGTAAGCAATGAAAATAAATGAAGATACTGTGTGCTATTACTTTAGCAGCACTATCTCACGAATCATGCTGGTACGTTTTAGCTGAGAGTGCTCCACAAGAGAGGCAGGTCTCGCCTGAAAAGCAATATCGTGCAGCTTTATTGAGAAGCCGTTTTGCAGATACTATAATAAAGGCTCAAGAGAAGGCTCTTGGGAAGGTGAGGTTCTTCATATGCTGACTCTGGATAAGATATGAGGTACATGGTGCAATGCTCTCAGTATTCCTATTCTGATGTTCAGGTTGAAAAGTTGGATCCTGAGAAATTACGGAGGGAAAGAGAGGATCTTGAAAGACGGAGGAAAGAAGGTTAGAGTGTTACTAATTCCTTGGAATATCTGAAGATTTGGTTCAACTGTACATGTTAAGTTGGAAGTGCTTTCAGTTTTAAACCATTCTATAATATACTTTGGCCATCCACTGTTTTTCAGAAAAAGCTCGTCTGCAAGCAGAAGCTAAAGCTGCAGAAGATGCAAGAAGAAAAGCAGAAGAAGAAGCAGCTGCAGAAGTGAGACGGAAAAGAGAACTTGAAAGGGAAGCAGCCCGTCAAGCTTTGCAGCAGGTAAATTATTCATGTTTCATCATTCTATTTTGGATATAAAATTTTACTTATATTTTTGCTGTTCGCAGATGGAAAAGACAGTTGACATCAATGAGAACAGTCAGTTTATGGAAGATCTGGAGATGTTCAGATCTGCTCCAGATGAACAATTAGTGAACTTCATAGAGGAGACTAGTCCAGAACACTCCCAAACTGGTCTTGGTAGTTTCAAATTTCAGGGAAGCAGTAATCCATTGGAGCAACTCGGTTTATACATGAAGAAGGATGATGAAGAAGAAGAAG
Organism: Coffea humblotiana; assembly: GCA_023065735.1. Lineage (NCBI taxonomy): Eukaryota > Viridiplantae > Streptophyta > Magnoliopsida > Gentianales > Rubiaceae > Coffea > Coffea humblotiana. The sequence goes on from CM041211.1 coordinate 8,036,247, forward strand.
AAACTGATGTCCATAGCGTTCCAGACGCATCAGATGATCCAGAGGAAGGAGAGATTGATTAAATGAGATATTTGGTGTTGTATTTGCAACTGCACTATGATGCTTGAGTCATGGGACTAAGGCTGTTCATTCCTTTTTGAAGACTCAAGGAGTAATCTTTGTTATGGCCTGTCAGGGGGTGAGAGATCCTGGAAAAGTAAATTGGATTTTTCGAGGGCAGAACTCCCCTTGCTGCTGCTCTTGGCCGTGTTGATTTCTCTGATTGTACAGTGATGATTTGGGGAAAATGATGTTCTGCACTTGTCTAAATCACCCCCAGCCCCAAGAGGTCTTGCGGAGTGCAACCTTCGGATGTTTTGTTTTTTCGTTTTCTAGTTTTTTTTTTTTAATCTTTCTTTTCTATTATTTCATCGGTTTTGTGTATTTGCCTTAGACGGGAATGGAATGGTAGCTAGTAGTCACCTGTCTTCAGCATTTGCACGTAGGAATGAACGTGGTGCTGAGCCGGGAGCAGTTTTGTTACATGCTATACGTGTCAGCTTTAGGATGATTAGGAACATTTGTAATACGAGATCAGTGCCTAACATTCTAACATTCGTAATCTCTCTCATCTTTTCTCCTTGGTTTCTTGTCTGGCCAGCCTTATTGCACTTCCCTGTTAGGCTGGTGGGTTATGACCATGGTTCAAAGGCGGATTCGGCAGAGTCGCCACTGGAATGGCTCTCGCGATATGATATTCTGATAAAAGACGATTCTGAGTCACTTGTCCACTTGTCTCGTCGAGAACTCGATGGCAGAGAAGTCATCACGAGGGTTGATTCGATCGAGTCATGCCAGGTCAACTTTTAGAAAAAAAGTAAGAGAAAAAAAAGGATAAAATTGTTGGGTGGTCTTGATTTTGTTGTTTTTATCTTTGTTCAGCCTAACATCCCTGCGGAGTTATCTCACTCTCGCGATTGTATATGGAGGTACAACAGTTGAATCACTCCCACTATAGAAGAAGAATATTGGTCCAACAGTTGAAAGGTCCATTGTAAGGCTTTGACGGAACAAGATACACAGTCCAAGTGTTAAGTGAACAATTTTATCAATCTCCGACTTGTGTTGGGAGAATACTGCATTTGATTAGTGAACATTTTATCAATCGCTGACTTGTATTGTAAGAATACTGATTTGATTACGTGACTATTCTAAAAGGAATATTCTTGTATAGCAGAGTGGTAGTAGTAACAAAACAGGATTTATTCATCTTTTGACAGTATTTTGACACATTAAAGCAACATTGCTGATGCCAAAATTGGTCTTCATTTGTGACAAAACTCCTCTTGACAACCGTTAACACTCCTCTTTCTTTGGTAGTCAACCAAGGCATCTTGTGTAGTAGATAAGGCCTGCAATTATCACAGTTTCAGCTTTCACTTCCCAGTTTTTCCCTGTTTCCATCCATTGCAGCAAGAACATCTCATTTCTTGACGTCCAGGCAAAATAGAAACAAAATTTGCCAGTTTAAGATTTTCTACCCCACCGATGTCTTCAGCAATCAAATCCGGATCATCGTCAATCCAATCCACCAATTCTTTACTGCAAAATTCCTCCTACACACACTCCTGTGCACTAATTTTTTCCACAGAGCTTCACTCCATTTACAATCCCGGATGGCATGCAGAGTGGAATCCGATTCAGCTCTGCAGACTTCAGTTCTAAAGATTGCTTTTTCTTCATTGGGGTAAACAGTTTGTTATGTCTTACTAGCCATGAGAAGAACTGCCACCTACCTACCTGGTCCTCGTTGCTCTCCCATTTTCTACTCTCCTCATCTTCTGCAAGTTCCAACAAATATGTTATGTTGGGCTAACTGAATATGCGCCATTAGCTTCATGGGGTTTGGATTGTCGGCTACCAACAAAAGCTGTAATTTGTTGAGAATGTCCTCTGTTAAGTACTCCGTCCGACAAAGAATCCCATGGTTCCAGTACACATTAACTTTCTTCTTCTGACAATCTTGGTAGTATATCTTAATTAATTGATTGCTTCCCCCCCAAGAGGCCATTTCCGAGCCTCCAGCAGCATCCTTTGTCAATTCAAGTATGTGATGCCCCTGGCTTCTTTTGGAACACTCCACTTTGTCTTCTTCTTCAATACTGCCGCCTACAGATAATATTAAGTGCTACAAACTGATGCCTCTGGACTAAGTTCTTCAATATTTCATGCCTCTGGGGTTTTTTTTTTCCCATGATATTAAATGCTACAAACTGAGAATATATGATAAGAAAGAAAGCCAATAAAGAAAAATTTCCTATAATGCATCTGCTAAAGTAAATTGGAAATTTTAGTCAAAATTTTTTTTTTTTATTGATTCCGCCCAAAGCATAATCTACAAATATATAAAGGGGTAGCACCACTGCACTACACGGTGTTGACACACATTTGTTGATTTTTTGAACTTCGTATTACATTTTTCTCACATATAAAATTAATGGTTTCTAATATAATTTGGTAACCACGCTCTCCTATTTTTAAGCAGTTCATGTAAAAAAATATCAAATTATGTTAGTATTTATCCAAATTCAAAATTAACTAGCAGATAAATAACTAAATACCATACAAAAAATTTTATTCACCACAGATTTTTTTTTATTTTCTTAAATTTCTTTAAAAAAAAATACTTTCAAAGGGTAAAGACCTCAGTAACCAATAGATTTTGTCCAATGAACAGAAATTACTACAACCTGTCTTTCCAGCACTTGTTTCAACTAGTTTATTGGGGGCCTCATGCTTCATCCGAGATGGTCCAAATTTCTGCACAATTTGTGGAAACAGGAATGGTATGATTTAAACTAGCTTGCAAACTAGTGTTTCTCTTGGGAATGTTTCATTTTTTGTAATAATAAGAAAAAATGAGAACAAACTATCCTGAAAAACCATTGAAACAGCTTCTTTTTTTTTTTTTTTTTGCCCTTTTTTGGCCACAGTCGAAAAAGCTATCCAACCAAAATGCTAAATCATTCAAGTGACAGTCGTAAAAAGAATAAAAATTTGAAGATATTCTTTTCAAAATGATATTGTAAGAAGATACATAAAAATAATTAGGAGATATTTTGGAAAAAAAAAATAAGAATTTGTACAAAGACAAAACTAACATATAGTCCTACAATTTGGATAATAACATTTTTTTCTTGGAACTCTTTCAGCCTCGACTCAATCATGTACTCAATACAACAATCCCAAAAAGTTTTTCAAGAAAAAAAAATAAAGGACACGCACAGCCACAAAATATAAAACAAAGTGTGTGTTTGTGTGTGTGTGTGTATATATATATATATCTCCACATGATAGTAATATATTAGAAGAAAAGAAGAAAAGTAACGTCATTCACAAACTCAGAATCAGCAGATTCAGCACCGGCAGAGTCTGTAATAACGGTCGAATTTGTGTTCTTGCTAGCTTAGTGCTACTAGAGATGCATATATGCCATTTTGTGACTTTGGCAGAGATTCATGAGTTCCAAGTTCTGCAATGACTCCATGCCTCATAACTGCTATAATGTCTGCATGCTTAATTGTTGATAATCGATGGGCTGCCACTATTGTCGTTCGATTCACCATGACCTCATTAAGTGCCTCTTGAACAACTTTTTCGGATGAAAGATCAAGTGCACTGGTTGGCTCATCCAGCAGCAAGATTTTTGGTCTCCTCACTATTGCTCGTGCTATTGCAATCCTTTGCTTTTGTCCGCCAGATAATTTCACCCCGCGTTGTCCTACTTCGGTGTCATAACCCTACAGAAATTTGGTGCAAATTCACAAAGTTGAGCAATCAAATCAGAGTAAAAATTAAAGTAGTCGTAAATTTAAGAAAATAGCAAGTCCATCCTGCAGGTTTTTACTCATAACTAGCTCCAAGAAATTACCTGTGGCAGGTTACTTATGAAGTGATGAGCATTTGCTAGGCTAGCTGCAGATATAATCTCAGCTTCAGATACATCATGGTCCAATCCAAAAGTGATGTTGGCCTTGATTGTGTCATCAAATAAAGCTGGTTCCTGAGACACCAAAGCCATTTGCTTCCTTAACCAATTTATGTTTAGCTTCTGAATCTCAATATCATCAATCAGAATTAGGCCACTGTTAAAGTTGTAAAATCTCTGAAGCAAAGAAATTATAGTTGATTTTCCGGAACCACTTTCTCCCACGACTGCTGCAGTCTAAGACATGAGACATAGTGAAAAAATCTCAAGTCAGTAACATAAATAGGGACTGCATGCAGCTTATTTATTTACCACACTAAGATCTTGCCTTCTAGTTTTTATTCAGTTTGTGAATCTATAATAATACCAGTCACTTTGACTATTCTCTTACCTTGCCTGCAGGAATAGACAAGCAAAAATCCTTAAGCACTTGAATGTGTGGCCTTGATGAGTAACTGAAGTTTACATGCTGGAATTCTATACTTCCTTTTAGGCTCTCAATGGTCAAGCCTGTATCCAATGATGAATCTAACTTTGATTCAAGATTGAGAATGGAAGAGACAGATCTCAAACAGGGCTTGACAACGTTGAACTCTTTTAAGAGTCCTAGCCAGTTGGTGACATTTAGTACTTCATCTGTCAGTGCAAAAAGTGCCTGCAAAGGGACAAAATTCAAAGGTCAGACAGGCACAATGTGGACGAAAACTTCGAGCAGGGAAACAAAACCCATGGAATCAAACCTTCAGCTGTAAGCTTTTACCGCTAAGATTGATAGCATTATTTCTTTGTCTCTTACTAACATTCCTTTCACTTGCATATCAATTTTTTTTCTATGTCAGAAAGCTAAAATTATTCTGAAACTAATTGCTGTTGTTAGACTCTGACGTTCTCAAAACATATGTTATGTCCAAAATATGGGATACATACAAGATAAAAAGTAGTACTAGTTGCTCTTCCATCCCTTATAAGAGTGGCCCCAACATAAAAAGTTGCTCCATAGATGAAATACAAAAGGAAGGATGATAACCCATATGAAGCTCCTTCAGCATAAGCACATTTGATTCTCTTCTTCAAGGGGCCTTCACATTTGAGCTTGAATAATTGCAGCACCTGTTTGTCAGCACTAAATGATGCAACAGTCCTGATATGCTCAACTGCATCTTTTGTAACTTGTCCTGCTTCCTCATAGAGAACCTGCCACCAACAAAAGCATAGCAAATAGGTGAGACATCAAAGTTAAAAATGGACATCTTCTCTAAATGATATAGCAAATGAAGCAAAATCGAGGAGTGGATCATTAGATTAGATAATCAAATGTCAGTAAAGAAAAATTATCAGGGTCTTTCAAATATGCAATAGAAGCTCTTTTCACAAATAATCTAGCAATAATCCAAGACATTTTTAAGAGAAGAACTCTATATTGTGATGAAAATGTCCATATGAGTCATCTCTATTGGTACCTTCATTTCTAAGGATTTAATGGATTAAAATGATGAGACATACCTTGATTATTTTACTGGAGTTTCCATTGAATTTAAGTTCTAACCATCCGTTGAAAAGAACTAGAGGTATAAATGCTAAGCTAAGAACAGCTAGCTGCCACGATCCAGATAAAACCACAACAAGACCAGCAATTACTGTAACTGCATGCTGAACAACCTGTGGAGCTGCGTCCCTAATAAATTTGGTTAGTGTTTCCGCAATTGTGGACAATCTAGAGCTAAGTGCTCCACTTGAGTTATCCACATGATCAAACCAATCAACTTCCATGTGCACAATCTTGTTGAAACATAGGGGATTTACTACCCTCAATAACCAACAACTAGCCTGAATTAGGATATATTTCTGACTAACTGCTGCCACCGGTGATATTAGAGCAACTACTGCAATGATTATGCACCAAAATTTGATTTCCTTTTGAAGCCTTCCAGCTTCCAGATTGAATGCTCCAATCACGTAGGCAATAATAACACCAAAAATTATAGGTATCAAGGCCTTGGTTATAGTTGCAACGAGACCAAGAAATAGAAAAAAAACCTGTTTCAATCTTACAAATCTCCAAAACTTAATAATGGTCTTCTTTGATGGGTATGATATTTCCGATGATGGAAAAACATCTCCCGAAGATTTTCTCAAAGATGCCCTTTCGCTCATAGAGAAAGGACCAATTGAGTTTTCTTTATTGGATTCTTCTCTGATCTGAATCAGTTGACAAAATGGACCGTTTTGATCCATAAGTTCGGAGTATGTACCTGAGGCACAAACCAATAAGCAAAACATATTGAGCTGGTATAAAACGCAACGACGTGAATGAAAAATCACCAATTTTCTTAGTTTCTTGCCTTATTTTGGTGAAAATTAACTAACTAAAATTTTCAACTACATTTAGTCAACCACATTTAATCTACTACCTTATGCTTATCTATTCAGCTGTCCTCTAAGACTTACCTTCTTCAACAATGGACCCACGTTCAAGAACAAAAATCTTATCTGCATTTGCTACGGTACTCATGCGATGAGTTATAAGCAAGGTTGTTCTGCCAACAGAAATCTTGTTTAATGAATCCACGACTATCTGTTGTGACTCTAAATCCAATGCACTAGTCGCTTCATCCAGAAGGATTATGCGTGGGTTCTTCAGAACAGCTCGAGCTATGGCGATTCTTTGTTTCTGTCCTCCTGAAAGCTGAACTCCATTTTCACCAACCATTGTGTCAAGTCCCTGCACATTTAGGCTTGTGAATAGATAAAACATGGATTCTTGATGTGGTAGTTTCAACATCTAGTAAGACATCAATATATTTGGTTGACTAGACATATAGGGAATTAGATCATGCATGCTTAATCCTTTCTTAACCAACAAAATGAGATGAAAAGCGGTGTTAGCATAAGCATTATATTCTTATCATTGAAAATCAATCAAATGCAGAAATGTCTTACAAGTTAGAATTGAGAAAGAAAACCATGCTTTTTAGTTTGCACAAACTTTACGCTGGAGTCAAGAAGAGAAGTTCTATTATTTTTAAGCTGTAAGACGGTTCTAATGTTAGAGTAAAACCAACCTGAGGCAACTCTTTTAGAAACTTTTCAGCATTGGCAAGTGCTATGGCAGCTCTTATTTCTTCGTCTGTCACATTGTCCCTTCCAAATGTAATGTTGTCCTTGATGGACAGAGTAAAAAGTACTGGTTCCTGGCTGACAAGTCCAATCTTCTTTCTTAAATGTTCTAGTCTTAATTCCTTCAAATCAAAGCCATCTATGAAAATGCCACCAGAATCAGGATCATAGTACCGTTGTATTAGACTAACCACTGTTGACTTCCCACATCCACTCTTTCCTACTAAAGCAGTTTTTGAGCCATGGGTTATGCTTAATGAGAAATTAGAAAGAACTTCAATATTCCTTCTTGATGGATATCTAAAAGAAACATTTCTAAATTCAATTTCTCCTTCAACATGATCTAGAGTCTTCCCATGGCAATCGAATGCATCTATCCTGGACTCTCTATTGATTATACGGAAGATGTTTGATGCAGCAACCCGTCCTCGAGGGAATGCTGAAAAATTCCCAATTGCATTTACCAGACAACTGTTTCACAAGAAAATTTTAGTGAACAATATTCTCATTTGATTAAATAGAAGCATCATTTAGAGGAAATTTTGCTTAGTGGTTAACAAATATAATGCAAAGATCCACAAAAAGATTACTAACCTCGTTCCAGAATTTATGTATGTTGCTACTGTGATCAGATCACCTCTCGAGTAACGATCGTCCAGGACAAAACGTGAGCCATACCATATAATTAAAGAGAAACCACAATACTCTATGAAATCTATCAAAGAAATAATACTCCCCCCTGCAGCAATGCCAGCTCGTGTCAGTGATCTTTGAACCTCTTCTAGAGTTTTCTTGTACTTGCTCATAGTTTGTCTCTCGCCATTCAGTGATATAACCTGGAAATGGACAGAACAATTTAGGCACCACATATCCACAGTCAAATACAATTCGACTGGAACCTAGTAGAAACGTGTGAGATACCGTTCTTATAGAAGCCAATGCCTCCAGAACAACCGAATCTCCTTTAGCATAAGCTACCCCTTCATTTACACACTCTCTAATCAAAATCTTAATGCCAAAATGGCCAAACAAAGTGATTGGCAGAATTGTCCAGCACATAACTGCAGCCAATTGCCATGCTTGGCTGAATGCCATGATCATCCCTCCTATGAATGTTGCCATGAGTTTTATGAACAAGCCCACCTGTTAAAGGCAATGGAGCATTTCCAGACTTAGTTTGATACATTTTTAGCAGTCCTGAAAAATTATATTCTGAAGGTGGATTTAGAAGTGGTAGACAGGAACTTATAATAACAAGACGATAAAAAGTACTACAAGTTATTCAGTAGAGTTTTGCTTCTCAACCACCCGTGAGGTTTTTATTAGCTGGTAATTAATGTGGTTGATAGTTTTTTTAAATTTAGCAATGCTAACTTAAGGTACTATAGAGCGAAGTAGAACCAAAGCACATTCAGATTCAAGATTTGCAATTTACAGTGTTTATAAATACAACTAGGATTAATACGAGTCTGTGACTTCCAAGCAATTACTGACATATCACATGCCTAACTTTTCTCTTGCTTCAGTGCTTTTAGAGTTGAGAAAAGTGTGCTGTTTTATATTGAACACCCAAAAAAAAAAAAAAAGAGGCTACAGCTTAGCAGGAAAACCAGTTTTTGGCAGACGTTAGTAGGCTAAAAACGAACCCGGTAACCTATGGCTGCATCAGTTCTGCCGATATCTCTTGACATATTACCAATAACTTGTCCTGTTTTTATTTCTTCATCAAAGAATGTAATATCTTGTCTGAGGAGGCTTCTTAAGTAGGAGTAACGCAGATTTGATACTTGTCTTTCTGCAGAGACAGCCCAGCAGATTCCTCCTATTAAAGACCATTAACGGATTATTATTTTAGGTATTATGTTCATAACACAATGATAATTAATCAACATAAAATTAGATAAAGCGCCAGTTGTGCATGATATACAGATTAAATAAACTGAGAAGCAGCCTTCATAGCTTCGCAAGGGCAAACTGAGAAGCAGCCTTGACAGTGCATTCTTTGTTAGTTTTACTAACTGATCCTTAAACGTAAAAGATTTTGGCTCTATCATCTTCCTAGGAGGCTATACTTTTATTATAAAAGGCTTTTCGAAAGTAATTAAAACGTACCCCATATATACAAATGTGTGCAAAAGTTTTTGAAGCTTTGCTTTGAACAATGTTAAGAGTAGAATGAAAACAAGGACAAGACTTACTGATGAAAGAAGCTACTGTGGCAGCAATTCCCATGTAGAGTAGCTTTTTTACAACCTAACAAAATACAGAAAATGAGCATCAGTAACATCATTTAAGACCTATTGAACTTAATTAGTGCATTGCTTTTTTCATGATTTGAAACAAAAATATTAGCTAGTTAAGAAACTCGAATTACTCACTCGTATTCGCACCAGAGCTTTAGATCACGTTTTTGGTGATAATACAGGAGAATACATCTCAAAGGATATATGGCCAATTTTGCAAATAATGGAAAGAAGAAACAAAACAAGCTTTGGTGCATGATAGAAAGGTATTTTCTCCACCTCCCTACCTCAGAATAAAAAAGCCAAAGGATGAATACAAGAGAGTTGTCTGAGGAAGAAATTCAACATTAGTTGAAAAGTGAAAAATCCTGTTTACCTATCGAAATATATGTTGAGGGATCAAGAACAACTAAAATTCTGACTCTCAAACGTGCTCCTCCACTACCTATAAAGACGTTTTAGTATCGATGATTGGGATCCGAATCCAACCCTTAATAGTTTTTATCTGCTGCCATTAGTTCAATTCTCATCATCGTAATCCCATTTTCCAAAGTTGCTCACGGCACGAGCACAAACAAGCAAAACAGATTTGTGTTGTCTCTTCATATAGAAATTCTTGTGGAGTCTAGTATAAAATAATCAAGAACTAGTATGGTATATGTATTACTCTAAGGTCCATACATATCATATACTCAACGAAGCCATTATCCATTTCGGCCACATGAATATCAGGTTAAGCAGAAGATGAATAAAAATCAAGGAAACATACACAACCTCAATGACTTGATGAAACTTCTCAGGCTTTGCATGGAGGTCACTTATGAAATCAATGGTCTGGCCCCAGAAACGAATTCTGTATACCAGAAGAAGGCCATCAACAATAGCAGCAAGAGTTCCAATGATGATGAGGATGATATCAATTGTGTCTGCACATGAATAGAGTTTATAGTAAGGAATGACTTTTGAAGGCTGAGTATTGGCCTTTTCTGATCCTTTTCGTGCTGACAATGGTTCAAAATTTGCATCTAGAATGACTTTTGGTGAAGTCTCGGTAATTTCTTCAACGGCCTTTTCGTCTTTTCTTGATCCTTCCTGCGCTGGCAATGCTTCAGGATTGGCTTCTGAATCATCATGATGGCTCATTGTGGTTTGTGCAGGTATCTCTTGTTTCTTTCTGATAATCTGAGGTTAATAATCTCCTAGCTAGGAAGAAAAATGGAAATTGAAGTGAAATACGAGAATATTTAGGAGAATGCACATACAGAGAAGCGAAGTGGGTTTTTGGAATTTGAAGGAATATGATACTTCGAACTTAAGCCTTCCATAAAACCTTAAACAGTGGGGGAATATTGAGACTTTTTATTTAATTTCTTTTTTTTCTCCTGACATTAATAACAGAATCCCTTCTGTCTCCTCACCATTATTCATAAATTTATGCACCAATTACTATTTCGAGTTAAAGATTTTTTTTTCCCTTTTCTTCGTAAAATGGCAATGTCCTCGGTCCTCCTTAGGGGTGTGTATTCGGTGCAAATTCGGTAATTCGGTGCACTGAATTCGGTTATTCTACCTCTTGAAATCTAAACCGTTTTCAATTCCGAATTGGACATAACCGAATTCATACCGCAACCGATTTCAAATTCGAAAACGGTAATGAATTCGGTTTAACCGAATTCATCTATTATTAAAAAAAAAAACTTCAAAACTTTTCCCAAATTCATCTATTAGCTGAAATCCGACTTTTCCCAAATTCACCCGAAGTGATTGTGTAATTTTTAATTTACAAATTGGGGCTCCTAAATTATAATACATTCATTATGCTCCTCAATGATTTAAAAATTATTACTAATTTGATCCTCAAATTTATTCATAATTGAACACATTACTTATGTTCTAATCATTTTGTGGTTTAATTGGCATTTATTTGATCACTTATACCTAGAATCCTTAGTCTATGATTTAAGGAACACATAAAAGTGATTAATTTAAACTAGAATAAACCTTAGATTGTATAATGATTGGTGATAATTTATGAATTTATAATTTACAATGATTAATAATAAGTAATATTAGTTACAAACTTACAAATTACAATGATTAGTGATAAGTTATATTAGTTACAAACTTATAATTTATTTCCAATCAAATAAACTTATTTACTTACATATGTTATTGTGAAAGTCAATACACTAATATATTGATTTGTAATTCATATGCATTCACTTACACTGCTAACTGCTTAGTTGTCTTATCTATACTTAAAGCCTTAAGAATTAAGATTAGTGAATAGATAATATGAATTTTTATGTTAAATATGTAGAGTACACTAATACTTGCAAGTTACAGATTACGCATTCAAATATTCAATAATTCAAAGTTTCAAACATGAATGATATATCAAATTACCAATATCTAAATTCTAATTACTAATTATGTTTATTGTTTAATATTTAGTATTATACATATATGTATTAATTATTATCTAATTCTAGTCATGTTACTCATGTATAAAATAATAAGTATTATAGTTATCTTATATTGTTATCATGTTATGTATTATTATAGTCATATAACAATTAACAAATACTAAAATAATATATTGTACATTATTATATATTATTATTATTATAAGTACATGGTATGATGATAATACCATATACTAATTATTATTAATAGCATTTACCTATATAATATAATAAAGTATTAGTAGTATATACTAATACTAAATAGCATTTATCTATATATTATATAATTTTATATACCAATTTGGTAATTCGAATGCGGTAATGCGGTACCCGATTTCAATTACCGAATTTGAATGCGGAAATCGGTTATTATCAAATTCATAATCTCATTACCTATTTCATACCATGTTACAATTCGGTGAATTCGGTATGTGCTGAATTTGTACCAAATTACCAAATACCCGATTTCAAATTACCGAATTGAATTTGAAATCGGTTATGAATTCGGTATGAATCGAATTTGCTCACCCCTAGACTCCTCCTCATAGTTATTAAAAGAAATTTATGTGCCAATTGTTTATCAGTTTGGCTAATGCGGAGGCATCGGCTCTTAGTTAATTGGAGAAAATATCTAAATGCAGGGGTGCAATAATTTACATGATGAGTTGTAATTTAGGTGTGCTGGAAAAAATCCTTTATTGTCGTGAGCAAATCATTTTTGGCCATTTATATATTCAACAAGTAGTTTGATTATACTTGTATTCCCTAGTCTGTCATCCTCACTCTACCTCATCTGCTAAAAGTCCTAAATTTTTGCATTCTTTCCGGTGCCATTTATATTTAACAAATTGATACGAACCTCAACTAACTTGCATTAGGCCAACACTTAAAGCGTGATCAGCCTTAAGTAAACGAAATTTTTGTGGACTTGAATGTGACTCTAGACCTTCTTGTTCTCATCATTCCCCTCCTCTTGAAAAAGATTTGTCCTCAAATCTGAATGGAGAAGGATGGAACACAGCATGAACACCATACATTCCACCGGGATCAAAGACTTTAGGAACCTCTACTAGCCTCACAAAGCCATAATCAAGCCAAGTGCCATGTTCAAAGACAACAAGGAGAAACCCTCTTAGGAAAGATAGCCACAATGCATGTTGCGCTCGTAATCGAAAGAGACTCACGGACACAAATGGAGCAATGAACCAAACTTTTTGCATATTGTTAGAAGCATAAATCAGCAAGTTAGGAACATCTTTCGGATCTTGCTTGACACAAATATCCATGTTGTCCAACATATGAGGCAGCAAAAAGTTGAAATCCACTTCATATGAATCATACGGCCTAACAATACTTGAAGTAGACAAAAGGAATAATTGAAAACCAAATTTTGGAGGCTGGAATAGGTTTGAAAAATCACAATCTTCTGCTGGAAAAAAAACTCTCAAAACTGACAGCAACAAGCACTAAAGTATGCATCAGATTTGAATGCACTTCGTGAGGTGAAATTGGAAATAGTCGAACAGCTTTAAAACTTCGTGATTGGAGTGCATCTACTACCGTCGCCACTTCATTATGATGCACAACAAGTAGACCAGTCTTGAAGTGTATCATGAGTTGATGACAATGAGTGACAACACTCGAAGTACACACTCCATGGAGACTCTTGAACTTGCCAATGGATTTAGACATTGAACATTTAAAGATGAAGGTGATGGCTCCTGCCTCAACCCGTACAAAAGATTAATAGACACTAAACAAAGCATAGTTAAGGTCATTAGGAAAGCAATAAGTCCCCTCACTCTCATTTTTGTTGGCACTCAAAATCAGCTCACCTTCCTTCTTTTCTTCCTCTTTCTTGCACAACTCATTTGATTTTTCATTCACTTTCTCCTTTGCGCTTCCCTCAATTTTTACCTCCCAATTCTCACACATTTCCTCTTCAACTAATGCTTGACTGGTAGCTAGTGTAGATGGAATTTGAAACTCCTTTTGTTCATGCTTGATGCATGAAGACTCTTCACCAGTAATGGCCTCAACAAAATCCCCTTTAAGAGATGCTTGAGCATTGCATTTAACGCTCTCCTTCATTTGCTTCTCCCGTAAAAGACGTTGATAAGTCTCCCACAGAGACTCCTCCTTATGTGGCTCTACCCAAGGTTGAGATTTGGAAGAATGTGATGAAATCTTCTGCTCCCTCCAAGGAAGTCGCCTTTCTTCATTCTTCTCACCATGCTGTAACCTACATCAAGACTTCTTAGACTCGTCAAGTGAAACTCGTTTGGTAGAGGATGACCTTCTTCTAGACACAAGTTGCGACCACCTTTGTTCTTCCTCATACTCATCACACATGCGTTGATATCTTTCATAAGGTCTTGGTGCACGATCACGATCCATGTCCTCCTTGAGGGTATGAAACTTATGATTTGGCATTTTATCACAGTTAGATTGCATGGAACCCCTCCTCTTAACTTCCCTCTTCTCTATTTGATCAAGCCGTCTATGAAGAGGTGCGAAAACTCCATCTAAAATCTGATCAAATTCTTCCCTCATTGTGTCTAAAACTGCATCTAAACTCTTCCAATCTTGGTTAGACATCTTAGAGTGAAACCTGCAAAGATGGTTAGCAAAAAACAAAAGGAAAGAATTCCTCACTACACACAAGCTCACGTATATACACTCAACACTCGTGTTTATCACACAGCACTCTATTAATCTCACCAAATATTCTTAAGACCCCTTGATCAGCCCCTTGAAGAAATTAGACTTCCTTCAAGAGTTGCAATCAACTTACCAATCAAATTCTCACGAGTGTGGTAGGATGAGTGACTGATTAAATGGACAGAAAATAGGCTCAAATAGACTTAATTGGACACTTAAATAAAGCGTTAAATAAGATGGAAGCACGCTGGACAGTTTACGAAACGAACAAGACAAGACTCAATGCTACAAGAATGAAAGGATGAAAACTTCAAGCTTGGACAGGTTTGAATAAGACACGAAATTTGGACTCAAAAACTCTGAAAGAATGCTGGAAATAATGACTCAAAGAACTGATTTAATGGCTGAATTAATTTGGTTTTAACAGCTAAGAAGACAGAATCCTAAGTTGACTAGGAAACCTTAACAAACGAGGAAGAAATCCAAGACTGTTTTGGAATAGTAGCAGCCTGTTTTTTTTTTTTTTTTGGGACGAATTTTCCCCACCTTTTTCCTAGTTAAACAAGGGTTTAAAACCTCCCAAAAGCTGTTTCCAAAAGGTTTTAGGTCAACAAGAACCGAAATTGGGAAAGCTGGAATTGAAATCCGTTTGTGTTCAGGAAACTAGTAGCGGCTGCTTTTAATTCTTGTCCAGCTGAGTTTTAAGCTTCCAAAAACACAATTAAACACTTGTTTTGAAGTGTTTTAATGATCAAAATTTGTGGCTGGAGCAACAAGTTTATTAATCAAATTCTGGTCAATAACAACAGCCAAGAACTTCGATGAAATAAGGACTTAGCAGCTGGAATTTTTTTTCTGCAGCTTTGTACCGGACAAGATTCAATCAAGCTGGTCAGTTTTTTTTTTTTCAATCAAAGTTCAAGAATGGTCAAGGCTGTTCGGATTTTATTTGTTTCAAAATTGGCAGCCACAACTTTTAACCTTCAAGAATTCAAGAATCCAAGATTGGTGATCAAGAATTCAAGATTCTTCAAGATTGTTTCAAGAACTTGTTCAAGATTTCAAGAAACCCAAGATTTGTTTTCAAGAAATTTCAGGAATTTCCAAGAATCATTCCAAGATCCTTTGTTTAGTCCAGAAAACTTCAAGAAAAATCAGAATTTGATTCAAGAAATTCAAGAACTAGGTATGTATAGCAACACACAAGTTACGACTAACAAAAGTTGCATAGAAACGCTAACTTGTTTCACGGATTCCTTCACAACAAACATGGGCAGAAATTTTTTTTTTTGTTGTAACTGAAACAAGAAATTAAATAACCAAATTGACACGCTTGAACCCCAGAAAACGTGAAGAAACAACCAAAAAAAAAAAAACCAAAAGGTTCTGGCAGAAACTAACAACAAAGCCCGAGACGCTACAAGAAATAAACCCTAGCGAATCTTCTATAATTAACCACGGATTGACATAAAAAAAAACGAAGGAACAAACAAGAAAATATATTTTGAAATTTTATTTATTCAGATGAATAGTGATGATGAACAATAACTTGCTACAGTATGATGAACAATATCAGTACAGTACTATGAACAGTACCAATTTTTTTTTTTTTTGGCCCTAGAACCAGAGTTGAAAACACAGAAATTTGAAATGGAAAAACACAAAAAGAAAAAGGTATATAATCTGGTATTTGTCATCCAACTCTGATGCCAGATGATACGAACCCCAACTAACTTGTATTAGGCTAACACTCAAAGCGTGATCAGCCTTAAGTAAACAAAATTTTCGTGAATTTGAATGTGATTCTAGATCTTCTTGTTCTCATCACAAGTAGTTTGATTATACTCGTATTCCCCAGTCTTTTGTAACCGAGAAAAAGAAAAAGTCTTGAAATTGTAAGCCACCATTTACTGTGTTTTGTAACAGGGAAAAAAGAATAAGTCTTCAAATTGTAATCGACCATTTGCTGTGAGTTCATTATCTTCTTCATTGACTACAGGTTAAAAAAACTTTTCATTCTAATTTACTTTATAGAATGAGTTTGAATTGCTTTAAATTTAATAAAGTAGTCATCTTTTCCATGTAAAACATATAGACGGATTGTAAAGAAACATGTCTTTGATTGTTCGCATTGAGAAGCTGCATCCCTTTTAGGCTTTCTCTATGAAAGCCCACAAATCATATGTTCATGTTCATCAACATCCAATTCTAAGAGTTGAATTTTTTGTTTCTAGTTGTACAGTATCGCGACTTATATAGGTACAAATTCAAATTCTGTTGAATGTTTTGTTTCTAGTTGTACAGCATCACGACTTATATAGGTACAAATTCAAATTCTTTGATTATGTGCAATGCATGAAAATAAAATTTGATAATAAAGGGCAAGAAATGGGATATCTAGCGCTTTTTTTCCTATGGTGTTATAGCTTAAAATTTGACATATTATGATTTTTCTCAAGGATTTGGCTAACGGATGCCTCAAGGTGTGTTAATTTTTCAGTAAGAGCAAAACTAACAAGGGAAAATATCCAAATATAGAGGTGTATCAAATGCTTAATGTAATATCTACCATTTGATCCCTCTATCAGCAAAAAAGTTTTAATAAAATATATCAATGAGAGATTTTCCTTTGACATGAATCCATTGATTCTATATAACTAATTACTATCTATTTTACACTTTATATGTACATGAGGTCTAAGGAAATGGAAATTTTTTGATTTCACAAATGGGCGTGCTAGCTCATATATACAAATCGATAGTAGATTCCCGCCATCCGTTAAAAGACTTTTGGTGGGAATTTACCCCATGGTCATGCTCTATTCAAAGGAATAAATTAAAATAAAATTGTCTCTTGGAGAGATGGTTGAGTGGTTGATAGCCCCGATCTTGAAAACTGGTATTAGTTTTGAACAAAGAACTATTCAGGGTTCGAATCCCTCCCTCTCTTTTTTTTTTTTTTTTGCTCATTGAATAGATTTGCTTCTTTATCCCTCCCTCTTTTTTGGCTAATTGAATAGATTTGTTTTTTTATTGGTTTTTGTAGCATGGATATCATAAATCAAAAAGAAGGGGGAATGAATCAGCTATCCCACCGAACCAAAAATAGATTATATAAATGAGTAGATATATTGCTGATTGAATAGATTTGTTTCTTTATCCTCCCTCTCTTTTTTTGCTGGTTGAATAGATTTGTTTCTTTATTGGTTTTGTAGGATGGGTATCACAAATCATAAAGAGGGGGGAAGGACTCAGCTATCCCACCGAACCAAAAATAGTTTATATAAATGAATAGATATATAGGACACCCGTTAAGATATATTTAAGTGTTATATTGTTGGAAATATAAGATTAATTAGGGAAATAAATAAATACAAGTGAGAGTAGACAAGATTAAATAATAAAAGTATATAAATGCAATAGAGGATAATAATTGCCTCCAAAAACAATCCCAAATACACGTAATCTCAAATACAATTTAGAAAACAAAAGAACCAATTACACATAACCGCCGCCGCCACCCTCTCCCTCTTCCTTCCCCTCCCCGCCACCCCTTTCCCTCCCTTTCAGCCCTTGTTGACCCGTTCCCTTACCTTCTTCTTCCCTTTCTGGTTGTCACTTGAGATCTAGTAGCCATCTTGTGAAGACTCGGGGGCACAGACTAAGGCTGTTCCTCCATTTTGTCTGGGAAAATAATCAGTTTGATCCCTCACATTTTACAAAAATATTCTTCGTATCTCACTTTTAAACAAAGCAAATTTGTCATTAACATTTAAAAATTGAAGCTATTTGATCATTGAAGTCAACTTTCAATCTGCACCCAACCACCTCACAACCTGATTACAAATTTCAAGGGTATAATTGGTAGATTACTTTATTAATTTAACTTGATATTCACGTGAAATTTAATGAACCCAAAAAGAAAAAAGAAAAAATTATTACATAAAAAAAAGGCTTAATCTTCCTACATTATTATTGTATACACTAACAGGTCTAGATACCTACCACATTAATTCAATTTAAACTTAAATACCAAACTTTATATGTATGATATACATCTAGACTTGCAAGTGTATATATTAGCGGTGTATGAAAAGATTTATTTAAAAAAGAAACCCTACTATTCTAAGACAAAGTGCGGCCTTTTTATTTTATAATTTTATAATTTTTTTTCCTTTTTTGATTCAATAGATGCCATGTGAATGTGATGGAGTTTGATCGAGTGATCTATCAATTATATTCCCGAAATTTATTACTAGATAATTTGATTCAGATTTGAAAGTTGGATTCAAAGATGTAATAGTGTCAATTTTTAAATGTCAGGATGAATTTGTTTCGTTTTAAAAGTGAGGGATGAAAAAGAATATTTTTGTGAAATATCATATCATTTTCCCTATTAGTTTTAGGAAATGGTTTCACGCTCTTGTCTAAATTACTTCCAGAAGAGCTTGTGAGGTCTTGCAGTATCTTTCTTCTCCATTATTATTAATGGAACACTATTATACATTTTTAAGTTGATTGAGCAAATGAAAGGCAAGTTTTATAGACTGATCATCATGTATAACTGGAATATCATTACATCGCCCTATCTTCTTAAAAAAGAATAATTTTAGAGTGCTAGTTGTGAAGGTCGAGACTGTCAGAAACAAAACAGAATTTATTCATCTTGACAGTATTGGACACAAACCGGCAGCATTGCCAATAGCATATCCAGGACAAAATTTGTCTTCATTTGTGAGAAGACTTACCAGAAACCTAGAAAACATCCCAATGCCGTAGAGAATGTTTCTTGGTTCAATATTGGGGAGAACAAAGGTATATCCGAACTGCTGGGGTTCCTCTTCTGTTTTCCTATTACTGTACAAACAACATAATCCGAACTCCTACAGGGCAGGGCGGAGCACCAGCTGCACTAATTCTCAAACATCCCTTCATCAGATAATCTGGATGATTCTGTACCATTAACATGAGGCTGCTCAGACAATTCCACGCTGGGGCCAGACAAGATGCTGTAATCAAAATCATCATCATCGTCCTCGTCGTTACCATCTCCATCTCCATCCATGTCTTCTTCATCAAATTGTTCCTGTGTGTGTCCTTCGGCTTCCCTCTGCATTTTCTGCTTAATTGCATCTCATAAGACATTTCATACCAAACTGTACCCTTGCCAACAATAGATTTGTTATGGGCATCTTTCATCCGCTCCTGCTTACTTTTTTCTGAATTCTTTTGGTTCCCCCCAATAGTCGTAACGATACAGAGGGCTGTCAGGATCATATTGATCCTTGCCAAAGTAGCTGGTGTCCACATACCGCCCAGGCTCATCTAACGGAAGCCCAAGGGCCTGACGGGCTGTGAGAGCATAAAGCAAAGTATCAAAACAGCAGATGCCAAGTATTTCTAGCATTAATTCTGATGTATATGAAAAACAAAAAAGATATAGGAGATTGAAATGAGGATAGCTTCTAATAATTTGTCCCAGCCTCTCCAGATGATGAAAATGTTGCAAAGTTAAAGAAAAAGAATATAGTCTGTGTAGCATCTATGCTATAACAAGCTAAACAACAATTCTATTTTGCACAGTGGCTCTTTAACTACCAAAATCCTGATGATACTGATAAATAACCCAAAAACTTGTGTTCCAGGGCTCATTAGTGGCCATATTCATGTGTATTCTTGGGCAGCATCAGTAGATAAGTGGATGTCTTAACTACTAATTATTTTACAAACATGTATTAGCAAGTTCAAAGCAATGCAAAATGACTCTTAGTTTACATCTTGACCACAAATAAGAAACAACATAAGAAGGACATCTGGTCGTAGATGACTGCAAGTATGAACTATAGGAGAATCATAAAAAATTGCACTAAATGGATGATTGTCAGCAAATAGAAGTTGATGACAAAATATCCAGAAGTTAAAACAGGAAATAAGAGTATGTGCCTCAGCAAATTGCTCTTTCCTATCCTCACCAATTTCCAAAGTGCCATAATCTACAGCAGTTAAAATCCTCGTGAGCAACAGGAAATAAAAGTATGTCTTTCCGTAAATTGCTTTTTCCCTATCAGCACCAATTTCCAACGTGCCAAGATCTTAACAACCAATAGCAGGAAGAATTAAAAAAAGAAGAAAAGGTAATTGACAACAAATATTACCAATCTACTAATGTTGGTTAATGGCCACATGTCATGCCTCATTGTCAGTAAGACAATTGGAGTTAGATGTGTTGCTAAACTAAAAGTAATTACTATTAAAAAAAATCCCCAAATTGGGAGAAGCAAGCAGTTAAAGAATTAACAACTCAGACAAGGCTCGAATATTTTAGACTCTTAAGGGGCACAATACAATAATATGGGGTATTTGGCACATTAGAAACAAAAGGATATTTCAAGCAGTATATTCATGTATTCTAGAGACAGTCATTCACAGAACAACCTGCACTCAAGTAAATATCATTTTCTTTTCCAAATTGGTATATACGCTACAATATCATCATCTCCCAAAAATCTGAATAAAAGGAAGGTTGGGTGGAATTGACAAGCTATATAAAAAGTGAAAACATAATTGCGAGTTCAATTCAATGACAGACTGATGAGTTTCATTTGACCTCCGTTAAATAACTTGTGCTAACTATGCCCTTTTGAGTGTTAAACTAATACTTTTAATGTGTTTGACATTTTGCACTCCAGAATCATTGATTCTGGGGAGTCGGAGTTAAAAAGGAAAAGAAGGATATACCAGCTAATATCCCTAATCAGAGCCTCCCTTTCTTCAAATGATCGACGCCAATGGATAAGGTCGTATTCATCCATTTCAGCATTTCTCCTCATCTTGGTAACTTTGTACTTTTCTCCCCTCTCTTGTGCTTCCTTTCTCAATTTGTTATGGTGCTGCATCAACAGAAAAATAAGAAAGATCTTGAAAGAAAAACCTTTGCTTCATCAAACAAATTTAATTAAAGAAAGTCCTCGTAGAAATACATTCCACCTCATCAAAGTTCTTATACATTGATTAGTATAACAACCAGGTGATGATAAAAGAACTAAGGAACATTAAGAGATGTTATCAGTTGTTTACAAGAAGGCAGGCAAATAAGAAGAGGTCAATATAAAATTGTTTGTCTATTAGGTGCCTTTACTTTTTCATAGTGAGAGAAAATCAAAGAGATGATATGCATCACCTATACAGCAGAACACAACAAAGTGAAAATCGATCTGTAAGGTTTCCATAAGTACACATGGAAAAAAGGAAAAAAAAACCCTGCTCCAAATCTGTTTAGTAGTAAACTGGAGCCAGTTCATAGCTAAGTTGTCTCAGCAGTCGTGTATTAGAGGCCATAAGCCAAAAAGTAGCATCTTCAGTCAACCATTCTGGTTGACAATGCCTTAGTAAAACTTTTGAGAAATCCACAATGAATGCATATACTTCCAGAGAGAATATGTTTGCAAATGGTTCAAATTTCCCAATTAGTGATTTAGACTGAAACAGCACATCCAAAATCCTAAGAACAACATACAGATATGCAAAGCACATAAATCATGAAATCAATGTTATGGCAAACCTGACGCTCAGCAAATGCTGCTTCTAAGTCGAGATCTTTTACACTAGTTTTCTGCAACACAGTGCAAGCATGGTCAAAAATATGCATAACCAAGCAGACCACTTTAATATACAGAATAAAGGCTTACCAGAATCATTAATGGTAGTTTATTTTTCTTGTAAACACCTTTGGCATACTGAACATTATGTTCTTCATCATAATCTTCATCATCATTTAACTCTGCCAACTTTTTGCCCTCATACTTTTCAGGATTAGCCTCCAAATCATCCAAAATCATCTGTTCTGCATTATGGATCTGCCACAGCTGCACCAAAATGATTGCATAACCAACTCGAGCAGAAGTTAAAAATATCACATTTGCACAAGTTCAAACAGCATTTTATGCTAAGTGAAGACTGCAAGAAAAAGATTAATTTTCCACTGATAATGAGAAAAAGATTAACTCATCAGTAATGTCTGCAGTGAACATCCTTGTGGAACAACAGAAAGCAAAAATGGAGCAAAAGAGATTTTTGTCAGAAACTATATGCAAGTCCAACTTTCTTTAGCAATCGATCCTAAAATCCATGTGAAAAAATAAAAATAAAAAAGGGAAAATAAACAGTGAAAATGCAGAACTTGTTAAAAGTGTGATCATAATTGAAGAAGGTAATATTTTTAGCATTTGACCACTTTTTATCCAACTTATCAAAGATGGTGACTGTATTCTCATCACGGCTCAGGTACTTATGCTAAAGCAACGCTTATCACTTAGACGAGTCACTCAAGACTCGGCTAATAAATGACTAATGCATAAATGTTCAAGAAAATAGCAGGATTACTATTTTAGCATAGCAGTAGATGGTGAAGAGGAGTTGTTCAGCTAGGCTGGAAACTTTTGTGCACCTTCATTCACTAGGAAACAAAATAAAATGCTACTATAAATCTGGTAACCATAAAAATCTGAATAAATGTACCTTGTATGGTATACCTCAGTTAAATTAACAGAGGAAATGCTGCGCCAATTAAATAAAACTCTGAGATAGAAATCAACAGCAAAGGTAATTCAACACCTACAAGAGAAAGTTTTTTGATTTCTTCTATTTTGTCCTTTTCTGATAATTAATCTTGTTTCAGTTACAAGTTAATCTACAGATGCATGGCACAAGTCAAACAAATTCACAATGCATTCAGCTCAACATGCCCCCAGATCCCATAAGTAAGGCATGTTGTATGAAAGGCTATTCTTAACTTTGCAGATTTGAAACCCGAATCTGATGAAAACTTTCATATACTCTGCAAGAAAAATACAAGCCTGCTTTGGAGATAATTGAAACTTACTCGATCAACATAAGGGTGATTTGATATTAATGGTTCCTCTTCCACCTTGATGCCCGGATCTTTTCTAGGAATTGGAGCTCTTCCACAATCCCGCTGTAAAAAGGATGGACAACCAACTAAAAAGCATCAGATTAAACCCATATCCAGTGTTTGCACTACAGTTAAAATACTTCAGGCCCAACCTACACAACTCAAAGCTTATTTGTGAAGAAGGGATAATAAGCTTCAAGATGACAAATAACTTCTATCTTCCAAATCAAACTACTAACCAGGCTGTTATAAGAATGTCACAAAAAGTGCATGCTCATTTGATTTTTTAACTACCAAAGGAAAAAAATGTGGCCATAAATGCCAACAAATTATCAATATATCAAGGTTCATCTACAATTTTATTGACAATAAGCTCAGCATCTCCTCCTGTCAACCATGTACATTAAGGTGCTATTTAAAGGAGCCACAAAGGCAGGTTTAAGTCTTTTTCATTGTCTTCTTTCTTGAAAAGGTAGAAAAACTTATGTTGCCATGCCACATGGATGAATTAGCATTTAGAGATAAATATGCTAAAGCATCTATGCAAATAGAGATAGGCTAATCATAAAATACACGTGAGGTATCAGATGCAACTTTTCTGAAATTAAAATGGTACTCACACGCAACTCATCTGGATTAGTATCATCATCACGGTGAAATATTGGTGGAAAATCAAACGTATTGAAGCTGAAAACAAGAGGACAAATGAATGAAATCAATCAGCCAGAGAACTAGGATAACCAAACAAAGATTACCAGCAGGCATGGGAAGATTAATAAAATAACTAGGCAACGTAATTAAGTAGAATAAATCAATCTAAGAATGAAATATAAAAAGAAAAATACACCCCAACATACATCAGATGGTCTATATTAGGGTCAACAAACCGCATCTCAATAGGGAACCTGAATCGGTAAGGATCTCTCTTTGCCTGCAAAACAGGCAAAATTTTATTCAAAGTGAGATCACCGTCATTTAAAATGGGTCAGATATTACTAGGATATCACTTGAAAGGGAAAGTAAAATCCATGAAGTAGGAGTTCTTGCAAGACATTTCAAGTAGAATACAAAGAACCAAAATTTTCGTTTCTGTGTTCTTCTGTCCAGATAAGGTAAAATTGATATTTAAGGAAAATGATCACTGAGTCATGTGCAAGGAGCTTACATGGTGACCTTATAGTGGTCCCAGGACCTTAATACCAAAGCTGTAAACACCACAAGGATAATATGATCAATAAAAGAGTCCTCAAGGAATATGCATATCTTTGAGAATTTTGAGGACACTAGTCCCCGAGAAAGACAAACGTGCTGACAAGGTCCTTACTCCTAACCTCAACCACAGGACGTTATAAGGCCATGAAAGGTACAATGTTCTGTAGGCAGGCTCTTGACACTCCAAGATGGTCATGATGATGATGCGTGATTGACAAAAATAGTGGTCAGACACCCAACAAAGTTTGCTTAAAACACATAAAGGAAGAGCTAATTATGATGTAGGATGAGTTGAAGTGAGTGATGTGATGTGGTACCCGTGAAGCATGGAACAAAGGCCCATAACATCTACTCAGCTAAGCAAAGGCCCATCACCGTGTGGCATCAAAAGGTCTCATCCGAGAATCACTGCAGCATGAACATTGGTTATATTAAATTAACAAAGAACCAATTACACAGTAATAGTGGGAAATATCACTAATCCCACTCCCAACTTATGGAGAGCAAACCAAATAAGCCTATGTACATATATGGAAAGTGAAGCACATATCTATGAAAATAGATGATAATCTAAACAGCAGGGGAAAAGGAAAGGAAACAATAAACTCTAGTAGAAAACAAAATTATGAAGCCAGATCTGATCATACATTATTGATGGAACCCGTAAAGAACCAACCGTGAATAATTTCATATACTAGGACTCTGAAAGGGGAAAACACTCACAAAAATGTAAATGCCTTTAAACCTAGTGATATAAATAGGAGCACCAAGTATCACTCACCAGAATTTCAACAGTCACATGCATACCAACTTTTATATGGTGGCGGATCCAAAACCAATCATTACGTTTGATAGGAACCCACCTGCAACACATTTGGAGATGTAAAATCTGGCAAGCATTTCCCACCATTAGCACACCAATTTTTTACAAGTCTGCCATGAGAACTCCATATATCTCTCAATTTCATTGAACTTTCAGGAAGTATTCAGTTGCAACTGCTCTTAGCTGTATGGATGACATATCATAATCCCAGAATGTCCTATGGGGTCATAACTCATAAAATGCCATTAGAGTTGTGAGCATGTGTCTTCTAATATCAAGCAGCATTTCATTATTAGCGACCATAATCTTAGTCAACATAAAATTCCAATTTCCAGTTGGTGGTATCTTCTAATTAATGGGTTTAATCACAAGGCACAGTGTACATCACCGGAGAAGTACTTCTTTTCACACAAGATAATCAATGCAGAAACTATAGACAGTTGAATTTTATTATGAAACAATATTGCACATCAAACACAATAAATTGGCCAATGGCCCCAAAAACAACACTCACCCGTCATGGACACCTCCAATGTCAACAAACGCTCCTTGATAAAGATGCACACCAGTCACTTTAACCAGCACAAATCTGCAAAAAACACTCCCAATAAACTATCGCAGCTAAAGAAAACAGGGCTCTTTTAAGTGCCCTGACTCTAACTTCTTGGCATCTGTAAATAAGAGATTATAACATGTATGCCAGCAATGCAAGTGCATCTAGCATGCTAAGCTATTTTGGCTCGTAGACAACTTGCATCTGAGAAAAAGCATGGGGTTATTCAAGGAAAAGTACTTGCACAGATTTCTCTTTTTTGTTAAGTTTTATTTCCCTCCTTTGCTCAATATGACAAAAGCTAGAACATTGCCTTGCAGAGTACGAAATGTTTGAGGACAAAAACCTAATGCTGTTGGGCCGCAAATAAGTTTCTTGGCTTAGGGCTTGTATATTTAACATGTGAAACTAAGTACGACCAAGCTTATACTGGAAGTGTCATTTAAGCTGATACTTTAGTTGGCATGGAACATTACGCATATCAGATGTTTACTCGTATATATCAAGTTTGATAGATGCAAGAAGAAAGTGCTCCATTTAACCTTTTAATTTAATTAAAAAGATACTTTAAAATGAAAAATACCATACGATTTCAGAATTTGGACTTCTAAATCTAATCATTTCTGATGACAAAATAGATTGCCAATACTAGTCCAAATTTTTTCAGCAGAGCTTTGATATATACCTCCCCAACTTATCTGCATCAGCTTCCTCTTCAGTTAAGATGTTGTCACAAATTTCAAATATTACTACTAGCTTGGTTTTTTTGACTATTAACTTCAAGATAGAAATTGAAGCATTGTCAGTAATTGCATTCTTCCAACACAGCTGTGGAAGGAAAACAGAAGAGACTTGGAAGAGTCTGGAGATACTACAACCAGAAATCCTAAACAGTTTCTGAGCTGTAAATAAGCTCTTGACCCAAAAAATGCCAGGATTACCTACTGCTACCACACAAGAAGCCCCAGTCTGTGTCAAAAGGATCACTTAATTTTATCCTTTTGAATCTAAGAGATCAAGAGAATGTACTACTAGTCCATACTGGAAAAATTGATGAGATGGCTTAGTCCAATGGTGCTCATAGATGAGGACTTAAGGTATGAAATTATAGAAAATCACTAAGATTGTAGATTGTGAACACCACTTATACAATCAGTAATTGTATATCAAATTACAACTAACTATTCTTAGTCACCAAGTATCCATTAGAAAGAAATAGGACCAATATTTTAGTCTTAAGGTTAGTAGAAGTATTGGTTTCATAAACGAAGAAAGAGACAAATATGCATGACGTAAAAGCAACTTACTTGTCCTGGATAGTAAAATGGTAGCTCGTACTGCAAAAACAAAAGAACTATAAGTATCATCCATACATGGCACCAGGATTAAGTCAAAAAGTAAAATAAGAAAAACTCAAAAAAAAAAAAAAGATAACACCATATCGTACCATCCCCTCCAAATAATCCTTTCCCCTTTTTCTTCTTCCAGGATAGTAATCTTGGTCATACGCAGAGTCATAAGAAAACAATATGTAATTTTCTGTATCCAATACTTAGAAATATTTCACAACTGATTTCTTTATCAATTTTTGGCCACAATTGGAAAGTGTAACATAAGAAACTACAAAATACGCAATACTGTGACAATATATACTTACATTGTGCCTGCAAATTTACCTATTTGAGGGAGGATCTTACAACATAATCATGAAAAAGGTAGATGCAAACAAGCATCACATATACAACCAATATCTAAAGAGGATATATTATTTATGAGGGAAAAATCAGTTTCTGGTTCAAGAGAAAGAAAAATATTGCATGTCAGGTCTATCACAAAGATATTTATCTTTTAGTCTGTATGTCACCGAGAATCGCATACTGATAAAGATACTCGAGCAGGTAATGTACTTTTTCCATCATGTTGCTGAAAATTGCTACCTTCATTACAAGAACTCAGTGCCCATGTCCACTATCAGCACTTCTAACCTTATATTACATGGGTATTCAATTTTTGTTTCAATATTTACATCATCCTGTTTCGGTACTGACCCAAACATGTATTAGAACCACCTAAATAAAAGCCAAAAGTATTACTCAAAAAGTCCTTGAAGAGCAAAATTTTACACATTTCAAATCCTAGGCTAATGCTCTTAACAACTAAACAAGTTACGAATGTGATCATAGTAAAAAGCTATAGACAATCATACACAGAGAAAATACGATAAAATCACAACTTCCACTACCACTACAAAAAGGCAGGATAATAAGATCAAAATTCAACCTTGTAAGACTCCTCCTCCAAATCTATCTTTATTCGCAGCAACCCACTCATTAGTACTGCTTCAGAAACACCTTATACCTCTCCAAACCACATATCATCAGTTCCTTCTGCGCCACCCTCCTCCACCTTCTATAGTCCACTCTGGCCACTATGAATAGCAACTTGGTGTTGCCCCGCGTAGTGAAACTCCAGCTCCTCCCCATCCACTCGCCAGGCCTGGCGGCGGCCAGGGTTCACGTTGGGTGGCACGTGTCTCAACACCCAAAGGGCCAGCCCAAATAGTCTCCAGCGGGTCAGGAATCTCACCCTTTATCTCGAATTGCTTCGCGTAATACTCATCTTCAGTCAATCCCATCTCCTTAATCTTCTTATCTCTGTACCTTGGATTCAACATCTTGAAAGCCTCGACGGATTCAGGGTCTTGGAGAGGGACCTCTTCGCCTTCGTTGAGGGATTTCCGGGCGAATTGGCCTTCGGGGGTAAGGATTTCTTCCCACGGAGCCCATCCGCGCTCGACCCAGTTGCGGCGCCGGGCTTCTTCCTCGGATTCTTTGTCTTTTGGGCCATATTGTTCGAGAAATTCCTCGTCTACCGGAAGCTCATCTGAGCCGTAAGCTAAGGTCGTAAATATAGAAGGGGTTTTGGGTTTATGGGATTGGAAATTCGGGAGTTTTCTGCAGGGTTTAAGGCGGGTTTTAGGTGGGAGAGGGAGAAATGGGGAGAGAGTGTAGGGGGTTTGGAGTTGGAGAAGAGAGTGCATCTTTTTGGATTTTTGGTGGGAAAGGGTGGGGAAAGGGTAGACAATAGTGTGGAATGGATAAAGTTAGTTTAATTAGTTATGGATAGAGTTGGTTTAATTAACCAGGAGGAATAATTTTAATCAAATTTCCAAGCACATTAACTAAATATTAAGTGTGTCTGGATAGGCATTATTTGCACAAAAATTTTTATTTGCGTACATCACAAATATATTTTTCAATCAATACATTACAAATATATTGATTATTTTTCTTGAATGAAAATTAGTGATATACTCGTCAAAATTTGGAATTCGAATGCATGAATTATTGCAAAAATTTCAGTAGTCTCTAATATTTAGGCGAAAAATATGGTGAATTTTGAGCTATGTGTATATGTTTTTTGGTGGCTAATAAAATGTATATTTGTGTAATTTTAGTGCATTCTATTCTCTCTTTTGTTTTTGTTTACCATCACCAACACCATCTATCCTTTTTCTTGACTTGTAAATGCTGTGATGCTTTATCACCTACACTGATCAGCATTTGGCACCAGAATGAATTTTTCGCAATCCGCATAGCAATTAAATTCATATCGATTATGGATTAATGGAAAAAAAAAATTATAGACCAGAGAACTTTAATAGTACATCACTAGTCCTCCAGTCTTGAAATAATTTGGGATGCAATTGTTTGAAAAAAGATCACAAAGAGTTTAAGGAAACAAAATTGGATTAACAGGAATTTCTGAGAACAACTCAATTTTTCATGATAAGAGGTGAATTATCTGTCCCAGGCACTAAATATATGACCAGAATTTGTCAGAAACAACCTATAGTATTTGACAGCTATTGAGTATTTTGAAGGCGATTGGCATGCAAGTGTTTTGGACAAAATTAGAGACGCCAATCATAACCCAACTGTGCTGACTCGTTCAGACTCGTCACGTTGATAAATGAATTTGAGTATGCAGTGAATTTTTCGGTGGACTATTTAATTGGTGGATAGTGATTGATTTGACTCATCCATTTATATCCATTTAAAAATAATTATGCATTTGAACACAATTTTTAGCGGGTGCACTGTTAAGTACATAAATTTGAATTTTCTATCTACCTAATAATAATAAAATATCATTATTTCTTAGCAAACAACATGCCAAAAAAAATTTTTAAAAAAAGTAAAATTTCAAGTGGATCACGTATGAATGGATAATTGAGTACACCCATATCCACTTGTTAAATGGGTATAAATGAATTGACTCATTTGGTCAATTTATTAAAAATGTATAAATGAGTTGATCCAATTATACCTATTATTCAATTATGACCCTCACAAATCTACCATAAGCATCCATTTTGACACCTCTAAACAACAAAATGTGTCCGAGTTTATGACTTCGTAAGAATTCTTCTTGATCCCTCTACTACTCTTCAAGGACTCCTTAATAGCAGATGTGGCAGATGATTATTAAAGATCAGTTGCGTTTTAATGGGGTTTGGTCCAATTGAACAGAAAAGGTACGAGGATTGCTAAAATGAGACCCCAATTCGTAGAAGATTGATGCATCATATATGGCCAATGCATTTTCAAGTATGAGAATTGCTAATGAGATATTGAGATCCCATCATTATGAAGAATAATATATATGTAGCAAGCCAGCTGTGGGGGGGGGGGTGCAGAATAGCAATACTAATACTCAAAGTTTGACAGGAGAATCCCAAAATCAAACCTCAATTGCATAAACCAAATTCGCATACAAATCTGGTTGTTTTCCATAAATAATCACACTCCTAAAAGTTTGATAATGCAAAACAAAAGAAAGCTTATAATCCTCGTGATAAACAGGGAATCTCTCCAAGCGCATGAATAGGAAACAATATAACCCTCAGAAAAAACAACAGGGATGTGGTTCCTACTTCTTGCAAGATAATCAAGAAAACAACTTGTAGTTTTTGGCTGATAACACTATCTCTCTCAATGCTCCAATGGGGGCTAAAACCATCAGCAGAAAACCAAGAATTATGCATATCTGAAACAACGAAAGCAAGGTTAGAAGATTGCAAAATCCGGAGAAAGAACAGGAAACTCACTACCAAAAGAGAGAAAGAAGGCTAACAAACAAGGAATATGATATGATGATACTGACCCAATTTATGAACCAAGTCAAGCTATATTTTCTTGGTTTTCTTATGACGAGCCATATAATGCACGGAAGCTGCAAGAGAATTGATGAAATTAGAGTAATTATTACCAACGAAGACAAAAAAAAGAGTTTCTGTAAAAACTCCTCATATATATACGACAAGATTAGAGGTTTGTCACATGCTGAATAATTACACTTGTACAAAACCTTAGTAGTTGATTATCTGGTGAAAATCTGAATAGCTTGTGTAAAAATGTAGTAATCATGAGACAAGTGCATTCAGAAATTCTTGGAAAAATTTGGAATTTGTAATATAGTGTATTTCATGCAAGAAAACAAGAGACGAATACTATAGCTTACATAGTAAGTTGTTGGTGCAAAAGCAAACCCTCCAAAGAAGCCGAGAAGGGCACCAAAGAAAGGAAATGCCATCGCTAGTACCATTGTAGTGGCTGCATCCATTTAAAACAAGCAGTTTATTCAAGTAATCCCGACTTCTACTGCTCAAGAATTATGGTATCTGAGATTAGCAAGATGCAGAATTTAATTACTTGAGTGACTGACCCAACATATGTAGTTCGAGTGCAAATACGAAGCAGTAGGCTTGGCTTGATGCTCAACACTTTCACCAGAAAAGATTCCATCATGTCAAAAACTGGCATGGCAAATACCTAATTAATACACAAATGAAAAGCCTCATTAGAATCAAGTTATGAAAGGAAAATAAATTATTTTGGGGTAAATCAAGTGAACAAGATTGACCTGATAACTTCCAATCACATGAATGACAACAAACAAGTTAGCAGCTGCAACAAGCCAAACTGGTTTGTTCAGTGAAATTAGGATGTTGTCCTCAACACTGTTTCCGAATGCCCAGTATCCAACAAATGCAACTGGGAAGTAACACAAGGCCACAACAATGTAGGCAACTACGACACCTTTCCACATGGGTTTCTTGGAAGGTTTCTCAGGTGAAGAAGGCATTGTTGCCTGAATCTCCAACACCACATTATGACCAGCAAAAGCAAAAGCTACATCACCCAATGCACTCAGGAATTGGAAGGCTTTCCCTGCATCGGTTGATGCTCTTGGAGTGTACTTCACATCTGGTTGCACCCCCTTCTTAACAGATGCCACCCAAGCTATAAAGGAATAACTGTTTAACAATTCGCGAATATTAGAGTAAAAATGTGAGATTAAAATGCAGCTATCGACATTCAAGTTTAAGTAGTGAACAGTTCATGTAATCCCAACAGGCGAAAGAACATTAAAGTGAAAGGATATGTCTTTCCACTATGATTAAGGTTGCAAGCCAGCCTTGATTTTTTCGGCTCATGTCCTCTATCACACATCTTGTGTCAAATTGTGCTAAAATTTATCTTACCCTCTTTTTTTTTCAGTCACAAGTAATTTCACGTGCAACACTAGTTTGAATATTAATTCCATGTAACAAGGTTAAAGACATGCACAAGGAAATGTAGAGAGTAGAGATCTGGAACTACTTCTCTCACCACAAGTATTTTAAAGAAATGAACTTGGGGGAGGGAATCACCTGAAGGACATGACTGCAGCAGCAAGAGAGACACCTGCAATGGAATTAAAATTGGGAAGATGGGAGAGAACCAAGTGAACTGAACCAAATATGGCGATAAAATAGGTGGTCCTGATGTGGCTACAGTTGGGGCAGACAAGATCATGGAATTTCTGTAGGGATTTTCCTCCAGTAACCATGTATACAATGTTGACTCCTATTTCCACCATCAGCTGTTGGGGTACAACAACCCATAGCCCAAGTTTTTCACCAAAAGCCTCCTGACCCAACTCATGGTACCTATCAAGTCTCCTGCCAGGCTCAGGTTCGTGCATTTCCACCATCTGCCATAGGGTATATAGGGTAATGACCCATGATAGAATCATTATGGCAATTCCAGGACCCCTGAAAAGCACAACAACTGTAAATTAGATCCAGCACTCATCAAAGGCCAAGGAAGCCTCTCAAAACCGTGAGCTCTCTGTCCACAAACTATTCATTTGAAAATCCTAGGACTGAAATTCATATCAAGGGAGATTCCTCATATATGTCACCATAAGTTAAGAGTCAACCTCTTAAAAAAGGAAACAGTTTACTAGTGTCGCATCTAGGAGAAGATATAAGATTTTAGAACACCTTTTGTCCTTCTTTACTTTTATCTTTTGTTTACACCCTTCGCACCCTTTCATGCATGGTTCGAAGACTCGGCTGAGACCGAGACGAGTCGTCACCTTCTCGGCCTTCGCCGATACGATATCGTGACGAAACGATACTGAGATACTCAACTCGTTGAGACGTCACCGTGAATGGTTGAAACGGCCGAATCACACCAAATCACTCCGAGTCAACTCGAATTTTTATTATATTTACTAATTTTTTAATTATTTTTGTTTATCATATTTTTTACAATTTTTAAAATATTAAATATTTCAAAAATTCGTGTTTCGCCAAAACCGCAACTGATATGCCAAGATCGATGTGGAACGGTCCAGGCTGCGACCGCGACTTTGAACCATGCTTCCATGACAAGTCACAAGCATACAGAATCTTTATTACATAAACCCTAGTGCCAGCAAACATAAAAGCCAAACCTCCGCAGCACTATATCGCAAAAAGAAACGTCCAAAATAAACTAGTACAAATTTTTAAAAAAAAAAATCCAAATCATAGTATTTTGACATACCATCCCAATTCAGACATGGCATAGGGGAGGCCGAGGACACCAGCACCAACCATAGCAGTAACGTTGTGGAAAGCAGAATAATACCATTTTGCATCTCTTGAGGAGGTTACAGGAAGCCAAGCATTGATATCGTCATCAGCAGCTCTTCGTTTCTGCTCTGATGATGGGTTTCTTTCCATGTTTCCTTGTGCTGGTTAATGGTGGCTAACACAGGGAGGGGATGAATATTGTTACAGAAGAAACTTAAACGGCATGGACTGTGGAGCGAATCTTGCGTTGTCCAGACTTTCTCAAAGAGTTTGCTTTACTATATTATAACTCATATTTTGGTAGGATACTATGTATATACAGTTGTCATCATATGGATAAGGGGATCTAAAACTGATACGAGAGATTTATGGATATGCCTCTCTTAAGATCCTACAATCTTATAGGTTTCATGATTTAAATTTTAAAGAACAGATTTCTTTTACTTAATTGACATCTAATCTATCTACTTTTTAAACGCATGCACACGCTTATTACTTCCTTAACTTTCCTTAAATTTCAGATTTAGTTTCATGCTTACCACAAACAAGCCCATTGATTATACCTTGCAAGTAAATAAAAACTCGTACATTTAAGATAATAATAAAATTAATGAATATTTGTAATAGTTATATGAAAAAGTTTAAAAAGTAAAACGATTACTATTTTAGTATCTAATTTATATTGTAATTTTGTATCTTAGATAAAATCTTAAAGTATATTATCGGTACCATTTTCTTTATCTCTTTAGTTCAACCTTTTCAAGTCTTCCCATCCCAAATTTACATTCTCACCGTCCTACCCTGATCTTATCTCATTTGTCCTATTTTTGACCTAATTTTACAGTCCATTTACCTCCAATTTTACTGTACTTTTTACCTACTTATAATTGTAAATGGTAGCCTATTTATTTTGACTTGCCCATTAACAAATATGAATTTGGATACAATAATTTTAATCAGGTTTAAATGGGTGACCCAATTAAATTCATGAATTAGTAGGTACTAAATGGTAGATTTAGATCACTTATTCAAAACCTAATTAAATTAGAAGTAGATTCAAGCTCAATCATTAGTGGGTAAATTTAAATAATACCAATTTGATAATTATATTCTAATTTTTGTAAAAACATATTTATCATTCTTTTCCTCTTCTTTAATTTTCATTCGTTTGTTTCTTTTTAAATTTTATCCTACTTCCTCCATCCCCTTCATGAAAGTTTAAAAAACTTTTTTATTGTTAATTGATTGCTTGCATTAATACCTAAATTATTTCTAGATTCTTGGTAGAGTTAAAAAAAATCTAAAACTCACTATGATTACCATTTTGGATTCGTCTATGTAATATTTTATATTTTTTTATTTGAGTAAAATTTTATTTACTAACTTATTTTTTTTTAACAATTGTGTACTATTTTGTTGCTAAACCAAATTAATGTAGGATAAACGTAAATAAAATTTTTACTAGTATATCATAAATGGATAATTGGATAATCGAAACCCATTTGGAACCATATCCATTCATGACTCATCTACTGACCCATTATTTCAAAGTTTTTTAATTTGAATAGTGGGAAATTTTTAATTTTGGCTGGTGATAGGGTTAGCTACAATCCATTATTGTAAAGTTTTTAATTATATTTTATGTATTGAAATAAATGGAAAATGAAGAAAAAGAATGAGAGGTTTGGAAGCTGTTGAGAGGTTTACCCCAATTTTAGCTAAATTTTACAAATATGATTTACATTTTGGGTGTTCCAAATTAGCAGATAAGCCTATACGAGTCACGTAAATATGGCAATTTGAAATGGAAAAAATGGATAAGGTTCACGTATCAGGGAGATAGTAACTAACAATGTTAGTAGGTATTTTTGAGTTGAATTAAAAAATCTAAAATTCTATATAAAAAAAAATTGGAATTGTGGACATGTCTGGAGACTTGTAACCAAAAACCTCCTCAGCAATGCCTAATAGATATAGATTTTAAGTACTTGGACAGCAACAAGATAGCTTTCCCCAACACTCCCATCAGATAATGTAACTAAAATAAGGTCACCGTTTCTTCCCCTTTTAGTCTTTAGAAAGTGAAAGCTAGGAAATAAAAACAAGAAATTTCGGTCCAAATTTCTAATCACCAACGGGGAAGCAAAAACCCTTTTATGCCCTTGACAATTCAGTTGTATTTAGTCAACTTATATTTTCCACCCAGTTCAGTCACACAGGAACCAGGCGTCTTTAGCCTCAAAGGAAATATCAATCAGTCCTGTAGTATCCATTTCCTTTCTAAGCATGAAAAAATGGCTGCATTGCATCATGCCGTTACCCAACTCAAACTAAAAATGGCTTTGGCCTTTATGTACCTCTTCTTTAGTCTTACAACCAAGCTTACATCTCCAAGCAAACAAGCTGAATATTGGCTTATTTGTTAGGGGAAATGGAAAGGAGATGTAAATACAAAAGAATTATGCAGTCTAGCGGGACCAATTTAACTGCCACGGCCAATACTACAAATGTCATACAGTTGCACTCACTCATTGTACATTGGATCTACATATTCTTTGAGAAACTAAACTAGAGCACATTAGTACAAAGCAAAAGACCGCCTGAATTTATTCGGTTTCGCTCTTTGTACCTTTCATACAGAAGTTCATCATTCTGGCGAAGCAAAAGATACTCTGACATGTCGAAGCTTGACATCAGGCGAATTCCAGAGTCCCTAGATTTCTCTCTATCATCTACGCTTGAGTTCACCGAATGAACATTGATAAATCCTGGGCTCGAACTCCCATGACTACTGATGGAGTAATGACTAAGATCTCGTTTCACGGATATAGCCTACACCAATTTAATGATTAAATTACACAAATGAGGATAAAAGATACGATGATAGAACACGGAAAGCCTACTACAAGACTGCAGGCGTAGTAATTATTAGTATCTTGTTTAAAGGCTATTACCCAGATAGTTTTAACAATTGAATGCAATGAAATCAGCTAAAGGAACCATGAGAAAGAATGTAAAGTTCAATGCGTTGAAGATGCCATTTGTATGTTTGTCACAATTTTACCAAAAAACCACTGCCTAACGGCCTCTCTCAGAGGGTAAGGTCCTTTGTGGAGGGCAAATGGTTCAATTTATCTTCCTACACCCCAAAAACTAGGGCGAATGAGAAGTACGAAACTTGCCTTTGCTGCCTATGTATATTTATTCTGTTTGCCCTGCTCTAATGCAAAGTTGACACGCCCAAGCAGATCTTTCTTACAGATGAGTACACCCTCTCTCTTAGAGGTGACAATTAAGGAGCACAAGAAATCACTGATTTTGAAAATTGTGAGTTTCTTTGAGCTTATGTACGTGTTGAAGTGCGAGATTTTGTACTCACAAACAGCTTTCCAGAAAAGTATCTTAACTTGTTTCCATTCATGTATGAGATCCATATGAAAGAGAACTGCCAACTGTACATCACCTTTATGTTAAGCCTCATACAAAACAATGATATCACACAAAATTAATAATCCTAGGAAACAGAATTCAGTTGTTCTAGTAGTGAGCTTATTATGTGAATTTCACGATCTTCACAAAATTGTACCTAAAAATATTAGAAAATATATCATCTACACAGTAAGTAGCAGAAAACAGAATTCAGTTGTTCTAGGAGTGAGTTAAGCTTATTATGTGCATTTCATGCTTGAAAAACTATTATCTTCCCAAAATTGTACCTAAAAATATTAGAAAAAATATCGTCTACACAGTAAGTAGCCAAAAAGTTAATAAATATGGCATTTGAATGGACAAGATCAGAATTACTCTCATTTCATCTCCCCATGCACTTATTAAATTATTTTTTCAAATTGTAGAAGAATCCCATTTATTCACCCTCTGAGATTAATAATTCATCCTCTCATCCCCAAATTCTTCCCTATGTTTCAATTTTATTATACTCTATATCCTTCTCCCCCAGCCCAACCACCACCCCTCCCCTAGCATCTCTCCTCTCTCTCTCCCCCCTCTCTCTGTGTGGTGTTTGTACCTTTTACTCTTTTCAGTTTTACTCCTTTAAGCACCACTTATTAGGCTTGTAAACGTTTGATACAACATCATGATCATAGGTACAATTATCATGCACAAAACATTGAATATTGAAGGATATACAGTATGATATGATTCTTAGCAGAAAGACCAGCACTTAACTCACCTGTTCTGCATCCCATTGTAAAGTTTTTGGAGTTATGGGAGTGTGTTTTCTGACCTTGTCCAATACAGAACCATCATTACTAGTCTCCCACTGTAACCAAGGCAAAATAATGCCCTCCATCTCCACAGGATGTGGATCACATCCTACTGGGCTCTGGAAACCTTCAGTATTCCTAATTATAGAATCTCTTGGCTTTGTCATTCCTCCTAAAGTTGAACTCCCATCACTTCTTTCTCCATCAAATGAAGATATATCAGTATCTTCCACATTTGAGATGAAGTCCTCAAAGTATCTCTCCGCCTCCTCAGTCAATCGTTTAGACATCCTATTTCTGTCTGTACTCCTCTGTAAATAGTAAAGAGATAATATATCATTATCAGAAAAAATCCTGCATTTTTAACATGCCCTCTGAACATGATACCAACGTAACTGTAAATGATAAAAATTACATGCTCCTCTTGAACTTGAGTAGAAGAGATGAAGGGCGCGATACCTTTCTGGCTCCGGCTGGTTTTTTACCATCAGACACGCATTTTGAATCAGGAAGTAATTCTTTAACAATTTTTGAAAGCTCCCGACCATGCTGCTCCTCCAACAACATTTCAGCAAGTAAATCTTGTTTACGCTTCTGAGACTGATACAGGAATTAAACTTCAAACATAAGGGGGGGAAAAAAGTGACGGATGTAGTGAGATACCTAAGTTCAGACATCACTTGGCTACTCTCATGATTAAGGTCATCAAGGAACTTTAAATAATCTCCAACAGATTATTTTGAATAGAATTATGCACATTATACACTAGGAAGTGCTCCAACAAATTTTCAAAGTACATGCAAAGCAGTTTGTCGTTATAATACCCTCAACTGAATTATTTCTCTTATTTTTACCTAAAAGGAAGGCACATAAAATATGGGAAAGCTATCAAGCAGTAAGGTTTGCAAGATCAGCGGAACACCCCTAAGTGCTGATAGAGATGACCTGCTCTTTATTACAAGTGTAGACAGAGATCCATAGCAGGATTGCAGGAGTGCACGACCCAGCAGTAAATGAGTGCACAGCACAATTGATTGAGATGTCACAAATGAATCGATTGTGTGATAGATGAGAAACAAGAAAATACAAGATTGGCAAGGAAAAACTTGTCTCCTGCATTATCCATGTATAATTGCCCCATCCTGCATTGAGATCCTTTCACACGGGTACTGAGGTCAAGGTAAAAAAAGAAAGGCCAGTTTTGACATATTTCTTGATATGTCCCTAGAGGTGAAGAGGATATGACCTTTGAAGGCATAAACAAGTGATAAGTTGGGCTAGAGAGGATAACTATTTATTCAATCCTCAATGATTATGACAAAAACTCTGGAAAGAGTGGAGACACATGAGATAATTGATAGCCGTACTTTAAGAACCAAACATTGGTAATAACCATGATGAGCTAACACCATAAACGGCATAAGTGGTTATAGAGTTCTAAAAATTTGGTGTTAGATGTATTTCCATTTTCCAAATAAAAGAAATAAATACATCGAATCTAGAACAAAACCCACACAGCAAAGAGCAGTATACCTGCTCCAACTTTGTTGCATAACTTTCTAACACCTGAAGACCATTAGAGTCCGAGGGCACTCCATCATCATTTTTTACCCTGGCCTGCCAAAAATGAATGCGCTAAACCTCTTAGACAAGCAAGCTTCCTTTGCATACACAAACGGCTGCACCACAAAATATTGTAGGCATGTAGACTTTTCTGTTGTTTGCAATATATAACTTACATGTTCAAGTTCAGTTCGGATTTCTTCAACAGCATATCTTAGTTCTTGCACATTACTTCATATAACCCACTATTTATAACACCCTCATTAGGATGTTGAGCCTAAAGAGTCAAAAGACATGAAAATTGTGAAGCAGGAACTTTCCAAGTAAAAATGACATCGAAGAGCAAAATCAACCAACCTTCTGAGCATAAACTGTTCGAATAGTTCTCTCAGCTCCATTTTTCCCACATCGAGCATCCTTTATTTCCTCATCAGTTAAGGCTGAAGAGTGACTCTGACAGGTCCCACAAGAAAGGTTAGAACAACTTTTGTACTCAAGATATCCTACCAGAAACTTACCGAAACTCACCATCCAGAAAAAGAATTACATGAGAAGCTAATGTATGTAGCTTTTAATTTTATACTGCTAATAGATTTAGAAACGCCAATAACAAATTTTTTGGGAAGCCTTCAAGAAAGATGCTCACATAATTCCCTCATATAGTGATACAAGGCAAGCACATCCAAACAACAGAGAACAACTAAAGCTTCTAAACATACAAGGTTAGGAATCTTACAGAATATCCATCATGTAAATGAGCAAGATCTTTATGGCTGACTGACTTTTGCAATCGCCGATCCGCTGAAGCTGATGTCTTCTGAATTTGGCTGTTCCAGCTGTTGATACTCTTCGCATTGTAATGACTCTGAGAATTTCGAAATGCATCACTCTGTCAACAGAGAAAGACAGAAGACTAGAACGGTGATGACATAGTAAAACCATACTACTCATAGAAAGATTTTTTTTATGCATTATGACCTATGCATTTCTTGATTTTCCCAATTTCCCATATAATCTCCATTTTCTCTGAGTTGGAATCCAACATTATTTGGTTTACCATCTGAGATCATGTTCTTATGAACTTGGAAGTAGACTTTTGATTGATAACAAACTTTACATCATGCATATAACTGTACATCATTTCCAGCATTTTTAGCAAATTACAGAAGTACACCAAAATTGTAGCTATTTTAAAGTACCATTTCGTCTTGGGAGTATTTCTTCTCGTCTGATAATCATTCAACCTAACAAGTAATATGACCTTAACAATTGACCAAAATTTGTCTCGAATTTGGTGGGCTCAGACTAAACAAAGTAGAAATTTTATAGTTTGAATTGCAATTATTGACAGAATTCAGTTTTTAGAGCTCCTCGTCAACTATAAAACTAATCGCACATGAGCAAATAATAATAAGCTCGTAAGCAACATGTTCAGGTTTTTTACCTCTGAGTCACTAACCCGATGGCGCACCCACTGAGAGCGATCTTCTCCGCCTCGAATTCGGCTCGGAAGTTCCAATTTTGCTTCCGGTACAATTTGACACAACCTCTGAGTCACTAATTCGATGCCGCGACACCGAAAGCGATCTCCTCCGCCTTGAATTTGCCTCAGAAGGTCCAATTTTGCTTTCTTTACCACCCGAAACCACCTTTTTATCCTCAACACCGTCACGATGTCTAGAAACCGACCTCCCACGCCTCCTGGACGACGCCGTATCACTCGCCCAACGCCCAATTTCGGGGCCACGCCTGGCCGAGCGGCTTCTCCCTCTCTCACCGTTCTCAGTTGCCTCGTCACCATTAGTACTATTACTAGAGAAAAATTCGAGAGCTAGATCATCGAGACTAATCTCCAAAGCCTCCGATCCTCGAGTGGTATTCACGAACTTGCCCCTCGGTGCAGCTCTATAATCAGCTGCAGCCGTACCTGAACTCTCCTCTTCTAGCTCCAAGGGAAGCCGTCGCGAGAACTGGCTCAGACTCCTCGACCGGCGGTGAGCTTTAGCTGTGTCATTATTACCCGAGCTGAAGGAGTCATCAGCCGACGCTCCGGATGAGCTCCCCCCGCCGCCGCCGCCGCCGACAGATAACCTCTTGGTAGTTGATTTAAATGCTGAGGTGGCCATCAAAAATCAAGCTAACCGGAACAACGACATTGGCGGGGGCGGCGGCTTTAGAAAGTGAAAGTGGGAGAAATGCTGGTGCGTGAGTGTGTGAGAGAGAAGGTGGAAATTTTGGCGGAGGGATCGAAATTTGGGGAAGTTTTTGAAATATCGAAAAGAAGAGTTTGGTCGGGTGCGTGGTGCGCTGGCCGGACGAAATTGTCCTGAATCACCTGATTGGGCAAAGAATTGAATTTGGGCGGTATTACCATTGACCCCGTGCTCAGCAGTGACCGAATGCGCCTTTATATAGTAGTAGATGTTTTTTTCAATGTGAGTTCTTTTTTCTTTTTTATTGATAGTCCTTCTTTTTTTCCTAATTAGTAAACTTAAGACTAATTAAAATTGAGATTTGAAGAAATATGTATCCTATAACAAAAAAGAAGAAGACATTACCTATTTGAAGATTTTTTAGAAGTTGGTTAATTTTCACTTTGGATACTTAAAATCATAGAAATAATTTCAATGATATATGTGAAACACATTTCATACTTTAGCAAATAAAATAATTTATAATTAAAATTTAGGTATAAAATAATTTAAATTAAAGTTAAGGTACTAAAATGAAAATGTGACTATAATTCAAAAGTCCAAAGTGAAATGCAAAGAAACGTGTTTTTAGGAAGTTGTAAGGTGGCATAATTTTAAATTTGATTAAGCAAAGCTAATAGATTGTTATCTAGGTACAAAAAAAACACGGGTTTGTGTGTGTGTGTGTGTATATTCGAATTTTATTTGGCTTTAATTATAAATATATTTTTCGACCAATTTTTATATTCTCAATTACTTTTTATCACAAAAAGTACTATTACTATAATTTGCCAAACACGGGTTTGTGTGTGTGTGTGTATATTCAAATTTTATTTGGCTTTAATTATAAATACATTTTTCGACCAATTTTTTAAATTCTCAATTACTCTTTATCACAAAAAGTACTATTACTATAATTTGCCAAACACGGGTTTGTGTGTGTGTGTATATATATTCAAATTTTATTTGGATTTAATTATAAATACATTTTTCGATCAATTTTTTAAATTCTCAATTACTCTTTATCACAAAAAGTACTATTACTATAATTTGCCAAACACGGGTTTGTGTGTGTGTGTATATATATTCAAATTTTATTTGTCTTTAATTATAAATACATTTTTTCAATCAATTTTTTAAATTCTCAATTACTTTTTATCACAAAAAGTACTATTATTATAATTTGCCAAATTTTATTTGCTAGCATTATCAACATATTTTTCAATCGCCTTTTAATCTCACATACCTCATATCAAAAAAGTGCTACATTATTTTTTTACAA
Organism: Coffea humblotiana; assembly: GCA_023065735.1. Lineage (NCBI taxonomy): Eukaryota > Viridiplantae > Streptophyta > Magnoliopsida > Gentianales > Rubiaceae > Coffea > Coffea humblotiana. The sequence goes on from CM041211.1 coordinate 8,079,368, forward strand.
AATTATCCCAAATAATCTACTATTCAAACACACTCTATTCCAAATAATTTTTAATCAAATATTCTCATATCCAAACACACCTAAGTGCTTTTCAAAACTGTAATACAGTAGTGAATTAAGAGTCTTTTTGGTCTATTTATATTTTGTTCAATACTTTTTTTTTTTTTTGCATTACACTGAATTAGGGTATGTTTGAATGTTAAGCCAGAGCTATTTCATCAAGATCCTTGTGTTTAAATTGTTTAACCGTTATTATCCAATATAAATTGCTTTGACCGTTGCAGTGCAACCTAAAAACGAATCTAAACGTAAAATTTTGATAATTATAAATTGTTTGGATAATTAGGACTAAATCACCTAGAATCCCTCATGTTAAATGCTGTATTAGATGTATGGATGGCTCAGGATATGATATTTGCTTTAGTTGACTAATGGACGTTGATATGATATTATATTGAAATTGAAGGAGTGGCCAAATGACGTATGACGGTAGAACTTAAATTACTCTTTCCTCAAAAAAAAAAAAAGAACTTAAATTACTCTTAATACATTTGGCAAAAATAAATAAATTACTCTTACTAATTTTGTGATTAATTAAGCTTATCTTCTATAACATTCCTTTTTTTTTATAGGAAGCAGATTTCATTAACAAATAGCCGGAAATCTTCGTATATGATTTGATCTACATCATTACCCTAATAGCAGGTTAAGAAATTATAGATATGCAATTTAACAAATATATATAATAGATTTCAAATATAATGAACAAATTTGAAAAAAGTACAAGAAATTTTAAACTTGTCTTTTAACAGATAAATAGCTGCAACTCCCTTATGTACATGTTGCAATCGTCGTATTTACTAATCAACGCTTTTAAACTCCAATAATGATGTTGAGATCGGTTGAAATAAATTCAGAATCCAAAAGAATTTCATATCTAAGATAAATTCAGATCTAACGGTGAAAAGAAAACACAAAAATCTCTATAGGAATTCCTAAGAGAATAGAAAATTTTCATTAAGAATTGGAATTCCTAAGAGAAATGGAAACTCTCACTAAAAAACTTAGAAGAGAATTTTTTAGGAAAACAAAAAAAAAAGGAGACAAAATTTATGGAAAAGAGACCGTAGGATGGTTTTCCTCTTTGAGGGAAGACTTTTTAAAAAAGGAGGAGAAATAGAGAGAAATTAGAGAAACGGAGAAGTTGAGAGAAGTTGATGGCTCACGAAGTAGCTGCCCTCCAGCTAGCCTTTACTATCTTCTATAACATTCATGATTGCAGGCAGGGTAATGCTTTCTAACCCTTGGTTTTCTTGTAAACATAATTTACAATTGACCTGTTCTTAGTTTGCAATTAATTTAAGAGAAAACCTATGCTAGATTTCAATGACTTTTGCCTTTTTTATCCTAAAAAACTAGGATAAAGCCCGTCAAAGAAGAGACCAGTTTTTGGTAGAAATGTTTGAAATTAATGAATGCTTACTTCAACACGTATTAAACCTTGGTGCTTTTCGAGTTTTAGCTCTTAAGTGAGTCAATAGGAGGAGGCATGTCAAAAGTTTGTCAGATTGGTTTTACAAGATAAATTAGATAAATTGTTGGATAATTGGATTTAATTTTCATGAATAGTTAGTCAGGAATTTTACAAATCTTAAATCAAAATATTGTCCTTTTTTCCCGTTATTCATTAGTTAATATATACAAGATTAATTCTTTTTTTTTTGGCTTGAGTTAACGTCATCAAAACTTGTACAAAATTTAAGCAATGCCAACTTTTTTTTAAAGAGAATTAACAGTAGTTTTTCACTTATCCTCTTGATGACTCGAACTTGTGATCTGTCGATTACAGATCATATCCACTTGTAATTCAGCATTTACCACTAGCAATGTACTAATATAAACTTGGACACAAAAGAGTTCTAAATTTGCCCTGACCATTTTCAACTCCATTTTTTGTACTAAAACAAAACCCCATTATTTTTTCTAGCTTGATCTTTTGCTTTATATTTATTGAAAATTGACAGCAAATGCCGTCAAAAGTAGTTGATTGAAAGGCATATATTTATGTCTCAACAAAGGGGATGTCTCAACAACAACCATCACACGTAACAGTTAATCAAACCATACTTTCATGTGATTGCTTTAATTCTCATTTTCCATACCATCACATGTTAAACTATCTATATATATTACTCCAAATATTGTGCAACAATTTTCAGTAACTTGACTTTGAAATAATTGGTAGGTCCCAAAAAGATATGGTATAGTTGGTGGTTTATCAATTGTTTCTTTCTTCAAGAAAGGGAAATAAATTAAAAAAAAAAAAGAAAACTCTTTCATATACACAACATTTATATAGTTGGTGCTCCTCACCAGAATTTGGTCCTTGAGTTATTTTAGATGTGACTTGGTTACAGCTGAAGGGTTACACGTTAAATCCATTGAAGTTCTACTGATGTGGAATTTTGTTACAGTCATCCATACAACCAAAAATATAAACTCGGTTTCCAACCTCGATCCCACTACCAAATACCAATAAGCACGTCTATAAAGTCCCAGTAGGCATATGATATCTTTCCAATTGTTCTCAGAAAGCTTTTGGAGATTTGGGTATAGCTTTGCCCCAGAGATACCCAATAATGATAGCACATGAGGGTTGAACCTGGAATTTTGCTGTAATTACAGACGACCAGTCCTAACCGAACTATCCACGGGGGCCTGCAATTATTTGATGTATGTGAAATAAAAAGATGATTAAAAAATATATTTATAGAAAATGTAAAAATTTTTCTGCAAAAAATTACAGTCCAAACAAAGTTGGCTCGCAGGGATGGACTGAATTTTTGTCTATATGTCTATGACTTATGTTCTTGTTTGCTCAAGTTTTGTAAAAACTGATTATGAAAAGTGAATATCGAGAAAAATAATCAAGATTATCTAAAGTTATTATCACATAAATTCTAGATTTTTAACCTATTTTGAACATTAAAATTTTTAAATCGATGTGCAAAAGCAGTGAGAACATAAAATAAAAGAAAAAATTGATTTTACAAAATCGGAAGGTGAAGTAATCAAATTAGCATAGACATGGAATATCAAGTACAAAAACTTACTTACACAACTAAACATGAACGGTGTTGCTAAATTTTTGACACTAAATATGTGTAGTGGAGTAGAGTATGAAAAAAATAAATGAACAAAAGATAGGAAAAAGGCGAAAATGCAACTGGGCTATTCTCTGAACCACTAACTATTGTAATAACTCTAAAAAACAATAAAAAAGAAAAAAATGCACAAAAGAGGGACATAACACAAAGTAGATGATTTGAAAGAGGTGCATTTAAAAAAAAAATTCACTTTTGATATAGTAAATCTTATATATATTGTCAAATCTTATGTACATTGATAGTGTATACACTATCACGGTTGGATACACAACACATATGCAAAATTTGAATTTCAAATTCAAATTCGAATTATGTATCATAGATCCAATAGTGAAAGTGTATATACTGTTAGTGTATAGAAAATTAATCTTTTCTTTTAACTTTGTTAGTTTATTTATTACTATTTTTTTAACTTTGTAAACAAAAAGAAAAAAAAACTGACTCTGGCCCATCGATTTCAGAGACTGGTCATGGAATGGGCTCAATCATTTTCCCAGCACCAAACAAGAGACAACCCATGTAGATATGGGGCTACAATCGCATTCGTTCCAAAGTTCTGTTTGAGCCGAGTCTATCTACACAAAGTAATGGGTTGCCATGGTATTAAAATGGGAACAGACCAAGTTGCCACCTCTTACTATATAATTGCAGTGCCATTTAAAAAAAAAAAATACATTTTTATCTTTAAAATGATTATAAACCCAGAATCAATTCCATCTGGTTCTGCTATAAAAGATCGAATAATGGGCAATATGATTTTTTTTCTTAATTGTTGAGAATGAAAAAAATCTTTCTTCTTTAAATTAAAATTTTTTTTCCATCCGTCTGAGACAAGGAGACATGTCTTAGCTAGTAAAATTTGTTCTTATAGTATCTTAATGCTTTATTCTTTTTATTGTTATTTTTTAAAATGTGTTATAGAAAGAAAACTACTTTGTCCATTGGCCAAACCAAAAGGATTGAAGGGTTTTTGTCCACATATGAGCTTCATTTATTTTAGTTTATGACAAATATATCCAAATCATTAATTATTTAGTTGCCTTAGATATATAGGATGACAAATGATCCAGTCTAATCCTCAGTTGTATTGTGGTTCATTTAGTCCAACGCCTATATGTAAGCAATCATAGGACAAATATATATTTAAGTCCTTACCTAGTTGTCTTAGGTACGTGGGAGGTCAAATGATCCAGGCTAATGTTGAGCTGTATTGTGGTGTACCCCCTAAGATATATAAATGTTGTAGCATTTCAGGAAATTAGCATCTGCAATATTGTATGGATAACTTTTTTATACGCCGTCGGTGTATAAATTTTTTTTACACTAGCAAGTTTAGATCATGCCACATAATATGAAGTCAAATTTGAAATTCAAATCGTGCGAATATACCATATATCTAAAACTGTTAGTATAAAATAAAAAATTTACTAAACTGCCAGTGTATAAAAAGTAATCCATAGTCTATCCTGATTAAATTATCTGAATCATGTATGATTGGTTCAACTGCAGAAAATGGTCAAGAAAGGGAAGTCTACATCAAGTTTTTATGAGTCAAACGAGCAAATATGGGTTGTTCTCAGCTTGGCCAACAACCCATCTTCCATAGCTATGGCCCCTGCATGTCAAGAATAATGGGTTCATCCACTCATTTCCCTTTCCTTGTCTGTTACAAATGAAACAAAATTTCTTGCAGTAAAGAGGTCCCGTCATGTTCCATGCAATTCTTCTTTCTTGGTACAAGAAATTAATATCGGTAGTGAACTTTGATCATATAACTCTCAAATCTTACAACTAACTGTACATTAATTTTATTTCCACTTTTGCTCTACTAGCATATTTGTTAGCTAGTTTCTACTCTTACATATTTGTAGCCTCTCCTTATTAAAAAAAAAAAAAAAACTCAAAGGGTTTCAATTTCATCGTGGTTAATCATACATTATATAGCGATATATACAATGTGACTTTGGAAAGTTGACAATAGACTAAACAAGAAACGTCTTAAACCATAAATTTTCAATCTTTTTTACTACTGCAGAACAGAAAAACAGGATTGGTGATAAAGACTTCGCCTCTAACCTTTGTTCTGATCAATGAAAGCAACTGTAGTGCATTATGTTTTTTTTACAACTGGCTGGATATCAAGGAAAATGTACGTTCAGAAAACGAACTAACACAAAAATGCACAGAAAAAAATTGGAGGGGGCGGGGGGTCAGATCGTGGAACATGCTCACATGGCTTTGCACATTGTGTAGAGGACAACCCTCTTCACAAAATGTGCAAAATATCCACAATTTCTTGTTTTCTTTTCTACATCATTCTTTGGCCAAACTTTCAACGCTCAATCATTGCTGCTTAGGTTGACGATAGAGGTAAAAGAAATTACCACAGCATTACTATTTCAAAATTTCGAGATCGAATAACCGTAGAGTAGAATTTTGAGTTATTACGCTTTGATTTACATGCAATAAATTAGAGTAGCTACTACCCTAGTACTTCCGTTGTGGTACACTAAAGTTGTCATACTATCAAACATCAAAAGTTTGTAATTTGAATTTCGATCACAACCTTCTTGAATGCTTACATGTTTTGTCATTTTCCTACAGTAGAACGACAATTTCTTGAATCTTTTTAGCTCTAAAAAATCGTCTTCGAATTCAAGCCAAAACAAAGGTCAAAGGAAAACAAACAAAATTTTAATTTGTGGAAAGGAGTGAGCATGAGCTTGCAATTAGGCATACATTGTTTTGCCGGACTGTACACACATTTAGAATTAGTTAGGTACTTAATTAAATGTAGTTAGACACTTTGGGAAGTTGCTAAGCCAACCATTAAAAGGATTAGTGAAAGACACCTTTCTTTCTTTAACTTTTTGCGGGGTAGTTTTTTTTTTTTTTGGGTTTTTTAGCAGGAGAAGGATGAAATTGAAGAAGTAGAAAGAGAACATGATAATTAGAATCTATGACATCTAATTCATGGAATTTCAACCTTTTTGCAGGATAGCATAATTCTTACTTCATATCACAAAATTATCCAGAACCAACAGCATCTTGTTCATCTCTTTAACAACAATGAAAATGACAAATCCAGAAGAGAGGATGGAATAGTTGAAAATAAAACCTTTGTATTATACGAAGAAACTTAATAATTGGATTATATCCCACTCTCAAAAACCGCCGTCTATCTTTTATTTGTATTTTTTGATTTTCAGATATGGAAGGTTTCAAATAATTCATGACATATATTTATTCTTGCTTTCTATTGTACAATAATTTATTTTTGAATTTTGAACAAAGCCAAGTAAAATGCCTTATATGATTTTCATAAAATGAAATGGAGGACTAGTAACCTCTTATTTTTGCATTTTGCAGAGTGCCCAGATGGATCATTGTTACATCTCAAAATCGGTATCCTTGCCGTGCTTATCATTTGGTTGGTTAGTCTTGTCTATTTCTTGCATTAGATATTATAACTTTATACGAACAGCATTATAGAGTTGATTAATTTCCGTATTAGATTCCATCAATGATTGAGAAAAAAGAAGAATCCGGGAAAGATACAGTTGGAAACTAATGTCAAAAATTATTGGAGAGTAATACATTATTTTTTTTTATGTATGTTTTGTAAGAAGACGAGTTTACTGAATTTATTTTGTTAATACTACATAAGTGCTAGTATTAGTTGAAGGAGTACATGACAAGCACCTGCCACTACCATGTGCTTAGCAGCGTAAATGGTCCTTAAACATATCTGTTTACTTGTCAAACTTATCCACATTTCTCCTCTGTTAATTAGCTAAGCTTTTAATTAATTTACACATTTGGTTTTGTCCTTTTCGCATGTGGAGATGCATTATGCATAGGTGCTATTCATTGAGATAAATAACTCATGGAAAGTGAACTTGAATTCTTTGCATGTATTCATGCATATGTTTCGATGTGAGTGATTTAGCTTAGGAATTGTGTAACAAGTTTTCTTGGGGCACTCATAATTGAGATATTAAGTGTTAATACTTTCAAGAGTAAATCTTATCTATATATACTGACAGTGTATGCACCATCACGGTTCGACATATATGTAAAATTTAGGGTTCAATTTCAAATTCGAATTATGTGTCATGCATCTAATGGTGAAAGTGTACGCACTGTCAATGTATGGAAGATTAATTCTATTTTTAAAAATGTAAAATTAAATTAAGTAAATTATTGAATAACATGGTACAATAAATATTGTGAATATCTAAACAATGAGTTGTGTTATTAATAAGAACTGCCGTCAGGAGTATTTGCAAATCCTTTAGCATTATAACTAACCTATATGCCAATTATTTCCTTTATGTGATCAAGATTGACTGCTGAAAATTAAGTAGTGTTCATTTTCCTTGGAGATCATGTGTATATCACAGAGTAAAAGCTGTCATAAGCTGGCAGTTACAGACTCCACATCATATTTTAATTTGATGGCAAAGACTAGTAATAACTAATAACAATAATAATAACTATTCCAACTGCAAAGCCTGCAATATACACAAAGCATTCACAGACTTTGGCCATTCAAAACCTACTTTTGTTAATACTCTGTACTGGGTAAGTTTGGTGGGAGAAGTTTTAAATTCTTGAATTGAATCTTGCTCTAAAAAATGGTCCACACCATTATTTTACCTGTGAATTTCAAGAACTTTCCCCCCTTTCCCTACTGCTTTTATTCATGACCAGAGGATATCAATTTGAATCGAGTCTTCAAGAATTGTTCCAGATCATCCACACCAGGGGCTTCTGAGGTCATATATATATATATATATCTTTGGCAAAAGCACACAATATTTTGCTTTGGCAAGATAAAAATATTTTGATCTGTGTAGATATGTTTGTTTTGTCTTTGATTAGAAAACCTGAGCGGTATTATAACTTGATTAAGAGTTAAAGACTGTAAGTTTAACTCAAAGATTAGACCCCAAATAAAGAGTTGAAATGGTACATTTTGGTCCCACTAGTTAAACCTATTTAAAATTCAAAGACAGCTGAAAGTAATAATGATGCATGTTACAAAAATATTGTAATAGTAGAATCTACAGCACTATCTTATTCTTATCCACCTTTAAAAGTTACCTAAGTTTGTGGTCCTAAAATCCTACCATGTGTAGTTGGCTGCAACTTCTGAAGGCTATAAATTGAGGAGGGGCATGCAACTTTGATTCTCATCAAACATTTTCTTTCAACTGCAAAACTCCCAACCTCCAGAAAGATTCAAAATTTATCTTCTGAAAAACCAAAACTAAAGATGGTGGCTAGAGCAGCAGCAGCAGCAAAGAAGAAGCAGGAGCAGCAGAAGCAAGAGGAACATCAACAAGTGCAGAAGCAGATCATCTTGCTTAACAAAGGAAAAACTGGCAAGTTCAAGAGAAGCACTTCCAATCTTGAAGAAGATGGCATTTCTTCTGCTATGCTCTTGCTTGCTTGCATTGCCTGCACACCCCAAAAGGTCTAAAACATTTGGGGGTCTAGTCATGTTTAAAGACAAGATTTTGATCCTTTAATCTAGTACTCCTTTTATAGGATCATCTACAATATTAGTTTTGAAGTAACCAACTACCTAGATTGATAATTTAGAGTCTGTATCTTCTATTATTTCTTTGTAACTAGTAAAACAATAAAGTACCATTAGATATAATTACCTATTTACCATGATCACCATTTGTCTCCCCGTAATTTATATATCTTGTTTTTGTTATCTAATGCGCTTCCACTAACAAAAAAAATACTAAGTTCAAACTTTACAACATGGTAACCTTTGCAACTGATGTCTATATTCAGAAACTCCCTTTACGTACATAAACTTCATATGTTCACTCCCTTTTACTTACTCCTTTTTTTTTCTTTTTTGATTTTCTGGTTGAAAAAGGGGAGGGGGGTGGCGAGGGAAATAACGTACACATGGAGTAACAAATTTTAAGCTATTTGGAGTAGAGAAGGAAAAGTTAAGGGATTAATCTTTCCTATACTGACAGTGTGTCAGCGTTGGTTGAATGACAATTATGCAAAATTTGAATTTGAAATTCAACTTTTGCACACATGTCATGAATCAAACGGTGATAGTGTATACACTGTCAGTGTATATAAGATTTACTCAAAGTTAAATAGCTTTTGAAGGGCACATAAACAGTAGCTTCTTTGGAATCAAGTTATTCTGAATTGCAGAGGGTATATTTTGCAATTCTGTTCAATGAATTTGATTAAACTACCACCGATAATTGGACTTAATGGCTATACATTACATTTCCTTACAGGAGAACATTAATTTGCTAGAAAGCAAAGGGATCGGTTAGATATATATTATGGTGAGTTCAGTTGAAAGTTAAAAGACATTCTGGTTCCTAAATCAGCAAATTGATAGCTCCATTCACTCTAAAAGCTGTTAATAATAATAATAATAAGGGGGCATTTGCTAATTAGTTAGAGTCTAAATTGTTTTAAAAAGAAATTTCAAAGCTCAAAAAAAGAAATTACATTGCGTGTAAGGAACAAACAGAAATGATAAGTCTCAATGACATTTGCTATGAATAATCCTTTGCCGTATAAAACGACTGATAACAACAAAATCCATGTAAACGGAAGAAATTAACTTCAATTTCAAGGGAACCAAGTCAATTGGGTTCTTGGTTGGTATTTTTTGGGGATTGACTGATATTGCACTCTTTTCCTCCCAAAAGGGCATTGGCACAAACAACCAGATCAAAGCAAACAATTACATGGTTGAAAAAAAAGTGAAAATGCCCAGATGCAAAAGTACAAATCTGGGGAACATTTGCGCCCAGTTCTCTAATTTGGTGTCATCCACAATCCACATGCCTCGAAATTGTATTCACATGGGTTTTCTACCCATTCTGTTGGCGACCAAGTGACCAAGGTTCATGCACTCAACTTACTTTTGGAAGCGTAGGAAATAGGACTTGTCCTAGTCGCTTGGCCCAGTCGTACTAAGAATTTTTTTTTTCCAAGTAGAAAAAAGTTCGAGTGGTTTGATTTCGGTCACCATCACAATCAGACATGAATCATAGATCGCTTACAACAGTTTTTATAGATTGCTCGTTTGTATAGTTCTCATTTCGATAATGAATCATAGATCGCTTACAACAGTTTTTACAGATTGCTCATTTATATAGTTCTCATATCGACAATGAAATTCAAATATACGATCTTTTGTATGAAAGTTTTCTGTTTTTATCGAATCAACTTGTATTGGCAGTAATAAGATAGAGTCCAATCTTGGGCGGCCGCATAATTAATTGGAGGCATAGCAACACAACCAAGACAAGTTCCCTAATTCCCTATCTGCTTATCCTTTTGCCTTCCCTTTTTTCTTGTTTGATTTTGTATTTGGTCCTTGTCCTGTCTAGTTCTTTTTATCTTTATCTTTCTCCAGATGCTTTATACCGAGTAATAACATACATATCAAATTTATTGCAACAGAACTAGTTGCTTAATACTATTTATTTGTTTCCTAAATCTTGTAAAAGCTCCTAGTTGAATTTTTTTTTTTTTGTCTTTTTGACAAATGTTAAAGGACTTTGTTATGAGATAATTAACTCACATCTGAAATAGCCCCCAGCTATCTGGTCATACTAGCAAACTAATTACCGAAAAAGTGTACTAGAATAAGTTAAACATGGACTTCCTTTGTTTAGTTAATTACATCATTCTTCAAGAAAAAGGTTCGCTCAAGCAAAGCAATTTGCGAGAAAAACTGAAATCACAAATTATTCTTTGTTATAAGATGACTAAATCAGATCTGAACTAGTCCCACCTATCTGATCATAATCAGTTAAACATGGATTTCCATTGTTTAGTTACATCATTCTTCAAGGCAAAAAAAAAAAAAAACTGAAATTACAAATTATTCTTTTAGTCCATGACATGGTCGATAGAAGTCTTGTTGTATAAAATTTCTAGTAAAGAGTTCCAAATTTGGAGAAATGAAACAGGATTCGTACTGATTCTTTTAGCTAGCCCTTCCTATAAAAACAGAATGAAGGGTAACAACTTATCTTATACATAACTGACAATTTTTGGAAACCACTTTTACAAAATTTAGAACTGGGTATACTTTCAGCCAATAGTGTAGATGTTGTAATGAAATTATGATTTTTTTTATTTAAAAGGTATATTTATCAATTGCAATTAATATAAAGTAGAAAAATTTTGCGGAAAGGTCTTTGCAATTACATGGCTAAAATGTGCAACGGATCTTCTGTACCACATTCTATGCCATTATCTGTTCCACATTTTATTATATTGCTATTTCTCCTATATAAATACCATGTTTTAGTTCTTTTTTGTTTCCTTAAGATCTAATAACTATTAATTGAATAAAAAATAAATACAACAGTTTCAAAAAAGCAATATATAATAGAAAATTAAAAAATACAGCAGAAAATTCCAAGAAAAATCATTTTTTATGCATTTTGATTTTTTGAGTTTGTTAAATTTTGTATATTACTCAGTTAATAGTTATTGGATTTTAAAGAAACAAAAATGAACTAAAACATGGTGTTTATGTAGGAGAAATAGCAATATAATAAAAAAAAGAAAAAAAGAAAAAGAAAAGCATTTCAAATTTGAACTTAGTAATCAGGAGTCAAGCCATATCGCAATCCAACTTGGGCTGCTAAACTGTGACTGTAGACGTTATGGAATAAAGGCAGGAAAGTTGTCACTGAAAAGGAGGCAAAAAAAGGCAAAAATTGAAAAAAGAAAAAGAAAAAGAAAACATAGATGGATCGATGTAAGCACTAATTGAATATAACATCTTTATTACATATATGGATGTACAGTTTATAATGAATTATAATGTGTTCAAAAGCTATTTTATCATTTTCAAACGATTGCACTGACAACTGTTCCTATCTTTTAACGGATAGTATGATTATGAAGGATAGTATGATTATGAAATCGGTTTGCAGGAAAATTCGAAACTGGTGCTCTTTGTTGGCAGGATCATAATGGATGATCATAAGCGATTGCATTTGCATAACAAAACACATAAGAAAAGAATAATCTTGTATTGTTGTGAAGGAAATGTGATGGTTTTTGAGATTGATTTCTGCTGCCTTTGCTTGAAGTTGATGTCAGTAAATTCCTAAAAGTAGAATCAGAAAATAGAGGGGTAAAAAAAACAGAGACCGTGATTTTGTTACTTCTCAAAGTTTGTACTGTTGAGGTTGATTTTTCACCGGCATCCCATTTCAATTTTGAATCATTTTTCAAATTTGAACATTCTCCACTACTAGCGGTTAATTATCTGGCAATTCTTGACATGGAGTTCTTGCATTTAGAATTTTTTCCATTGCCAATTAGCTAAACACTGAAGCTTCTAGTTGAGATCAATTAGCCTCAAATTTGATTCAGAAAGTTAACGTAGTCCAGGAAAAGCTAGGCTACAAATGGCAAAAAATGTGATCAATTTTGGAGATTGAAAGCAAGAGAGAAGTTTAAAATAAAAAAAAAAGGATAAATGTGCGAGTCATGCTTGATCAAAGGTTAGTTAAGGACAAAACTTAGAGAACCTAGACTTAGAACAAAGTAAAAATTTTTGTGAAGCCCTAGCAAGCTGCTGAAATCATAAATCCTATAAGAGCTTAATGGCTTTGTTTGTTGACGTAACAAATAACAATGAGGATTGGGCAATGGGAGGACTCGTAGAATTTTTTCCACCGTCCAGATTCAGGATAATAACTGTGTGGAGAAGGATATGTCAGACGGTTAAAAAAAAGCAAAAAAAAAAAAAACTAACAAATTAACTTTCATTTTAGTTTAGAATTTTCTACTATTATATTCACTACATGTTAAGCCTTGGAACGTCTCTCGTCGAGGAAATGAATTATTCTACTATATCGCATGCTAGTGTCCTATGCAACTGCCGTAACCATCCAATTGAAACGAATCATTGGTCTTTGGTGGTCACAGAGCAAAGGCAACCACACACGGACTTGATAATTGATCCCAAAATTGGATGTAAACTAGGTTACAGAGATTTATGCTTGATCGCAACTAGTATAAATAATAGGTGCTGAAAATAAATGATTACCAAACAATTTTCAGAACCATAGAGCTCAAATTCCTTATCCTTTGAACTTCAATATAGCATCAAAAGATGGTTGCAAGAATGGAAATGATATCCCAAGAAATGATTAAGCCATCAGATCCTACACCTGACCATCTCAGAAACTACATCCTGTCCTTCCTAGACCAAATTGCACCATCTCATTACTTTCCTCTAATCTTTTTCTATCAATCTACTCAAAACTGCAATCTTGATCATTCCCAAATATCTCAACGACTGAAATCTTCATTCTCTTCTGCCTTAACCAAATTCTATCCACTTGCAGGGAGGATCAATGGAACTCTCTCCTTGATTGTAACGATGAGGGGGCTTCCTACATTGAAGTACAAGTTCATGATCAACAATCAGAAGTTATGACGTATGGCAAAATTGAGGATCTAACTCAATATCTACCTCTGAATCCCCATGGTGGTACGAGTGATATCGATAAGAAAATCCTTCTAGCCGTTCAAATCAATTTTTTCGATTGTAAAGGGATAGCTGTTGGAGTGTGTGTGTCACATAAAATTGCAGATGGAACATCTTTGGTTATGTTCATGACTTCATGGGCTCAACTATGCATGGGGAATAATGCTGAATCTGTCTTGCAGCCTAATTTCAACTTGGCTAGCCAATATTTTCCACCTAAAAACTTCTCTCCTCTTGGAACTAAACCTCATGACTCGAGGTTCAAGGAGCAAAAATTTGTTGCAAAAAGACTTGTTTTTAATGATGAAATGTTGTCAAAACTCAAAAATGTTATCTCCTCTGAATCTGATGTAAAAGAAGCAACTCGAGTTGAAGCTGTCACAGCTTTTCTTTGGAAACGTTTCGTGGATGTCGGGAAAGCTAAAATAGGAGGCAAAACCACATTTGCTGCGCTGCATGCTTTAAATCTGAGGCCAAGAGTGAAGCCACCTTGTCCAGAGCATACTTTTGGAAATCTTTGGAGGTTCATTCTTGCATTTTCATCTTCTAATCAGAGTACCACCACAGAATATGAAGACTTAATAATCCAACTGAGTAATGGGATTACAAAAAGTTAATATTGAATATCCCGAATATACACAGAACAAAGAGAAGAATTTGGATTATATCATGAGGTCATTGGGATTATTCTCCAAGGGAGGGATGGGCATTTGTACATTTAGTAGTTGGTGTAGATTTCCTATTTATGAGGTGGATTTTGGGTGGGGGAAGCCTCTTTGGGAAAGCAGAACAGCCATTCCTTTAAAGAACGCAGTGATTTTGATGCCTACAAGAAGTGGTGATGGAATTGAAGCATTGGCGAACATGGTTGAAGACGAATTCGGGATGATTCAACATGATGAGGAGTTCACTTCAGTTCTTGTTCGTGCATGATGTTGTTCCATATTATATGATCAAGAATGATGCCGAGGCTTGCCTTTCAGATTTACTCTTGTAATGTAACTACTCTTTGGACCCTTTCAATTTTACACTGATTTTCACTCTGCATACCAAACTTCTAATTGATATGGATTTCCAGCTTAGTAGATTTTGTGCTTCAGCAAACTCAATTGGCTGTGAATTTATTTATTTATTCTTTTTTTTATATCATTCACTCAGATTACAATTTTCAAATTTACATTGAACAGAAAAGTTGCAGAATTGCACAAAAAAACAGAAATACACAAGGAAGAGACAGAGAGGAATGGAAGGGAAGGATAGTGTTGTGGTTTAGGAGTAAATAAGATATATACTCATATCTTGACAAGATTTTAAATTAGAAGTGAGTAGATGAATAATGAAGGGCACGGAATGAACAACAACTGCATTCAAGGAATCAGAAGAATATTGCAAAATGTAGAAATCAGAAAAATGTAGCAAAATAAAGAGAAGGATATTGTTGTGGTTTAGGAGTAAATAAGATACATAATCATATCTTGACAAGATTTTGAATATTTTGGAATGTATAATAAAATTTGGAACGTATGAATTACGGGTGAGAATGGGATTACATGACTAATGAAGGGTATGAAATGCAAAAAACAAAAAGGTTATAGATCCACCAAAGAAACGTATAAATAAGCCTTGGAGGCTCGACTGAAATCGTTTCTGTCAACCCCAATTATTTTCTTGAAATTTTGTAGTCGAATGTTGCTTACAATCATTGGCGTATATTTTTGGTCATTTTCCTTGGCGAGTTTGTTTAAGATGCCAAATCTATACACCTCTCAATTCTAAACTCAAGCTCTAGTATAAATGACATTCATTGGTAATTGTACAATCAATCAATCAATAGATTAAAGGTATAGATTTAGGATGGGAGGGTGTGGATTTAACCCCTCCATTTATGATCCTCGAGTTAAGTTAATAGATACTCCATCCCACCATCAATTTCTTGGGCAGAATATTGGGATTGCTGCTGTTCTCAAAGTCCAAGCAGATGGCATAGCTGTCAACCTTATCCTCTCTATTATTCTTTATGAAATATGTACATTCAAGAATCATAAAAGCTAATGGCAATTCCGAATAGGTCCATTTTTGAGAACCTCAGCACTCTCAAATAGATTTCCACCTACTCGTATAATTTAACAACATCAAACTATCACTAACCACTAAATTCCCAAAAGGAGTTAATTATTAAAGTGCTTGTTGCAATCATTCATTATCTTTCCAAGAGCAATTATATTTGTTATTGGTTTCAAAGATTACAATCTCTCTCCCTTGATAATTTAGCCTTTAAAATATGATAATCTTCCCTTGGTAGTGGATACATTCTTTATTTTGTTTGAAAATTCGTTCCCAAGTACTCAAAGCAAGGTTGGTTTCCTAATGCTACCTATGAAACTGCCTCATTATTTCAAAAGTGATACCTGTGATGAGCAAAAATAATGGCACAGGTAGAGATAATATTGAAGGAGTACATCAAACCATCTTCTCCAACACTCCTTCACCTCAAACATCACAATCTGTCCTTCATTGATCGTCTTCCAACGCCAATCTATCTTCCCTTCATACTATTTTATCAAAATCATGCTTCATCTCATCACTCCCGAATTTCCCAGCAGCTAAAACAGTCCATATCTCAAGCCTTAACCAAGTTCTACCCCTTAGCAGGAAGGATACAGGATGACGTTTTCGTCGATTGTAATGATTCAGGGGCTTTATTCATCGAAGCTCAAGTTCATTCTTCCCTTTCAGAGGCAACTCAAAACTTTGTAATTGAGGAATTCAACCATTATCTGCCAATAAAGCCTTACGAAATTATTGAGAATAGTGTGAGAAATGATGTCCCACTAGCTGTTCAAATCAGTTTCTTTAAGTGCGGAGGCATGTCTGTTGGAGTTTGCATATCACACAGAATAGCTGATGCATTGTCTGTCGTGATGTTCTTGAATTCATGGGCAGCAATATGCAGGGGTAGAGACGATAGTGAGATTCTGAAGCCAAATTTTGATCTGGGATGCCTTCATTTTCCTCCTCCAGAAGATGTCCCTAGAGCCCCTCTTATATCAGTTGCAGATAAACAAAAGATTGTTGCAAAGAGGTTTGTATTCAGCAAGGAAAAGCTGGAAAGAATCAAAGAACTAGCTTCATCAGACTCCACTTCTACAATAAAGGATCCAACTCGAGTAGAAGCGCTTTCTGCTTTCATCTGCAAGAATTTCATTGAGGTAAATCGGTCAAAACTTGATTCTGAAACCATGTTTGTCGCAATCCATAATGTGAACTTGAGACCAAAAATGAAATTACCACACGATGAATTCGCCTTTGGGAATGTTTCCCTACCTATTTCTGCCGTGTTGATGCCTGAGATGGAGAAAGAATGCCATAATTTAGCTGGACATTTGAGAAATGCAATAAGAAATGTAAATGATGATTTTGTGAAAAATGTTGTTCAACAGAGAGAGCCTTATCTGAGGATTTTGAGTGAAACAAGGAAACTTTTGTCTAAGACAGAGATGTGTTATTGTAACTTTACCAGCTGGTGTAGGTTTCCTGTATATGAAGTGGACTTTGGCTGGGGAAAGCCTTTTGCAATTGGCACGGCAGCTGTGCCTAGGAAAAACACCATAGTTTTGATGAGTACCAAATGTGGTGATGGGATAGAAGCATGGATTAACATGGCGGAAGACCATATGGAGTTGCTCCCAAGTGACTTTCTTTCACTTGCAAATCATGATTTTTAGAGAAGAACATGGTGGCATGAATTGCGAACTCTCAGGTCTGAGTAAATAGCTACTAGTTTTAAAGGATTGTGGCGCGTATGTTGTACCCAACATAGTCACTGAACAACAAATTCCATTTGTGGAAAAATGTGATTTCGATTTCCATCCAATTTTTAATTGGTCCTTATCTCAGTTTCTGTCAAAATGATTTCTCGTTTTATTATCGCTGCGAATTGTGGTTGTAACTTGCAAGAAGTGGAGTATCATTAGTAGGTAAACTAAAAGAATGTGTAAAACTGTAAATGCCTATCCCTTGTTTTTTTCTTTCTTTTTTTGCTTTTAGCAATTTGATAGACAAGTAAAGCGTGTAAATTATGAGGCAGGAAAAGAATTTTAGGTAAAAGAAAAAATTTTAGGTAAAGTGCTATTCTTTCCAAAGACATGTCCAATTTCTCGAACGATATAATATAAGAAAGGAAAGAAAAGAAGCACGCCAACACAAACTCATATAATCATTCATAGATTGAATTCACTTATTTTAGTTTGGGAAAGATTTCAATATTTACAAAGGAAAAGGAGAAAGGGAAGAGAGATAGTTTGAGAGTCGAGTCAGTCGACGGAGTCTAATGCCCCCGTCGATTGAGTTGAGTTTTGAAGAAGAGTTGAAAATTCATTTTTAGGCGCTTGTGCTTTATTGGGAAAACATGCAACTTAATGATGAAAAAAAGAGCAAAATGGAAAGACCATGATGAGGGTACCCAACTTGACCGAGTAACCAATTATATGGTTGGATTGAGCTTCATTAGGTCCTACAGAGTCGGGCCTAAAATGGGAAGTGAGATTCGAAGTGATTATGGCCTTGGGAAATCAGTGGCCTAAGCCTGGAAATGAGGAACTTGGCAACAGTCAGGTTTCACCTAAGTTAATTTCCCTTTCAGCCTCCGTATATAGTCGATCAATCTACCGGAGTCTTAAGCATCGGAGACCATTAACTGGTGTCCCCAAGCCTAGATCTTGATCATCCATTGCAGATTGATTAGATCAGATTTGGCATCTCCCGTCCCGTTTCTCTAGTTACTTTTTTTTTTCAAAAGTGTAAAAAAAAAGTTTTAAATTTAGGATCTCTTACTTATCATTTAATGGAACGGGAGAAATGTAACCGTCTCCTTTAACCATTTACATTGATACGTCTTGATTCACCAATATCATTAAAAAAGGAAGCATCTTCGTGCCAATGGTCTTTCAAAAAAAAAAAAAGGACAAAAAAATTGTGCTAGGGAAGCATGTTGATAGGGATGACTTATAACTGGAATTAACATCTAACACAAACATAAAATAGGATGCGATGATTGGTCACGAAGCTAGGATTATTTTTCATCTAGCGCAAATAATAGCAAGTTGTGCACTGGCAAGAAAATCTTGGCCAGTTGACTCGGGATAACTTGGGGATATTTGATCGTTTCTATCCGTATTGAAAACTTCTCGAGTTCTCGGTGACTCTCGACTGAGTTCTAGACGATCCATGTATTTCGAAATTATTTTGTATCGGTATCAAAATGGAGAGTTTCGTTCGGTGATGACTCGGCAGATTCTTTGAACCATGGCATGAACTTGAGCTTCAACAAAAACGGCACCTGAGCCATTGCAATTAACTTAAGAAAATTTGGCATTGACCCTTCCAGCTAAAGGGTAGTATATTGCTAGTGCTTCTAGTAAAGACTGTTTTAGATGCTGGGATCTTTGGGATTCATCAATATTTGATGATGACTCGTGATTTTGGTGCTTATTGCAATTGATCTAGAAAGGACAGCTTTTACCATCAGAGGGTGTTGGACCTGATGGTTTGATAAACTCCTTTGATATTACCACAATTTCCAGCATCTTTCTTACTTACTGATGTCTAGTCTACTATTATATGAGCCCTGAAAAAAATTGTTTTTTTCCGGCTACTGAAGTAGAATCCATAAGGACTCGGACCGTGTAGCAAGTTGCAGGTTACTATTAATTGCAGTTTTCATTAAATTAATGGCAATGATGCCATTTTTCCACCCTCCAAAATATTATAATTAGGAGTTATCTTTCCTCCCCGTGCATTAACAGACTTTCCACTTTGTACCCTAACTTGTATCCGATTTTTATTTTGATCATAAATTTCAATTTTAGATATATCGCATTCAAACTCACGAATTTGATCCATTTCATTCTAATCGTTAACATCTTAAGCAAAACAAGTGGCAGTAAGATGACTTATCTTTCAAAAAGTATATACTACAAGATTTGGCATGGCATGTTTAACTAAATTATGTATATATGAATGTATTAGGCAGCGGAAATCTAAATAGACTTATATCTAATCATTGTTATCAAGCACAAGTTAATCCTTTCTTGTTTCTTTGATTCCTTCTCATTTATTCTAACAAATCAAAATATATAGAAGAAGAAGAAGTTTGAGCAGGGAGTTTCTAAACATATAACCTAACCAAAAAGTGTGTGTTGAAAGAATACCACAGGTTATTTATAGGTTAGGTTAGAAACCGTTACTGGCAAGTATTTAAATCCCAAGGATTTTCTTCCATCAAGAAAATCTTGCCATAATCCATAACCTTTTCTGACTAATTGATTGATTTGATTGGTTAACTGATTGAATAAGATATTAATTAACAGAAAATATCAATCAATCATTAATAACGGGAGATACTAATTAATTATTGACAAAATATCAATCACTTAATTAGGATATCAATCACTTTAGAATCAATCATATTGATCATAATTGCCTCTAAAAACGGACAAATCATACATGACAAACATGAATCTCAACTTCTTGCTGGCATAAAGCATGGTTTATATTGTAACCCCAAATTTTGATTAGCACATCACGGTCAGTTGCACAATAACTAAACCATGGGATCAACCTAGCTTGCTTCTTTCTCTTCAGGCTTTGCTTTGAGCGGTGCTAGAGCTATTTTCAACCCCTACCTCAAAAGGATGCTAGGGCTTTGTTATTCCATACCTCACTAAATAGCAAAAGACCATTTCTACACCATCTGACAACTTTCTTGTGAAATCGATATATCTTATGAAAACCGCAATGCTGGAACGAACAAGACAGTTTCATGCAGTTTCACGTGAGTTGATTGAACTACCAAACATTTTTTATACCACATGACAACTTTCGTATGAAAAGCGATATCTTATGGAAGCCGCAATTTTACGAAGAAAAAATATATATATATATATTGATGAAAATCTTTGGCCCAAATTGTGATCAAATCTGTAGACATTTATTTTTTCCTTTTGCGTATTCCAGTTAATTTATTACTATTAAATTAATGGGCACTTGGTTTGACGTGAATTATGTGAAGTGAATTGTTGATTAGTCATCACAAATTAACAGGTCCCAGTTCTAGAATGGGTATACAAATTTCACTTTATTTACTCGTGAGCCAGGCCAGCAATTAAGTTGATCATCAAATTATTAGCTTTGATAGCTGTTGTTCACTTAATTTTGTTTTTTAGACAAAAACGTCACTCAACTTTGAAAAATGTGAATTTTTTTTTTATCATTCTGTCTATTTTTGGAGTTAATCATTCTGTCTATTTTTTATCATTTCCACCATCACCATCTTCCCCCTCCCTCTAAATCATGGCTACCATCATCACCAACTCCCAATTATGCATCCATTCGGAAGAGGGGAAACGCCAGAAAAGACCATTCTACAGTTACTTCTCTTTTTATTATTTATCATTTACTTCCTCACCAATAATGGTAGTATTTTTTTTTTCAAAGAAATATTGACTGTGTGATATGAACTATGAAGGTCTAGACAAGCCAAACGTCAATAAAGTTTAGGGCAAATTATATTTTACCCCCCTGTGGTTTAGTATTTTTTTATATATAATCCCGTTATGGTTTTAAAAGCTATACATAACCTCATCATGATTTCGATTAAAGTGTCAAAATAACGGAAATGATCATTCGCAGTGGAGTCACCTAAAATGTTAAAAATACGCTTATATAAAGTTGAAAATTATTTATTAACCAAGGGAGGTTATGTGTATATTTTGAAAACCATAAGGGGTTATATAGTAAAGTATTAAATCATAAGGGGGTTATATGATAAAACATAAAATCATACGAGATTAGTGTGTCATATATTTATGATAGTAATTTTGACATTTAGGAGGATAAAGTGTGATTTGGCCTAAAGTTTATATCATCTCTAAAATCTCAGACATGAAAAATAGAAAAAAAAGAATGTCATTGCTATGCTTTGCTTCATTTGTTTCTTCACATGACCCCAGTTCTCTTCTTCCCTTCTTCTCTTTCTAGTTAAATCTGTGCTATGTATTGGGATCAGGGCCTCATAAGTTCCATTTCAAACGAGTTTTCCTCTCAAGTACAGGTGTAGTGTAAACAAATGGGATTTTGGTATTGAAAAAAAAAAAAAAAACTATCCGATCGTCAACTGGTTTGAAATAAAACTTGTGACGCCGGTGATCCTATCCAAGGACATGCACATGCTTTTCCTTTGTCCTAGCTGTCATCTCATCTGAAGTCTGAAGCTGCCGGAGATCAGGCTGGACCTGAACCAACAGCTTAACCTGCTGCAAGAATTGCTCAGCCAGCACTAAATTACTTCATGCTGTGCGTGTTACCCTGGTAATGCATATCATCATATCTTAACCTTTTCTTTTATCCTTTGTTGCTGTAGTATTTTCACTTCCAAACAGGCTCCAAATACAGCAAATTTTTGTTTCTAAATTCAAAACATAAAAATAATTCCCCTAAAAATAAAAAGAAGAAAGGAAAAGTGCAATCCAGTGCAAACAATTCATCTTCAAGAATTTGGGTTAAATATTCCTGTATAATTTCATTGAGTACAAGATTTTATCGACTGAATCAGCGTGATAAGTAAATTCTTAGATATATAGAAATTTCAAGGTTAAAGTTTTTGACATATTTCCCACCCTCTCTGTCAAGAACCATCAAAAATGTGTGACACGACCAAATTCAACCGGAAGCCATTGAAGCATGTTGAGGTCCTGACCAAGAAACTCGTCAAACCATCGTCCCCAACACCAAATCACCTGCAAAACTACAAATTATCCTCATTTGATCAGCTAGCTCCTCGGTCACTTGTGCACCTTGTTTACTTTTACGAAAATAATGATAGTTGTAAGGGCAATCACGACGAGGCTGGAGTTGTCCAGAGGCATGAAAGACTTCAAATTTCGCTGGCAGAGACGTTAAGTCACTTTCGCCCGCTTGCTGGAAGGATTTCGGAAGATGGAAGGCGCTCAGTTGATTGCCAAGATCAAGGAGCTTTATACATAGAAGCAAAGGTGAATTGCCAGCTTAATCAGTTTTCTGAATCAAGCGTATGAAGATGTTGAACTTCTTGCAGATTTCATTCCTGATGGCGGTCTGAATAGCGATGGTGCATTATTGAAGGTACAAGTCACTTTCTTCCTGTGTGGAGGGTTTGCTCTAACTTGCAGCATATCACACACGGTAGCTGATGGATTCACTGGTTGTACATTCTTCGATGAGTGGGCAAAAATGTGTGGATATGGCAAGGATAATAACAACATTTGCGATATTAAGTGCCTAAGTTTCAGTGTAGCTTCTACTTTTCCGTCCAGAGACTTGCCTGCAGTGGCTCGTCCTGTGCTAAGACCTTCAGCTAAGGTTGTAAGTAAGCTGCTTTTGTTCGATGAATTTGCAATAAAAAACTTGAAAAAACAAAGTCATCGAGGCAACGAAAAGCAGTACTACAATTGCAGCTCCGCATGATGATATAGATCCATCTGTGGAATTTCGCCCTTCAAGGCTTGAGGTTGTCACCGCATTCATCTGGAGGGGTCTTATCCGTGCTGCTTAGAAAAGACATGGGGTATTTAAGAGCTTCTATGACAGCAATCTCTGTAAATTTGAGAGGGAAAACAGCTCTAGGAATTGAAGATAACTCTTTCGGCAACCTGTTTGTGGCTGTTCCTATAAAGTTCATCCCGATGAAACCAAAATGGAGTTGCATCACTTTGTGCAGTTAATCAGGACAACATTGCAAGAAGCACGTACTGTCTACACGAAAGCATCCTCAGCAGATGAGATTTTCTTAATGGTTCAGAAATTTCAGGACCAAGCACAAAAGGAGATAGGAGACAAAGAAGTTGATACTCGGCTTTCCACAAGTTTGTGCAGGTTCCCCCTATATGGAGCTGATTTTGGTTGGGGAAAGCCGTCATGGATTATTCTTGGTAATGTCGGAGGACGTCCTGAGATGTTTTGTCTGTTGGACACCAAATGTGGCACTGGAGTTGAGGTTCGCGTAAACCTGAATGAGGTTGAAATGCCAATCTTTGAATCTGATCCAGAAATTGTGTCAGTCACATCCGTAGCTGCAAGATAGCATCAGTCCTTATTGGTTTGGCTACTCTTCTCCAAGAATCGATCATCACACAACTTCCTTACTGATCATAAAGTCTGATCGAGCATTATTACTTAATTCAGATTCGGTAACTTTGTCGTGCTTATTTCCTTCTTTATTTTCCTTTGTTGCCCCTGTTCATTGTGTTGTTTTCTTATTCAAATATGTGGGACTATTAAGCAGGGTGTTCATATTTTGGAAAAAACTAAAAAATGGGGATCCAATCTAGATTGGATTTGGAATTTCGATAAAATGGAATTCAGAAAACCCAAAATATAATATTTGGTAAAACTGTTTGGGAATGGATATTAAAAATACATTATCGAATTATCAATTACCGCTATATTATTGAAATTTTTGTAATAAAATGATGTATATATATAATTAAATAAAAGAGTGAATCTTAATATAATATTTGGTTTTATGCAATTCTACTGTATAAGTCCATGTTGTGCATGATTATGTTATATAAAAGGGATAATTTCAAAAAAACTCCCTTGGAGTTTCTAACAATTTCACCTAGTACCCTTGAAATTTTTAATAATACACATACCTCCCTTGGTCCTACAAAATGACCATAATAGTCTTAACATACTAATATTTTTTCATGCAATTAAACAACCCATTATTAATCTTGTTTATATGAATGCATCGACAATTAGATAGTTAATGGAAACTAAAATAAAATTCACTCATGGAATAACCAATCGTATTCTAAACACAATAATAATTTATTAAAAAAGTAATTTCATCTTTGCTTGGAGGACCTGGAGATGAATAGAAGAAAATGTAAATTGGGTTTAAAAAGGACAGGGGTGGTATTGGTACAATAATATTTGTCAATTTGAGAGATACAATGTTATATTAGTGCAGTTATTGAAATTTTTGAGCTTAACAGTGCAAAATTTTTTAATTTCGATTGAGGTTTTAGAATTTAGGGATTGATGGTGGTAATGGTTATGATTATAATGGTATAAATTAAAATGTGGTAATATGTAAGGTTTAAAATAGTAGAAATGAAGGTTGCAATGAGTTTGAAATTTTATGTATGTTCCATAGTTTTTAAATAATTTTATAAGAAGGTAAATGAACTTCACAATTTGATAAGAGCATTTTGGGTTATTCATTCAAAATTTTGACCATTAAATAGTTTTTTGTTATGAAAACAGTAAGCTTGAGGGAGGTATATGTAATTTTCCAAACGTCAAAGGAACTGGGTGAAATTGATAAAAACATCAAGGGAGGTATCTGAAATTATCCCTATATACAATGATTAAAGTTGAATGCATCTTTGTTTCGCAAAATTTCAGAAACCTCCCTTGAGGTTTCTAACAATTTCACTATGCCCCTTTGAACTTTTAAAAATCTTACTTAGCTCCCTTATTTGGAACTTTTATGTAACAAGTAAGCCCAAAAACAAAAAGAAATGTTTCAAATTAAAAAATAATTGTTGGAGAGAGAATGTAATGTGGCGGCAAAAAATGCCTTTGCTAACTGTTACAACTATTTGTTTTGAGAAACTATTAAATGAATTAAAACTTGGCAAATAAAAAGCGTAAGGCTAGAGGTAAATTTCAAAATATGTAGCAAATGTATTGGCAAAGTTTAGATATCAGACTAACCAATAGCTAAATTGCGAAGTAACTCAACCAATTATAAAGGGCAAAATCAAAAGCTTAAAAAAGCTAAATTGTATGACACTTATTTTCTTTAATAGTACATAACTACTAATAGAAAAGTGTGCCATTTGGATTTGGAGGAGAAATTTGCACCAATTTGTTAAAACCAATTGGCCAGTATTTTATTTTTTTTTCTTCAAATATAGTCCAATAGTTTTTTCGGAATTGTTTAGTTAATATCGCCAAACATTAAGAATATAATAGTAATTTTGCCACACGTTGTATCAGCGAAGGGTCCTAATTCCCTGTAAAGAGAGGTAGTGAGATTTTCAGAAGTTGAAGGGAGATAAGTGAAATTATCGGAAATCTCATGACATTTAAGTAGTCCCCTTATGTTCTACTAATGGTGGAGAAAATTTTGGAATTACATTATGCTGATTATCTTGCCAAGTTGGGATTGAAACCGGATTTTAGTTTGACTGTATTTACGCGACCTCCGGTTATGGAATCTCCGGACTCTTGCCAGAGGCTTATATTCCAAGGTTTCTTTCCAGTTGTTACAAGAGACCACTAATCCATTCTACTACATTAAGGCTGCATTTGACAAAATTGAAATCTGAAAATTGAAGTTTGAAATCTGAATTCTGAATCCATTAAATTATTCAATTGTTAAATATTAAATCTAATACATTTGAATACGTATCACATTCAGTGACAAGTGAATAACTTATCACTTAATTTTGTGAGCAAGTTTTGAATAGAAAATTCAGTGTCACTTAATTAATTCAGATGTTCAATTTTTTATTATCAAACGATTTGAATATATTAAGATCTGAATTTATTGAGTTTAAATGTTGAACTGAATTATAAAAGAGGACCTAAGTATGGCACGTCCAATGCAAATTTAGTTACAGTCGAGAAACTGAAGACATAGGAAAGGTGAAAACTTCCATTCCATCCGTCAAAAGAATATAAGTATCTTATCTCCTTCAAATTCCAAATAATAGGAGTAACTCGTAGACTTTAACAAGAACAGGACACTAGCACACAGACAAATAAAAACCTTAAATGCTTGAAATGATAAATATTTGTTTAAATTCTTGAAGCAGATTTATCATCAATCCAGGCATTGTGATCGCTGATTATGGACTCTGGCTGTACTATCATTGGTTGCGAGTGAAAGAAGCTCGTCTGGGATCATAGCCATTTCGTCCTCCACCACGTTAGCCCATGCTTCAATTCCATCACCACAACTTGAATCCAAAAAAATTACACAATTCTTCATAGGGGGAACTTTAGTGCCCACCCAAATAGGCTTGCCCCACCCATAGTCCACTTCATATACCGGAAATCTGCACCAACTGGTAAACTTACAAGATATCATTGGCTGCTTAGCAAGTCGCTCCTTTGTATTATTCTCTAAGGTATTCAAATAAGGCACTCCACTTTGAACATGCTTGATATACTCACCATTGATTTTTCTGATTGCGGTCCTCAAGAACCCTACTAGATCATAACAATATTCTTTATCATGATCATCCTGATCAGACATTGTTAATAAAGCTGTTGTAGCAATTGCCAAGTTGCCAAAGACTAATCGGTCACCAGGCAAGCTCATTTTCGGTCTTAAGTTCACGACATGGTGCGCGAGAAAATATGCTTTGTGATCAACCTTAGCCTGGGTGATGCTGCTTAAATTCTTCCACATAAGAGCTGAAACTGCTTCAATCCGAGTTGGATCCTTTACTGAACTTCCCGAGGCTGCGGAGGAAGCAAGTTGCTTAAGTGCATCTAACTTTTCCTTGTCGAACACAAACCTTTTGGTGACTAGACTTTCTTTCTCTTCCAGTGACATGAAATCATAAGAAGTTAAGGGAATGTTTGCTGGAGGAAAAAGACGCCCTGCTAATTCAAAATCAGGTTGCACAACTTCATCAGCTTGACCGCGACATGTGGCAGCCCATGCATTCATGAATGTCACAAAGGACATAGCATCAGCTAACTTGTGTGAGATGCATACCCCAACAGCCATTCCTCCGCATTCAAAGAAACTGATTTGGATACCCAACATCAAGTTATTCTTGCTAGAAGAATAAAAAGGTTCAAAGGGGAGATATTGGTTCGGTTCCTCCATGGTAGTGCTCTGGATTAATGCTTGTGAGAGGTGAGCATGAACTCGAGATTCGACAAATAGACCTCCGGAGTCATTACAATCAACAGAAAGATTTTGATTGGTCCTTCAAGCTAATGGGTAGAATTTTGTTAGGACCTCAGACAAGGACTGTTTTAGATGCTGGGATCTTTTGGCTAGCATGAGGACCTGTTTTGATAGAAGAAGATAAGAGGAACATAAATGGAGGGCATAAGTTGATCTAGCAAGGACAGTTTTAGGTCTCTACAGGCATGGGGTGTTGGAGATGATGGTTTGATCAACTCCTCTGATATCACCTCCATGTTTCCTACCATCTTGCTTGTTGCTATTATTTCTTATGAAATTCTTGAGCCCTCACGTTCCAGCCACTTAGATACACATATGTATGGTATCAAACAACCATTTGCGGCAGCGACCAAGTTACTTTCGTCTTGGTTTCCATATTATAGTAACATGTCTAATCAATGTGCGTGAGAATATTATTTAGATGCTTAAAAAATAGAAGGAAACATGATGGGAATTGTCCGACTGATGAACTTGGTCTTAATTAGAAGGATCATTGTGCACGACTTCTTTCTCTTTTGTCAACCCATTTAAAAGTTTGAAGCACATTTTAGCTAAAAATATTTGAAATCAAGTTCATGCGTCCCTAAGATTCTAAACTTGATATTAGGTGTATCCGTCATTGGTTAATTCAACGGGTAGAGTGCTCAGTTATAAGTACGAGGAAAAAGTCTCATCTTTTGAGCTAACACTTGGGGTAGGAGAGTCCAATAGCACCCAATAGCTTGATTGACTTACGAACCTAGCTAGTTTTGATCCTATTTGCTATAAGCTTGGACTAAATCTAATGGGGTTAATAATCTGAGGTTTTCAATTTTGAAATTAAATTTATGGATGAAAACTATGAGTTACTTCACAATTTTTAATTGTCTTAATCATTATGAATTATCACAGTCTTAATCCCTTATGTCTATACTATAGGGGATAAAGAAAGACATTAACCCGTCATTTGGTACGCGGAAATGCCCATAATGAAAAGGTCTTTCCGCCCAAAATGCATTTCCATCAAGAATGATGAGGAAAAAAAATTTATTATTCTAGGGTTTGGTAAACAAGTCAGAATAGAATGTTTATTTAGTTTCCATTGTTTGGTATAATTAATATTTAGATGTTAGAATAGAATTTACCAAATATAAATTTGACTTATAGCCTTGAATTACTTTATAGGACGTAATATGTCTTATTATTATTTTTTATTTATTCTATAATAATATTTCAATATTTTTACTTGAAAAATAAATGAAGATTGATATCAAAATTCTTTAATTGTAATACTTAATTCATTCTAATATATAGATTTTGAAGTTAAAATTTTGAATTTATTAGCAATATAATTAGCAATGTATAATATAAATTAATGAAGTCAAACAATTATAATTTATTTTTAATCTATGTTCAAGTTTGATAAGATTAAAAAAAATCTTGCATATTTGTTCAAAAGTCAAAGAAAAAGGTATCTTAAAACATTTGTTTCCTAATATAAAAGTGAAAAATTATTTTAAATACATGAAAATTAATTATTATGAATAATTACATTCAAATATTAATTGAGCTCACAAATAACCTAAGACATCTTGATGTGGTATAAAGATTTATAAGGATAAATTTGATATCCTGCTATTTAGGCATTCTAGAATAAATGTGAAAATGCTTTCCCTAAGGTTTTTGGATGAATGAGATTGCAGCAAAAAGTTGAAATGAGTTTTTAGAGTGAAAGACCTTACTATTTAAATGAACAATACCAGAATGTTAGAATAAAATGGACAACTTGAAAAGGTCTTTCCTTTTTAGGTCAGTCCTGCGCACCAAACAAGGGGTAAGTAGGTAGTTTAGAGATAAAGAGTATTCTCCGTAATTTTCAAATTGTTATGAAATTAAAACTTTGAACCTTTAATAAGACAATTCTTAGCCTCTACACTAGAGAAAACATTTGCTTCATAAAAATTGATGGGAGAACCACCCCTGCCCGGCAACTTGTATAGGACCAACAACCGTATGTCCCAATTCAGATTATAATCACACACTTAATTCACATTCCATGATTCATCACATGACTTATTTGCATTTTAACAGGCAATATAACCTACCTTCCACATTAAAGAACCAATTTTAGTGTAGAAAAGGTCAATACTTAACATCTCCTATACCTATATTTTCATTCTCCTGGCCTCCTATATATCTAATCACAAATTTTCCATGTGAAAGATGCTCGATAATTAGAGTTGCCATTAGAAATAATTAAGGTCCATTAATAGCCTTGCTCAACTTCCTGGCTTTTTTTATAATAATGACACGTCTGTTTGCGTGGGAATATTGAGATGCTTTGATAACAGATAAAAACGCCATAGGATCCCCCTAATTGTACTAGGAAACTTCTGACCAATGATGGGTTGCATCACCGGATTTGGCGCCTCACAAATTTTAATTCTGTAATGATTTTAAAATGTGTATCAACGGAAATTAAAATATCGACCTGTTAAAGAATAATTTTCCGCATCTTAAGTGATGCATATTACGTAAAATGCATGTTTTCTAGTTTGACACTCAAGTCTAAGGTCTTATTTGATAATCCAATTCAACACTTAATGGGCTTAAATCTGAACATGTTAAAATGCGTTTGATAACTAAAAATAAATCATTTGAATTAATTATGCTAAGTGACACTAAATTTTCTAAACAAAACTTACTCCAAAAAATAAATGATAAAGTATTCATGATGCGAATTCCTCCACGATGGCGAAATTCGTCCCCCACAACCCCACGATCTTGATGGAATTTTCCAAGTTTCGAATGGCGGAATCCCTTTTAGACCCAATCTAACCCTCTAAGTTGCGAACAATCTTGATATGATTTCAACCAGCGACTTAACGAATTAGCGAACCTCAGAATTTGGTTGAACAGCGCCACAAACAAGTTCGATTCTTGTTTGATAAGTCAAGATGAACTTTTAAAAAGTTTCTAAGATATTCAAGGGTGCTTGCAAGAAGCCAAAAAAATCACTCTTAATTATTAAGAAGTAAAAATCTATTTTTGTTGTTGGTTATGAAGCTATTTATAGATTTACATACCTCAAACCCTAACAAGATTAGAAATTTGGAATTTGGCTCACAAGACTCTTTATGAGCGAAAATAATAGCTAAAATTATGACTAAAATAACGACTAAAAATGGCAAGGCTACTTTGTTTAAGTCACTTGCTTATTCTACTCAAACGACAAAATTTGCTAGCTACTTGAACACGTGAGGCTTAAATCAGCTTGTAACTCGAAATGCTTCGTTCACAAGTCTTGATTCTCGGGTCGAAGTAAAGTCATGTACTCCAAGCTATCTTCAAACATCGAGCTACCTTCTTTAGTCTCTTGTATCGCGCGTACCAAGACATTCAATTGCTCCTTCATCCTTTTGGCACGAGCTCGCATGATTGGTCCGGATAGTATTACCACGCCCTCGGTAGTAGCTTGGATGACTGCATCAATTCAATTATCATTTAATGTGATATACATTCAAATATATAAGATTTTATATTTAACAATTTAATAACTTAATAAATTCAAATTTCAGATTTGAATTTAGAATTTAGTATTATTAAACGCCCCTATATGGATTGGATCTTAATGAACAAAACCCCCAAAATAATAATAATAATCATAATAAAACTTCTCATGGTTACCGAGATAATTTCCTAAGAAGCCTCAAGACATGGCTCATGCATGATAAATGGAAAAAACGCTGTGCCTCGCACATTGGGCCGTCGTCCCATGATTTGAGGCCATCAATCCTTGTTATTATTGGACTTTACGGCAGACATTGAATCCTTTACCGGACGCATTCGTTGGGCCAAGCTGCCAACCTTTGATTTGTATTTGCACTCGGCTATAAGCAAGAACAAAGTCAACGCTCACCACTCCCCCCCTTCTGTTCAAAAAAATAGAAAAGGATATGTGTCTTGCTTGCTGTCAATTTAAAATTTGAATCCTGATAATTAGAGATGAGAAGGGTCTGGAGAGGATAAAAATGTCATAAAAAATCCATGCTTTTGAATATTTAATATTTAAAAGTTGACTTGTAGTTGTTTATTATGAAATTCTTAATTCATTGTCACTTTACAAAGGCTCCGTTTAGGATTGCCGTACCTTATAAAAAATTATTGCTTATACAAGTGCTTTTAACAAAAGTGTTTTTAGGATAGCAAAAATTGGATTCCTTAAGTTGCAGTAAATTTGTCACCAAACACTTTAGAAGAACTTATAATACTTAAAAGCACTTTTTTTTTTTTTTTGTGTGTGTAAACACACTACAACTTGCCAAAATATTACTCATTTATGTCAATATTTTTTGATGTCATAAACTAGATGCATCTATGCACCATCTCACAAAATTGGCAGCCTAACTCTATTATGCACCAGGTCCATAATAGATGCTCTCATTCATATCACTTCTTTGCTTATGCTCGGACGTGACTAATGTTAATGATACTCTACCTTTTAAAAGGGGAAAAAAGAATAAGTCTTACCATCTTAAATATCACGTGTTATTAGAAAAAGTAAAAATAAAAAGAACTAACATTGGTATATTATGTAGTATGAATATTATGTATATTTTACTATGTTGCTTAAAGCTTTAAACATTTTTCTCCCCAAATCCCCAGCTTCAATGAAAATTGCAGAATATTCTATTCCTTTTTTTTTTTCTCCAACAAATGGCAGAAATATACACACGCACACAATTAAATTACGTTCAGGAAGTTAATACCAAAGAGCGGTCCAAAGGATAATTTAAAGTAAGACTCACAAAGTAACTCCATTCAGACAGAACGAAGCACCTGTGATCATAAATTCAGAGTAACGTACTACCCCACAATATTTCGATGTGGGACGAGAAGCCCTATCCCCCTCCCGATATTCTGTTCCTTGCATTCAGGTAAAATGTACAAATACAGTACAAAGCAAGTTCAAGAAGTTCATGAACCACGGCTTTCCACGTAGCTTGAGAAAATCCACTACTAAAATTAACACATGTGAATCCAGTTCCTGAATAAACTAATCAATTCACAGTCAATAGGTCCACTTCTTGCTCAAATTTGGCCATTTCCTTTTCAGCCATTACTATCCAGGCTTCGATGCCACCAGGAGATCTTGAATCGAAGAGGAAGACGTGATTTTTACAAGAAAAACTTGTACTACTCACCCAAATGGGATTTCCCCATCCAAAATCGGCCTCAAAAATTGGAAATCCACACCAGCTGCTAAACCTAACACCATGCACATCTTTCCGAACCAAAAATCTTCCAACCTCATTGAAGTTATTCTCTGCAACTTCACATCCATTTTCACCTAACAGTTTTTTAACATAACTTTGGTTTATTTTTCCAAATGCTTCCCTGATTTTCTCCACCAAACCAATCCAATCTTTAGCGGCTGCACCACTTGTTACAGCATGCGCCATTTGGAAGATATTACCGAAAGAAGTATCCGGCAGTGGTGGGATCATGCTTTTCCTCAAATTCACTGGATGGGATATAACAGATGTGCCATTTTCTTCCACCGCATTTGCAGCCATGCAAGACTTCCATATATATGCTGATACAACTGGACTCTTGTTGGTTTTACCCCGGGCCAACGAGCCATGGCTTTTGATTTAAGTAATTCGATCGCAGGGGCATCGAAAACAAACCTTTTTGTTACAAACTTTTCGACTGGAGTTTGAAGCGGTGGAGTTTCTGGATCAGGCTCAAAATCAGGAGTTTTTCTTAAAGGAAAAAGAGGTGCAGAGTTAAAGACAGGCTCTAATACCATATTGCTTAAACCCCAAGCTTTCGCGGCCGTGGCACCCCAAGCTTTGATAAAAGAGCAAATGCTCCATCCATCTGCAATCCTGTGCGAGTGGCATATACCAATGGCTAATCCTCCACATTTGAAGAAGTTAACTTGAATGGATAACAATTCTCTTTCATCCGTTATTCTGCCACTCGACTTGCAAGGGCTGAGATGATCAAGAATTTGGATTTCTGGATTTTTAAGAAGGTCTGAAAGATGACCATCGACTTCAGCTTCGGCGTATAGGATCCCTTGATCGCTGCAATCAATCAAGGTCTGGCCCTTGATTCTTCCAGCCATAGGGTAGAAGTGCGTTAGAGTTTCTGACAAAGATGTCTTCAGCCATTTGAAGATTTGAGATTGTTTGACGTTGCTGGTTTTCTGTGCAGAATAGTAGAGAATGAGAGGTATGTAAAAATGTGGTATTTGGCATTCTATGAAGGGAGAGTTTTGTAGTCTCTACGCTCAGCTGGGGTTGGAGAAGATGGCTTGATGAGCTGTGTGGTTACTATGTCAATCTTCATTGTGCAACTTGTAGGTTGATTTGAGTGTAATGTAGGAGTCCAAGACTAATTATATTGGCCTTGGATCTTGTGCTCCAACTATTCATGATAATATACAAAACAAGCATTTAATAGTTGAGAAAATCCTATATGCACTGATATTAGATACATCATTACCATCGATGCATACATGCTATGTATCCAAAATTTGAATTTCAAATTTTAATTTATATTTTTTTCATTTATCAAAGACGGATAATATATATACTATCATTTTATAAAAAAATTAATCATTAATTAGTAATGGATACAATAGATTTAAAAAATAAGATTTTAATAAAATCTAGGTTTTCCTATTCTCGGTACCTTAAGAGTATAGAATAAGCACATAAAAAAACAAGATGATGGACTCACCATAAAACTTTAATCTTTACATTCCCATCATAAATTTAAATAGAATACAGAATAGAAGAACACAAACACACGTGTACTCTACTTAAACACAAATTGAATAGGCAAACACTGTTTAATAGAAAAATTTTCAAATATATTCCGATAAATGTGCCTTTACTCAAAAAATAAGGTATTGCAATCAAAGAAGATGAATTAGTGTATAAAGACATTTCAGTTGAGTGTGGCAAGTACAACGTAAACTTTTTATATTTTAAGTTTTCTCGCTCCTAATTATTGAGTTCAAGATTTCAATTTTACACTTGACAAAAATACGATTCTAAGTCACGTCTCTTCTGACCATTGGGCAAACTCCACTCATAGTAGATAACTATTAAGCTTAAATGCTATATCGAAACGTCAATTTATTTGCTGATCGAATCAATTTAACATTGCCTAAGTACTCTAGCATGCTTCATGACTCATGAGTGATAAAAGATTTGGTACTTCAATATATCATCCAGGTATAAAGCAATTTAGAAGTGGGAATAAATTGTTTAGTTTTCATGTAGACCCTATTGACTTGGTCAGAATTGCTTAGGCTATATTCCGAGCACTCAATTGTATAATGTGCAACGACCAATAGTACTATATCTCTTTCTGTGCAATGACTAAAGATGCAAATCACCAACCTTGGAAGATATGCAATCCAAAAAGACACAGTTTTATAGTACTTGGCAGACAAAATCTCATCTGAATCCACGTGAAAAAGAAAAAAAAAAATTGATGTAGAATCTCAGTAGGGCATTTCTGCATTACCATTACGAAGATTATAATTCAGGGAATACAACAAAATTTTTAACATTTTATCTAATCACCTTTTTATCTCACGTACACATTTTCGAATTGTCACAATAAAATTTTTCTGCAAGCAATCCTAATAACAGCAATTGAAGCAGAACCTTTATTTCCTCGTATAATTTTTTGTTGAGTTTGTTTTCATATATATTCATTTCCATTTCAAAAGCCTATTTAGGAGGATAATTAACGAGAAGTATGTTGTCCTAGTTCTAAATTTTGCACCTTGATTGCTGATATAATGTGATAAAGAAGATGTTTGTAAATTTTCTGGTGGTTTACCAAACTTATCATGAGAACAAATGCAATAAATTAGCTCATCCATAAAACATATAAAACCTAATGATTCACGGGGGGTAAGTAGAACATCTTTTCATGCAAGAAATGAATCGTAGGTTTCAACATACAAACGTGACATGTCGGAGACCTTGTTAATCTTTGTGCTATATTATTTGTCATTATCCTTATACCATCACCAAACTCGCTCATAAATCTGAAAAGTCAATAAAACTAAATTAAGTATCCCTGGTACTAAGCCTGACATTAATCTGAGATTGATTAAAAAAATTGCCTAGTTTCATCACCTCTGTCGAAAGTAGAAATCTAGTGGTTGTCACCTTCAGATTTACTCCAAGTGATAATAAAAAAAAAAAATAGCAGAAATTCATCCTTTAGTGGCAATCAGATTTGCAATCGTCAGATACAGGTGATTCCTATCAGATTGGGATTCTTTTGTTGAAGTGGACAATTACTTGAGGCCAAAAATACCTCAAATTCTGATTGACTTCGCGAAGCTGGCTATGCGGCTTTGCCTACATGATAGGGAAGCCTATTTACCCAAAAATGTAGATTAGGAGAATCAGGACTCAAACGCTTGTTAAGTTTGTTTGTAAATGTGAAAAGCAGCAAAATGATTGTAGTACAATATCATACTTTAGCCCCCAAAAAAATGGCAATATTGTCCGAGCAACAAATAGCCACTTGAGCAAATTTTGCAATATTATGGATTGCATTACCAATCGTTAATTGAACACTGCATTTTGAACAAGGATGGATAGAGTTGTTTATTAAAGCAAAATCTGCTATTAGGTTCACAATTCGAATCCTGAACCTGACAATTGAGGGTAGAAAAGGGGTGAGGAGGGGAGTGAGGGTTTGATTGGATGGTATGATTGGAAGAATTATAAGTAGAAATTCATGAGTTCAAATCTCCTACTTATTATAAAAAATGCCGACCATATACAATTAGTGTTTAAACATTTGTCATCTTTAAAATGATTACAATTTGAGAAAGAACCATACATACATACATACATACATATACCAATACACAGTACATGTTTTCACGAAAGAATGAATAAAACAATATTCTCTATTAGCAGATCAATCTTGATTAAAAGCTTTTTTCATGTCTTTCTAAAATAGATTTTATTTATAGTTTTGCACGTTTGAAAGGTTTTAAGGAGATAGTCCACAAGCATCTACACATATCATATAATCATTCCCCTGAGTTTAATACTTTTCAATTTTTGAATTTCCTCTTAGTTTTGTCCTTACTCCTAGTTTTACCAAGACATATTTGCGAGTTTTTACCTTTGATTAATGCTAGGGAAAAGCACATAGATATTGGGCGTTGTGATATGGAGTAAGCCCGAAATCGACACCTAAACTACTCCCCATGCGTAACATTCTACGTATGCTCTTTGAATAAAGGTCTATTGTTGTTTGCTTGAATCGTTGTATTTATTGGTTGAAGATTTGATTGATCTAACAAAAGATTTCAGCTGTCATCACGTTACAGTGTTCTCAATTTTTTGATGCTCTTTATTGATGTAGCATTGACTTCTTTTTTTTATCCGTTTACATTTTGCGCTGGAAGATGAATCAACATATTCGATACTCGAATCAAATTTGGTTAGGTAATAATCCATTCGAGTTTGGTTCACAAACTGATCAAGCCAAAATTGAACAACATTTTATAGTCGATAACTTTCAAATCTGGAAAAAAAAAGTTCATTCAAATTCTATTTGACAAATAAATAAGAAGTTTGAACAAAATTTTATACTCGTTAAAATAATCAAACAAGTTTGAACACTTAAGGTGTTCGAATTGATTGGATTCATTTACACCCCTATTTATGTTTTAAAGTCCTAATTTGTGTATTCGGCTAGTCCGTTGTTTAATGCACCACATCTCACAACTAAAACCAGCTCCATAAGTGAATTCTACTTTTGTTGCAAAAAAATGTCTATTTGATAAGACCTATTGATTCATTGAACATTTGATTTTGGATTCAAGATGAGCTCTTATTACTGCTTTGGGCAATTACAGTTTTGTTAAGCTATTTTCTAAGTCTTATTCCAAAGTAGTCTGTTACAAAGCATAGTTTCGTGTAAATTCCATGGCAAATAAGTCCATTTTTCAAAAGATGGCCCGTCTTCATCAAACCTATCGTCATTACTACTTTAGATTTTAGTTGCATTTGGTGAAGCAAATTTATTAGAAGTGAAAATTCGTATTTAGTTAACAACATTTTCATTATCTTTTTGTTATTTGGAAATGAACAATAAGCAACTATTTTGCTACTCTCAAAAGCTTTGCTTAGAAATAATCTTTCAAAGATGTGATTTAAAAAGTGAAACTAATATAGCCTTGGGTTGCCTTCCAAGCAGCGCCTTTCTTTAATATTTTTTGCTAGACATTTTCACTGTTAGTCACGGAAAATAAAACTTGTAACTCGTTTCAGTGTTTCATATTCTATTTAATCCTTGATATCCCTCATAAGGAGAGTAATCCTTGAGCACACGAGCTACGGTCTTCCATGAATTAGTAAGATGGTCCCAACTGGAAGAACATTGGGTCTGTTCGGATTGAAGATTTTTGTGGAATTTTTTTAAATAATACTGCAACACTTTTTTATATGTGATATATGTGAAATAAAATATTATTAGAAAAAAAAGTGGTCGAAAGACGAGTCTACAATGCAACTTTTTTTTTGTTTGGTAAAAAAATCTCAATTCAAACAAGTATGACCCAATTTAAACACCTCAAGTGGACTTTAATAGCTCAGCCCAACCCAACCCAAGCCCAATTATCTTCCGCCCTGATTAGCTATCATCTTCCGCGCCAAAAAAGTCAAAATAAAATCAAAAGAAAAAAATAGACTGGGAGGACGAGGGAGGAGGGAGGAGGAAGGAGAGAGAGAGAGGGGGGGGAGGGTTTGGGGCAGAAGAAATCAGGGATGTTGGGGAGAATTAGAAGAGCTTCAATTAGCTCTCTGGAACTATTAGAGATGGAGGAAAGGCCATCTCCCAAATTGATCAAGACGACCCTCTCTCCATCTATGGTAAATATCCCACTTCCTCCTCCTCCTCCTTTGTTTCTTTCTTTAATTATGTTTCTAATATTACTGCAACCATTCATTGCTTGATTCTTTCCTTTTTTTTTAGTATTTTCTGCTATTAAATGGTTTAATGTCTAATTGTTTATGAGGAATTAGGATGATTCTTTAAGACCCTTTTAGGATCTGATTTGATGAATGAGTTTTTTTTTTTGGGGGATATTTTTTAAGTCTTTTTATGGGTCTGGCTGAATTAAGTAGGAATGGTATGCTGGGATAAGAAAATGGTAAACAAGTTTTTAATTTTTTTGATCACTTTACTTTTAATAGTAGTAAGGTACACAATTAGATGTGCAAACTGTACAAATCATAACCTTGTGCAGTTTGATGTGTTTCTTCGGATATTGAACTTTGTTATGAAAAGGGCTGTCCTAAGTTCCATTTGCTTGTGGTAGAATGAAGACTGGAGAGGCATTAGGCATAATTTTCTCACTAAAAAAAGAACCCTTGTTTAGAATCAGCAGTTATCAAGAATGAAAAAGAAATAAAGAGAAGTTCTGGGCTGATAGAACTGAAGTTAAAATGACTACCGACTACTGTAGGGTATGAATGAGACTACAGTTTGACAGGTATTTTTTTTTTAATTCCTTTTCCTTTTTCATAGGATATATGTATGATAATTTTCTCTGCAGAATAGCATTTTATGTATCACAATGATAAATGATGGATGACGATTCGACTTCTTGGTTTCCCTTTATTTCAGAGAGCACTCTTATGAAGCTCAAAGAAGGCTCTCTACGTTGTCAAAGCCTGCCCCAGCCGAACCCTCTTGCACGGATGTCAGTTGCAGTACAGCAAAGTGATCCTCCCTGCAACAATTGGCGCTGATTGTTCTTCCACTGATTTATCTCCTCTGTCCAATGCAGATCAACATATACCTAGGAGCTCAACGACACGAAGGGCCAAAAATTTGTCTGTTCTTTACCTGTTTTCTAAATATAAGAGTCCTAAAAATGCTCCTAACTCATCGGAAGAGGAAGCCATGATGTTAGAGAACGTATGCTCTTCTGCTAGTGCTTCTTCCACTGACAGCATTTCTCAGTTCATGAGCAAACACAGACAGCACTTGCCGGAGGAATGCTTTCATTCTGGGATGATTCAATAGCAAGAAAGAATAAAACATAACTGCAACCTAATTTTACATACAATGTTGTATTACTTTCATTGGCAGGTGATAAATAATGTAGTTCCTATTTTTTAAACAAATAACTTTAATTTGTTGCATCAAGGATTTCAGCAAGACTTCTGGAGAATGATGCTCTCAAGAGTTTGAACCATAAGATTCCCCATTTGGCCTTTGGCCAACTGCACTTATCCTGAGAAAGAGCTGTAAAAATGCTTAAACAGGCTAAAGAGGATATCTGAGATGGAGCAAGCCCTTGTAACTGCTGAAATGAAGATTATTCTTGTTGTATTGTCATATTACCTGTCGTATGTATTTCACCTATGGACATCCAGGCAGAATACCATATTATTCCTGTGTCTTTTGATTATTTGATTTATTTCTCTTCTTGTACTCGACCTTATGGCCGTGACAACTTCATTTCTTGTACTCGACCGTGTCTTAAATCTATAAACTAATAGTAGCATTTACTCCCTAGTTTTAGACATGTTATTCGCGATGAACTATTGTACCAATTATAGATTATAGCTTTTTAATTTGGCTTAATAAATTACTGAGTGTCTCTCTTTGAGCATAACTTTTGACCTGAGCAGCAGGTACAAGCGTGGAAGGAGCAATACAGCGACGAAGAAAAGAAGTACTCTGATTGTAAACATTGTTAACATTTCATCCTGCATTAGTTATGCAGTGATTGGTCATACCAGATGACCATACAATCATCAAAGGCATCGTATATATCCTTCTTTCGGAGCTCTGACCAAGAATAACCTTGACCGCCTAAGCCTTTGGGATTACAGCTTGGATGACACCAGCAACAATTTGTATTGAACTTAGTGGTGATATTGTAGCGAGCAAAAAGAGTAAACTATTCTGGGAACAATGTAATTAATTAAGTATCATCACAAGGAAATACTTATCTACGCTTGACAGATTTGCACTATTTCAGCTTTTATCTTAAATCCTTGACTGGCCCAAAAAAATAAACTTGTCAGCATTATGAACACAGTGCAGAATGAATTTGCATGTACAATGGAGTTTTGCAGCCCTATACTCTGCATACATGCCATACAGATCTCGCGGTAGGTGCTCTGCTTGCATGCCTCTATACAGACCAAATGTTCATCTTTTGGGCTTTGCTGAGGGTTACCATTTTCATAGGAGGACCCTGCACATTCTATCTAAAAGGAATTGAAGCAATACTGCAAAACTTGATAGAAAGAAAGGTATCTTTTTATTTCTTTCTGTTCCCATTTCACTGATACATAAAAATATGTGGAGTTAATACGTAAAATCATGCGTGGAATTACTGCAACAATAGAGGTAGAAAACTCAATTAATCTGCCTTCTAGAGGTGGCTGTTGCCTGTTGGAGTAACCTCCCAAAACAAAAATAACTCGTGACAATGTGACTAAATATCATTCAATCACCCATGGTTCTTGAACCGGTATCCATTCCATATTTCGCCTTCTTTGAACCACGAGACCTGCAGGAGGGACAAACAAGATGAATAGTGAGGGAATCACTACTGAACACAAGTTATGTTCTTCAAGTTGGTCCATATTCGTATAGGGACTTCTTTTATGGCAAGAACCATTTCAGATGAAAAAAAAATAGAGCTCAAATAGCCAATCATTCATCCTATGTCCATCCTTACAATTTCATTACCAGAAATCACCATTCTGGTTACCATGCATCCATATGAGACAACTTAAACTAGTCTACTCTCTAACCTATACATTTATGAACTTGTCAGACACAAATTTGTCAGATGCAAAAAGCTAGCAGTTTCTATCAAGAGTAACGCATTTGTAAACAACATTGGAGAATGAGGGATGGGATATCCTAGAGCAGCCTATTCATTGTGATGTATTAAGGTTCTCTGACATTAAATGGGCTTGCCATGTGAATGTACATGCACAAAGACATACTGACATTGCACTTGCACCAAAACAGATTATTAAAATGAGATGCTAAATGTCAAGATTTCCATAAATTGAAGTTCAAATAGGAAGTACAAACACATAAGACCAACTTCAAGCATTATAGAGAATAACATCCTTGGAGAACGTTGATTTATCCAAATTATCAAACTCATACAAATTTACTTTATCCTATATCCAACTTCAATGAATTTCCTTTAATCAAATGAATAAATATGTAAGAAATATCAGAATCATCTAAGCAAATCACATCAATGCATCAAAACTGCAGAGCGTTACCTATTTCACGCTTGCCATTCTCAGGGCTGTCACTACCATGAACCAACATTCCTGTCCACCAAAGATCGCCAAATAATTAGTATTTTAGATTGTTGCTTAGAGAGCAAAAAAAAAAAAAAAGAGTCCATATCTATTCGACATCAAGTTCCAAGCTTATCAGATTAAAGATAGAAAAAACTAGGACCTAACCTTCCTGTTTGTACAGGCCAGATCCCTCTGATTGTGCCTGGTTCAGCTTGAAGAGGATTTGTTAGCTCCTATCAGTTTACGAGCCAGATGCAACCACACAAACACCCTCCCATGCCTAGCCAACAATATAACATTTTTTAAAAATGTTCATAGAATCCATGATTTTCTAGAATTATTTATCTTCAAAATTTAACAAGTTGTTTAAGAGGGTGAAGGCTAAAACAAGGACATACCATGGAAACAACAGGACCAGAAGTAATGTAATTGAATTAATTTTAGGGAAGAATGGCTTCGACTGCAGCTCCTTATAATGCTCCTATATCATCATAAAAATTCATAAACAAAGAACACGAACTGCTTAGTTTTAAAATTAAAATCCGAAGAACACTCAAGCTGGAATCTACTATCAAAATTGGTCTCAGATTAGGCCAATTACACTTCATTTGTTACAGGCTGCTGCCCAAAAAGGAGAAAATTCAAAAGTCAAACCAAAAGGGCAGATCCTAAGTCGGGCCTTTCTTGACACATGTAAAGCTTCAGAAAGCAAACCTCAGCCAATTCCTTGGGGCAATTGAAAAAGCTTCAACCCTGTTAGCTTAAACCCTTTTTTCTCAAATCTTGAAATTATCTCCCCAACCTAAATTCAGCCCAAATTTTTCCAAATCAAAAGATCGTGATAAAACCAATAATCAAGAACTAAACTTTATAATGAAAGATACAACAAGAAGCTTACAAGACCACGTTGAACACCATCTGGCTTAACCATAATATAAGTCTGCTCGACTTCCTGCACCCAAAATCAATGTCAAAATTGTAAAAATTTCTCAACTGGGAATCCCCATATTACTCGAAATACTTCTTATCTTAAAGGTATACAGAAAACTTCAAATAAATGTAGTACCAGGGAAGCAAACTAAGTGAGGAAGGAAAACGTGGGTTTTGCGTGAGTTTTTGGGAGCATGGGGAGAAGATTTGGGGCATGAGAATAGATGGGATGGTGGCTGAAATGCTGCTAGATGCCGGTGGAGGGTGAGATTGGAGGCTGAGTAGGATAAACTGA
Source organism: Coffea humblotiana (assembly GCA_023065735.1). Taxonomy (NCBI): domain Eukaryota; kingdom Viridiplantae; phylum Streptophyta; class Magnoliopsida; order Gentianales; family Rubiaceae; genus Coffea; species Coffea humblotiana. Next base: position 8,122,587 of record CM041211.1, read on the forward strand.
CTGAATTTCTAGCCGTTAATGAGCTGACCGAAGAAGAAGAAGAAGGTAGGAAGCATGCAACACGAGGGCTGGGGATGGCTCCTCCCAACGCTACAGCCAAAGTCTCCATCTTCTGTTTCCCTGTCCTGAGGTAGCAGCGTATAAAATTGAATTGGAGAAAGATGCAATTGCAAATATTCCCTTGGGAGCATAGCCAATATTTTTTTTATCATATTATCAAGGGATAATTTCAAAATCCTCCCTTGAGGTTTCTGACAACTTCACTGACCTCACTTGAGGTTTGTAAAATTACACTAAGCTCCCTTGAAGTTAAGATTTTGATAACAAAATCAGTCCAAATCAGAAAAAATGTCATTAAAAAAGTACTTTGAAAAGAGAGGTAAAACTCTTATTCCACAAATGCCCTTTATGTTTGTGTACAAGTTGTATTGTAAAGGAATAAAAAATATATTAATAAAAGTGAAGGAAGGTGAATGCAAATAACAAAGAAACAAAAAAAAGTAGCAACCAACTTTCTTTACAAAATTAAATCAACGACTAGTGCATTGGATTATAATGGCTATTTTTTTTATGTCTTTACCATTTTGCATGTAAAGGCAACAAGAAACATTAACATGGATCTCATTTTCACTTCAAGTAGCAAAATTTGGTACAGAAAAATAGTGATTTTATGTAGATTTCGCAAGTTGAAGGTGAAGCATAGGTGCAGAAACTAAAGCCCTATCAAAGTACAAGAGGAAATCATAAAATTCACTTGCATACTTTAGCATCAAGAACAAATATTGCAAATGCCAATCGCAAGGCAACTATGAAAAATTTTAAAGAGTACAAAACATCCAAACAAATTGCTGTTTGGTGTATCAATTTCTGAGAGTGAACAAGTATTTTGATACATCAATTGGCACCATTTTGTAATTGCAAGTTATTGTTCATCATTAAAAGTTTTCTAATAGCTATTTTTGTTATTTAGTTACTAACAATTAATTAGTTCCCTAATTACTTAATTGCTGGATGTTAGTTTTCCAATAAGACATAATATCTTAGGACATATGAATAATTTTTCTCCAATAAGACACTATAAGGAAGGTTAATGTTATTTTGCAAACCTCAAGGGAGACGAGTGAAATTGTTAGAAACCTCAAGAGAGGTTTCCGAAATTATCCCTATTATCAGTTGATACTCTTTTTCTTTTCTTTTTTTTTCCCTCTTTCTATTTTTGGTATTCTTGGGGTTCAAATTGTCTCTAGCAAATAGCAAGTCAATTATTATCCAAAGATTCAAAAAAAAAAAAAAGTAGCAAGTCAATATTCGTGTATTATTGTGCGAGTGATAGGTGGAGAGAGGAATTTTCATCCAAATGTTACCAATGGAGCTCTTTATTTAGGTAGTTGATCCATTAAAAAGTAAGAGCAATGGCACAAACAGTTACTAAATTATTAGGCTTTTTGTTTTGGTTACTCTAACCAAAAATGATCATTTAACTAATAAAAAAGTAAAAATCTTTTTGTCGCCATAACTAGTAAATTCTTACGTTTTTAGTCACTCAACTAATGAAAATATACACTTTTTTGTCATAAAAATGTATGTTTTAATTAGTTGAATTCCCATTTAAATATAGTGACCAAAATAGAGAATCTGAAATAGTTTGATGACAATTTGTGCCATTTACTCTAATCTTCGTTTCGGATAAAACGACTATTCAAATTATGACTTTGTGATGCCAAATATTAGTAACAAGAATTTCTCATAATGAATACATTCAAGATTGTTTAAAATAAGTTGATTTTATAGATATTTGGAAATCAAAAAAATAGTTGAGGTACCTCATTCAATTTGCCATAGTGCAAACATTTGAATTTTGATCACTAAACTAAATTAGTCACCTAAAAAAGTATATTGACTTTCTTTTTTTGGAGAATAGTAGAATATAAAATGAATGTTAAGATAGCAGCAATTTGTGAAAGATAAAAGAGGTGGTTCCAAAATGCGTTGATCACGTAATTACAAAATTTTCACCTTATAGTGACTTATCCAAACAAACCTCACGGTCGATGAAAATTGATAGCAATCATAGTTCTATTAAGTTAGGCATACCAAGAGTTGCCAAAAAGACGCTCAATGACATGCGAAGAAATTTAGCAAATACTTGAAAATGCTTCATCTAATATTTTCTTTGGATTACATTGCATGAATATGCAATAGGCCAGAGCAGAGAATCTACTCAATAATTGGTTCGAGGCCGTGTTGCTCACCAGCAGTGGATCATATGTTAGATTTGCCTAGTCAGACTGAAAAAGAAAGAAGAAAGATGGCAGTTTGTTGGAAGAATCAACTACTTCTATCAATCATCCATCGCAGAAGATCATTTGGACCCGTTACATTTGTGAAAACTTCACCCGACCACAGCAATATATTCCTGTTTGATCTTATTCTAGTTCGATATTTTAGTTTCCCTCGTCGTGGATAGTCAAGAAGTAGTTTTTTTTTTTTCCTTTTGTGGGAGCGGGAGATGTTCATGTTTAACTATTTCATGTAATAACTTAGAAGAAAAAGTGATGCACAGTTCATGTTGTCAACGAGACACATAAGTAATAATAATAGAGTAAATTTTTTACGCACCGTTAGCTAGTGTATACACGAACAGGTATAGATGTATTATCACGTAATCTAATTTCAAATTTGAAATTCACTTTATACATAGATGACATATATCTATACCTATTAATATAAAAAATCCACTGCACTGACAATGGATAAAAACTCAAGTATCTAGTTCGAAACCAATTGTCTCAATTAAGCTGGACAACAGTTATATGTGTTGTAGCATAATGATTTTTCGAATGACAACTTTTGTTGAAAAAATTTCAACTGGTTTCATCATGCTTTAATCCCTTCTCTTTTTTTTTCTATATATGGAATGCATTTGATAGACATCTAAAACGTGGGCTTCACAAATTTGATGTTTTTTCTTGATTTATTAAATGAAGATGGCCTCCAAAACTGAGTGTCAGTAATATATTTCCCAACTCCACCAGCAGTGGTGTGCTGACACGAGACTTCCCATAAGATCCCACATCGACGAGAAAGCAACTATTTTCCTCCTTTATTTAACGTTGTCCTCAGCCCGTAGGCCGTCCCTTCGGGGACATCCGATAAAATTGGAACGATACAGAGAAGATTAGCATGGCCCCTGCGCAAGGATGACACGCACAAATCGAGAAATGGTCCAAATATTTTTTGGCAATTTTACGCATACCCGGATACCCCCACCCAGGTCATTTTACCAAAATACCCACTTCATTTGTTGAGCTTTCCAGACTAGGGAGTGTTTTCTTCCGTCCCTTCCAAACTCCTAGTTGGTCTCCATCTTATTCAATTTTTGTTTTCTTTTTCAGTCCCATCCCCTGGATTTATAGAATTATTGTGCTATGATACATTTAATTTTTGACCGTCAACTTTAGAGTGTGTTGTGTTATTTCTGAACACGATTGTAAGCGTAATATCCCACATATTGATTATTTATTTCTTGAATTTAATCCAAGATCGATTGAGCAAATCCGCACTTTAATTTTTTTCCTTTGTTTTAATTCAACTTGTGAAATTAGTGACCAGTCCCCTAGTATTCATAATTACAAACTGCTAAATATGCTACCTGGTGTTAAATTATTTGTTGGTACTTCTATTTGAAGTTTAATCTTGGTTTCTTGTACTATTATTTCTTCCCACCTTGCCTTTTTAATAGTTCTTTAAATTTGTTTCTTAGAACCTCTTGTTTCATGTCAAAAGTAGGACATTTACTTTGAGACGGAGAGAATAGTGAAGCACATCTTTACTAGAGCAAGTTGTTGTTGCAGCCATGTCTGACATGTTAATAAAATTGACATGGCTAAACAAAAACTAAACTACAATTAGTTAGGCCATTTTGGCCATCAGTGAATCAGAAATGTCCCATCTGTACATCAAAACTCAGTCAGTAAGCAGTTCAAACCACCAATACTAGTTTATTTCATCTTTTCATCACCTCAACAGGTCACACACTATTCAGAAGGCTTATTTTCACTCCAAATTCAGTGACTGTAATCACTGAATCTTGTTGCTACATGCAGTGTAGCAGATGATCACTCACTGCTTTTATTGGAAAAGCTCCCAATTCCCACTAACCAGCTGGATTGCTTTATTTTGGCATAGCAACTTGAATGCAATCTTCATGAGTGGTTAAGTGGAACATGTTGAATTGGGAAGCCATGACTCAGCATTTCCAGCATGAAGTTGCAATGATGGGCTTTGATTTCCAGCCAAGAACCAAGCAGCCCTTCTCTTCCACAATGGTATAACCTTCACAGGAATTAGTCTTTGCCAACCATTGCTTAGCCTGTGCTATCATCTTGATTGGCGCAGCCTGAAATCCGGCGCGGCTCATCCTCCTTCGCCACTGATCCACCCTCTCATGCCTTTCCAGCCTAGCAGGCCCCTCGCAACTCACAATGTTCTTGATTTCCTCTGCGAAGTAGAACTGCTCCATCTTGGCACGCCTAGTGTCATATTTAGGCAGCATTGCGTCGAGGGAGTCAAAAATCGCAGAGTAGTAATGCAGTGCTTCCATAAACCTCCCAAGAAAAAATGGTCCATTGTGACTCGAGTCCTGTTCAACAAGAACCAAAACCTTTGGTGAAAGTTCATGAATTATCTGCAATACTGAGTTGAGAGCCCCTCTACTCTCTTTCACCACACAATGCAGCTGAAGGATGCTATTAACAACAAGGACTTCACCATCAAGCACTTTAATATCTTGAGGCTTCAGGTTTTCCAAGTTGCTTTCCACCACTGAAAACTCCAAATTTATTCCAAGACTGCGTGCATAGGCCTCAAGCTCATCTCCTATGACCTGGAAACGTTCCACGGACAGGCCAACTGCAGTGATCCTAAGGCGTCGAGGAGGTTGGCCAGCACGATTGGCGAGGCTCTGAATCAGCCTACGCATTGCTGGCCATGTGGCAAACCAAGGGTCATCCCCAAGTCCACCACATGGACTAAACACTCTCCCTCAAAGGCTTCCAATATGGAAGAATTCGCAACATAGTGGCCAAACCGTATGTACGGGCAAGTTTCATAAACAAGGCATGAAGCCTCTTCCCTTTTATCCGAATTAACATCCATGATGTTCATCTTTGGTGCAACATAGCCCACTGTCCCCAGTGGTTGAACCAATGCCAGCCGGTCAGCCAGTCCCTGCACGAAACAGGAGGCCACACGCTGGAAGGAAGATCCAAAAACCAATGCTTTGGCTCGAAGTTCAGATAATAGGACAGAGGCATGAGTCTTGTCCCTGCAAGCTACAGCTTCAGCACAAGAAATGAGGAGTTGGACTAATTTCGTCCCATCTCCGTTATCGTCTTGATCTTCATTTCCAGCATCCTGATGAGAACCACTGATGGCCTCTTCAACAGCCTCTGCAGCAAGGTACCTTTGAGTGTAAGTCCAAATGTGATCGCGAAAATGATGCCTCGCGAGGCTGTTAACACTGTTGATACTACTCGTACGATAAATGCTTCCACTTCCAGAGCTCGAAAAGCTGCTGGAGCTGGAGTAACTGATAGAACTTTTATCAAATAGAATCAGTACAGTTAACAGTTCTCTTCAGCCTCTTCTGGTCACCAGTCTCATCAGACAATGTAGGAATCCAGAGAAAGGATGCATTTTCCAACATTCCCAGAAAAGGCTGGCACATTGGAGAAAATGATTGTTCTGAAACCTGGATCAAAAGATCCTGCATCAGACACCTCAAAATTGCACTCATCATTACACGATTCAGCAGGGTCCAAAATACCAGGGGCCATCTTTTTCTTTTTCTTTTCTTTTTGTTTTAATGATAATTTGTGAGGACCTTGAAAGAACCATTTTAACCACCAGGGCTGGTTTATATAGCAAGATATAACTACCAAATTTTCTTGTTCGTTAAACACAATAAAGTTTGTCAAATACTTTAATGCCAAAAATAATATTTAAAACGATTTTCTCTATTAAAATACATAGAGCAATTCGAACAAAATACAATTAAAGTCTGTTTTGTACACATTCCTAATTTCTTGGAGCTTTATATACTTTGTACTTTGCTATCTTCTAGAATCAGGGTTCGTGATTAATTTATTATATAAATTTTTGCGACTCGAGGTTTGTGAATCCTGCAATTAAATATGATGGCTTTACGAAATAGTAGAAAGAATGATGGTTCTATTTCTATTGGCTGATGAGTTTTACAATTTGCATGCTTCTTTGTACTTTCTTTCTTTTTTATTCACTTTTCTGTCCACTCCTCATTTGTTGATGCCCTAAAGTATGATAATTAGAATGATGATCATTATGACGTTCATTAATGATCATTATGATGAAAAAAAACCTGAGTATGATAGCATCAGTAACAGTAATTTTGAAGGCCTAATACTTGCAATCTGGACAAACCCAAAAGTAGTCTCACCTTTTTAGTTTGTATTTGCAGAATTTACATATGTTTCTCTTTACACTTGACAAGATGATTAAGCATATTGGGAGTAGTTCATCATCTGGAAAGTAGTCAAGACTTGTTTCTTGAGTTATCAATCCAATCTTACTTTTAGCATTGCTCGAATGCTATGATTTAACAACATTTCAATTTTGAACTCTGATTTTACCATTTATATCAGAGGTGAAAAAGGGAAAAAAATCGCTTTCGATACAACTTCTTTTTCTCTTATCCAAGCAAAAGTACTAACGATTGGCGTTATAAGAATTCTACATTATTACATGATTTAAGTACTCTGTTAATCATACATCACAGCGCATCACATTTCTTTCGATTTAAGTCGCTTAATCATACATCACATCGCATCACACCACATCTTTTGCCAAAAAAGTACACTGTTCTTCGAGGGAATGCCTAAAATGTAACAAAAGTCGGCTCTAAATCATACTATTTCATTACAGCACTAAAATATCTGTGCATCTCCTAAACTTAAATCAATAATTTTTGGTGGAAAGTGGGGGGTTTTCTTCACTGGCAATGAAGCTTTAAACCAATGGAATAAGAGTTTCAACAGTGGCTTCAAGAATCGGCATTAAAGATTTTATTCAGCCGGCCCACATTGGGGAATGAAGTAACACATTATTATTTTTTCTGGGAATCGCATAGTTACTTCCATTTCTCCTAATTTTATATGCTTTCTTGATTTATAAAATACAAGGCATCTCTGTACGGTTTTGGCTTGTAGCATTTGGATATTAGCATCCATCATTAATTCCTGTCGATACAATCTTGGTAGTATATTCTTTTTCAATTCATACTCCAACTCCCAACAAGAATTCTGTTGTGTTACTTGTGTAAATTCATGCTTTATACATCTGCTTATAGCAGTCTTCAAAACTGAAGATTTTAAATAGCTAAAGCAATGATTGGTGAAGATTAAGAAACAAATAACTAAAAAATTACAGGTTAACGTGACCTTTTGCTTTATTTACTATAAAATAGTTAGTTGCAAAAAGCTTCATAGTTTCTAGATTGATAACAAGAAAACTCTCTTAGTTAATACTGAGTGCATATTCCATGTCAACATCTAGCTCCAACTCAAGTTTACACCACTTGAAACTTGAAAGCCCTTGATGGGCTGTGAGAAAGATGGCAAGGGCAACCTCTTATTTGTTCATAGAATTTAATTTTGAAGTCCCTTTTGAAGGGTACTGGAAATTCAAACTAATTTTAATAGAGTTTATTGTGACATTTCTTTAAATTGTAGTACTAATTACTCCTCAAGATCCAGCTCAACTCATTTTACTCAATTTTCAAGAGCTTTGATAACTTACCTTAATATGGGGATTTGGTCTTGTAAACTCTAAAGAATTAATCTTAAATACATTGACAGTGCATACACTGATTGGATGCATGACATATATACAAGATTTAGCTTTTAAATTCAAATTAGATCATATGTCGTGCATGTAATGATGAAAGTGCATGTACCATCAGTGTATTGAAGATTAATCCAAATGTGAGCTAATTATGCTTTACAAACTAATTTCTTTTTTGTCTCTTTTAAGTCCAAATACTCAATCATTGCGGTTGAATTTGACAATGAATCCTTGCTTCCATCTTGTTAAACTGCAGCCTGCATGTTTAGTGAAAACCAATTGTCAGTTTAAGTAAATTCAAAGGACTCACAGATGTCAAGAATAGAGGGTTCTGACAAATTTCATAATAGAATATTCTATCTTCTACATTTATGCTTACAGGTTAACAAATTATTCCGTATGTCATTTTGTGATAAGTCTGCTATTCGATCTTTGTTCTTTCTTTCATCCTTTTGTTCTTTTGCAAATTTGATTATTATCAATGTCCAGATGGCACAAGAGTACCCAGATGAATCTGTTGTTTTATCATAATGCAAGAGATACTTACTATGGATTGGAGATGTTTAAGATCATGCACAAGCAGAGGAGCAAGACAGCCTAATTTGTTCACTGAAAAGTGATATCATGGTTTACCACGTTTTGTGATTTGTCTCTCTCTTTATTTTTTTTAATTTTTTTTTTCTGACATCGAAAGAATTCCTCCTCTTTAGGGCTGTTTAACCCATGAAACAAAAATTCCAAAAATATAAGATGAAATATAAATATATTAAAATTTCAAAAATATCATGCAAGTGATTTGTTGGACTTGCATGAGCTTTTAGTCATTTAAAAAAAAAAAAGAGTTTTTAGTCAAAATTAATTTTTTTTTTGGGTTGCAAACTTGCAATATAAAGTAACTTCCATAATTTTTTTTTCTTATTTTGATACGAACAAATAAGATTCAATACATTCACGATTTTTTTATCCACAAATTATATGACAATTTGTTTAAAAACTTAATATCACATGCAAAGAAACCTATTTTGAAAGAGGACATAGATATAAAAATGAGAAATAAGATAAATTAGTGTCTTTGATGTATAAAAAATACTTTACGGATCGAATATCTGCAGATCACAAAATATATATATATATATATATCGAATCTGATCCGCATAACTTCTTTATTCGGATATGATCCAATTCGCATATAATCCGACGGATCGGATCGGATCATATCATCGGGTTTTTCGAGTCGCCGGGTCAAGATGCACACCTCTGCTCCTCTCTCCAATGTTATCTGTTTGACATCAACCGTATTCTGCTCCATGCTATTCATCAATCAATACCTCCAAATGGGACTGCAAAAACTACTACACAAGCTGGAGGATCTCATGCTAATAGTCAGGTCAAAAGTATTTTCCACAGTTACAGAATATTGATCTTGCATATCAGTCTACATGAAGTCACTTTTGCCTGTGTCATGGACAAGGAACTGATTTGGTGCCATACAATTTAGCATTGGCACCTACAATTAGTGGTTAAATACTTGAGCATCAGCAATGAAAAGCATCACATCAGAAGAGCCTGAGATATCTATTTCTAAATCAGTAAGTGTACAGTTACTAGTGTATTACAATAGACTTTATCTATACCAAGAATGATATATGTCTCAATTTTTTTGTAAACCGCCTGCTTTTCTTCATGTGTTATTTTACTGTCTCCAAAATATCCTTCTGAGGTACCCGCGTCTACGTCCTCGTCTTGAATTTTTATCTACACCAATACAGGAAAAAGCCCAAAAAAAAAATAAGCAACACATGAAAAATGTTAATGAACTATGAACTCGAAAGCTGCTGTTGTGGGGTGACACACTGCCAGACAGAAAAGAAAATAACTCAAAAGTCTGGAGCAACTCTAATTTAGGGACAGACGGTAAAAGTTGCAGGATTAAAAAGATTTATTAACACAGATTTAGCATGATATTAACTTGAACAGTTTAAATATCAGAATAATTTTACACAAGGGAACTTGTAAGCCTCTTATATCAACAAATTTTACATTTCCGAGACCCGGCCAACAGCATGGAAATGGCATTGCTTGATAGGGCCTGCTCAGTGCAAAGCACATTATGAAAATGAACACCAGCAAACAAAATTGCTAACATTATAAGTGAAACCTAAATTAGACATGATGTATTATCATGCAATGGCAAGAAGCACCAGTAGCAAATTACTACGCTCCCATTTTGGCCCCATGAAACACCAATTGTAGAAGTGACAAATGTTCTGACTTAGAAATATACCTGGTAGCCTGCCCGCACGACACAGAGCTTCTTCAGCAATAGGTCTCCATTGCTCAGCACATGAATAATTAATTCCCATACCAACACTGAGCCCCCTCAATAGATTGCACAGTACGAAGAACAGAAAACAGTTCTTCTGGAAAAGCCTGTCATCATCATATCACAGCAGGACAATTACAATTTTGGTGCATAACTTGCAATCATCAACCGATTATTAAACACTGCAAGAACCAGTTTCTAACATATCAAGTTTATCATCTTCACGATTCGAGAGTCCCATAATAGCTTATCATACATCAAGAAACAGCTACGTTAATGAAATATCATTCTTCTTCTTCTTCTTCTTTTTTTTGGGTACATATCTAACATTTGAATCATCTTAAGTCGAATCTCTACATAATACTGAATCTATTCCAAATTTAAGGCATGTATAGACATATGCAAAGAGAAATTAAACCAGACTTAACATCAGAATCTAAGTTAGCAGAATAAGGAATTTTTTCATTACAGCTAAATCATTTTTAGAAGTATTTCCTTCAATGTCAAATAACATAGAACAACAAGAACAAAAATCAAAAGTTAGAGTGAATAAAAAAAAAACTTATAATGAGACTTTATCACCCAAAAAAAAAACTATGTTCTTGGAAATGAGACTTTCCAAGTGTAGGAACTTTGTAGGTTTAAATTGCATTGGGAAGACATAAACTACTAAATTTGCAAGATTAGGCCCGAAATTATTGATATTGTTGAGGTCAACTTATAATAATTCTTAAGGGGGGTTATGATATGAAGAATCCAACCCCTGCTTTGAAAAAAACAATAAACAAAAAGCAATGCTCAGTTCCCAAATTAGAAATGGAAAGATTGGCTTGCTTCCAGTATGGATCAAGAAGTTCTCTAGATAAGTTACAATTTAAAAGTGGATAATATGCCCAAACATGAGATGCTCTATCCTAGCTGAAAATATTGTTCCCACCACATTAGTGGTCAATACAGCCCAAACTTAAAAATTTAGGCCACCCTATTTGATGCCCTGGTATAAATCCAATGCTTTGACAACCCATTCCCATTAAAGAAAATAGATACCAAGCCGCATCAATCCTACCAGCCCTTTTAAAGGATATAAAGTGAGGGAGAAGAAAAAAACTGTTCAAAATTCAAGCGAGTATGGGCACCAAGCCTGGCAATTTGAAGGATCCTCTTAATGTTACAGCTTAATCTTGCTTCTCTTCTCCCTCTTTGCAACTCCACAATTTTGGAGCTCAAGATGTGCAAAAATGTGGATTAAAGCCCGTCTTGCCACATAAGGCATGGAGATTCTATGGATGCTTATGAGACCTTAATTACGGTACCATTACTAACCTGACTTAAGCATTTCAGGCTAATGCTCTAGACTTTTCTGCATCATGCGCGGAGATTTTACGAATGCTCATAAGACCTCAGTTATAGTACTACTACTTACCTGACTTGAGCATTTCAGGCTAATGCTTTGGACTTCAAGTTGTTAGGCCTGCAATCAGCCAGATTTATTTATACAAGTGCTGGCTACCTGCCAGAAGAGTGAGAACCAAACTCTTTGGAGAACCAAGTGGTATACCCTAGATCATGAGGCCATATAAAAACCTGTACAAGCCATGTCCAGGATTCTACATCTCCTATTGTGATTACGATGCTTGACCTGTGATAAATGCTGATCGTGATAAAGCATTTGTCCTGTGTACATTAAGCCTTAGTTGAGAACGTATGAATGGTATATATGACTGCATGAGCAAATAATAAAAACTTAGGCTGGTGGTTAGGTTACAAAACTTCTTGCACCATTGCTGAACACCACCTTACAGACTGAGTTTAACCTAATGTGAGTTTCAAACTTGCTGCTGAATTAGCTTATAAAGGAGAAAGGGAAATTTTTACAATTGTTCTTAGGAAGATCTAAAGTGACTTAAAATTCCAGTAAACACAATAGTCTCAACAAGCAAATTAGCATCAAGAAACTGGCATGTATCGCTCTACTAAAAACAGCACAAACCTCCACAGAAATTCTTTTTATTGAAGAATCTTCTGAAAAAGGCTGCAACATCATAACTCCAGGAGGTAGTTTTGTATCAAACATTGTCGTTGCCAATTTAAGCATTTCGTTCTGCTCATCCTCACACTTCGTCAAGGTAATTATTCCAAGCTCCCTAGTACAGACACAGAAGATGAGGCAGTGTAAGAGATTTAAGGTTGTATTTCACAACATAATAGACAGAAGAATTACCAGTTCATTTCTTCAGGCCAGGAATAATTTCCAAGATAGTTTTGATTGTTCAATATATAACTGTTCCTTTTCATATCTGCCTCTGTTTTCAATTTTCTTTTTTCCTTTTTCCAGTGAATTTCAACATCTGCTAATGTTATGACTATTAATTATCACTTAAACTGAACACACAACACCAAGGTTTAGAGAGGGTAATGGCACCTGAAGCTCTCTATTGCCCTTAAAGGATCCTTATCCGCAATTGCAACAATTAGATTAGCATATCCAAGCCTCAGCTGATCAGGGAGATCCTTCACTTGCCCATAATCAAGTAAAGCAACCTAAAAGAGTATCCAAAAAAGATCCATTTCCTGTTAATAGACAGAAACTGATGGATGATCTTGAACACTGTCAAAACAGAATAAAAGAGGAGAGTAGAAATGTTCAACTGGCCTCTGAACCTCGACATATCAGAATATTTCCTGGATGAGGATCAGCATGAAAGAAACCACTCTTCAGAATCATCTGTCCATATGCAAGTGTCAAACTTTTCAGGATATTCCTGCATTTGGCAGCAGATGTTATGTCTGTATTATTGTTTATTCCACTGTCAAAGTAGCTACAAGCAAGGATTAAGGATAAAATGAAATTACTTTGTAGGTTATCCATCATATACATAACAGTGCTAGTGAAAGTACGTATGTATATCATGAAACATGAAATAAAAGGATTATGAAGTTTATCCCCATCACATCCAGTTAATATAAGTTATGGATGTCAGTCACTGACAAAAATAACAAACTCCAGTTGAATTGTGAACAGTTTTGTTAGCAATATGCAGACATTTCTTCCAAAAGCCATTTATGAAAATATGCATGGTAGCAAGCTAGATTTTAAAAGCGTAGATGACAAATTCAGAAGTTTAGCATCCCTTACTAATTTGAGCTACCCTGTAGATAGAGGTTTAACTGTTGTTTTAAGAACTCTTGCAAATTAATAACACTGGCTTATGTTTGATGGTTTCCACCATCCATCAAAATTAAGGTCCTGACATATCTTATCCCTGTTAATTTAGCACCCCTTACCCAATTGGAGCTACCCTGTAGATAGAGGTTTAATTATTGTTTTATGAACTCTTGCAAAACAATAACACATTCCATATATTGATTATTTCTCCATTCCATTATTATTTAGGTCCTGGGATATCTTCCCCCTGTCAATTAGGACAAAGTCCGTGAGATGATTCCTAGAGATCTTCATCAAGATAAGCCCCAAACGTAGTTGCTTGCCACATCTCTTGTTCCCCACAAAAATAAGTTCATAAACTTCTTTAGACATAAGATTCAAAATGGAGATGTCTTTAAATGGCTATTCTCTCTTCAACAGGTTACCAAATTATCTCATCTTCCCTATCTTCTTTTCCTTCTCCATCACTTTTCCCAACAGTAGCATGTTACACATATAAGGGGTCACTTCTCTCCAACTCTCAGGACCAAACTCTACAGTTGTCTGATTGCAAAATGTCTTAAGTTTTAGTATCATTCCATTGCAAAAGTAGATTTGTCTTTTCACGGAGGAATTATGTGCTTTTGGGAAGTGAGGAAACTTCTTACAAGTTCTCTAATAGCAGAAGGTACCTTAAAAACTATCTTCTTATGAAACTAAGAAACCTAGGTTCAGTCCAAAAAACATTTTCCATGTTTTTGCACGGCATTAGATAAATTCACCTATTTACTGAAATTAGTAGATTGAGCCCAAAATTTTCTAAGCATTTTGTTCAACCAAGATAGTTTCATAAAACTGCAGTTATTCCCAAAGGCTACTTGTTTCATAATTTCATAACTTTGAACTCAAGATGGAGCTGAGTAACAAACACAGACTCAATACAAGTAAAATTTGTTCCCAGGAATGGTTTTTGACAACGATTTCCATAAACATCTCTTCTAAGAAAACTATAGATATTAGTATCAGCTCAAAAAGAGAAAGTACCACTCCGCTCTAAAATAAGCAGAATAATAGTAAGTAACCATCCATATTTCAGGTTTCTTATACTTCACTCAGCTAAAGTAAAGCAGATTTCCTTTTAAAACAATCAATTATGTGTGAAATAATTTGGTTCAGATTGGAGAAAAGACCACTACAAGATGCATCCTATGCTACCTCTTACAGATTAGTCCAGAACTATCACAGACCAGCACTCTACTCATTTACGAAGAAGGCTTAAAAACTCTGTGGAGTTTTAAAAAAGTTGGGAGGGGGAGAGACAGATCAAAAACTTCCTGATGTGTCCACTAAAGGTTACACAAGAATGGTGCAGATATCACAAAGTTACAGAAATAATGGAAGTAAAAAGCTACAATCACAACACCAATGCGCACAATCACAAAAAATCAGGCAGAACAAAAATAAAAGAACCATACTCTCTAGGTAATCTAAGGGCTTACTGCTTTGCTGCTGCCTGCTACCTTACCAGCAGGATTAATGCCTCTTTTCGCTATCTCATCTCCAAGTTTCATAATGGGGATTCCATTAATACATTCCATTACCAAAAACCTTCCTACAATGACAATTCAATCAAAACTAAGTTGAGTTTTCAAATTTTGATCCCAAAAAAAAAATCTAATGCAATTAAATGTACCTAGTGACCAAATTCCGCACCACGCGAGGCACCGAAACAGGGCTCTTTTTGTTGTTTGCATATAAGAAATTGCGAATTCTTTCCATAGCATCAGCCTCTCTCAAGAAGTTGAACTCATATCCAATCTGTCATGGAAAAGATGAAATCAATTTAGCATCAAACAATTGATCAAAGAGAAAGATCATAGTTATGCACTTAACAATATATAGAAAGACAATAAGACATAAATGTAAAAGAAATATAAACTGAACAAGAGATGTGTCAACATGTGATATGATATGATCAGAGGGAAATGAAACAACAAAATAAAAGACAGTGTAACATATGAATTGAAATTGGAACACATGACATGAAAGGTGACCAAACTTCTCTAGAGTAAGACAGAATAGCAAATTTCAGGTGTACTTCACAGTAATTAAAAGCAATTATTTTATCAAAGGAAGATGAGTAGAACTTCAAACTAAGAGAGTGCTCACTAATTAGTGCACCTTATAGGAAAAGAATGGCATAATGGAGAACTTGGATGAAAAATATAAATAAAAAGTAAGGAAACTAAAACAACTTTAAGACATAAAGCAGCTCTAGAAATACAACACATAAATCACTACAAGATGAAAAACAGTCATCTTTTGACATATTTACATGCTTCAATGCAATTTCTCTGCCTCAAACGAAACATTAAAAAGTGAAGAAAAGCTTGTTGAAGACTAAACTTAGCTAGTCTAAATATTTTTGACATTTTCCCCCACACAGTTCTCAAGTCATAAATGAAGAAACTGATCGAAAGGAAACAGAAAGAAAGTACACTGAGTACAAATGCTTGGCCCCACTATAGAAAATCTTAGCTATGCCACAAAAAAAATGCATCATGTTGAATTTCCCAGCAACCCCCCTCTTCCCCCACCCCACCCCCCCAAAAAAGACAACACCCCTCCCCCTCTCTCCCCAATAAAGTAAAGAAAAAAGTGGTGGCAGACAGGGACAGCAGAATGTCTACAGATGATTGTGAAAGAAAAGGAGCTGCATACCTGTTTCTCCATCTCCTTGGTTATAGAATATAGATCAAATTTGATATCTGTCTTCTGTATAAACAAAGCAAAAAGCTTGCAAGTTGTGGATGTCTGTCATCATCAAATGCTGAACCCCAGGGTGTTGCACCTGCAGCAACGTATTGACTAAGACCTCAATCATATTAAAGATGCAGGCAGATTTTAAGTTCTTCTTACCTTAACAACAACATCATTCTTGTCACCCCTTAGCCGTGCTCGATGAACCTAGGTTACACATGACATCAACATGCACGCATTGTATCAGTATAGTCTTAAAATAAAAGGATAGCGAGTAAAGGTTAGATCAAAAACTCTGTCAAGTTTACATGTAACGGTACAATCAGATATTGTTAATCAAGAAGAAACCAACTGCACCATCAGAAAACATGAACAAAAACTTAAAGCACTTTCAGATACTAATTATTCTCCGCAGGCTGCAGGATCCATCATATTTTTTTATTCTGAAACTTTTAAACAAAGTGCATCTATAGACTGATAAGGCCCATATATCATTCAGGAATTATGTTGCTTAAAATACTGGCCAGTAACAGTTACAAAAGAAAGAAAAAAATCAGGCCTCAAAAGCAGTAGTCCTACCAACACAGCCTCCTGTCAAAAATTTGAGTTTCATCCCACTTCTCGGAAAGGGCTATCCTAAGTTGTAAACATGCAATTAGATCACGTTGTCACATTTATAAGCCAATCAATCCATCATACTGTAGAATGTTCGATGCTCCATTTGACATGTACTTAGCAACCCCATTTGCACAACCTGGGTAATAGTATAATAGGAAAACCTGATTTCAACCTTGCTTACTGGAATAGATATCATGAGCACTTGAATTCTAAATTATAAGTAAAAACAATGTTAACATTAACGATTTATACAACTTTAAGGTCCCACACAGGCTGTTACCATTTGCTATTTCAGAACAGACCTAATGCATCCTTTTACTCAACTGCCAACTTAATCACAAGATGAATCAACTTTACTGGCATGCATCTCTTGAGGTTCTTCCCAGTTGTTCCATGATGATTAGCATTCCAAATTATTTATGTTGAGTACTCGCAAAAGAACCACGAAACAAATAAGAAATCATGAAAATTATAAATTTATTGCATACCAACCGAGTTGAGAGATCATGGATTAAACCTTAAAGATACTTTATTTTGCATTCAGAACTTTAACCTTAAACTTTGTGAGTCTATAGCTAGCCAAAATAGTGAAGTTGATATATAAACCTGAGCAATTGAAGCTGAACCAAGAGGATTGGCATCAAATGTGTCAAACAACTCGTCAACACTTTGACTAAGCTCCTTCTCCAGCTCAGCTTTGATCACATTGTACGGCGTAGCTGGAGCTTGATCACACAGTGTGACCAGTCTTCTCACCCATGCAGCCGGTGCCAAGTCAGGCTTCCCAACTATTTGTGCAACCTATACAAAACATAATCCACCAAAACCATGAAGAAGAAAAAAAAAAGAACCCAAAATGACAGCCTCCATAAGTCACAAACAGGTAGTACCTATTTAAAACCAAAATCTTTAACTCAGAACAGTGCCATAAAGAGCCCAATTACACAGTAAAAGAGGAACCTTTTAAGGCAAACAATAGTCAAAACTTAACAATTGATGGCTACTCTTAAACAGCAAAGTGCATCAATTATTAAACAGAAAAGACAAGAACACCAAATGCATTGACATATCATAAGTCTAGAATTGCCCAAAAGGCTTTAAGAAGTATAGAAGATTAAAAATTTTAAAGGTGCAATCAACAGGAGTACCTTTAGAAAAAACCCACCAAGATCAGCACACATATTATAAATCTTGTCAGCAGCAAGCTCATGCTGCCTCTCCCACATTGCCTCCTGCTTTTTCACATCCTTCTCAAAGCACACTTTAAGTTGAAACACCTGAAAGGAATTTTCCCCCATTAAACAAAAATGAAAAGTGAAAAAAAAAAACCAAAAATTCTAAGCTAATCCCAATATTAATTCATGGATAGAGAGACCTTATAGCCAGTGTAGATATCAATAGTTCGAGCCCAGAACTCAAAAGAACGCTGCCAAGGTCTCAACTTTATGGAGAGGTTTTCCTGGAAATCTTTCAAATCAAAGCGGCAAAATCATGGTGGTTTCTGATAATCTTCAGCTTCACTAAAAATGGGTTCCTACTAATTTCCTAAATTTTTCCACAAATTCCAGCTAAACTCTGGGGCAGCTGGATTTCTGTTATGAACACATACAGGATGTTACAAAAGAGACATGAGCACTGAAACTGAAGAAACTCATTTGGGTTGCATGGTCAAGAATTGAAGATGATTGAGAAGGTGATAGCATTATATAGTAGTTTGTCCGTGGGATGGAAAATTGTGGCTGAGCAAAGCAAAAGAATTTAGCCACTTTCTTGTGTCTGTGGGAATCATGGCTCCTGTAGGTACGTACTTGGTTTGGCCCGCTTGGTTGAGGGTGACTGATAAAGACAAAAAAAAGTTTTGGGGTTTTGGGAAATTTAATTAGTTTTTGTCACTCTTTTTTTTTTTTTGGGCTGAAGATTTAGCCTCGAGGATTCCCAAAGGCGGATGGTGCATTTGTAAAGTGGAGTGGTCCTGGAAGTGCAATATATTACCCCAAAAAGAATAGAATTGCTTGTTTATTTGATTTATTAAAAAAGTTGGCAATTGGAGGTATCAAAATGAACTAACAAAAGATCTAAGGAAAAACTGCACTAATCATTCCTTGCATATTGTGTATATAAAATTTTAGTGTCTCAGAATTAAATGATCAATTTTAGTCCCTAACATATAAAAAACGCTCAAATTTTATCTCTTGTCACCTCTCAAATTTGATTGGAATAAGTCACGAATCTATTATTTTTGAAAGTACAAATTTGACAATTCGCTTATTATGTTCATGCCAACTGTACAGGGCTAACGATTTACTCTGCCCTCATTTTTTACTCGTCCACCATTCCTTCCCCCCTCCTCCTTCCTCTCTTTTTTTTTTCACCTCAACCAACTCCCCTTTTTTCTACTTCTCATTTCTTTCCCCTCTCGCTTCTTCCCAACACCATTCTCACCACCTTTTCTCTTTCACCATTACTACCACTCTTTGTTCTCCTTCTATCACCATCTTTTTCTTCTTTCTCCTTTCTCTTCTCCCTTCCCTCTCCCTTCTCTTCCTTTCTTCCTTCCTTTTTCCTCTCCCCTCTTTTATCCCCTCCGATTCACCTCCCACCCCCTTCACCTGCTGACTAGATCTAATCACAACCATCACAACAACATGGGAGTAGTTAAATTTTTGAGTCTATTTTGATTAGATGTTTTTTTTTTGAAGTATTTTAAAAAAAAGTTTATTGCATTTAGATTTTAAGTAACAAATAACATTATAAATGTAGTGTTTTTAGTATTTTGAAGCATTCTTAAAAAGTAACTTTGAATTGACCTAAAATTGAATTAAAAGCGATGAAATAAATTATGAACAATAACTAAATTTAGCTTTAAATGACCTAGGGATGACAACAAAAATTGACAGGCCACCTCCCTAATAGTTTCCTACTCTTGTCCACCATCCCTACTCCTCTATTTCCCTTCTACTCGCCCGTTCACCCCCTACTTTTTATTAAGTGTGATAATCTCATAATTTAATGAAACTTTCATTGCAATGAATGCATAAAATGACGAAAATTAAATTATTAATTATTAGTTGAATATCTCAAATTGATATTCCAAGGATTTTCAACCATATATATAAGGTGTTGGGCCACTGTACTCATTGTCAATTGGTTTTGAGATGGAAGTCCCAAGTTACTTAATATGGTATCAGAGCTGAGCCTTGGATTTGTTTGTTATTCTGTAGGTTTGTTTGTTATCTCATTTTATTTCACCCGTGACCTGGTTCTTCGTTCTTTCTCTACTGATTTAAGCTCATTTGCCAAGTCACGTTTGCGAGAGGATGTTAGTTGAATATCCCACCTTGGTATTCCAAAGGTTTCCAGCCATATATATACGATGTTGGGTGTTGTACCACTTCACTCATTGCCAATTGATATGGAAGTTCAAGTTACTTAATATTAATAAAATTTTCAATCTATATAGTGAATTTATTTAAAATTTTCCATGTAACATCGACATCTTAAACATCTTATATAGTTCCTTTTCTTGTTCGCTTTAAATTTTGCATCAATTGATTATAAAAAAGTGATTATAAAGAATAATCTGATTTAGTAAAAACTAATCTTCGGTAGATTATGAATGTTAACTTTTTTGACTATCAAATAATTTATAATTTAAATGCAAACACACAAGAATACCAAAAAATTGATTATTAAAAAAACTAAAATAATGCCACCAAGAACAAGTACATTATTTTGAGTTCAAGAGCTCTACTCAAAGTCTTCTGGTGTAGATAAAAGTATTTCTCATACACTACAAAATTATCCTTCGTTTGCAGCCAAAGGGAGAGTCATTCTCCTCTTTATTTACAGGTTGTCTTCTATCAATTTTTCCTTTATTTTCTCACATTTTTAACTTTTTAACTTTTTTTCTTTTTTAATATATAACACTGCCTATTATTCCCCCTTCCCCCAGCCCAACCCAAAATTGGTAAAAACTGCTTTTGTCCTTTTATATTAGAAACCATAGAGCATGGAAAGATGTTATCTTATACTGCCCATTCTAATTGAAAGTTTACTAATAAAGCTAGAGACATCAACTCTACCAGAACCAAATCATGGGCATTGTTTGATGATCTAATTTAGCATTTAGATTTGATGAATTCAAATCTTAATATATTTAGATATGTTTGATAACAAATATATATATATATATATATATATATAACATCTTAATTAATTAAATAATTTTAAATTGCCTGGACAAAACTTAGGCACCGATCGGATTGAAAGAAAAGAAGGAAAAGGAAAGGAAAGGACACCAATGGAAAATAAAAGAAAGGAGAGTAGGGAAAAGTAGTTTCCATCCATCTTGTTTGGATTAAATATGGAAGAAAAAGAGAAAATATTGGAGATTTGTTTGGATCGAAGAAGGAAAAAGAAAGAAAAGGAAAAGAACAAGTGTTAATTTACTGAAAAAGATAGGAAAAAATGCTCTTTTAAAAAAAATTAAATTATTTCAATAAATTTAGTTTCATTTCCCTCTATTTCATCCACTTTTGGGTAGAAAACATAATTCAATAAAACAACTAGACCCTTTCCCTCCATTGCCCTCTTCAGAAATCAATCAAACAACAAAAACCAAATACCTCCAATTCCTCTCCTTTTCTTTCCCTCGTATTCCCTCAATTCAAACAGTGTGTTAGTCCAAAAATAAGTGATAAACTATTCATTCACTACTTCCATAAAAAATACACTCAAATGTTTATGGTTACAATACTTAACAACTTAGTAATTTAATGAATTCAAATTTCAGATTTTTAAACTTTAAATTTAAAATTAAAATTTTTTCAAGTGCACTCATAGTCTCAAAGCACAATAAGCAGAAACAAATGTACCCCAATTCCAATGTCTAAATTTGTAGTGTATCATCATCTCAATAACATCTTGATCATAATTAGTAGTCTTAGATGCCACGTTAGGAAGCGTAGGTTTCTTAACTACATGAGAACCAACCTCACACAACTTGTGAAGCTAAAAGGCCAATTTCACACTGTTTCAAAAATAGTGCCAATTACATCAACAAGCTCACATCAATGGCTTTCTTCGGTAAATACTTAGGTAAATCGGTTAAAGGTACACGATAAATATGATCAACGTACTAATTCCCAGCAAAGTTATGATTAAACCTTTATACTTTTTTTTGGGGTCAATTTAGCAAAGAAAATATGAAGTATGTAACATCCCACGGCTTGGTATTAAGATATTGAAGGCCACCCAATGAATTAGTTCAAGGGGCTATCCAATTTTATGTGGTCCAATATAAGGAGATATTTTTTTTAGGGTTAATTACACTTTGCCCCCCTTGAATTTGGGCCCTAATAACACTTTGCTCCCTTAAACTCCAAATATATACACTTTACACTTGTGGTAAACTTTTTGATGGGGTTAAAATGAAGTTATATTTTTCATGACTAAAATATCCCTGACTAATTCTCAAACACATAATAATTGTAACACAATAAATGCCTATTTCTTTAATAGTTGCTAAAATGCATCTAAACACAATTACTCTATGCACTTAGAACTTTTAGTGCTAAAATGAATTAGATAATTCACAAAAAAAGCCTAAGCAACTCAATGTATTTATTTCATTGCCGCTAGCAGTACTTATTTTAAATGAAATAAAATTAATTAGTGCATTTGGATTAAAAATTATTTGCTTATATTTTTTATTGTAGTACTTTTTGATGTGCTTTATATGAAATAAAAACACGATTAAAAATAAATTGATTGAAAAGCATATTTAAAGCATTTTTATTTTTTTAAATGTAGAACTCGAACAAACTATAGAGCAAGGTATGAATGTGGTATAAAATTATCGAATAGCATTTTATTGACTCGTGAAAATCTGGTAAAAGCTGCAAGGTAAATGAAAATTATTAAAATCAATTTGTTTACAATTTAAAGGAAGAAGATAAGCGATGGAAAACTTGTACAGATGTGTTTACGAATTTTTAAATTCTTTTTTTCTCTGCAATACAATTTTTCAATTCTTTGGTATTATCTATCTTTTATTTTAATTTTTTAAATCATGTGACTTTGTTTTTTTTTTCTAATATGATGTTTCATATTCCAATTAAAAGTGTAGTATTATTCCAGAACTATTGTGTGAGGGCATCAATGTCATTTTGTTGAAATTTTGGATGGAGAATTCATCATTAATGTTTGACTAATCAATGAAGGGGGCAAAGTGTGTATATTTAAAGTTCAGGGGACAAAGTGTTATAATAGGTCAAGTTTAGGGAGGCAAACTGTGATTAACCCTTTTTTTTTTTAATAAGGGGATTTTTTGTGGTCCAATATAAGGGGATTTGACTTAGTGCCTTCCTTCTACGGCATATAATTTAATGTTAAGGGCTAAACTCAGTTAACCCATCACTTAACGTATAAGACAATCTATTGCTACTAGTTGACAAAGGGAAAATTAGTGCGCATGAGTTGGCACCTCGGAAAGCATCAATTCCAATTTCAAAGCGTCAAAATGGCCAAAAAATAAATGGATGGTTTGGCTTTTCACTCTCAGATACTTTTTCACCATCCGGTTAATGCAGAAATTAACATTAATGATTAATCATCCCAGTACAGTAAAAATGTAAAATGCTGGACCCGGGACTGGAACGGTTGTCAGTGCAACCGTTTCCGGAAGCTTGTGTGCAAAATGCACACGGTATAACATCATTTGTACATGATGTAACACTAGAACAACAGTGAGTAACACTAAAACAATATTTATGGGTCCCACACATGTTAAAATCTGGACCATACAAATCTTGTTGGCCAAATCTTAGCCATTAACTGACAGGGACGGTAAAACCGTCCCTGCCCCTTCTCCTAAAATGCTAGTGCAAGGTGGTTAGATTGTTTGTGTAACATTTTGAAATTGAAATGCATGTGGATGACTGATGGCCTAAGAAGTTAGCTCAGTCGCACATCTTCAAGTAGTAAAAAAGTGCCACCAACTTCAGTTGATGGCATTATGATTATTAATCAAGTTGTAGTATTTTCTTGTCAACTAGCACCAACAGTCATCACTGTAAACAAAATAACAGCGCAGACATTAACCAAAATAAAAACTCCATTCCCCGGGCCAAGATAGAATTAGAGATTTCGGATTTTAATTACTCTACCGTGTCTTTAATCTCATCCTTTTCTTTGCTATAAAAAAATTTATTTAAAAAAAATAAAATAACAGAAAGCAAAACAAAATACCAGTACTAAGTAATGTACAAACCGCCCCTTTTGCAAAAACTAGCCTAGTGCCTACCTCCAATCCCACTGAATATGGCAAGCTGGGTGTGGATGCTCACCTCGGCTCGTGACTCAACCCAACATCTTTTCGATCGAGGTGAGCAACTCGCCGACCTAAGTGTTCATCCTCGTTTTCGTCCTTTCCGAGGTGATTCCACCTCGGTCAGTCAGTTGGATCCATTTAGTTATTCGGTGTCTGGTACCAACAGGCAAAAACTGACTAGTGTCAGACAGGTTGATATAACTGTCGCAGCTGCCATATCCAGACCTATTTCTGATACCGCCGCCCTAGGCTCACTTCTTACAAATAACGAGGAGTAGATTCCGTCATTCTTCTTGTCAATTTTCTCACTATAAATACTCCCCTCCCTTGAAGAGGGGAGAGAGGATTTTGGCTTAATTTCTCTCTTGATTATAACTTGTCCAACTAGTACTGCTTTTACTCCTGATCCCTTGCATAACTGACTTTAGCATCGGAGCTAAATTGGGAAACAAACCCCAATTGTCTCTATCTTGACAGGTACGCATGCATATGCCGTAGACTCAGTTCATCAGTTCGAAAATCACCTCGTCACTGGAAAAAAAAAAGGAAAAAGCAACTTTACAAATGATTACTAGAAGGTAGTGAGCGCTTTAACAGAATTTAGATGCTGCATTTGACAGGATGTCGGGTCCAAAAAAAGAGAGTTGATCATAATGCCATTGCCCTTTCTGAATGATTTTAATCATCTTTGGGTTCGACATAGTTGACTTGTATTGGACATAATTTTGGTGTCGGCATAATACAAATTACTTGCACATTATTATTATTATTATTATGAGAGGCTCTCCAGCCTCCGTCCAATTAATTATATATAAAATCAGGACCAAACCTATCTTCGGCAGATATTAAACCGTGTAGCAACTGCTTTAACCTGGAAAAGGAACAGTCTATCCACGCCTCAAAGCACATTTACTGAAGGCCGTACAGCAATGAAAATAGCTGGATGCCTGCTCCTGCTATGAATGCTGCTTAACGATTTTGCATAAGAAACTAGTAACAAATACCGAACCAATCCATTGGTTATCTTGCCTTGCAGTTCTGGATTCTCCTCCCCATCTACATAGAGAGGGAGGGAAAAGAGGGTGGCCTTTTAATGACCACCGGAAGTGTATTCTTTTCAATTTAGGCATAACCACAGGAAGTCACAAGTAGCTAAAACTCGCATCATTTATCATCAACAAATTGAACAATAAATGATCGAGGGGTTCTGCCTCAAAGAAAGAAGATCGTTACATCCAGTTACACATTTGCTAAGAATTAAAATCACTGCAGCACGAAGAAACCATCGACCTGAAATTTCAAATGACGTGAACATTCTCCGTTTTAACACAATAGTGAAAGAAGAACAAGCCCGTCCAAAGGTTGCATCAAAATGATGACTTTTTTAAGACTCAATAATGATCTGAAATAGTCCACCAAGTTCCAGGGAAAGAACTGAGGACATCCCGCTAGAAATACATCAGATGACTAATCAAGAACTTCAAGGCATAATTCCCTGAATTGCCATGTCATCACCCTAAGCAAAAAACAGTTACATAACTCATAGATCAATGACACGAGAGAGCTTCTGAATACGATTCAACAAGAAAATCTCCCTGCTTGATAGTTGCCTGGTAGAGGGCATTCTTTGCATCCGGACGATTAGTTTCTAGCACACCTGCTACTTTATCGATCTTGCAGTGTAGCTTTCCAGCGGCAATAAAGCGGGACAGCTCCCTGCAGAAGAATTAAATACCCAAACATCAATTTATTTGTATAATGGCAGTAATTTGAAGTTACAGGTAAGAGCTCATAGGATCAAGATACATGACAAACTTACAAGTCAATGAAATCCACAGTCACCCCAAATGCTTTTGCCATAGCTTCAATGGTAACACTCTTGTAGGACTCGAGGAATTGTGAATAAACCACACTTCTAACCTCTCTCATGTAATACCGGAAGTGGGGGTACAAGTACCGGTCCAATTTAATATACTCAGTTAAGCCAGCTGAAAGTCATATGAATAAATTGAATAAGACAAACTGTAAGTAAGTGACAAAACATTGGTCCAAACTGTGATAGTTCAACAGAGGAGACATTGGTTTGTGTGAATAGCAGAAACACTGAAGCAGATAACTATATCAGATTTTTTAACAATTACTGCTCATAGAAAATTAAAGAAAAAGAGAAGAATTTTAAAAAATCCTTAATCTAGAAAAAGTAGTAGCTAGCTCAAATCTGAACAAACATATAGCATATTAATTTGTCACATATTTAAGCAGCGTGGAGCCAGTCCCTAAGAACAACCCAAGTCCAATCTGCAGCACAAGTCAGTCTGGGGAAGGAGGGAAGGCTGGATTTGACATTATATGTTCAAGAGCCTATGCCCTTAAAGTTCCTCTTTTCTATCGAAAATGAGGTATTTCATAAATATGTTTGTAAGATAGTGACATAAATTAAACAGCATTTATACTTACCAAAAGCAGAGAAAAATGATTTATATTGACAATCATAAAGTGAGTTCAAAAAACTCTGACAAAAATGGGATTTTCCCAATAACTGCCAAGATCTCTGGGGCATCAACAACCTGCCACAAACAGCACAGGCACCATAAGTTCTACTTCATCCCTTTTATCATCTTCCAGAAAAAGACGAAAAGTATTAGAATGTCAAGGGGATGTGGTTAGACAGGAACAAAAATATGATTGCTTATTTGATCTACAATTGAACCAGAATCATCTTTAAAAAAATGAATACCTTCTGTTTCAGGGAAACTCTGTCTAGTGATATGATGCTTGTAAGGACAGTGTAAAAATATGAAGGTGTCATAGGTAAAAAGTTCATAAGTTGTAAAAGTTGAAATGGAATCCAGAAAAAGATTTGCTGCTTTCTTGAAGTTACGTGTTGACATGCAGAACAAGCCCTCATACACCTTCAACCTGTTCTTTCTTTCCCAGTCACCTCCTTCTTCAAACAAGCTGCAAACCATAAGTCAAGAGCAAATATTAAGGAAAACTGGAGCACATTAAGCTATAATATAAGTGTGTATATATTATTGAAGTTCAATATATATATATATATATATCCTTTACTTCTTTGCTTTATCAATACTCTTTGATATGAGATCAAAGTCCATATAGAAGAACCCAATCTGCAGTGTGTGGAAAACTAGGTCCATCTTTTGGCCAACTGCAACTGTTTTTACTTTCTGTGACTTTGAGCTGTTCAAGTGCCTTCTCCTGGATTCATTGTGAAGCAAATATCCAAAAAAATGGTTAAATCACGAGGAGAGATATGGAGGTACAATGATGGAAAAAAAGTTCACTCGTCTACCTTATCACTAATTCGGATGTAAAATAAGGATTTAGCCAAATGAGCTTCTCTAACTTCACTTTCTCCCAGGTTCTCCTCTGCATCAGCAATCCTATAAAGTAGATGAATAAAGACTAAAGAAGTGCCACACAAAAATAGCATATGGAGCTCTATAAGCAGGAAAACAAATCTATTCATGCCAACTCATGAAAAAGACCTCATAACAAAGAATTTGTGCACATATACACCAAAAGCTAAGCAAATGAAGAAAAAGGACAAACAGAAAAATATACATATCACTAGGCACACTCTTGTCAAAATGACATATTGGAATAACCATCAGCTACAAATTTTAGTACCAGTAACAAGAACCAGCTAATAAGTATCAAATTGACTGCCTGAAGGGAGATTTTCATACACAATTAACAGTAAAAACAGCAATTGAAGGACATGAGGGCTACATGGTATGTAATATCTAATAAGGATTACCTAGTGACTGCTAATACTTTCACAAGTCAGGTTGATATTTGAGCCTTATGAGTAGTAGTTGTTACTTTCTACATTTTTAAGGAAAATTCCAACACAAAAGAGTAGGAACAAGGATAAAAGTTAAAAGGCATAAAGAATTGCCAAAAAAGGGTCGCAGGAATAGTGTATACAAAGCGGTAGAGAATAAACTCTCTAGTCCATTTTGACAAATAAGAGAAGCCAAAGTCCTACAATTCATCATTCAAATGTATGACTGATATCTAATTGCCAGTTTTACATTTTCTTCTGCATAAGCTAACCCAATTTTTTTAAAAAAATTATATGCAACTAGAAATTGAGATAACAAATCACACAGTTCACTCTAATTCGTTTGTTAACTGTGTGCACAAAGTTGTATCATCTGTATTGAGGGAGGATGAACATAAGGAGACGTAGCTTCTTTTTGACATTCCTACATGTTTGGAGTTTCATGTGCATTTAATATTATAACACTATAGACCACCAGTTCAAAAGCCATCTTGCCATACCATATCATCAAAAGACAGTTTTCAATACTCATTTGATGGCAAACAAACCAGGACTGTCTTCTTTTCACACTCCTTTTTAACATACTAAGAATCAATAAACAAATCAACAAAAAAGCACCTTCACCTCTCATTTGAGTTGAACCTTACATGTGACAGCATGAGAACCGGCACTGCAATGTTTCAGAATTAACCTCTAAAACCAATTAAACCTACTCTTGCCAGAATGAAACTAATTATCAATAATATTCATCCTATCGTATCTAGTCGGAATGCCTGACACCTACAAAACGTTTTACCAAATATACGTTTAAGGCAAACACTAAAAAGTTAAACCGGAAGATGGATAAAAACTACATTCAAAAAGCAAGTTA
This sequence comes from Coffea humblotiana, assembly GCA_023065735.1. Taxonomy (NCBI): domain Eukaryota; kingdom Viridiplantae; phylum Streptophyta; class Magnoliopsida; order Gentianales; family Rubiaceae; genus Coffea; species Coffea humblotiana. The sequence goes on from CM041211.1 coordinate 8,151,320, forward strand.
AGCAATACAAATATACGTGCACTAAGGCAGCATTTTACCAAGCCTTACAGCAAAACTAAGACATCAGCTTAAAAAATTGTCGAACTGAAGCAGCTAGTATACAGAAACATACAGAAATGACCTTAAAAAACGTCATCTTTCAGGACTTAGACATCATAATCTATTCTCCGTTCCCCAAATCCACTAAACTAATAATCAGACCGCAGACCTCTGATATTAAACGGTCCAATTATTCAAAAAAACCCACACTAACAATGCCAAAAAAAATTCGGAAAGCTAGTAAAAATTGAAAAAATATATTAGTCTAATGAGAATCTGAAAATTACTTTTCATCAAGCTGCTTGAGTTCCTCGTCAATCTTACCACGCATCGAATCCCAGCACCTTTTGATCCAAATTCAAAAACCCCATTTGCAACTAGGGTTTCGTACAACGGCGCCATATCTGAATACAATCCCACCATAAATCAAATTAATACTCCTTAACAAACAAAACCCAAAACATATAAACACAAAACACCCTAATTTGACTGAAAAACATAAACCAATAAAAAAAAAGTATATATCCAAATTACTCAGCAGCCAAATTTACCATCTGAAACGACGGCGTTGTAAACTTCATCCCGGAGGCGAACTTTTTCGATGTCGTCGACATCTGGGTGAGTGAGCAAGAAGAGTTTGTTGGCGAGAATCAGGTGGGGTTGCTGTTTGCCCTCTTGATTTTCCATCTTCTTCTTCCTTTTTTTGATTTTTGGAGTTTCTTTGGGTTCTTATTCTTCTTTTTGATGTTGGAGTTCAGAGCCTGTATGCTTGTGGAGAGGGCAACTGACAGGTGCTGGCTAGTAGGACTAAAATTTAAATGAAAAAAGGGATAATTGCAGAAACCTCCCCTGTGGTTTGAAAAATTATACTGACCTCCCCTGAGATTACTAATCCTTTGCAAATTTAGTCCAAACGATTAAAATATTATTTTAGGGAGTGAAATTAGAATTTTGTACTAGATTTGCCCTTTGTGCTACATGTCCAATGAATGACAAAGTACTATAAATCAATTAATAATTAATAAACTTTAAGGAGTATAATTTATGGGCAAATACGCATTACTCATTTAAAATACCGGCTCTTTACGGGTAGTTTACTTTCAAACATTTAATTTATGATAAATATATCAATATTTGTAAGTAAAATTCAAAAAGTGTTACAGTAATATTCTTGCAAAAAGAAAATCGGTAGGTTATTTATTTAATATAAATTAAATATTTAAAAAAAAAGAAATGACCCATAAAGTATTAATTTTTTATGGCTTTCATCCATTACATGAGTAAAGTATTCGCTCTTTATGTGCATTTTATTCTGAATCATTTAATTTATGTTAAATACATAAATGTTTGTAACTAAAATTGAAAAAGTGTGATATTAATATTTTTACGGAAGAGAGATTGGTAGTTTTTGTATTTAACAAAAATGAAATATTTGAAAGTAAATACAAATCTGTATTTGAGCATAAGTATTTGTATTAAATTAAATGTTTGAAAGTAAAATACCCATAAAGAACCGGTACTTTAAATAAGTAATGCGTATTTACCTATAAACTATACTCCTTAAAGTTTATTAATTGTTAATTGATTTGTAGTACTTTGTCATTCATTATACATGTAGTACAAAGGACAAATTTGGTACAAAATTCTAATTTCACTCCCTAAAACAATATTTTAATCGTTTGGACTGAATTTGCAAAGGATTAGTAGCCTCAGGGGAGGTCAGTATAATTTTTCAAACCACAGGGGAGGTCAGTGCAAATGTCAGAAACCTCAGGAGAGGTTTCTGCAATTATCCCAAAAAAAGGAAAGAAAAGGCTTGAATTACACTTACCTCCCCTGATTTTTTCATATTCATAATTACCTCCCTAACTTTTGTTTAAAACTAAGATTATTTAACTTTAAGAGCAAATAAAATAAGTAAAAAAAATTGTATTGCTCTTAATATATGGTTGAACAAGGTCTTATTTTACACTTTTGTTTGAAAATATATGCTTTTTATATGTTCAATTGGTCCTTAAAATATAAAATAAGTTTCTTCCAAGGACATAAAATTTTAGTAAAAAATATTTGTTATAGCCTATTAGGACTTGCGTATTACAAAAAGAAGTAGTAGGGGCAAAGTTCAAAGAGATTTTGGTCTAATGACTAATGGCCAAGGTTGAGATCCCAAAAATTATAGATCCTACATAAAATATATATATATATATATATATGGGTAATTTGCCAAATTGGTCCTTAACATTTGCCAAAAAAACTTTTTTAATCCTTAACATTTAAAATCAGCCAAAATTGTCCCTAACATTTAAATTATGATCCATTTTGGTCCTAATGCTCGTATTTGCTCATTTTTCCAACTGAAAATAGCACGCCTCTCTCACGTGAGCATATTTCCAAGTGCAAAATCGAAAATCACACTTTATTTTCGGTTGTCGGTTGAGTAAAGCCATCATTCCTTCATATTTCCCTATTTGTGTCCTAATTGCCTCGTTGAAAGAATGCAATTGAAGAGGAAAAACGTAGCTGCAACTGGCTGGTTGTGTAATGGAGGAAGAATAGTAAGAAAATGTGAAGAATAAGCTGACATATTGAAGAGTAAAATGGATTCGAACAACGAACGATGTCTTTGTGGAAAGGAACCAATCATTGTGACTTCTTGGAAACCTGCAAATCCGGGGAGAAGATTCTATGATTGTCCAAATTATGGAGTAAGCTTTCTAAACATTTCAGGTCAGTTTGGATTTGGGGTGTGGGGTTAAAATTTGGTCTTGATATGTGATGTTTTTTGTGCATTTTAGGTAACTCGTGCTTGTGGCTACTTCAAGTGGTATGACCCGCCAATTGTGTAGTAGATCTGTGTCAATAATACCTGGTCTATTAAGAACAAATCAATCGGCTGGAAGCTGATCAAGAACGGAAATCTGAAGAGAGAAATTGCTTTGGACTGGTTTGGTTGCCTCTTGGATGTGCACTTTGCCACTATTAATGAGCTAGAGTTGAACTAACATTGGGAAGATAGTTGTTGGTGGGTCTAATATGTTAATGATCTGTTAATGAAGTGTGTTTTCCGATTTTGCCCTTGAAAATATGCTCACGTGAGAGAAAAGTGCTATTTTCATTCGGACAAAATAAGCAAATACGAATATTAGGACCAAAATAGTTCATAATTTAAATGAAAGGGACAATTCTGGCTGATTTTAAATGTTAGGGATTAAAAAAGTTTTTTTTGGAAAATGTTAGGGACCAATTTGGGCAAATTTCCCTATATATATATATATATTATATATATGGGCAAAGGATCTAAATTACTATAACATTTATGTCTCACAAGTTAATTGAATTTTGACATATTAGAAACATTAAAGTTACAAGAATTATTTATATAGTTTAAAACTTCTCTGAATTGTCAAAAAATTGCCTTATATGTTGAGAGTTTTTACAACACATTATAGGAGGACTTCTTGATGGTTTTAAGGAATGAAAAACATATTCAATTGAAGCATTTACAGATCGAGAGAGTCAATCACCCATTATTTAGCACGTATTGCTGAAAAGGTTGATCACCCATTAATTTCTACGTATTATCTGAGTTGCAATCTTCAATTGTCCAACTAGCAATGCAAACGTAGTTGTAATAATATGCACGAGTAAATAGAATATCAGTAAGGTGAAACATACGACTTGGCTAGGAAATTACCATTATCCATATGTAACTTGAAAGAAAGCGGTACAAGAAATTCCTATAAATTTATGAACATCAACTTGTCAGTTAAAACAGCATTTGCATATGGAATTGTAATAAAATACCATAATATATTGTGAAAACTCAAGCTTGAAATGGAAATCCATCAGCTACTAAAGTGGAATTGGATCACTTTCATGCCTTGAGAATTCAGAATGCAGAATGGACATTTTGATACTGCCAAATACAAAGTGAAGCTTCCATTGAAAACAACTACGCTAACGGTTTCCCAACTTCAACTAAAACTCTCTACTCTCAACTTGAGATCATATACACACGAACCACACAAGAACTGCTGCTTATCGACCGAAAAACGAAAAAAGAAATGATGCTTTACCAAAACTTGGGATTTTCAAGCAATTTAGACCAAGAAAACATAAGTTAGAAGCCAAAGAAGAATACACAGAGAGCAGCCACACTACAAAATATTTGGGAGCTGAGAATCCAATCTTTGCTGCAATTCCTTGATTTTCATGGAGAGCTCAGACTTCTGCTCCTTATAGTTCTGCAAAAGGTAGTCTTTTCCATCTATAACTTCCCTCAACTCGTTAACTTCCCTTCGCAGCATTTCAATTTTGTCACTGTTTCTGTCTTTCTCCAATGAATCCAAATGTCCCTCAACTTCGGAATACTCATTCAAATGGCCATTCCTTAGTTCAGCAGGCCAAACAGGTGCGGAGGTAGGCTTATCACCCCAATTGTCTTGTCCCACACAATGATCTGCAATTACTTTCCTCAACCTCTGTATTTCTCTCTCTGAGTCAAACAGATCTCTGTTTGCAGCATCTAGCAGTGCTTGCAGCTGGGTAGAGTGTGTTAGCTGAGTGCTGAGGGAATTCTGCAGTTCTACAATCTGATCTTGCATCTCTATTATCATGTCATCCCGTCTCTTCAGCTGTTGCCTCAGCTTCTGAATCACTTCTCGATTACTGAAAATGTCAGAACCAGCTTCAGAGACGCAAGGTGAATCAGAACTGTTAGAATGGTGGAATGGTTTTCTGAGGAAGCTCAAGGCGGTCAGGAGATGATGCCCAGATTACCCCATTCTCTTTGCTGAACTCTGAAGAAGAAACTTTAACAAGAGGTAGTGCCATTTCAGGTTCTGACAGAACTTGGCCATTGCGCTGCTGTTTGATCTCCATCACATTCACAGATCCTGTTCATTAATCAATTACCAGAAATTACAAAAAATGAACCATAGAATTATATAGGGACATAAATAAATCCTGAATACATCCAGAATCAGCAAAAAGGTCTTTAAGTTTTCATGGAACTACATAAAAAAAATTTTGAGGAGATATTCCTTATAATACAGAAAGACAAGAATCTAAGATGTGAAGCAACCACTCCACAAAGAACAGCAGCAAGACCAATATAAACCTAAAAGAAGGTGGAGGTAAACATATACCGGACAATCAATATTCAGGAGAAATTTAAAAGACAAAACAAGCAATTTTTCATTTTTCATTCAGGAGAAATTTAAAAGACAAAAGAACCATTTTTCATCTTTGAAGTGTCAATTCTATGAAAATTGTGCAAAACAAGCAAATGCATCTTATTTCTCGGACATAGTTATAAGAATACCCCCACATGTATGAAACAGCACCGATTGCATGCCCTACCAAAGTGTGCATCAAGCAACAACCATGTTCAGCTGGAGCAATAACCTATATACCAAAAATCTGAATGGATATTTGTTCTAAAAAAGGAAAATAACTTCCAGCTGAAGGGGAATTAAGGCTAGAGAGATGCCCAGACCAGAAAGGCAATTGCAGCAAGCATTCCCATCTTGATGAAAAGAATATGCATTTGGATGCAAAACTGCAGCTCCCTGACTTCTTTCTCTCTGTAAATTTTCCACTCCCTGAATTGTCAAACAACTCTTCAAGACAAAACCATGAAGAAATATGAAAAGGAAAATGAAATTTATTCATATGTCATATAACCTTTCAAGCTGTTGCTGGTATTGTCCGGTGGCTTCATGTCAAGCACCTGTTTCAGCTTGTAACCCAACCTAATCGATAACGTACTTAGCAAAAGCACCACCTGCAATAAGGACCCAATTAGGCCCCTCACTCTGAAAGCCTTTCTGCCTCTGGGCTCTAGGAACACCATTTGCTATTGGTTTCATTGCTGGAAGGTCCTAATAAGATTGCTCGGGACAACCAAGTGCATCCAGGACCTAAATAGAAATGGACCATATACATTTGGTAAGAAAAAGAAAGGTAGCGGGCCACAATGTAAATCTAGGGCTGGAAAAACAGTGGGTTTTTTTTATTAAATACATAATACTGCTGATAATCAAGCACAAATTTTGCAAACAGTAAACTGATGCCTTGTTACAGAGTTTGCTATCCCTGGTCATAAAGAAGTTCAATATACCAAAAGCCAAAAGGCTCTGTCTGTTTTTCTAGATTATTTACTTCACTACCTTCTTGTGATTGAGCAAAAGGACACAAAAGGGGAACACGATTGCCAATTTGGGAATTGATACAATTAAAATGCTGTTTCATTAAATTATCGAATTTAACAACCTACATTTCCATCACAAATTTATCACAGTATCCGACTAAAGCCAAAAACACACAATACTTGACACACACCGGCGTAATAATAAATTAAGCCCATTAATAAAAGTACACAAGAAATCTAAACCAGTCCTTCCTTTATTCATCCCATCATCAAGCACATTTCCATTATAATCCACCCTTTCCAACGCTGAAATTTCTGCAGACAACCACTTGAAGAAAGCCACAAAAGTACGCAACTCAAAAATGGAAAAAAACACAAGTACTAAAAATGAAGAAGAATACGAGGCAGAGGAGTCCGTGTATATGAAAGATGTACCTGACAAAGAAAGAAAGAAAGGGCTGATTGGGGATGAGGGCGGGGCACGGTGAGGCCGGCGGAGAACGGGAGGATCACGGTGGAGCTGGAAATGGCGGACGACTGGGGAGAATGTGAACGTACATTATTTTAGGGTTTTGTCAGCCTAAATTGGGAATAGAATGCTGATACTTAGTGGGTTTTTGGCATGAAGTGTTGGACCAATAGGCATAACTGTCACATTTCTTCTTTTATCTTTTCTCTTTTATTATGTAAACTGTTTTTTCTTTTTGTCTTCACACTTTAAAGTTGAGATTTATTATGTAAACTGTTTTTCCTTTCTCATTGTCTCTACCCTTTTATTAACTTTTAATTTTTCTATATTTATGTCACATTATTTTGTTCAAGTTTAAATGACTGGACTTAGGATGTGTTTGATAAAACTGAAGTCTGAAAATTGAAGCCTAAAATCTGAATTCATTAAGTTACTGAATTGTTAAATATTAAATCTAATACATTTGAGTTTATATCACATTCAGTGATAAATGAATGACTTATCACTTATCACTTAATTTTGGGAGCAAATTTTACCTAAAAAATTTAGTGCCACTTAATTAATTCAGATGTTCAATTTTTTGTTATCAAACGATCTGAATATATTAAGATTTGAATTTATTAAATTTAAGTGCTGAATTGGACTCTAAAGAAGTGAGAATTTGTGTAATTCTTGAAATTAAAGTTGACAAAAGATCACAGTTGATACTTTTTTAATGTGCGCTTGGAGGCTTTACGTCGATAAACGTGTGTTACACCGGTGCATATGGAGTTAAGCGATACGAGTTTCTCAACTTTCAAGTGTAAATTTCAAAGACATAAGGTCCACAGATTTTGTGTGATTTGAGTTTCTCAACTTTGATTTTGTACTTTAGAGATTGTTGGGTGATTGATAATTTTACATGTGAGAAATTTTGAGAATCTCACCATTGGAAAAGGTTGAAAAGTTAGAGGAGTGACTGCAATTAAGCCAAATCCTTGTGTTTTTATAGGTAGAAAGCCTTAAAAAAAACAAAATTATTGATTCCTTGTCGTTGTTATTATTATTTCCCAGGAGACTGCAGGGGACACAATTATTTCACCACATGGACGAAAGTATCCCATAACAACGCAAAGAAACACCAAAGAGTGCTTTTTTGGCGTACTTTTTTTTTTGGTCTAGCACGATAGATTTACACTACTCTATATTAAGGGAGGGGGACTTAAAGAGATTCAAGGACAATTCGGAGGGAACTAAACCACCACCGATTCAAACGGGTGCGTAGGCACCCACTGACAATATTTCAGGAAAGTCTGAATTTTTAGAATGTAGACAAGAGAATTTGATCATTTGACTTACACCCAAATAGAATTTAAAAACTCTTTGGATGGCTAACTACTTTAGGAGTAGTTGGTTGCTTCTTTAGCTTACATTGCTTTGGTTGAAATTTATTTTGACAAGCCGTCATAACACATTTTCCATTGGCATTTTACATGGAAATATTACTATCTACTTGTTATTGACAATGAAATGCAGTCTAATTGATAAGTACAGGTTCAAGTCATTAAGGAGATAAGTGAGAAGTAATTGTTAATCATTTTAAAAGGAAAAAAAAGATGCATTCAAGGAGACAAGAAGAATGTGTAAGAAAGAAAGTAGAAACAAGTGCATTTAGATAGGAGATTATTTGAGATAATTTTTTTTTGAGAAAAACTATAGTAATTTTTTAATATGATGCATGCAAAATAAAAAAAGATGATTGAAAAATATGTTTATGATGAAAGCAACTAAATTTGTTTAAATAATAAACTTATCAAACAAACCCAAAAATTTCGTCTAATTCTAAAAGGTAGAAACTAGAATTTAACTTACCATAATAAACTCTTTTAGATTTCAGAATGACAAAGCTCACAAAGAAAAATGAAGAATCAAGAGGGCAAGAGAAAGAAGAGAAGGAGAAAATAAATGATTCAAACCACCTGTTAATACTTAAATTTCTTACTATTATTGCGAGTTATATAGAACTTTTCTTTCGCTTCTTTTCTAAATGAACTAAACAACAGTTGAGCTAAAGGGGGAACAAAACCATACATTTGTTTATATACGAAAACAAACAAGAAAATCCAAAAAAACAAACAAGTTAAATAATTTCTTACATTCTTTTTGTTCTAACACATCTTTCAATTGCCAATTTAACGTCCAGTTGCAATCTTGCTTAAATTAGAAAGAGGTGGCTTCTTGGTTTTGTATTGTAAAGATTGTCATGAAAATACTAAGGGAACATTTGGAACAATACTAATAAATCACGTGATATGTATATTTAATTTTGAAGTGAAAGTTACTTTTCCATGTATAATTGATTACAGATAAAATTTTAAAAGAAAGTAAGAAGTTAGTGAATTTAATGATAGTTATTAAAATTCTTGTGTGTATTTGCAAGATACAAAATGCAGCAATATCCAAGAATATCAAAAATAAAAGAAATTAACTCTTCATCACTTTCATATTTTTCCCTACAGGTAAAGAACTAATGAATGTGTTTGGACAGGAGATTATTTGAATTATTATTTGCAATAATTGCTATAGCACTTTTATAATGTGATTTATGTAGAATAAATCAGTCGTTAGAAAGATAAACTATCGATTAAAAAACGTGTGTATAACATAAGTAAAATAACATTTTTCCTCACAACCAAGTAGCAAACACTATATGTGAGCTAATAATTTCTTGCACAGTTTGTGAAACTTGCTAAGGTATACAAAACCGTGGTACTGAAATTCAAGACAAATATTTCCCAACAAAATTATTGGAGCAAAACTGTAAAATTGAGACAAATCGGTTCATTTTCCAATTTCCAAGGACTGTTTGGGAGTTTTGCAATTTTCCACCGACATTTTACTTGAAAAACATTAGCGTAAATACCTGACTATCCCGTGAAAAAGATAAGGGTTAATTACAATTAATCTCCTTAAAGTATACCTCATTTATCACTTTACCTCTTAACCTTTAATTTTGCTCATTTAACCCCCTATAGGACAAAATTACCCTTCCATTATTTTGACTTTTCATTTACCTTTTTTCCTCTCTTTTATTTCTTTCTCTCTTTCTTCTCTCTTTCATCCTTCCCAATAGAAAACTCCATCTCAACGAAAATTTTTATTTTAAGTTTGTAATTGCATTTCTGAGTGAAAATTTAAAAGGCACCAAAAACTAATTTTGATTTTTTGTATGATGCCACGTGTCACAAATTTCAATTGATGATTATTAATCAGGTCACAATTTCATTTTATGATATTTTCTTGAGAATAAAATGAGAATGTAGACAGGAAAGAGGAAAAACCAAAATGAAAAGAATTGAAAGGCTAAAAAAATTATATTTTAGGAAAGTGATTTGAATATTTTTTAATCATTTAACGAGAAGATAGATCTCAGCAATTTTTCTTTTTTAATTTCAATCATTAAAATGAAAATTTTTGTGAGAAAGAGGAAGAATTAAAGAAAGAAAAAAGAGGCAAAGAAAATAAAAGAGCACAAAAGGGGAAAGGAAAAAAATAAAAGAGAAAAATAAGAGTTTAGAATAATAGAGGGATAATTTTGTCTAATGAATGATAAAGTGAGACAAAAAAATGGTTAGGGGGTAAAGTGAAAAATGAGGTATACTTGAAGGGGTTTAGTTGTGATTAACCCAAAAGATAAACAAAAAGACCCAAAATCTGATGAATGAAAGCAGGTTCCGCCAAAACTGCGGCTGGATTGCACACGTCGCCCCGCATTTAACCTCCTCTCATCGAAAGCGATATGAGTCAGACATTCAGATATCATTTTCCTACACTACAGTTTCCCACCACAACTGCACCCTTGTGACTTTTAACTGATAAGAACTGGAAGAACAGAACTCTCCTTTTTTCTCAGCTCTTTTTTCCCTTCATTCTTCGATGAAGATGCTTTTCTTTCACTAGATTTAGCTGCATTTATGACAATGTTTTGAGTATAGGAACATTTTTATACAGGTTGCTAGATTCCTACTGCACTTTTTCTTTTTCCCCCACAACAAAAGAGCAGCCTTGCTAATTGCTTTTTTTCAGCCTCCTTTTTGCACATTTTCTTCCATTACTATAGTCACTTCTTCCATCCAGAAATTCATCATTTCTCATCCTAAGAGGGAGGCAAAAATCTGGGTTGGAGTTAGTTTACATTGTTATTGAAAGTTCAAGATCAAGAATGGGAAAATTCGGGCCTAAAGCACCTGCATTTTCCTCTCTGTTGCTGCTTTGTCTTGCACTGTTGTCAAGTTTTCGTATTACTCATCAAGCACAGCAGCAGCCCATTAAGACAGTTGTTGTTCTAGTCTTGGAGAACAGATCTTTTGATCATATGATTGGATGGATGAAGGATTACATCAATCCATTGATTAATGGTGTAACAGGGGATGAGTGTAATCCTGTTTCAACTAAGGCTCAACATACTCAAAGGATCTGCTTTTCTGATGATGCTGAATTTGTGGATCCGGACCCTGGTCACTCGTTTGAAGAGGTGCTGCAACAGGTATTCGGTTCTGGTTCAATTCCTTCAATGACTGGCTTTGTTGAACAAGCACTAACCATGTCGGAGAATCTGTCTGCAACAGTTATGAAAGGTTTTAAGCCTGAGAATTTGCCTGTTTATGCTGCACTAGTTCGTGAATTCGCGGTTTTTGATAGATGGTTTTCTTCAATTCCTGGTCCTACTCAACCTAACAGGCTGTTTGTTTACTCTGCTACTTCTCATGGCTCAACTAGCCATGTGAAAAAGCAGTTGGCTACTGGATACCCTCAACAGACTATATTTGATTCGCTTCATGACAATGGATTGGATTTTGGTATATATTTTCAAAGTTTTCCAACTACTTTATTCTTCAGGAATTTGAGGAAACTGAAGTATATTTTTAAGTTGCATCAGTATGATCTGAGGTTTAAGAGGGATGCAAGAAATGGAAAATTGCCCAAGCCTGACTGTGATTGAACCTAGGTACTTTGATATAATCGGTTTTCCAGGAAATGATGATCATCCATCGCATGATGTTGCTAATGGGCAGAAGCTAGTGAAAGAGATTTATGAGACATTGAGAGCAAGTCCTCAGTGGAATGAAACTCTTTTCATCATCACTTATGATGAACATGGTGGTTTTTATGATCATGTTCAGACTCCTTATGCTAATGTTCCCAATCCTGATGGAAATACAGGACCAGCTCCTTATTTCTTCAACTTTGACAGACTTGGTGTTCGTGTTCCAACAATTATGGTGTCTCCTTGGATCAAGAAAGGAACTGGTAAAACTCACTTCATTTTCTAAGACTTCTTTACTCCTCTGGCGCAAAGAACTGTACGATGTTGTTTTATCTCAACTTTGCAAAGAGAGAAGTAGAGAAGGGTAAAGTCCAATGGTAACAAAACTCAAGAGTTCGCAGACAAATTACTGACATTTAACTCAACTATCATATAGGACTTATTGATTCTTTAGCTTGATGGATTAGAAGGAAATGGACATGGAGAATATTTTTTCATTCTTTGTCTATATATGGATCAGAAGAAGGAAAAAACGATGAAGAAAAAGAATAAAGAGTAGTTCTGTTTCTAAAATGGTCATGAACTTTATGATATTTATGTGTCAGGATACAGCAAGATGTTGTTTGTTGTATTACCAAAATTTTGTTAATTCCCTCATCTCAGTTGTAGTAGGTAAGCAGCAGTGGCATTGGCACATGAGCACATGGCTATCTGAAAATTGAAATTCCATCGATTTCTTCATACAATCATATTCAAATGGGGTTTTTTTTTTTTTTTAATTTCTATAATGTTTTAGAGACTGCTATTCTCATATTAAGTTTTAACCAATATAATTCGTAAGAACTATTATAATATTCTACAGTTTCATGAAGCTACCGGGTCATAGTTTTCTTCCAATTGAGCATATATAAGCTGGGCATCAAACCTGGTTTGCATAATCCCAGAAAAGGAATATACTAGAAAAGGTCTGCTCTTTATATTGTCTCTTTTGTTTCAGCAAGTTGCTGATGATTGGCTTCCCCTTTTGCAGTAATAAGCAGGCCAAATGGACCTACTCCAAACTCTGAGTTCGAGCATTCCTCGGTCCCTGCTACCATGAAGAAGATTTTCAATCTCTCATCCAACTTCTTGACGCATAGAGATGCATGGGCAGGCACTTTTGAACAGGTTGTTGGGGAATTGACCTCCCCAAGAACTGATTGCCCTGGTAAGTTATGCCTGCTGAAGATATTAATCAAGTTAGCTTATCGATCAATCAAAGCGACTGCTTAGAAAAACGTACATAAAGCGCTATTAGGAGATAAGATTTTGATCAACAAGGTGGTCTTCTATGAGAGATTGATATGCCTTTGAGCAGTAAACTTTATAATTACTCCCAGTTTTACACCCTTTCTGACATTTTTCTATTAGAATTAAGCTTGCTAAGAATTACTAAAGAGGTTTCCTCTTATCAAATGACAGAGGTCCTTCCTGATGTTTTTCCATTGAGAAGCACAAAAGCAGATGAAAATAAAAGACTCTCTCAGTTCCAGGGAGAAGTAGTGCAATTGGCTGCTGTTCTGAATGGTGACCATTTCTTGAGTAGCTTCCCAGATGACATGGGCAAGAAAATGAATGTTAAAGAAGCTCATGAATACACTAAAGGTGCAGTATCAAGATTCATAAGAGCAAGCAAAGAGGCAATCAAGTTAGGAGCAGCTGAATCTGCCATTGTGGACATGAGATCTTCTCTCACTACTAGATCCTCAAATCTCAATTGATGAATCTTGTAGGGCATCTCCTTCGTCCATCTTAGTATTTATGCCTACAGATTTCATTAGGCTTCTAGTTCATATTAGCAAAGTCCACAGAACAAATTATAGCAAAACTTGTGTATAGTATGACTGTCAGGTTTAGGTGATTGTTTCTGTTCTTAACTGCATTTCTTTAGGAGGTCATACTAGCTCATAACTTTGAGTTCCAGAAATTGGAGTCCGACTGTCCGTTTGTTGTAGTTATGTTTGTGAAGTTTAAGGCTAGAGCATCCGTTAAAGCTAAGGGCAAGTAGTTTTTGCTCTTTCTGTAAACAATGGACAATAATACAACATTTCCTATTATACTCAGCAAATGGCTTGTTCCTTCTTTGCTTGTAAATTTTGCAGCAAGTCTCCTTATTGTACAAAACTGGAGACTAGTGTGCTATTCTATCAGTATATATGACACAAGGTTGGGGAAATCATCTTTAGTAGCTATATTCAAGGTTATATTCAGGAAGTGCTAGCTGCGACTTTGCAAAACTATAAAGAACAGTTCCATCAGTCCTATCCGGTTCCTCAATGAATCCATTTTGTGTGCTAAGCATCCAAACCATGATTTTTTTCATGCCCATGGATTCCAAGAAAATTCTTGAGAAGGTGCTGTGCGAGCAGGAAGAGATCGGTCCGTGCCGGTTGAGCCGAGCTTCCTACCAGCGAACACGCAATGAAAGAGGCACAGAGTCACAATTGTGCTGTCACACTTAGAATTAAGCAGCAGCAACAACGGATCGGTTTCAACACCAGATAAAGATTACTAGGACTAATTTGACCATGCAAGATACAAGCTTTTGGATTATTGTCAGAACTTGATGCACAGATGATCCAGACGACAATTTTGCACTGTTAATTCTAGGTGAAACAATATGATTTAGTGCTTCTTATATGACCATCAGGCCATATTTCATGAAAAACATTTTCAACTTGATCTGTTCTGAACTCCCCTGAATTACTGAGAAAGTACTAAACATTCTTTATTGGTACAAGCATTTATAACTTGGACATGGGATAATCGAGACAATCACCTGCATCACTAAACTCAATCAATTTCACTTTTGAATGATTGAAGAGGTTTCTAACTTTCTATCATTAGGTAATGCTGAATGCAGTAGTACTTTTTCTGGGTAGGTAAATGCAGTAGTTCTTTTTACCTCCAACATGATAAAAAATGACCAGTTCGAGCCAGAACCAGACATGATCAAGACGTTTCACTACCAAAAATTAAAAAATTTTAAAGCAAATGAGTTAATGAAATTACTTAGCATATGCAGTTTGAACGTTAAAAAGGCTAAAAGAAAGGTCAAGTTCATCTTTAAGATATGCATTAAGCATATAATTTAGAAAATTAATCATGAAGAATTAATATACTCTAGGATCATCATCAAAAAATACGAAGGACTAATATACTATTCGCTCATAGGTATAATTCTAAAGAACAAAGTTTTGGTTTTACAACCGTGCTTAAATCAGACATTAATGACTTTGTTGTCAACGATATTTTGTTATAAAATTTGCAGAAAACGAATTAATCAGAATCATTAGAAGCCAGCAATTGTAGATTTTAAATTTTTGTTTGTTGTAAAATCTAAAAAGCAAACAAGTACATGAGAGTAACTTACTCTTCAAAATTAAAATATAAAATCATGCAAAATAATCAAATGAGAAGACCTTTACACTAAATTTGTTTTGCATGGTAAGGTAAAATATGAAGGACTAAATTGTAACTATCACAAACATAAGGGACCTAGAATACAATTTTTGCCTTTCTCGTCTTGCTTTTACGCCATCTCTTCATCATGCGAGCGAAACCCATTATCCCCAATTAATTCCCAATAAAATTAGGGCACGGCAGCTGCTGGGGAAGCTATTCTGCACCACCCTTTCTATTTCCCTCGATTCCCATTCCAGGTGAAATTTCAATTCTACCATTTATAGCAAAAAATAAATCACCGCAACATTATAGTCTTTGTGCTAATCTAGGTTATGGTAAATTAATTACCAGATAATTAGCATTGTTTTTGGGCTTGGTATTGATAATTAGCAGTATTTCTGGATTAAATTTGAGATATTTAGGATATTATTATTGTGCTAAGTTGTAGCAAATGCAGCAGTTTGTTAGTTAGATTCCAAGCTTGTTCCTTGGCTCGCTCACTTGTGATTTTAGGCTTTCCTAGTAATTGAAAAAAATTTTGAGATTAATAATGTTCAGGTTTCTGAATTCTGGTTTCGATTTTTGGAGCAATAAAAATTCATATACTGTCATCTCATCTCATGATTAGACTGTATAACAGTGATTACTGATCGAAAGAAGCAGCTAATGATTTCGATTTCGTGTGTTATTGAATATCTTGGTTATTTAATTTTTCTAATGGAAGTAATTTGTTTTGATGGTATTGGTTAGATTGTGCCAAGTTGCCTTGTTATAAGGGACTTAGTTTGGACTCAGGTGTCTTGTGGAACGATTGATAGTTCTCTTCATGATGATTCAGTTGTTTCTTTCGGCTTCTAATTGGAGCAATGATGGGAACGATGAATTGTTTGAAAAGAGGAAAGCACTTCTTAGGGAGCTAGAATCAGTTTTGTGGTTGTTAATGACTTCAGGGGGCCGTTCTGAAGTTCGACTTTGGCTCTGCAACACTATTGCGGGCATAAGTTCAATCAGTCCCCACCATCAGCGGGAACTCTTTGTGAGGTTATTAACAGCTCATACGGCAAAGCGACGCCTAGCAGCCCAATTTCTTCAGTTGCTTTTTGAAAAGGAGCCCAAAAAAGCAGGGCGTATTATTGCAAAGAAAAGCTCCATGTTGGAGAATTTCTTCAGAGGCAAGTTACTGTGCCAAGCAAACTTTGGTTTGTATTTAGGTTCCTCTGCTAATTATTGTTAAATGCAGGAAATCCGAGGCGGATCTTGCAGTGGTTCTCTAATTTTAGTGGGGGCACTGGCTTGGGGCACAGAAAGGGGGCTAAGGCTTTATCCCATTATGCTTTTGTGCATCGAGATGTTTGTTGGGAGGAACTGGAGTGGAAGGGAAAGCATGGCCAGTCACCTGCAGTGGTTGCTACGAAACCTCATTACTTTCTTGATTTGGACGTCCAACGCACAGTAGAGAATTTTCTTGAATACGTGCCAGAGTTTTGGTCATCCAGCGAATTTGCTGAGTCATTGAAGGATGGAGAGATATTGAAAATAGATAAAAAGTTTTTTGTTAATATGTTCGTAAATTTGATGTATAAGGAGGACATGAAGGAACTATGGGGCATCATAGATGAATTTCTAATTAAGGAACCCTTCTCCTCTCTGTGCCATCACCTTCTTATCATTCTTGAAGAGCAGGAGTTATCATACTTTATGGACTTGATCAGTAAATTTCTTAAATCAAGGTCTGAAGTTGTTGAGTATGACAGTCCGTCTTTTTGGCTTGAAGTTATACTATCAAAGTGCAGTATTACTTCTATTGATCAATTACTACTGTTAAATGCCATGACTAGTCAAGCACGCCAGCTTCTGCGACTTGTTCGTGAAGAAGGTAATCTGGATGAAAAAGAAAAAGTTAAGAATATAGTTTCTCAGGTTTGTTCTTCTTCAAGTCGTGCTGATAGTTTGGCTCCAATTATGGATGAATGGTCCAAGAAGAAAAATTTAGAGTCAATAAGATGGTTAGGATTGCAGTCATGGGCAATCTTTTTTAGGTTGTCGGAGGAATTTCGGACTTCTGAGTCCTGGGAGTCCTTATTTTCTAGCAACGGCATAGGTTTTCAAAAGTCTGACAAGTATAGATTGCTAGAAGATGACGAATATTCAGAAGAAAGTGAATCTGATTGGGATGACGGGCCTTCAGGTAAAGTAAAGCATAAGAAGAAAGGAAGGCATATTAAGAAAAGGAGAAGAAAGCATAAATTAGAAGAAAGCTATGGTGAACGATTGATAGATCTGGATGTGTCAGATAACGGCCTGGATTTGCAATTTAAGGCAGGTGACTGGTTGCTGTCTACTGATCAGTATTCTACTATGTGGAGCAGTGTAAGTTAACTTCAATCTTGCTCTAATCTCTCTTGATTTTGCAATAGGATTGCCTGGAATTCTCTTTTTAATCTCTTTTCAAATAGGTCAATATAGTCACATGTTCTGCAAGTTAGTGAATCCATTTTGTCATCCATTTGTTAGACTAGGGGCAGTCAGATAATCTGCCAATTAGTTCATCACTTGGATGTAGCTAAGAAGACTACCTTAATCTTCTATTGCTTAATTTATGGTTATTGGTTTTTTTTTTTTTTTTTGCCTGGTGAGCTGTTTATATGTACAGTGCTATCTGTCCCTTCTCCCTTCTCTCAATGCATGTTCTATACTGTTGTAAACCCCCTTCCGCCAAAAAGAAAATGGTCCATTTCCACATTTCATGATTGGTGTTAAATTGTTTTAGTTCTCTCTGTGTGTGTGTGTGTGTGTGTGTATATATATATATATATATAACGACTTTTTTTTTTGGGTGCAGGTAGACCTGCCGGAACATATATCGAAGCATTGCTTCTATACGTGGATAAAATTTGTTATTACCTAAATTTGGAGACATGGATTCTCTCTGCATACTTTGTTAGATTATTCAGAGTTCTGATGGGGGAGATGCACTATTCACTATCTTATTCAAGTTGGAGAAATAAGGTGTAAAGGTTAGTTAAAACGAAACGTCATGATTCTTCCCTTTCTGTCAGCTGTAATTTTTTTCAAGTCATATTTATTCTGATCTAACGATTGAGGTATTGTTGCAGCGTGAAGGAATTCAAGTGGATCAGAAGATAGCTCTACATTCTTGGTCATCCTCTCTGAATGCCACTTTGTGATCCTTGGGCTTTCATGCATCAAACAGTATGTTTCCTTGTTCTCTTGATTTTTGTTCTGGATTCATTTCTTAGTTATGCTTTGTGGTCTGATTCGGGGCTCAAGAATTTGACATCCTGAACTGATTAGTGTTGTGTTAAATGACTACCTGGGTAAAATTCTTCGACACAAGGCCTTACAATGATCAAAATGCCTAGCCCCTGCCTCCTCACCCTCAACTCCCAGTCTCCCACCCCTCATTTCTACCTCCCTTTTTCCCTCTTGTCCATACCTCTTTCTAGGCTTGCCTTCATTTTCCACTTGTCATAACAGATGGCACAAGAACCTAATGTATTAAGTGGCAATCCCTCATCTACACTGCCTAATCAAATTATACTGATGACTCCGGATATCATTTAAAAGCACTGTTTGAATCCTGTGCCCTCCAGGTGGTACAAATGCCTTGCATCTCCTGTTTTCCCCTTGCCATTTCATGTCATATTCCACGGAAGAGCATGCCACTCTTGATTAACCTTGATGACTGCGCCTGTTGCTTTAAAGTCTTCAGTTCTAAGCAAAATGCTAGTTTTGACAAGTTTTATTGGTTTTTGGATTCACAGGTGTATCTTTGCTGCGTTGCTTTTCTTCATTCATGGAAGGAATGCTGCTCTCAGGCTGAAGCTCTATGAACATCATACAACCTATCATGGCTTGATGCTCGAGAGTCATAAGCATTAGTAAAGAAAACAAATATCTAGTTTAGGTCATTTAGTTCAATGACAGTGCTGTCATGTTGTGTGGTTTTTTGTACAGAGCTTTATTATCAGCTCGAAAGTAGTGAAAAAACTAGATTTGTGTACGCAAGTGGGTATTGCAAAGTTTGTAATCTTTTTTTTGCTTTTTTTTGGGATTATTTCCCGAATGTTCTTGATACAATAAACCTCTGACTTCAACCTATTACGAAGCAGCTTACCTAAAGCAAAGTTTAACTTTTCTAGAAAAGTACCGTTCCCAAAAGCAACAAATTAGTTGCCAGCAACACAAACCGGAATCCCTTCTTGTTTCCAGCAATTTAATTGATGCATGCTGATTGATCCAAACGCAGAAATCTGTGTCGTGCAGACCTTCACAGATCTATCCGCAAACAGAAAAAGGAGACTTCCCACACATGGTTTAGGCTCCTAATTCTCATTCTTTCCAGTTAGTAGCCGAATGCAACTCACAGATGAGATGATAAGCATTTCAAATACTTGCTAGTACACTGAAATTAGACATTTACAAAATGTAACTTTACTAATGATCTTGTGTAATTCGAGTTGCCACTGGCCAACCTTGCCAGAACTTGGAAATAGCCTAAAGAAAATTGACAGATAGCTATATAATTTCAATCATCATCTTCCGGGTCAAAATCTTTAATCTTCACATCAGCATCTTCTCCATACTGAATGCAGTTATCAATTTGTGACAAGATGTACTGTATACTGCAAGAGAAGAGAGGAGAAATTAAAATTTTACCTTAGCTGCGATAACCTTTGGAAAACTCAAAAATTTGCTAAACTAATTCAGCTAAAGCAAATGCGATAAGAACCGTTTCAATCTATGCACAAACTAGAGTAGGACAATACACGATGCAAAGGGTGTTGCTGATCCTCCAAAGGAAGAATGTTTACATGATGGGGAGTTTCTACAGTTTTAGATAATATAAATATTTCCAAAGCAGCTCCTAAGTACATGCAAAAGTTTAATGCTAAAAGATCTGGCAATAGAATAAAGCATTTGACAATTATATACACTACAGGTTTAGAACCAAAATCACATTTCACTGTGGCTTATTGCTGAGGCACAGGTTGTTTAAGCCGCTGGCAAGCTAGTTTAACTTTGGTACTTGGCTATCAAATACAAACATCCTTTCTAGAAAAAGGAAACATATGCATATATCTGAACATCAGAAGGCATAAATGCCCTATGCTCATACCAACAAAGAGCACAACGTCTACTAAATGCCCTTTTTTCTTTTTCACTTTTATTTCTCGGCTAGTAGGGGGCAGAGGCAGATGTGACTGAAAAGACAATGATCCATCTACCCTAATTCGAATAAATGTGATGTCTTCTAAGTTATAATAACAAGGGTACAATCTTTTCCTTTAAAATCACCATGAGACCAATGACTCTCCTCCCACACTCCTCAGAAAATCCAGTCAAGGTAAAAAGATACTACAGAAAGCAAAAGTTTCATAGCATGAAAATGTTATTGTAAAGTTCTAAGACTTCCATACATCTATAAATCTTGATCACAAAAATAAAAAAGGTACGCACCTGCTTTCTTTGCTCAAGTCAAGAGGCAAAAAGCTGACCATGCTATACTGATCCACCTGTTGCAAGAAAAAATAGTCAAGCAGTCACATCCTCCGCATAATACATGAGGTGCTCTGACATGGACATGGTATACAAGTCAAACTACTAATTTGTGTATACACAAAGCCCAAAATGAAGGCGAAACAATAACCTACATGGAACACATGAAAAACAATATTTCAAATAAATACCTCCACCTGATTTTATTTCCAATGAACATTCACAACACTAAGACAGTAGAAATGATTAAATGCAGCATTACATAAATTGAAGTGAACAACAAGTGAATATCTAATACTGTAGAGGACTATAAGCTATCGGTTGTCCATCAAACAACAGTTAAAGGCGCCAGTTAATACCAAAAGCTTTTTGTACAATGTCCACAAAGGTGAAAGGATGAACTAAGCATAATAACTAAATGATTCCAAACTTAGCAACAAATGAAAGACAAGTCGTTCTATGTGACAGAGCCATAACAAACCCACTACATGATGCCCCAGACAACATTTCATGCAAATGGAACGAGATCCTGATAGCCCCAGACAACATGATAACCTACTATAGACAAAAGTATTTGTCAAACCAAGAACTCACCAATTCAATTAAAGACTTGTTAAGCTTTTGAAACCGTGGAGCCATCCGTTGATTCAACTCAGGCAGCAAATTTTGAGGCTCGGGATTCAGGTAACTACAGAATACAGTCAGAAGAAGGAAAGCAAAGGAAGGTCAAAAACAAAATTGATTCAAATTCTGACAAGTATGCATTTGTAAGTAGAAAAGTGACAAAAGATTAGAAGCACTAACTTTTCAATGTCCCTTTTGTTTGTCACAAGATCCATCTTGGAGAGAATATTAACATGGGGAAGTTCAAGTTGAACCATCGCTGAAAGTGACGCCATACAACCACTTATAAACTTGGTCACATCTGTGATGAACTATACACAAATATATGATGTATCAAGTTCCAGCTCATGCAAGTGTGAACAATTTATCTCCCAAGTATACAGCATTAAAAAATATATATACCTGGGAATCAAGCAAGTACACAACACAGACATTGAAATTCTTACGCTTCAGATGCTCCACAAAGTTTTTCAACACGGGAACATGTGAAAAAAGTTCTATTTGTCCTGTACCAAGGAGAACAAGGAAAATCAAAATTAGAAATTTTGGGTTTCTCGGTTCAGCCATTAACAAGTTTACCAATTTGAATTGGATGCATCTTTAAAACATTACAATTAGTCAACAAGTTATTAATATTTTGGGAACTTTATGAAAGATTTCATTCCAGTGTTTCAATAATATCTCAGTTCTCAAGAATTAAGAGTTAACCAACCTAAAGCTGACATATCCCTGATTAAACAGAAAACAGAATAGGTACTTATTAAGCTAAAAAATTTCTTCATGCTAAAACTACTAAGATACCACATGAACACTGACAATAAACAGGAAAGCAATAAATCAAGCCATGTCCAGAGAACCATACATCTGTGCATTTTAATTTTCAGATAAACAAATTGGAGTTGCATTTTACAATAGCTTCAACAATTTATCCAGCAAAAGGAAGAAAGCAGTGGGTTTCCTCATGAATCACAATTTTTCATCTCACTCAATAGAAAGTTTATGGTTTGCAAAGTCCTGTGTATACCATTAGTACTTTTTTTGGAAAAAGATGTTGTTCAAGTTTTCATCCATTGTACTTAATGAATGCAAAAGAAGAAACCAAGAATCAGAAAATAAGAACCTGGACAGTCAAAAACCAAATAATCATCATCTAAGTAGTTATCCAACTCTTCTGTCAGCCAATCATCCAAATTGTCTTCAAGGTGTCTGTGCGTCAAGATTTAAGGCCATACAAGATAGATCTTATCCTCACATGACGAAACAAACGGACTCCATTACTTTATTGTCTAAGAATTAAAAGTTCTTTTTCATGACAGAAAACAAAACAAATGCCAACTGTGAGAAAAGGAACAAAAATTAGTAAATATTGTAACGAAGGATACTCCATGCAATAAACAAGACCACCATTTGGACCAAGACCGAGTTCCTCCATAACATCCTCCAAAGATATGAGTTCTCGAATGTCTGCAAAGATTCATGAGTTAATCTTTTAGGAACCAATGAGAACCCAGGATGACTAATTGATCAGCTAAAAATCTAGCTACTGGCACAACTCACCCATGGCAACTGGATAGTCAAAACTTTCTGCAGCAGGATCCAAGTTCACAATGTGAATTTGTCGTCCCACAGTTTCACAATGTTGGTATAAACTTGAGCAATAAGTGGACTGTCTTGAGAAAACAAAACATTAGTAACAGCCCTCACAAAACTATCATAGTATCGTATACATCCTGTTGGCAAAAGCAAGCTAAAATTTTGTATACAACTCTTTTAACAGTTAAATGGAATACTTAGATACAAAAACGCATACTAGATGAACAAAGATAATACATCATAAAGCAAATCTATTTTAGCTGCTATTAAAGGGTAAAAAAATTTGCTCAATTACCTTTCCACTGCCAGCAGGGCCAATAACGAGCTGAGCATAGCCCATGATAGCTTTCTCTCTTTTCTTTTCCTCTTAATTTGTTTTTTGGAATATACCTTTCTCAATTAAAATATGGAAGTACGGACGAAATTACAAACGCAAAAGATCCCGAGGATTGCAACCAAAGCATATGTAGCAAACCAAACAACAGCAGCAAGCACTATGTGCAGTACATCAGAGTGACCCATCAGCATGCATTATACCACCACAAACATAATCATCGCAACAACATCACCTGAAACTGGAAAATAGTTCAAATTAGAATAACAACCCTCAGATCTTCAGACTTTTTTACTTAAACCCTCAACTAAAATAAACTTTTCAACCAAAACCCATGTCTAAAATCAAAACCAATGCACAGAAAATAAAAAAAAAAATCCACAAGTTTCTTTAGACAACCAATCAACAGGTTAATTTTCTTTTTCTTTCTTTTTTTCCTTTTGTAATTATTATCAAAGCAAATTTCAATGTCATTTCTGCGGCAGACAAGAAAATTACCAACAAACTCAGATTGAATGAGGCCCTTTAGTTTTAGTCAATGAAGCAAAAGAAAGTTGACGCCTTTATGAAGGAAAGCACAAGAAGATTATGCAGAATTTTATGCAGGATTGCATTGTTTTATTACTTTATTTAACAGCTTATATGTTTCTTTCTCAACAACGAACGAATAATTTCAGATAATCAATGGCGGCGGGAGACGATCAAAAGAGAGATATAGGAGAAAGAAAAAGGAGGGGAGAATATCGGTACCCGGGTCCTGACCGGCGGCGAGGGAAACTTGAGTAGCGTTCAAGGAGAAAGTGAGAGAAACAAAGGCAGAATCTTTAAAAGGAGGTTTAGACCCATTAAGCATCACGTGCTTTTCACGCTCTCACTTTGTACCTGTGACTTGACTTTTGGGCAATAATTGTTTTGTGGAATATTTCACTTGTGACAAAATATTTCTAGAAAAGTATTTATTAAAGAATTAGAACTAACTTTTTAGCAATTTGTGTTCATTACAAATGGCATATTTAATTATTTATAGAATCTTACTCTAATGAGAATAGCCTTTTGAAATTTTGACTGGACTAATTAAATTTTTAATTAATATAGAAAAAATCGTATAGTAGAAAAAAATTAAACAAATCTGTTTGATAAAATCTCTATTTATCGAAGAATATTATTAAAGAAGAGTTACATATAGCATGCGACAAAGAAGGATATCAATTTTTTTTCCATATTTAATCGTGTAAAGGCAATAATGTGGTGAAATCTTAATACTCTATTAATTTTATCTAGTATCTCATAAATAAAAGGAAAAAAAACATAGAATTGCTATGAGTCTAGGAATCATGTCTGGATATCATAATAGGTCAAACCGTTAAGTTCTTAATTTTTGCATTTGCACTTTTATTGTACACCCACAGAATTGAACAGTGAATTATTTAAAAAATATTTTTGTTATTATCTATATACGTTTTTTCAGTCAACTTTTTATCGTACATATCTCACATTATCCAAAAGTATTATAATAAATAATACAAAAAAAGAATTAAATAATCTTCCATCCAAACATAGTAGTACTTGTTTTTGTGAACTTTTGCTTGTATTTTTTGAGGAAAAAGAAATTTGTATGATATGGTCACTTGTCTCGCATACGGCTTGATGGAACGTGGAAATCACGTCGCAGAAAATTTCTGAGTAGTAGTATTATTTAGGTGGCATAATGTACCAATTCCACTGCCTTTTGTCCAGATAGCTTCCTTTCGTTTCAATGTGGTTATATATTGCCACCCTTTCTCCCATACTGTCATGCTCTCTTTCTTTGAAGTCGTTCGCAAATGAGCATTAGCAGAATCAAGAAACGTAAACAGTAATTGCTGAATAATTAGTTTACTGTCGAAAACCAAGACTAAAGCCCCGTTTGATAACTTAGTTCAGCACCAAGAAGCCTAACATACTGCTGACATTCGGCATCTCAAATATGATGGTAATGATATTACATGAGGAAATACTAAACTTGGTTCCTTAAGAGACCATCTTCAAGTCCTCTTTCTCCTCCAGGTGAGGAGATAGTATCCCTGTACCTGTACTAGTCTGAACAGCTCATGCAATTCTGGCCTTTAGAGGCAACCTGCGATTCCAATATGGTACTATAATACAAGTTGCTCTTTGACTTCAAATTCTTCATTTCAGACCAACTCCAATCATCTGGTTCCAAAAAGGTGCATGAACTGCATTATAGATTCTAATCTGAAGTTTGATGCTGATTCCCTTTCGGAAAGTGTGATAGCCATGAAATGTTTTCTTACATTTCTGGAATCTGAATCCCACCCTTATGGGTTATGGCCAAAACTGCTAGTAGAGCTCAAGTCTATCTAGTTACTTCAGAATCTGCTTTAAATATCAACACTGAACAAGGTTTATGAACCTAGAACACCAAATGCATGGGATATCAACTCATTGGATAGAAGGAAGCCATCAGGATCACTAAGCCTAAGAAAGGCAGGTAGCTTACTCATCTTGCGATCATCAGAGAGTAAAGAACTATATTCATCTACAGTAATAGTTTTCAGCTTATCATCTAAGAATACAATGTGCCCGCTTTCCACATAAGGCTGATAAACCTTGCAAAGAGAGAGTACGAGCTCACAACCAAAAGCTTTAGCAAAGGATTTCAAATCCAACCCTCTAGCAGTTCTAAGAGAGAGCATGATGACATCCATTGCCAGGTCTTTAGCATCAGTACTATCATCCTCACAATTTACCCCTCCATCCTCCAAAAGTTCCACATAGTGCATGAACTCTTTCAGCTTCCTTGGCCTAGAAAATCGTATCCCGTTGACATAACTCGCTGACCCAAGCCCAAAGCCATAAAATGGCTCATTCTTCCAGTACGTGTAGTTGTGTTTGCACATATAACCACTCCTGCAGTAACTACTAATCTCATAATGGTTATATCCAGCATCTGTAAGCATCCTCGACGCCATTCTGTAAAACTCAGCGGAAAGATCCTCAGATGGCAATGGAAACTCACCTGGAGTATACCTGCACACAAACCAATAACAATAAACAAACTTGAAACAAAAGAAGCACTTGTTAAATTGTCAATTTCATCTTCCAAAAGCATTATTCAGGCGCCTACTCTTTATTTCCTTTTCCACTTTCTAATTTTAGTTGTATCACTGTCAGCTCTAGCTTGGTTTTGGAAATTGAATTTATCCAATATGCTTTTTCTGCTAAATTTTTTTTTCAGTCAAATTTAAGTAGCTTGATCCACGTAAATCTCTACGCCTTTCAACGAATTAACAATCCATCCAAAGGATCTGAGAAAACTTCATGCCAGAAAATTCTGAAGTTCAGTCCCCTCACCAGCATGAAACATTTGCAGATTCTGTTTTTAATGATCATTAATCTACATCTCACTAAACTTCATAATTTAGATCATAGAATGGAACAAAGAAAACTCCTCAAGTTTTCCCCTTCGAAGAGAGAGAAAGGAATTCAAGTTTCCCCCCTATCTCAAACCAACAGAGACAGAGTTTCTTGACTTACAATACTCCAAATTTGGTGTCTTTCTCAACTTGCAAATCATAAACTGAGACATGGGTAGGATGCGCCTGGATTGTCAGCTTCAAACTCTCCTCCCACATTTCTGGTGTCTGATGAGGAAGAGAAGATATGAGGTCCAAACTCCAATTCTCAACTCCACAGGCCTTCACAATATCAATAGCCTCATAAATCTCTTTCACACCATGAGCTCTCCCACAAGCTTTCAACAGACCATCTTGAAAAGCCTGCACTCCCAAGGACACTCTATTTACCCCCAACTCCATCAACTCCTTCAATTTCCCCCTATCAAACGTGCCAGGGTCCATTTCCATTGACATCTCAGCTTCCAAAGACACCCCGAATTTGGAACTCAAAGTTTCAAGCACCAAAGAAACCAACTTTGGCGGAACTAAAGAAGGTGTCCCACCACCAAAAAATACCGTTTCAAGAGATGGGTTGGGGTTTGAATTCAATGAGGTGGCTTTAATTTCTCTGCAAAGAGTTTGAATGTAGTTTAAAATTCGTGGGTCCTCCTCTGGTGCAGAGGAGGATCCTAGAGCGATAATTGGGAAGTCACAGTAGTGGCATCGTTTTCGACAGAATGGGAGGTGAATGTAGGCTGACTTAGGGGGCAGCTTGTGCAGGGGTGTGTTGGTGGACGTAGTTGTGTCATTTTGTCGAACAGTTTGTGGGGCTTGAGACAATGTGTTTCTGATAGATTTTAAGAGTCTTGGAGGTATGATTTTGGTGGGAAAGGTTGTTGACAAGGGAGTGAAGGATAATTTTAACATGGTAGCCGTCGGACTTGAGTGCTAACAAAACTACCCTTCTATCCTATATTTTCTTTATCTGGGGGAACCTTTCTATCCTATATTGCTATTAGGAAGAGGCGAAAATGAGGCCTCTCAAATTAATCTCAAGTTCAGTCTCAGTATATTTTAGAGTCAGAAATCTGAAACAGAAAGTTCAATTCAAACGCATATTCTGCCTGTTCTCATTTATACAGAATAAAATGAAAACATTTAAGTTGGCCTACAGGTAAAGAGGACACTGTTTTGCTGCTGTTGAGCTCTGTGTTCCATTTTGTAGTTTCCGTGACTTTGCCATTTTCCAAATCCCTAAAGCAACAAGCTTTAGTTGGTATAACTTGTTTCTCAGAATTCATGCATCAATTGTACCATGAATAGAGGACAAACACTACTCTGTTTCACAAATAATAAGAGAGTTCTGAAAGCGGAACATATTATGAGGTCCAAAGTCATTCACTTTGTGACTTGACCAGTAAAGGCTCCTCATATTCCTGCTAATACAAGACCTGTGAGGACACGAAATTTGCATATTTTCCTTTGGATTACATGCTTTTATTTGATAAATGATAAAGAATTATTGTACTTTATTGTCCGTTTTAATTTATTGCATATCATTTGTTTTTCTTGGGGAGATGTACCAATTAGTTCAACTAGTGAGGTGAGACATGAAATAAAGAGGGATATGAGTGTAGAAGGATATTTTGTGATACTAAGATATTGGGATGAAAGCGATATTTGATAAAAGATATTTTGAGAATAAGATATATATAATTTGTAATTGTGCCAACTGGCAATTTGTCAAACAAAGCTTTGACCAAACCTCTTGTGACCCAAAAATATCTTGACCAAGACTCCAAATTTCCTAGTCTTTCTTCTTCTTGCAAGACCAAGCCAATTTCACTTTCTTCTCTTCTTGTTGGAGAGAGAGAGAGAGAGAGAGTTGGGTCATAACTTGACCAAGAGCTCTTTAGACCAACCAAATACATTGACCAAACACGTCTTGACCAAGTCTCCAAATTTACTAGCCTTTCCTCTTCTTGCAAGACCGAGCACTTTCTTTTCTTCTTGTTGGAGCTGTGAGAGAGAGAGAGAGAGAGAGAGAGTTGAGAGCAAGAAAATTTCATTCATCCTCTTCTTCCTATCATCAGTTGAGAACCAAGGCTGATTCAACCATAAAATTCCACAAAAGTTCCCTATTTCTTCAAACTTAAACTGTGAGTGAGGAGCCCTTCCTCTTTCCTTCTTCTAGCCATGAGTGTAGGGAAAAGAGAGTTTTTGTGGAAGAAAACCTTGTGCAATGACTGATCTTTTGCTGGAAAAAAATTCTGTTATGGCCGAGAAAGAAAGGCAGAAATTTCCAGCTCAAAAAACCGTGGGAACTGAGAGGGAAGAAGGTGAAGCTATAAGTTTCATTCCAGCTTTCATTCTTGCAAGATCAGAGGTAAACTTGCTAGCCAAACTTTCCATTTTTTTCAAGACACACCAAGATGATTGATATATATTAGCTCTAGCCACGAAAATGGAAATTTAGTGGGAAAGTAATCTCATTAGAAGTTGATTTGTATGTTGAAAATTTCCAGATTTGACCGAGGGGAACATGAGCTCAATTTACAGTCTCTTATTTTGACCTGTTGAGGAGTTTCCACTAGGAAGTTATGCTATAAGTGTTATATTTCTTGTTTAGTATGATATATAGCATGTTGTCTTTGATTTTGGTAGCAAATTGTTGGCTTAGATGTGAGAAAATTGGCAGCAACAAAGTTGAAATAACTCCTGTGAAACTGATGGAGTGAAGCTGCAAGTTTGGTTCCTTTCTCCCAAGAGATCTTGCTGGAATTTATTTAAATGTAACGTATATATCTCCTATTTCTCTTTCTAGGACCTGCACGTATTGTATTGTTTACCTTCATGAGGAATAAGACTTGATTTGTGAAGAAATTTTTGCTGGAAATTTTGTTAAGTTAATGAATGTGGACTGATCGATTGCATAAAGCTGGATATGTCAGTTTTTACTTTGAATTTGGAGTGAAGTTTTGCTAAGATTTCATGATTTATATCATGACAACAGTGTATATAGAAGCTGGTATGTTTATGTGGTTGAATTATAGTTGTATGTTCATTGATTTTGCTGAAAATTGTTTAAGAAAGCTGCTGGAAATTGTGTTATAGTCTAGGGTAGGAAAGAGTTTTTTGTTTCTTTGCGGTTTTCCTCCTCAAATCTTGGCTGCAAATTTCACTTTGAGATTCAATATACTTCATAACACCATAGTCATCATATGCCTGCTGAATTAGAGTGAAAGTAAAGCATTTTGATGGGGAAAATTTCGTTTCTTCAAGCTACCAATGTGCTGGAATTTTTCAGCTTGGACCAAGAGAGAAAGATGATGAGATTTTTCAACTTTTAATAACTTTTGACTATAAAACTGCAGTTGTGCTGTTAATCTCCCTTTCTAATACAATAATATTGACATGTATGTGGATTCTAAGGAGAAATTGAGTTTTAAGGTTGTAATTCTTGTTGGAATTCCTCCAACTTTGGTCGAGAGAGTAAGCTGTGTAAGTACAGCTCTTGTTTGCAAAATTTGGTTGAGACATGTCTTATTTCTGTTTGTATGATACCTATTGTATGTTCACTATTGAATCTAATGGAAACTTGATAACTTGGTTGGAGAGCAACTTGAAGAAATTGCTGAAAATCCACTTGATTGGCTGAGTGAGGAAGAGAGGAAAATTTTCAGTTTTTACACGACTTTTAGGGCCGCAAAAGCTCTCTTTTCCCTACACTCATGGCTGGAAGAAGGAAAGAGGAAAGGCTCCCTCACTCACGGTTTAAGTTTGAAAAAATAGGGAACTTTTGTGGAGTTTTATGGTTGAATCAGCCTTGGTTCTCAACTGATGATAGGAAGAAGAGGATGAAGGAAATTTTCTTGCTCTCAACTCTCTCTCTCTCTCTCTCTCTCTCTCTCTCTCGGCTCCAACAAGAAGAAAAGAAAGTGCTCGGTCTTGCAAGAGGAGAAAAGACTAGTAAATTTGGAGACTTGGTCAAGATGTGTTTGGTCAAAGTATTTGGATGGTCTTAAGAGTTCTTGGTCAAGCTATGACCCAACTCTCTCTCTCTCTCTCTTGGTTCCAACAAGAAGAGAAGAAAGTGAAATTAGCTTGGTCTTACAAGAAAAAGAAAGACTACGAAATTTGGAGTCTTGGTCAAGATATTTTTGAATCACAAGAGATTTGGTCAAAGATTTGTTTGACAAATTGACAATTGACACAATTACAAATTATATATATTTAATTCTCAAAATATCTTTTGCCAAATATCACTTTCACCCCAATATCTTAGTATCACAAAATATTCTTCTACACCCATATCTCTCTTTATTTCATGTCTCACCTCACTAGTTGGACTAATTGGGTATATTTCCCCAAGAAAAACAAATCATATGCAATAAATTGAAACGACAATAAAGTACAATAATTCTTTATCATTTACCAAATAAAAGCATGTAATCCAAAGGGAAAAATATATGCAAATTTCGTGATATGGGTGTAGAGGATACTCACGAAATTTGTATATTTTTTTTTCCCTTTGGATTACATGCTTTTATTTGTAAATAATAAAAATTGTTATACTTTATTGTCCGTTTCAATTTATTGCATATTATTTATTGTTCTTACAAGAACTCTTTAGACCAACCAAATACTTTGATCAAATATATCTTGACCAAGTCTCCAAATTTACTAGTCTTTCCTTTTCTTGCAAGACCGAGCACTTTCTTTTCTTCTTGTTGGAGAGAGAGAGAGAGAGAGAGAGAGAGAGAGAGAGAGAGAGAGAGAGAGAGAGAGAGAGAGAGAGAGAGAGAGAGAGAATTGAGAGCAAGAAAATTTCCTTCACCCTCTTCTTCTTATCATCAGTTGAGAACCAAGGCTGATTCAATCATAAAACTCCACAAAAGTTCCCTGTTTCTTCAAGCTTAAACCGTGAGTGAGAGAGCCCTTCCTCTTTCCTTCTTCCAGCCGTGAGTATAGGGAAAAGAAAGTTTTTGTGGAAGAAAACCTTGTGTAATGACTGATTTTTTACTGAAAAAAATTTTGTTATGGCTGATAAAGAAAGGCAGAAATTTCCAGCTCAAAAAAAAAAAAAGCAAATTTCGTGTCCTCACAAAACCTCATGGCTCATGCTAGCCGTATACGTGTTAAACTGAATTGTCAATACAGATGTACATGTTAAAACTGAAAACTAATTTAGGTTTAAGCAAACTCAACACCAGCATACACTGTACGCACGATAATTAATGTAAGGTTAGTAAGCGCCAACTACAACAACTAGAAAAAGATCCGTGTGGTTCCATGCCATGCTCGTCTTCCGACACTGGTACTTGATAAAAAATGCACATAGCACTGGACAGTAAACCAGGCAACTCCATGGGCGGTTGCTTGCAAGCCTTCTTATGCAAGGTACTTCACCATGTAAGGACCTTCTAGCTCGTAGCCCAACTTTCTGTAGTAATGACGGGTCCCTACCCCTGAAATGACAGCTATCTTTTTTTGACCTATGCTCTCTAAGAGCAATGCGTTCCGCTTCCTCCATTAGCAGTGTACCATAACCTTGATGTTGCAATTTATCAGCATCGCGCCCATGGACAGGAACTGCTGTTCCATAGACATGGAGTTCCCGAACGATAGAACATTTTCCTGTGACTTCAGGGCAAGTAACGTTGCGCCCACATTTCCTCAGGCGCAATAGCCCAACAAGAATATCCTGCATTAATCAGCAAATTAAAGAGTCTGAAGGAAGCATAGGTTTCTTTATCCACAACCAAAAGGCAATTAAGATCATTATCAGGCATAGCATCACTGGGTAATGTAGCAACTAAAGGAAAAAAAGAAATTAATTGAATCCAAAGTAAATATAGACACACCAACAGAACCCACCATAAAAAAAGGCGGTTAATGTTCAATGAGGTTTATATGCCCAGCAAATAAAGAAAAATGAAAGTAGGGTGGAAGGATTAGTACATAGCATCTTCTGATCTGACAAAATGCATTGCCTAAGTATTTGCGTCAATTTTCCTAGGTTTATAGATATCTACAAACAGACAAAAAAGTGGCTTGAAGACACTAGTGAGTTTTTATGCTTTAAAAATCTCTTGCAGTTGAAAATTTCCAAGATAACATGTACATAAGTTTTCGATTTGTCATCAATAAAAAAAGCAGCTCTTAGAAACCCACTCTATGCGTTATCTGTTATGGCATCAGACATAGGACTTAAGAGTTTTTAATGCCTTCATCAAGACTTAACTTCAAAGATGCAAAGTATGCTCTCGCATCATGAAGTGCTAGATAACATTCAGCTGAAAGTCAGCATATGCTTACTATAAAAAGAAATAAGAAATCTTTTGCACTGACCATCGAACTGTTTGTATTACACCACTAACCATGTTTCAGCCCATCAGTAAAGCAGAGGAGAATATATACCATGTTGACAAGTGGCACATTTTGCAAAAAATTGCTCTTTCCACCCTTTTCCCCCTTTCTTTTGAAGTTAGGATGCAAGATGCAGGAAAAAGTTCAAATTACCTGGCGTGTATCCTCATATGAAAGGAAAGTTTCCCAGCCCTCATTTGCAGTATAATCACGACGAACAAGCTCAACTTCTCCGGCTTTATTTTGTTGTGAATGTCCTGAAGTATAATCAGGAAGGGAAGGTGAATAATTGGTTTTGATACATTCTAATTCTAGGACAGGAAATGTTTCAAGCATTAATAATGAAATCCACTTACTTGGATTCCAGCTTCACGTGTTCGAACATCTCGACATTTCAAGCCCAAATCTTCCATCCGAGCCAATGCTAGCTCCCGTAGATTCCCTTTCTCAACCCCAGAAGTTACCAGAGGCATAGGGATATCACCGCTGAACTCTATAGACACGTGTCCATGGGGGAACCATTGCCAAGATCCTAGCTACAATGTCAACAAGCTGCTCAGGTGGATAATTCCTATACCTGCAAGTAGTGTAACCCTTCAAAAGGCAGTTTTAAACCGAAGGTATCATAAAACCGTAGAGCTTGAATACCCATGCTTAGAATACTGCTCATACAGTAAGCAAGAGATTTTCCTTTTTCCTTTTCCTTCTTCATATTACTTTCACAAAAACAGTTTGCTTGGAATGAAGATGAAAGTTAGGACACTGCAGACTCTTAATACAAAAAGGAAATTCTCAACAGTTCAAAAGCATGGTAGAAAGGAGACGACGAAATAGTCAACTGGTACACTAGTGCTGACCAAGTTGTACTGGTAGAAAAAGTAATGATTGGAAATCTCAAGAAGGCAGGCTAAATAGATATTTACTTTCAAATAACCGTGATCATGTACCTGCCAGTTTTCCAGAGTTCATAAAGTCCAGTACCACGAATAACAAGTGTAGGGTATATTTTGAGACCATCAGCCCTAAACAATGGGCTCTCAAAAAACTCCTTAAAACTCTCCATGTCTCTTTCAACCCCAACATTTGGGAGATCAGGCATCATATGAGCAACTACCTAAAATAAAGATGAAGTGATTCAACAACAAAGTCAAATCACAAAACACAGAAAGGATAGGAAGAATCATGACACAATGCCCCACCAAAACTGAAATCATAGAAGCACAAATCAATATAAAAGGCCATGCAACTGTGATACACAAAACAAACTTAACTTCCTCTTAGGATCAGAAGAACTAGAATTCAGAAAGAGATGTAGTTGCCCCTTTTTTTCTTTACTTCTAACTTTCTATTTATATCCTGCATGTCTTCCCACACATGCTGGCTCCTGGCTCCCCAAATCCTTCAAATTGACAGAGACTGCAGAACAAAATCATGCACATTCCTCCCCAGCTTTTTGGATTTTCCATTGAAGAAGAATGTGATTTGGAGACCTATTCTTTTGCACTAACCATTTGCCATCTTGGCTGCTCTGCTTTTTATATCATAAACTAACTTTCTCCTTTCAAAAATCGATATCTTACTACAGATTTTGGTCCCTTTCCTCAATGGAAAGGTTTTCAATTACAAAATTCATTCTTCCCAAGTCTTTTAGACAAGCCATTCAAGTATTGGTGACTACCATAACCAATACTCAAAACAGGAAGAAATAAAACAGGATTTCCTACAAGAAAATTGTGTGATACACACTCTCTCTCTTCTCAAAAAATTTAATAGACAATAACGGTTAAAATCATGAGAATAGACAAACGAGAAACCTTAAATCCAGCATCCTTTGCTAAGGAAAAGCAATCAGCAACAGCTGCTAACTGTGTGACCTCTATTTGTATCACGTGCTACATCTTCATATGTGCTCTGAACTCCAATCTCCAACCGCGTGCAGCCATATGAAAGCATTTGCCTAAGATGAGGCCCAAGGCAATAGTCCGGCCGCCTGGTTGGTTGTAAAGAGAATCATTAGTCACACAGAACATGATCTCACAGCCACAAAATTGCTTTTATTGGATCATAAGTTGTCTCAACCCAATTCTTGCAGACAATCCACAAAAAAATGATTTAGAAATAATAAACATAGGTTATACTCAGTTTAAATGCTAAACAAAAAACACAAAGTATCTCAGGATGTCCACAAAAAGTTAAAACATCTATGACATTATCACTTACGTTTCGATAGTCATTCCAATGCATTTTACAGCACTGTGTTCAGAATAAGCAACTGCTTCTTCAACATTTGCAGAAGTATGCCCTGATAGAGCATCATGAAGATTCCGGATAAAATAATCACGGTAATCAGATGGCAAGGACATAAAAGTTCCTCCCATCAAGATAAACTCAACCTGCATATGAGAGAAAGAGAGAAAGACATCAGAAAGCAGTAATTACAAACTCCGTACAGAGGGAAGGGAGGAAAAACTGAAAAGAAAGCTGGACAGATGACGCCATACCTTATCAACACTATGACCTAACCTCTTCAGTTGATCTATCCTACTTCTAGCTTGCACATAGGGGTTATACCTGAAAATAACATGAGAACAGCAATCAAAACATTATATACTATGAGAATTCCTTATCTCTAAACAAGGATTTAGAATCTCTCTCACCATTCTTCAATTTACTGAAAGCACGACAAAACATAGGCTCAAAAGACGATTCATTTCACAAATTACCAAGAAGGCATTACAAAAAAAATAAATAAATAAATAAAATTACTGTGCTAAGAGTCTGATTTATAAATAAATAAATAAATAAAATGTTAGGAGTCTGATAACCTGGACCCCTTCTCAAGGAAGTCAAAACGGAACATTTATATTCCTAAAGGCTTCAAAAATAATTGCCATTCCTTCCCATATGATAATCTACAAGACAATTTGCTGTTCTGCCCAACCTGAACGGCCTCTATTTGCTTATCAGATTATCTAAACATAAACATGTATTTCTAAGAAAACTACATTGAGAAGACACCTTGAGTGGGCTCTCATGCTTTCTTCTATTACTTGCACTAGTATGGTCCTTCTTTGACTAGTTCAATTAAGAGAATTTCATGGAATCTCGCTTAAAATGGTACTCAAGATGCCCATAAAAAGCTTAAAGAGTTTGAAAGATGATGTGGAAATGGAACACATCCCGACAAAAAGAAACAATGGTGCCACTACCATGCAATTAGATCAGATACCTCCCCCGAAAATCCAGAACTCAATTGAAAATACCACAAAGCCAACAACAAGGCTTAATCTCTTGCCAATACAGTTGATAACCATCTTAACAGAAGAATGTTGTTCCCTTGGCATCCGAGTGCAACAAAATAGTTGCTCGTGTATTAGTGAGAACATCATTTTGGCTTCACATTACAAAGTCACATGAGTTTACTGCAGCCATGCAACCCATAGGAATGTGAAGCAGCAAAACTCATATTTCTTTTCACTTCTTTAAGGTATATAAAGAAATGCAAAGAAGAACTAACTTAAGTCTTTGGAAGCACAAAAGTACTTCTCAAAGGCTGGCATCAATTTCACCAAAACCATTATTCAACTTCTCTCCATACCAACCAGACCTGTCCTGTTACCATCCACTTCAACTGTTAGTGAAGGACAATTCTTCTGTCTCTCGTCCCATACCAAGTAAACATGGATTAATCTACACAACAGGTAATTAGAAGGTATACAACATCAATTTTAACTAAATATCAAGCTTAACATAACAACTCTATATCTTTTTACCCATTTCATTATTTCTTCATTAAATTGATCCCATTGCCCAACATCCCATTAGCAAGTTTTCATCAAGATTTTTCTTTTAGTGTAATTTGAATGTAGTCAAAGCTAAGACTCCAATGCACAGGTAAAACTAAAAATTCAAGCAAAATTACATCGCTTTAGCAGGAATCACTCTTTCCCTCTTCTTCTAATATGGTCGTCCCATTCCTCAACATCCGACAACCTTTTTCCAGCATCTTTATATTCACAATTCCATTATTTTTACTTAAATTCATCCTGACAACCCATTAGGAAAGGATAACCAAGACTAAATTTTCAAACAATTTCCTAATCGATACTAAAATCATGATAAAATGCTCATTTTTCAATTAAGTTGAAGAAAATAAGCCTCACCTAGCTCGAATTGCACGCATGCTAGTAGGCTCATATCCAGTATAAGACTGAGTACTATATTCAAAATCAGAATCCGGTCCACCGGGGCAATAAACACATATATTCCCCGTTGTAGCAATATGAGGACACCGATGAGGTTTCGACATAACCGCCACGACGGCAATTCCGGAGGCCGTACGAACTGGTTTAGCGCGGAGTTTAGGGAGAAGAGACTCGCGCTCAGATTCCGGAAGAGCAGCGATCATTTCTACGAGCTTCGGAGCCCTAGAAAGCCCGTATTTCCGGCAAGCGGCGGATTTTAATGCGTTTAGGTCTACATTTTCGCCCTTGCGTGAAAGGTCTACCATGTTGGATACTATTTCGGCTATGGCTTTTACCCGAGCTTCTTCTTCGGTTAAGTTGTGTGAGATTACGCCGCCGCGGCCAGGCCGCGGGACTTTTCGGGGCTCTGCCACTGCCGCCGTCGCCATTAGCGAAAGAGGATAGAGAAGGCGGCCGGAGAAAGTGGGACTCCTGGTGGAGGTGGAGGAAGTTTAAGGAGTTTTCCGTGAGATGAAATTACTAAAGTACCCAAGTGGCCTAAGAAGGTAAAATCCCGGAATTTGAGAGACATTAATTCATTATTATGCTCAATATTAGAATTTCGAAATCATGCACATCTAATTTTTCACATACAATAATTTGTTAAATTTTTCTCGTTGTGTGGTATATATTTGACGAATTATGTTATGTATTCAACTATTTTTTGGTACGTAATATATATTTGACGAATTATGTTATGTATTCAACTATTTTTTTGGTCCTATTACGTACGTATATAATACTATTTAAATATAATAAATAAAAAGTACGAGAAGTGATAAAAAAAAATTTCTTACGTTAAATTTGATTCCAATAGAATTAATAGATAATCGATAGTCAAGTACTTAGATCAAATTTTTAACAAAAAAAATATATATTTAAATCAAATAATTAAATTGAGTTCTAATATTTATTATCTTTTTAAATTTACTTTCAAATTTGAGTAATTGAACATAAAATTTGAATACATACAAGTATGAGTTTAATTTGACAAAATTTGATTGAACTGAACTTGAATAATAATAAATTCACGTTGAGGAGAATGGAGATTTAATGTATTAATAAGTCAAAATAAGGAGAACGGAGGAAGAAAAGAAAACAGAAATTTACAAGCAAGAAGTAAGTCCGATTCATAAGGGTACTTATGTCCAGCAAACTAATCTCGACCGAAGAGGTTAAACCCAGGACAGCTGCTGAATGGGTTTACGAAGAAGAGGAAAACAGCGAATTCTGGGATGAAAATGTGGAGGTCTGGCAATGGAGTTCACCAACATTTCAGTAGAATAAGACGGCAACATCACAATCAGCTGCTCGGTAGACTGTTTTCCTCTTCTGCAGCCTTTGGGCCTCCCCCGTCTAGGCCCCTTCGGAGAGTTGTAGTCACGGGTACTCATTTTGTTCTTATTTTCTTGAATATGGTGATAAGATAGAATTAAGGGGCTAGAAAAAGTTGAATTTCATTGCTGTTTTTCATGTAAAATTCCATTCTTTTTTAAAAAAGAAATGAGTAGGAAGAAGAAGATTTTAAAGGGATATTATTGGAGTTGTCATTTTTTTTTGGGTCTAAAATTGATTAAAAAAAAGATGTGAAAGGAAAAAGAGGTAAGAAATGTAGTGAAATTCATTCTCCCTAGAGTAGTTTAT
Source organism: Coffea humblotiana (assembly GCA_023065735.1). NCBI lineage: Eukaryota > Viridiplantae > Streptophyta > Magnoliopsida > Gentianales > Rubiaceae > Coffea > Coffea humblotiana. Next base: position 8,190,175 of record CM041211.1, read on the forward strand.
TTAAAGCAGTAGCAAGAGTATCGTTTACGTTTTTTGAATTACTAGATTACTTCACAACTGAAGCATAAATATTCATTAAAAAAATAAAAAATAAGAAGAAAAAAAATCTGAATTTTGATGAAAACTGTGAGGTGGAGGGAGGTAATTCAATGATGTTAATGATCAAAGTATGAGATGAATTGAACTCGAGCCCTTATTTTGTAAGGTTAATATGATGAGAATTTTGAAGAAAGGACTTATATTTTGCTGTGAAGTTGATATATCGTGTATGCATGAGGAACCAGCAAGTGCATTTTTGCTTCTTATGGTGGGATTGTGGCAGGGCTAGGGTTGGTGACACCTTTGGGGTGTGGGGTAGAGATGACTTGGAAGCGCCTAACAGCAGGGCAATGTGGAGTGAGAGCAATAACCCCTGAAGATTTGAAGATGGATGGATTTGATAAAGATATCCAGTTGGTTACATTTGATCAGTTGGCATCCAAAGTTGCTGCAATTGTGCCTTGTGGGAGCAACGCGGGTGAATTCAACGAGGCGTTGTGGCTAAATTCTAAGGTAATAGGTCTTTTCTAGGTTATAATGCTTTTGTCTTAGTGGCAACTAAAATGAATTTGAGAAAGGGGATATGAACTGGCTTAGACCAAAATTTGATCTATTGCAGGCTTTGGATCCTGGACGTAGTTTGTCTAAGTGAATGGAAATGCCAAATTTAATTATTTATATCTTATCAGTTTTTCAGATGAGTAACTTGTTTCTAATTTGAGTGCAATTTCAAAGCTGGAAATAGAAATGCTTGTAGTATGTCATAGCAATGATGGACTCGTAAGACCACTTTTTGGCAAATAATCATGCATAGTGTTTGATGGTTATTGTTCCCCTACCAGGTAAGCAAATGGCCAAAATTGTACATGTTTACTGTTAAGAGAACTGATTGATTGACTATATCATAATTGTGATAACATATAAAATCTTAAGGCCTTTTTGTTTAACTCTAAATTAAGTTACTTAGAAGTCCAAAAAGCTGAACATAAATCTTGTTAAAAGAATATCTAAAAATAAACTAACTATTATGATAAATGATAGCTACCAGATTTGTGATGTCAATTTGGTGAAATTTGACCATTTTTGAGATTAGACTTCATCCCTCTCGATTGTTTCTCATTGGAGGGCACAGCTTTTGCAGTATGTACATAAAGAGTATTTCTTAACCCACAATATGTAAATGGTAATGTTTTAGCTGGCATTGTTTTCAGGACCATAGATCAATTGCAAGGTTTATAGGCTATGCTCTATGTGCTGCTGATGAGGCTCTTAAAGCTGCGAATTGGTTGCCTAGTGAACAAAATGAGAAGGAAAAAACGGTAATGACTTCTTTTTGTGATAGAAAGGTTTATGCTTTCAACTTTTTATTAGTTATACTTAGTATGTAAGATGGAAATTATCAGGGCGTCTCCATCGGGGCGGGAACTGGGAGCATCTGTGATATATTGGATGCATCGAGAATAATTTGTGAGAAGGTTGGTTGATTTGTCTGCAGTCTGAAATGAATTTTGCCATTACTCAGTCTATTTCTGTTGGTATCAGCTAGAGACTTGAAAATAACCTCTGAGATTGCTCACATAATGTGACATTTTTTCATTAAAATGACATCTCCTCCTTTGAATGAAGCGCCTACGCCGGCTCAGTCCATTTTTCATCCCGCGGATACTGATCAATATGGCTTCTGGACATGTGAGCATGACTTATGGGTTCCAGGTATGTGATCAAATCCTAACTCTTACATAAAAGAGAGAGAGAGAGAGAGAGAGAGAGTTGTAATAATATGGATATAGTTGGTATATTCTAGTCTTGACTTTGAATTTAGGGGCCAAATCATGCAGCAGTGACAGCCTGTGCTACCGGAGCTCATTCTATAGGCGACGCTGCTAGGATGATTCAATTTGGAGATGCTGATGTCATGGTTGCTGGGGGTACTGAAGCCAGTATGGATGCATTGTCAATAGCAGGATTTTGTAGGTAATGCAATTGTTGATCTTGGATAATTGTCCTGGTTTACATCTTTTGCTTTATTTTGCTGAGGGATAGCTGAATGCAGAAAAATGATAGCAATGAGCTCTTGCTTGCTCATCATTAATAGTGAAAAAGTAGCTAATTTCACTCAGATGCATCTATCATTAATTTTCTGTTTTATTTGGATTAGACTTGAATTGTTTCACTATTAACAATAGTTAAAGCCCGCTAAGTTGTTTCTAGTGATGCTTCAGCTTTGTCGGCTTGTATTGCTTTTTAATAGACAGTTTACACTGTTGTCTGGTAAACATATGATTGACATCCTAGATATTTGTCACAACTTTGTAGCAAATTCACGAAGAGGAGCAGAATATGTTGGCTTTTGGCAGGGAGTGTTTTTTAATGTCTTATGGGTGGAATGGTATGTTTTTTGACATTAGTTAAGTGAGCTAGAAATAAAATGTGTAGAGGTGTCTAAACATTTCGAGCTTGATTTTCATGGCCAATGTGCTAACCATTGATGTTAAGCGCTTGTATTATTTATCTATTTCATTTTTGAAGTCATAATCATTGAAACTCATTGCTCCTTAAGCTTTGAAAAATTAAAACTTTTTATTGCTGGCTTATCTATTAGATCCTTTCTTTTCTTTCTTCTATATTGCATAAGTTGTCTGCTGAAACATAGGAAAATAAACAGTAGTTGGTTTTTTACCATTTCACGAGGCAATACTCTGTCATTTACCAAACATCTGGAGAAGAATCTTATCAAAAGATACTTTTCCAATTTTTTCGGAATGCAAAAGTATCACCTTCCTGGAAAGAAAAGTCTGCATGAAGCCATGGAAAATACTAACATTAATGCTACTTGCTTTTTTGTTTGCAGATCGAGGGCATTGACCACAAAGTACAATTCTGTTCCTGAGGAAGCATCAAGACCATTTGATTGTGGCCGTGATGGATTTGTGTAAGTTACTTGTCTGCTATCCTGAGTATATTGAATTGCATAACACAAGTTCTTTCAGCTTCTCTTAACTTTTTCAATTATTAAAATACAGGATAGCTGAAGGTTCTGGTATCATGGTCTTGGAGGTGAGTTTAGTCACAGATATAGTAATCAAACTTCCCTTTGCAGAAATATAAGATGTGGAGATCATCATCCGAATTAAGATAATAAGTTGTAGCATCCAATTTGTACGAACTTGGTCTTGAGGGTTTCTTGGTTGGCAATTACTGGCTTATTTGAGGTTTTCTTGGTCTTGGTTAGCAATTACATGCAATTACTGGCTTATTTGATGACAATATGTATATTGAGTCACATTTTTCACTAGTTCACACATTCTAGTGGACTCCGAGGATAAATGCCAATCGAGAAAATGGCAGAACATGCATTAGATCCAAAATGATTGCATGTGTCTGTTAGTAATTGCTTTTTTACTTTTGATTACATTTTGGTAGGTGAGAGAATGGGAGGAAATTAACAGATAAAAGAAGGTAACTTTTGGATGTACAAAGCTCATAAAAAGCCCTATTATGAAATTTTAATGGATAAGTTTACATAAGTATGTACAAATCTCAGGAAAGGTCCTTTTTATGGATTCTTTGAAAGATAACTGCACATGCGGTAAGCTTATAGAATCTGAATTTCTATCATTAATAAAATTCGATAAATTTAATCTTTTAGTCGGACAAGATCCACTCAAAACCTAGGTGCTTCTCAGAAGAGAGGTCTGTCTTTGTTTGTGTAAGATGAATAGAAGTAGGGTAGAGAGTATTAAGTATGATTCAGTTGTTAAACAATTTTTTGTGCTTCTTAAATATGCTTTTCTTGAAATCTTTCATTGATTGCAGTGACTTCTTTTAATTTCTTAAGGAGCTAGAACATGCACAGAGGCGAGGAGCTAAAATCTATGCAGAACTCCGTGGTTATGGGATGTCAGGTTTGGGCTTTGAGTTAGCTGTTATGATAGTACTGCAATCATACATTTTCTTATCCCATGATCCTTCTATTCATTCTTCTGTTCAGCTTGTAACTGCGCATATTTCTTTCTTCAGGTGATGCATATCACATTACACAACCACATGCTGACGGAAGGGGTGCCATTTTAGCCATGACACGTGCTTTAGAGCAGGTCAGCATTGTCCATTTCGTGTTTTCTTGTAGGTTTTATAAGCATGACTAGTGGACAAATATCTATAGATTTTTCCAATTACTTTAACATTCTTTGTTCATATAGTTGGTCACTTTCAAGAAGCATAACAAAACATAATCTTGTCTGACAACATAACAACATAACATAACGAGATTTCAGGTGATTCCTCTTTGGAGCTTGGCCACCTGTTATTTTTTGGGTTATGCTCTCACATATCTATACTATTTTAGTGGTGCACAAGCAAGTTTCTAAAATTCTGTTCTTTCTTCTACCAGGGTTTAGGTGGGGAGCGAAAAGCATTTAGTTTTTGTAAGATTACTTTTTGGGGTTGTAAGAGAGTGTGGGGAAGATGTGGGAGGTAATTATGTAAGCTGCTTGTTGAAGGATAAAAAGAACTCCCTAGAACTTGTGTGCATGGACTTGACCTCCCTTTAAGTCCTATTCTTTTGGTTCTTATGCATTGAGATGTTAAGAATCTTGAGAAACTTTAAACAATTTTTGTGTTGCTGTATTGATGAAAATGTTTCTAACAGTTTGCTTTTCTGACACTGGCAGTCTGGTCTTCATCCTAACCAAGTGGATTACATTAATGCCCATGCTACATCTACACCTTTGGGTAAATTGTCCAATTGCAGAACCATTCGCTAAGAACTTACTAATTGTCATGAAAGTATTGAGTATTTTCCGCACTATTTTTTTTTTGGAGTATTTCCACTCATATGCTACTTTAATACTTAGGTGACGCTGTGGAAGCGAATGCAATAAAGTGTGTATTTTCAACACATGCAACATCTGGTTCTTTGGCCTTGTCTTCTACAAAGGTAATATGCATATCGTACTATTGGGTTTTCTCGGACATTCAGTATATCAGCGTAATTTGGAGATTGCATTGTCAAAATGATAAGAGTTCCAAAATTTTCAGGAACTTTATGTGGATCTTCTTCTTCACATTGAATTACAGGATTTAGAGATTGTCATGCTGTTGAACAACTATTTCTGTAATTATATTTGTTGATCTTACATTTTTTTTTGGACTTACATTTTTTTTTGGACTGACATTTAAGCACCCATTTCACTACCCTGCTTTTGTTTTCTTGTTCAAATTGTTAGAGTTCAAAATCATAAGGATAGAAAAGCACAGCAAAATTTCATTTTTATGTCGTTATTGAAAAAGTTGTTAATGCTTTTCTCCTATTAACTAGGAATTACTGTTTGGGTGATGAAACTCACCTTTTGAAATTCATGAATAACAAGTTAAACCTACTTTTATATGATATCTCGTGTGATGTGTCCATAGAGTAGAGCCAGATGCATCACCCTTTTCCCGCATTATGTTTCATCTTCCCCTATTTCTCACACTCAGACGTTTGTTCCATTCTGTAAAGTTGTGACAACCATCATTATTAAGCACCATAAATAGAGATTTCCAAAGCCCTTATCAACCTCAGCCAAGGTCTTGTGAACACCAAACAGCACCAATAACTCTACCCCTCCATTGACACCAAGGAATCCGTTCTCAAATTCACAAGCGCAAAACTAAGAATAGGCAACTGAAATCCACTGTTAACTTCATTTCCAGCCCTTAATCTACCAAATTGTTGATATTGGACTATCCTTTCAACTTATATTTTCTGCTTGTTTTGATGTCACTTGTCACATTTTGAAGCTGATAAGAATTCTCTTTTATCAAATTTTAGGAAGAGAGGGAGGGAGAAATTGCAAAGTCTGATAAGGGTGGGGTTAGTTATAGGTAATCTTAAATCTCTCACCTCATTGGGACTGGGATAGAAATTTGGGGAGAGTTGAAAGGTGGGAAGGTACTTCTGGCACAAAAAAAGAAGAGCGATGGTACTTAGATCAGAAAAGGGATAGAGTCTGTTATTTTCAGTTGTCCTAAAAAGGGAAATAAAACTCACTGGCTTGACTTTGTCTTGGAAAATAAAGCAATTGAAATGGTTCATAATTGGTCTTGTAGTATCTTGTATAATTCAACAACCATTTTGCCCATCACTGCATAGAAAATTTGTATCGTGATTAATGTGTTACAATGTTTTATCTTCTGTGCCTGCAAAATCCGAAATTTGTAATGTTCGAATACCATGAATCAGGGAGCTATGGGCCATCTTCTTGGGGCAGCTGGAGCTGTGGAAGCAATATTCACTGTTTTGGCTATACACCATGTAAGGGAAATTCAGTCAAGATTTCCAGTGTTCTTTAAACCACTATCAACATTTCCTTAATTACCCTCTTACATTTAATCACAAAAAGCATTTAGCACGAGCTCACCAAATCCTGGGACACCTATTGGGTGAACTTTTTCACACTATCAGTAACAGAATGTGATTATGCGGATGCAAGTCTGGTGCTACTGCATATAAGTAAATTGCTGTAATTTCTTTCTATAGGTGAAAGCTTCTCATATGGGGCAGGCTAATGCTGCAAATTACTAGCATCTCTCAACCTAGTTATTTTTGTTGTTTCGCAAAATTTGGGATGTCTTTCATGGGAAATTCCCTTCATTTGAGTCAAGTCTGGTCTACTGGAAAAACTTTCTTGGGCACAGATTGCAGTCCTTTGGTTATTGTGAACTCATATTTGTGTTCCTTTTCTCGTGTGGACATATCATGGCAGGGGATCGCTCCGTTGACACTTAATCTAACAGAACCAGATCCAGTTTTCAGTAAGGACTTCATGCCTCTTACTGCTTCAAAGGAGATGATTATCAAAGCGGCCATGTCAAATTCTTTTGGCTTTGGAGGAACAAATTCTTCCTTGTTATTTTCTTCCATCTCATGAATCTGTATCAGCTCTATTAGTCTTCGAAACTCTTTCTTGTTCATCAGGGATAGCAACAAATACTGAAGAGTGTAGAGCCTGCTGTTTCAGTGAGACAGAATCGCAACATTTTTTTTTTGATTTGGTAGATTCATTTATAGAATGTTTGTGTGATGCCCATAGAGTTCTCAGTTATGAAATGGAGGATTGTATGCAATCAATTTTGGGATGATGAATCAGTATAGAAATGAATTTGCTATCATCAACTGCTAAGAATCAGTCATTCGGATCGATATAGTGAAAACTATAGCTGAGCGAGTTACAGAATTCAACCAACATTTGTTTTTAAAGAATCAAATTGTTGGGCAACTTCAGAAATGGTTTTAACTCCGTCCTTGTATTTTTTCAGCTCAAGCTCCATTTTCCAGCACCATACCATCCATTATCCACAAAAACAGCAAACCTATATAGCGTCAAAGGATTCTTTTGAAGTTATCATATTCTTGGCTCATGTGCTTTGTGTTTCGTTTAACAAAGTAAGAGCAATTTTCTAAATGAAACTTCGATTTGTTGTTACTTAACTTTCCAAAATGTATTTCCCATTGTATTCATTGCTAGTCAACAAAGATATGGTACTTAATAGTGAGTTCTGACCTATTGATAAAAAGAAAACGACCTCCTTAACAAGATATTACACAAAAAGTATTGTCTAAATTCTAAAAAATGGGGTTTCGAGCTCACGTATAACTGCATCAGTAGAGATTTAAAACCAGTGGCTCCCCTTATTTTTGTTTAATAACTTTTTGTACAGTTTCAGACCCCAATAATAAAGGTCCTAAATTCAAATCTTCCTTTCGCCTTTCTGATTCTTAAATCCCATTATTCCCTGCTACAAAAAAAAAATCTTTTGCAAAATGTTCTAACTAGACATGTCAATCCAAGTGCAACATGTTCTAACCAAAGTTAATATACGCTAAATACACTATTAGTGGTAGTGTAGAAAAGTTTTATCCATATAAAATATGTCCAAAATCTACTCTAAAAGGGGAGGGAAACATCAAAATAATGTCTGAAATAGGGGTGTTGGCGAGCCAAGTTGCTCGCGAGTAGCTTATGAGCGGTTTGGTCAAAAGTTTGGCTGGAATTCGGTTTGACTGAGTTCGACCTTGAACTCGAGCTACTTGTTTTATGTAACGAGTGAACGAGTAGCGTTTGAGCATTAGTAGTAAATACTCGGGTAATCGACAAGATTAATCGAGTATTTATATTATTTATATATTATATATTTTAATTATGGAATGATTATTATTGGTTTGTATTTTAATAAATTCACATGAAGTAATGTTCAGTAAAAAAAAGTGACGGATGACAAAATGGTAATTTGATAAATCTAAAATGTAAAAAATTAAAACATGAAAAGAAAAACTTACTTAAGCTCGAGCTAAATAAGGCTTGCATTTTATTCAAACTCAAACGAGTCGAATTCAAGCTTAATTTCCATTATGTCGAGTCAAGTTCGAACTCAAGTTTATATATTCGTTCGAGCTTGAGCTCAAGGTCAAGTAGCACTAATAGTAATCGAGTTTGGGCTTGGGCATGGTGCTGCTGGAGTTTTACTCGTTAAAATATTTTGAGGTATTTCTGTCCAGAAATATTTTGGGGTGGAAAGTGTTACCGAGGCTAATATTAGGGGGTTTACAAGTATTCAAAATAAATTACAGAAACTGGTAACTGGGAGGGTTGATGAATCCGGATAAACCCGACCCTCCAGTGTAACCCGTTCATTTGTATTGGAGAAACAGAAACAGAAGAGTTCGAAGAAGAAGAAGAAGAAGAATAATGGGAGAAGAGGAGGAGAAAGCCGTATTGGAGAAGGCAGGAAACGTCGTTGCCGCAATTAACGGCTCCAAACACGTCGACCAAGTCATCTCCGCCGTCTATTCTCTCGCCGCCCTTCTCTTCCCCCTCCAGACTCTGTCTTTCATAGGTGAATTTACTGTTTCTTAATCCATTTCACTAATACCTGCTACTACTATTTTTTTTTTTTGCTGATTTCTTTTTTTGAAACTGTTTATTAGGTAGCATCAGTGAAAAATACAGGGATGAGGTACTTCAAAAATTTAGTTATTTATCTGTTATTCTGAATGCAAAATAATTGTAGAACGGAATTGTGGATCTTAATGGTTCTTTTGAATTTCGAACTATAGGTGCGCAGCGTGGAGGCACTAAGTGAAAATCAGAGAAAAGAATGGTGGAAGGTTTTTTACAAAGGAGCTGCATTTCCAGCTCTTGCTCGAGTTTTACTATATGGTACAGACAAAACAATGAAAGTTTGATTTTTTTTTTTTTGGGTTTAGTTTGCTAGTGCGTGCTTAAGTGTGGTTTTTTGTTTTTTATTTATTTTTTTGGTTGAGAGTTTCTGCCGGAATCCAGTTTTTTTACTATAATTAAGAGAACAAATGGTTGAAGAGCCTCAATGATTGTGCATTCTTATTGTTCGAGACAATATTAATGTTGATTTCTATATACCCAAAAAAAAGAGAAAGGAGAAAAGGTTGCCGGTGCTAACAGAAGTACCAGTAAATGTTCCTTAGTGAAAATGGAAGCTAAGAAAGTAAAAAGAAAGAATATAGTGCTATGTTACGTGTATATGTGTGAACTTAAGCTTCTAAGGTACCTTTTATACTTGTTTTGCTTTTGCGAACCAAGCAGAAAAGAAGGAGAATATATCTGCTTTTGGGTTATAGTTCTTTACTTTCTGTTTAACAGGTGACTGTTGTGCCTGACTTCTGATGACAATTGGTGTTTATGTGTAGATGTTGCTTCTGATTGGCTGGCTTGTTTTCCCATTTCCGCAAGGAAAAATGTGTACGATGTGTTTTTTGTCAAGGGCCGTATGACTGAGGTTGTTCAAGCTATAGTTCCTTGTCTGCAGAACAGAGGAAGTACTAGTTATGACACTAGTGCTGTCTATTCAAATGCTGAAAGGTAATGGTTTGTGGGAATTCAATTTTCCTTCTATGTGGTCTGTTTGGTGATTCTTATGATTCTTATGCAATTTGTTGACTATGTCACTTCGTCAAGGATTAGCTGATTTCCTTTTTCCATTCTTAGTGGTGCTGTTGGACATAATTAAGAAGGCATTTATTATTATACTGTTTATGTTTCATGAATAAAGGGGCCACAAGGCCTATCAAATGTTTTAAAATAATACTCAGGGTATATATGGATACATGGGCCATTCCTGTAGTCTATAAGTGTACACAGTTGTTGCCATTTGAGTTGCTTTCTGTCAAGTATCAAATTATCTATACATGTTGAGATGTTGTTTCTTATCTAATTTTAGCTGTTTCATTCTCCCAATAAAAGTTGACGTCTTTTGTTGCAAGTATGTCCTGTGTTCAAATTTTGGTTTCCTTCATACACCAAATCAGCAAGAGAAATGAGTGAAGAGGATGAAGAAAAAACAAACACAAGTCTAGAAGCACTTTACAAAAATAATAATGAGTAAAACTGGTGAGAAAGATCCATCCCCAACAATCAGTAGATTGATGTTACAAATATTACTATTTATTAGACTAGTTTTAATGAGATCTGATTTAGGAAGAAAGTAGTTTGATTTGCTCTCGATGGGAAAAGGATAACTTCCTCCAGCTTTCCAATAGATGGAAAGGCATGGAAGAAAAGGTATGAAGACTAGGAGAATCAATAACTGCCTAACTCAAAGTAAAAGCTGACAAAGTCAAGAGATGTACTCAAGTTATTGTTCATGTCCCAATTATGGAATTTTACTAAAGTCTCTTTGAACATTTCATGTGAAGACCATTAATTATTTTGTAGTTTTGACCCGTGCATATATTCATAGGCCGACTCAGTCACATGTAAACATTCATGTATACGTACTCAAGTAGCTATGCTGCTTGTCTCTGAGTGTCTCTACCATATGCTACAAGAGTTACAAAGATATCTGTCATGCTATAATTCTTGTTTTTCCTGGATGTGCCAGTATGAGGAGATAGTAGCTGAACCTATTGCTCCTTGACATTTATGGCAGATTACTTGTACTTTGCTTGGTTGAAAATGATGGTGCTTTTCAAATGGTTAAAGAATTTAGTTTTCCATGCGAAAGTGAGGAGCTTACTGGTGAAAAGCTCAAGCAGGCTATTTCCGTGTTGGCACAACTTGTTACTTCTATTCCTGACAAGGCTCGACCAGGAATCTCTAGAGCTCTTTCATCACAGTATCCTTATTACTTTAAGTATTGGTACTGTCTGTTTTTCATGAGTTTATCTAATTTGTGCCCTTGTAACTAGAGGAATAGTAAACAATTTCATCCGTGAGTAAAACTTCAGTGCCTGTTCAGTATGCCAAGTTACTCTGATTACCCACTATAGATCCAAAGATAAGTAGTTGACCACATATTGTTGCTTACGGTGTCTATTAGTGGTAGTTGGTTACCATTTGGCTTACTGAATTGGTTCTCAAGTTCTTCTCTTCTTGCCTTAAGAACTAAATGGGTCATAGAGGAATCTTTTTGCTGTAGTTTTGCTTTCCTCCACTAAACTTGGATTTCGTTCATGTTCTCGATCTATCAGTTGTGGTCATGCATCATTATGAGCTGTGGCTCTTTGTCCCTCTGCTTGTCTGTATTCCTTACCTGGATATCTTAGTTTGTTTTTCAAGAGTATTACTACCCAACTCCTCTCTGGAGCAGAAGAATGGGACAAGAATCTACCTGATGGAGTGGACAGCTGCAATAAAATTTATACACATGATACAATTGTCTTTATTGGAGAAATAGTTGCTCGAATTTGTCGGAGAGGATCAGCTGGTAAAATTTTTTCAAAATATGGAGTGCTAGATATTTCCCCCTCCTGACTTTATAATACTCTGCTACACCAAAATAAGCCTCAGGTGTGAATCTTTACTTTTCGCAGATGTGCTGCTAAGTGAACTGATCCCCCGAGTCCTCTGTCAAGCTCGCAATTTTTTGTCTGGAACTGCTAATGTGTCTGTTAACAAGACATTTGAGTTAAAACCCGGTCTAAGATTTTGGTCAAGAGTGATAGAGGAGATTAAAGATTCTTATGCTGTGGAAAGATTGTCTGAGCAGCTCTTGCATCAACTAGCAGCTCAAAATACAAATGATATTGAAGCTTACTGGATTTTGTGGATCCTGTTTCATCGTAGTTATGAGAACCAACCTTTGATTAGGTTTATCCATCTCCTTTTCTCCAGCCTTTAAAGATTTTTCTAGATAGTGATAGTCAATTTGTTTGCAATGAGAATGAATTGGGATGTTTCAAATGGCTAAATCAGTATTAGTAAACTTAGTGGGAGCAAAAATGTGAGATGCTTTCATGGAAAAGTTTTTGTGAATTTATTTTCTGATTCTTCCTTTAAGACATGTCACATGAAAAAAAAAAAAAAATATATATATATATATATATCAAGCATACAATGTATATTCTTTAGGGCAATTCTGTATCTTTGCAAATTACATAAATGTGGAAGCATCTCTGGTAACAGTGACAATTTACTAAATTCCCTCCTTTTTCAGGTCTATGTTTGTTGACAAATTTTTGCTCTGGAAAGTATTTCCTATCTGTTGCCTGAGATGGATTCTTCACTTTGCTATTCTTGAATGTTCCCCTGATAATACTTTGCTGACAAAAGCTTATCATGCTCATCGCCTAGTGGAGACAATGCAGCGTCTTGTTTCAGTGTGGTCCAAACGAGAGTTCGTGCAATCATCTAGGCTTGAGCAACAAGCTTGTATCCTTTCTTATTGTTTTCTCATTTGAAACGGGGTGCAATATCTTCTTTTGATATCCATTATGTGGGGGAGAGGTCCAATCAAGTACTTGGTCTTAGTATCTGTACTTGCCAGTCAAAATTGCTTGCTTGTCATTAATATATGTGGTTATGGAATGCTTTTGCCTCTGGGGGGATCAGTATGTTCCTGCCGTTAAGAAGGATGGAAAAAAAATCTTGTTCAGCATGGACTTTTGCTATTCTATTCTTTCTTCAGTTGTAATCAGTTTACGTTCTTTTATTCCAATCTTTTGGGCTATTATTTTTAATTTTTTTCATCCTGTGACTCCTTAATGTTTTCAGATGTAACTGCAGCTTTGGGCCTCTGCCTGGAGAAGATGTCAAAGGAAGATTTAGATGCAACAAAGGATGCTATCCACTCAATTCTTCAAGGAGTTAGCTGTAATCTTTCCTCCTTTTGCTAGTTATTGAAATTATCTTGTTCGCTGGCTCTTATCTCTCAATGATTGGTGACAGGTAGGCTGGAAAGCCCTGATCATTTGGTCCGCAAAATGGCCAGTAGCATTGCTTTAGTATTTTCTAAAGTTGTTGACCCCCAAAATCCTTTATATCTGGACGATAACTGCCATGATGAGACCATTGATTGGGAGTTTAAGCCAACAATGTCAGATAGAAGTTCAGTGGCCAAATCACATCACAAGGATGAAGAAGCTGACAAAGTTAAAGGTTTAGACATGGCAAAGGAAGCCAACGGTGTCGATGATGCTGATATGGGAAAGAAAGTCAAAGGCAGGAAACAGAAGCTGTTGGAATTTAAATTAGTTGATCCGGATGAGGTTATTGATCCAGCTGCATTAAATGGCGAGTTAATCTCTGATGGAGAGGGTGATGATTTTGGAAGTGAGGATTCTGATTCCTTGAGCGACACATCTTTAGAGCCATATGATTTAACAGATGATGATGCGGATTTGAAAAGAAAATTTTCGCAGTTGGTTGATGTGATTGGGGCATTAAGGAAATCTGATGATGTTGATGGGGTGAGTTTCTTCTACTTTGACAAAGTTTAAATAAAAGAACCCACTAAATTTGCTAATGTTGTAAGGCGAGGAAGAAATCTGGTTTTCATTCTAATATCCTTTGTCATGTATAGCTTCAATTTTGGTGCCTCCTTTAATGTACTTTTGCATATGTTTAAAATTGCTATAGTCATTGTTGATAGCACAATTATGTTATAAAGACACTGCTGATTTCGCAATATACTATGTAAATTATAGTTTTTTTGAGTTTCAAAGTAAAGCTTCTAGCTATAGATTTCTTATCTTTTTCAGAGTGTTGCAGTTTCTTATGCAGAATCCAAACTACTTTAGAGGAGGTTATCCTATCAGTCCTTTCTCTCCCAATGACAACATCTTCAATTCAGCAAATTATGAATACCTATTAAATGAAGTTAATAATTCTACCTATTGGAAGCCTTGCCTGAAGGTTGTACCATAGACATTCTGGAGCTATAATTATGTCTCTTTTCTCTGCAGGTCGAAGGAGCACTTAATGTTGCTGAGAAGCTTGTTCGAGCATCACCTGATGAACTTAAATATGTAGCTAGTGACCTGGCTAGAACTCTGGTTCAGGTTCGTTGTTCTGATTTCACAGTCGAAGGAGAAGAGGAATCAGCTGAAGAGAAGAGGCAAAAAGCATTAGTTGCACTGATTGTGACCTGTCCACTCGAATCTCTTGAGGCTCTACACACCTTGCTATACTCAGCTACAGTAGATGTCAGCCAACGAATTATGATTCTTGATGTAATGACTGGTGCAGCACAAGAGCTAGTCATTATGAAATTTTTAAAACCAGAATATCAGCCAAGGAACCTCATATCATCCGTCTCAGATAAGCCATGGTTCATCCCAAGAAACATTGGTCCTCCAGGAGCGAGTTCTTGGAAGGAAATATCAACCCCTGGAACTCCATTGAATTGGTCATATTCATATGAGAGAGAACTTCCTCCTAGACCGGGTCAGATCCAGAGAGGAAAAACACGTCGATGGAGCCTTCAGTCATCTGTAAATGAAAACCAGTTAGAACAGTCACAGAATCAGTTCCCCCAGTATGCAGCAGCATTTATGCTGCCAGCCATGTTAGGATTTGATAAGAAAAGGCATGGTGTTGATTTACTTGGTAGGGATTTTATTGTCCTGGGTAAACTAATATTCATGCTTGGAGTTTGTATAAAATCTGCAGCCATGCATCCAGAAGCATCTGTTTTGGCATCCCCTCTTCTGGATATGTTAAGAGTCAGGTAAAGAACATTCCAAAATGACATGCGTAGCTTTTAATTTTGATCATTGTTGGTTGTAATATTGAACCAGACAATGCAAGTTAGGAGGATGTCATATATGCTCATGGGTGGATATACGTCACCTGGTAGTAGATCTCTATGTGTTGTTTTACTGCTCTATATTATAGTACTCAGTTGTGCTATTGATGAGCATCATTCCTATCACATTCTAGTTGAAAATACAGAAGAAGGAAACAAATATTGTTCTATGTGAAAAGAGGATGCTTTTAACCTGACAATCATGTTCTTTATATTACACAGGGAGATATCTCATCATATTGAACCATACGTCAGAAGATCTGTACTTTTTGCGGCTTCATGTATATTGGTGGCCATCCATCCCACTCATGTTGCATCAGCATTAATGGCTGGAAATACTGAAATTCCTAGAGGACTTGAATGGATTCGCACATGGGCTCATGATATAGCTGAATCAGACACAGACAGAGAGTGTTACATGGTAAGCAAAATTCTTAAGGTGATGACTGTTTGTGCTAGCTTTCTTTAAACACGCAAATGCTTGTCCACCAATATCAGCTCCAGATAGTCACATGAAACAGGATTTAGACATCTTTATTATTTATGAGGACCTTTTAGATTAGATTTCTGACTTAGTGATATCTGAGGAAACCTCTCTATATTGTCATAGTAAAGTAGCTGGTGGTAATAAGGCTCAGGGTATTCGCTGCATCTAAAGTGAGAAACAGCTAGCAGGCAAAATATATACTCTTGAAAAGAATGTGTTAGTTTGAAATTAGATCTTAAAGTGTATTCTCACAATTGACAGCTGTAAAGAGAGAATTAAAGAGAATTCTTGTAACCAAAGCCGCATAGTATTGAACCAGAATTTTTGCAGATGGTTAGCATTGGTGTTGTTGACGTATAGACTTCGGGGTAGGGTTGGTAGTACATTGCCTTGCATTGCTATAGTGTGGTAGATACCCCTGCACATATTTTGCAGATGGTTAGCATTTCTTTGCATTTAGAGAATGACAAAGATTGGTCATAGTTATTTTTTGTATGCTTAAATTGGTGCTCATGTTTAAGTGAAAAAAATAGTAAGATACACTCATGAAAAGATGTGGTAACCACCCCCACCCCCTTCTTAAAAGAAATATTTTTCCTTGCCATCAGCCAGTCTATCAGGCTTAAAACTCCTTAATTCTTAGCAGATTACAACCCATGTAAAAGAATGGAGGAAAACAAAGTAAATATTGTTAAGACTAATAGAATCTTTGCCAGATGCTTTACTTATATGTTGGGCAGTGAGATGTGTGAATCTTCTACCATTTTATGGTTTGCTTCATTCCTTTCCATGTTATGCATGGTAGGCACAAATAGGCTAAGTTGTTATTCGTGTGTCGTTGTATTTTGTTCTTTGAAAGTCAAACTGAGATTTATTGCATCTTGTTAAGTTTTATTCCGTGGGAAAGGCTCGGAAAAGTGTTTTCCTTCAATTGCTGCTGTCTATGCTCTTGTGGGAGATTTTCAAATCATTCAGTCTCTGTTTTTTCTATTTTTCAGCTGGCCATGACCTGCTTGCAGCTTCACTCCGAGATGGCTTTGCAAACTTCTCGAGCGCTAGAGTCGACAGAAGGCACATTTGGAGCTGAAACTCTTGGTCTTCCATCAGCTCTGGCTAGCGGAATGATTAAAATCCCTCGTGTATAGCTAACTTCAACCTCTAAATCTTTTACGATTTTTTTTGGCAATTCTTTTTGCAAATTCTGCATGCTGCTAGTACTTTTTCTACATCACTCTTTTTTTTGTAAATTCTTTTTTGTATCAAATTGAGCCAAGCTCGTAAATACTGCTCTGACACTGATGATATTTTACATGCTTGGGATCCGACTTGCATTTTAGGTAAATTTTGCGTCAAACTGAACTACAATCAATCTTTGAGGTTTCAAATGAATGCCCAGCTTGCAATGAACCGAAAACGATCGAAGGTTACTGTAACGTCCTCAGATCTTAGTTGTTTCATTTGCAAAAAATTCTTCGACCCTTTAACCTAAACGAGCCAGTGCAATTGAACATATGACCCTTTAACCTAAACGAGCCAGTGCAATTGAACATATGATGGTATGAATACATTAGGCATGTTAATGGGTTGGATTTTAATCAAATTCAGTCTGGATTCAATATGCTTGAGTAGAGTTTTCAAACCCTATTCAGACTTAGATTCTATAAGAGAATTTGAGGCCTGTATAGGGTCTGATTTTCTATAATTCATACAAAAATTCAGACTCGTACTGATTTTATGCAAACTCATGTATATATAATTAAATAATATATATATATATATTAGTAAATTGATAAAATAATCTAATATTTTATAGTTGTTTGATTGAATATGGTAAGATTTCATGATTTTTTTTTCAAATTAATCCTAATTGTCATTGTAATTAATATAAATTTTTTTAGGAAAGGAGAAAAAGTAAAAGTAAACAAATGAAAGATTGGAGGTCAAGTTTTGAAAATAAATAGAAGTAGTCAATAATAGTTCTTTTTTTTTGGTATTCGTAATATTGCATTCAACTTTTTGAATATTAATTTTATTATTTGAAAATAAAAATTAGATGAAATTTATATTATTTTTTAACTCTATTATTATTAATATATTTTTACTTTAGTATGTTAAAAAAATATAACATATACTCATTGGATACCCAAATCCATGAGTGTCTGGGTCTGGACTTACTTTTTTAAACATATAAAAATCTAAGTCTGAAGTCTGAATTTAACTAAATTTAATGGTTTGAATCTGAATCAAAAAATGCAACGTAGACCTTAACTCGTAAGGCGTTAACATGTCTATAACACATGCATTCGATTTTGTTTAATCACCATTATTCCCCCCCAAACTTGGCTTTCCATTTCCCCTCCCTCATCTCTTTCTCCCGCAAACTTTTCCCACTTCCATTTCAGGTCCGAATGATGCAATTTATCTGTGCTTCTTGGTCCTGTCTTCGACCTTTGAAATACGTGCTGGACGAGCTCACTTCGATGGCAATGTCTGTCAATGAAAATGTGGGAAATGATAACATCAAGTGTTTAACTGAAGCTACATTAGGCAGAAATTCAAAAAAAAAAAAACAGGGACGACGTCAGCCGCGACATATATATTTTTTTTCCTGAAACGATAAAAGTTTTTATTTCTACTAATAGAGAAATTACACTGTATGAGCAAGGGCTCAAGGTTTTCTTCACAAAAGTGTACTAAGACACTGAGGATCAAAGAATTCCTCATCAAAATGTAAATGCATTGCTTGCTTACTCAGTTTATGACTGAGGCTATTAATCCTATCATTACTTGACTGAATATCAAATAAGCATGTCGTAAACATTAAGCTAAGATCTTTTATGTATTGTACGTGGGCGGCTAGTCGCATGTTGTATGGGACTTGACAGTTGATAAGTTTGGAAACCTGATTGCTTGGTGTCTGAAGTTTGATATTGAGGCAGCCTCGTTCCTTTAGCTTGCAAAGTGCCAACTGTATAACCACAAGATTGTCCAGAACATGTGATCCAGTGCTTCTTTCTTTCATCATCCACACTGCACATATGTGGTGCATGCTGTTTTCTGCCGTAATGCCAATTCCCATGTTCTGACCTTCAAAGTGCTATCCCACATGTACACAAATGCTCAGTGTGTTTGCATCTTCGGCCACCATTTTCTCTTGTGCATTTGCTGTATCTGTTTCTGAGATGCTCACTTGTTGTTCAGCCTGTTGGGATTTCATATATTCCTCCCACTCCATGACTGCCTTTGTAATCACTTTCATTAGATGTCTGTCTTTGTCTTCGAACTCTACTGCATTCCTGGATTTCCAAATCTGCCAGAGAATGTCAACTGTCAATGTTATATGGTCCCTTTCTTCCTTCCTAGCTTTAACTTCCATCAGTATACTCCACCATTTTCTGAAGTCGTTTGTGAACTCATGAAGACCATCCCATTGTAATGGAGCCATCTTCCATATCATCCTTGCTTTCCTGTACTGGAAGGAAATGTGCTCCACTATCTCATGGTTTTCACCACATTGCTTACAAATTAATTCCCCTTTCCCTGTTCTTCGAAAGATTGCCTCTCGTCCTGGTAACACTTGATGCAGGCACTTCCATAAAAACAACTTGTGCTTGTGCTTTACACTAAGTTCCCATAGCTGTTTCTAGATTTTGCTATTTCTCCCTGTCCAACTTGTTTCCCCCTTGTTGTTCATTTGTACAATAGACTGCCTGGCAGGACATGTGAGTGCTGCATAAGCAGACCTGACAGTGTAGGTTCCGTTTTTGCTATGAGTCCAAAAGTAGCAATCTGGTCTCCCTGTCAAGCTTATAGGTGTTTTGACTATGTGGCCTGCTTCCTGTGAACTAAAAAGCCTGAAAATGAGAGCTGATTTCCACCTAAAGTTGGATATCAGCTCACAAACTTTTGTGACCTTGCAACCAGGGGGTTTTGTGGATTCAATCTTATTTCCCTTACCTTCCAACATCCAAGCATCTTCCCAAATTCTGGTATTTTTCTCATTTCCAATTTGTTTCCTAACTCCTCGTTGCACCTCCTCTCTTGCGCTCATCAAACTCTTCCATATCCATGATGCATTACCCTTTACTTCACAGCTCAAGAGCGTTGTCTTGGGATAGTACCTAGCTCTCAACATTTTGCTAAGCAAAAGATTGGGGCATGTGAGGAGCCTCCAAATCTGTTTGCCTAGCAAAGCTTTATTAAAACTTTGAAGATCTTTGAAGCCAAGTCCACCAGCTTTTTTTGCAGTTGTCATTTTCTTCCATGAAACCCAATGCATTTTCGTTTTACCTTTCCCCTCCCCCCACCAAAATCTTGCCATCAGAGAGTTGATGTCTTTGCATAACCTCACGGGCAGCTTAAAACACGACATGGTATAAGTTAGCATTGCCATAGTTACTGCTTTCAGCAAAACCTCTTTCCCTGCTTGACTTAGCTGTGTATTTCTCCAGTTGAGGATTGTTTTTTGGCATTTATCTCTAATGAAGCCAAAGATTTGCTCTTTGATTTTTGTGATTACCATTGGCAACCCCAAGTACTTCCCTTGCTTCACCGCCTTTACACCTTGTAAACTTCTGCAAATTTCTGTTTGTGCTTGTCTCTCCACATTTCTACTGAAAAAAACTGAAGATTTTTCCATGTTGATAACTTGTCCGGATCCTTTTTCATATGTTTTCAGAATTGTCATCACTTCTTGAGCTTCATTCTTATCCGCTTTGCAAAAAACTAACGAGTCATCAGCAAAGAAGAGGTGAGTTAGTGATGGACCACTTCTACTAATCTGCATTCCAGTCAATCTTTTGCTCCTTTGTGCTTGAGCCAGCAAGTTGGAAAAACCTTCGGATACTAGTAGAAACAAATAAGGCGACAATGGGTCTCCTTGTCTAATCCCTCTTGAAGGTATCACATATCTTTTAAGCTCACCATTTATGTTGAAAGAAAAAGAAACTGTTGAGATGCATTCCATTATCCAATTTATCCATGTATCACAAAATCCCATTTTTTGCATAATTGCCTTCAGGTATCCCCACTCAACCCTGTCGTAAGCTTTCGACATATCTAGCTTTAAAGCCATAAACCTATTAGATCCTTCCCTTTTGTTTTTGAGGTAGTGCAAGTACTCATGAGAAATAATGACATTGTCCAAAATCTGTCTTCCAGGTATAAAGGCTGCTTGGTTTTTACTAATGCAGTTTCCCAAAACCTTTTTCAATCTATTTGTTAGAATTTTGGAAATGATTTTATAGAGTATATTACAAAGACTTATAGGCCTAAACTGCTTAACCTCAGTGGGATTATCAACTTTGGGAATGAGTGATATGGTTGTGTGATTCAAAGCCTTTAACATATGTCCAGAATGAAAGAAACTTTTGATTGCTAGAGTGATGTCATTTTTAAGAAAGTGCCAATATTTCTGAAAGAAAATTAGTGTCATGCCATCAGGTCCCGGGGCTTTGGTTGGATGCATAGAGAAAAGTGCATCTTTAATTTCTTTTTCCATGACTGGTTGGGTTAGATCAGTGTTCATGTGATTCGATATTGACTGTGATATTCCCTCCAGAACCATCTCAGTTGGGGTCCCTCCCTTGCTACTAAAAAGCTCCTTGAATTGTGTAACAACCTCTTCTCCAATTTCCTCCTCAGATGTGGTCCAAGTTCTGTCCTCCCTTTGTATTCTTTGCATTTTGTTTCTCTTTCTCCTACCTTTCACACTAGAGTGGAAAAAATGAGTATTTTTATCCCCCTCCTTCAACCATTGCACTCTAGATTTTTTACTCCAAAAAAGTTCCTCTTCATCATAGGCCTCCTTTAATTTTCTTCTGAGATCCTTATTGGTACCCTTTTTGTCTTCCCACTCCTTACCTTGAAGCTGTTCCAATTGTTGTTTCAGACTGTCAATCGTGCTTCTAGCATTTCCTTGGAAGGTATTTCTCCATTTCAGAAGAGCGACTCTGCATTTAACTATTTTCTTATGCACTTTGAACATATTAGAACCTGTTTGTTCCTCCTCCAATGCATGCTTTATGACTTGTTCCATACCCTCTTTTTTCATCCATCTCTTATAAAAAAAGAAGCGTTTCTTTTTCTTCTCCTTGAGAGGATTGGAGTCTATTAGCAACATACAATGCTCTGATCCCAGATTCTCTATGTGTTTGACTGTGGTTCTGTCAAAACTTTAGCTCCACTCATAACTTACCAAGGCTCTATCTAGTCTTTGCTTAATTTCCCCTTCATGAGGCCAATGGTTACTCCAAGTCCAGGGATTACCTTCAAAGCCAATATCAATGAGTCCATTGTGTTCAATGAAGTTGGTAAAGTCTTTAAATGATCCTTGTTCTTTAATTCTATCTCCCTATTTTTCCTCATTTGATGTAATGTCATTGAAATCTCCTGGTGATGATCCACCTAGAACCCCATGGTACCTTCCTTCGTTGTACCACTTCCCACTGCCTCTTCCTAATTTGATCATCAGTACTGGCATAAATGCCAATGAACCACCAGTCCTCATTCTTGTCTGTATCCATTATGTGGATTTCCATAGTGAAAGCAGTAGTTTTGATCTCCACCACTGTCACCTCATAGTTCCACATTACCATCATGCCACCTGCTTTATTCATAGACTCCACCACTTCGCATTGCTCAAATCTCAGTTGTCTTCTAATCCTTTCCATGAACTGTAATCTGTTTTTAGTCTCACACAAGAACACCATTTGTGGGGAGAGGAGGTTGCAAGCCTCCCTCAACTGGGGAATTGTCAATGGGCTCCCAGCACCTTGACAATTCCACACCAGAGCTTTCATTTATCCATGGGTGACCAAATTTGGTTGGTCACCTCCCTTCAGATTGGCTTGCACAGATTGCTTGATCAGTCCCCATTTTCCCTTTTTTCGCAATTGTTTCGGTCACTTCAACATCCACCATATCTTCATCCAGTAGTTGAAATTTCCTTTTCCCTGTGGCCTGTTTGCTCAGCCTTTGTTTCTGAACACCTTTCTGGGATTTCCTTGTTATCAATGGAGTGTTTAACTTACTCCTAGTGCATGTATTTCTTTTGTGGTTGCTCATATCCTCCCCAACATCCAGTTGAGGTTCCACTTGCATGCTCTCAACTTCTAATTCCTTTGAAGAGTGTTCCACCACCTTTTCCAGCACTACATTTAGCTGGCCTCCACACAATCTCGTTCCAGGCTCTTGTTGAGCCTGCTCCTCTTTTCATCTCTGTCATCCCTAATCACCTCAATGTCCTTCAAATTGTGTTGTTCCTCTGATATCACTATCTCATTTACCTGAATGACACCTACTGTTTGATCACATTCCTTACTTGCATTCCCCTCCTCAGCTGCCTTACCCCTCTCCCTCAACTCCCTCCCACTTGGTTTTGGGACTAGCTCACCTTCTTTGAAGCCCCACCTTTGTTTGTTTAGGGATATATTAGGAGACTGTTTCCCTCGCCTTTCCTTCTGAGGCGACAATTTCCCACCGCCAGCCCTCATCCATGGACCGAATTGATTGTCTTGTTGGCCTTTACCCCCTACTGTACTAGCTGAACAATTTTTTTCGTTGTGTCCAATTTTGCCACAAGTATAACAGAAGTCAGGTCCTCTCTCATATTTGAAGCTTAACCATTTCAGTTTTCCTTCCATTTTCACCGTAGTACCTCTCATCAGGGGTTGTGAAATGTCTGCCATGACTAAAATTTTTATGTGTCTCCCTTCCTTATCTCCACCTTGGGGTATAATCACTTCCCTTGTTTCATGAAACACTAATGCTATTTTTTTCCCTACCTCCTTGGATAACCAGTGTACGGGAAGATTCCATACTTGAATCCATAATGGTGCAATGTGAAAATCAGCTCCCTCCTCTTCAAAACCTTCACACCATGGTTTAACCACTATAATCTGGCTATCAATAATCCATGGACCTCCCTTGTAAATCCTTTCTCTATCTTTCTCACTGGGTATGAAGAATTGAAAAGTGTTTACACCAACCTCCACCACTCTTAGTCCTTTAGGATAACCCCATGCTACTGTCACAAAGTTTTTCACACCCACAAAGTTGATGATTTTCTCACCCATTATCTTCCCCACTAAACTTTCTTTACACTCCTCACACTTGGGCCTACATCTCCCAAATCAATCTCTGTTTCACCCCTTTCTTTGGTGGAAAGTTCAAATCTTTGCAAGATTTCAGTTATTTCCTCCGCCATATATCCTCTACTATGTTTCTATAAGGGAATATCACAGAACAATACCAGTTGAGAATTTGGGACAGCAAGGTTGATGGACTAACAACAACGGTAAACCTCTAAAATCAAGATTTCCCAATGTTATGTTCCACTGAGGTTAAAGGCTCAGGAATATAAGACCTCAGAATAGAAACCAAAAGACCAACTTACTGCATTAGTATAACAACTAAAAAAATCACCTTCATTTTACCATGAAAATCAAGAAGATTGTAACAGCCCCCTCTTTTTTTAAAAAAATTTTCTTTTTTTTTCCCTAAAAAACACCAGGAAGAGAGAACATTGAAATTAAAAAGCAAGTAAAAGGACTACGCAACTACCCCTCAAGAGTACATGCAAACCAGAAAGGATCCTTAGGTAAAAGCTTAAAGTTACCTGTCTAAGCTTGGAGTAAAATTTCCGACAGAGGTAGCAGTGGAGAATCCTCTCTTTACTACTTCTTTGGCTTCACCAATCAGAAACTGGAACTGTGATCTTGTCGGTATCTCATTTATGGTAACCCTCACAATGTCGGAAGTTTTTTTAGTGTTAAGTGGAAGTTCTTCGGTCGGCGAAGTGGTTGTTTTTAATTTTCAGGTTGTTCCTCTGTTTTCAGACACAACCACCCAGTAAGGGAGATTGACACATTTCCCAAGAGAGAGAAAAGGTTAAAACTCTCACTCGGGACATGAAACATGTTTCTCGTTGAATTATTGAGGAGACAAGCTGATTGTTCATGTAATAATTAAGGGTCTCAAATGGCTATATAAAGCAATGCAAATTGTATTTGCGCGGTGCACCAACCATTGAATCTAAGGGAAAAGCTAGCCAGCCTCTTATTGGTTGATTGCTGGACTACTAGTCTCGATTAAATACCACCCAAATCAAGGGGACCAAATCCGATTACTGTGGACATTCTTAAGGTAATTTTACAAACGAACTATTTTTGCTATTGTGCAATTAAAAATAGTGCACTTTCCGGTTTCCATGTATAGTGTGATTTATGTCTGCTTATGCAGCCTGACCTGAGTGCACCTGGAGCGGAAATTTTAGCAGCATGGTCAGAGGCAACCACAGTAACGGGTTACGCAGGGACATCCATGTCCTGTCCTCATGCTACTGGAGCAGCAGCTTATGTCAAATCTTTTAATCCTACCTGGTCCCCTTCTGCTATCAAATCTGCACTCATGACAACTGGTATTGTATTATTAGCTCAAGATCTTAGTAAAGATTAAAAAAAGTTGATGGTTTAATGGTTCAAATCAATTACTAGAACATGTAAGATTTTTTTAAAAGTTTCCACCAATCTTATTTTTTAATACTGAAGTATCCTTGGAAATTTGATCAACTACAATTGTATTGTACTGTTACTCTTCCAAGCAAAATTTTTCTAGTACAGAAAAGACAAGAATGATGATAATTAACTATTGATAAAAGCATGATAAAGAAACACAAAGATATTTCCGGTTGTTGTTTATTCCTTTTCTAATTGAAAACAATACGAGTGCTAAGGCGAAAGCTAAATTTTGTGTTCGAATATTCCCAATTTTGTTAAGTTGGAAGCTACATATTTTGCATTAGTATGAAAAGAAAGTGCCACTGGTAAATGACAAGCACTACATCCATTGATATCCCAATGTAAAGCATTGGGTTAGGATATGCTTTTACTAGTATGCCATCTATCCATACTGCTGGCCATATGAGACATTGTTTTTGTGCTATACAGCAAAAATTATAAGTGCAGAAAAGGATATTGATGCTGAATTTGCTTATGGATCTGGTCAAATATATCCCTGAAAGCTGTCACTCCTCGTTTAGTATACGACATAGAAGAGAAAGATCTTGTTAGTTTCTTGTGCGGTCAAGCTTACAACATCACATCTTTGCGACTCATCATTGGTGATAGCAGTATTTCTTGCAACAAAGACAATAATTCATCAGTCTGGGATCTGAATTACCCTTCGTTCACTCTTTCTGCGCTTTCTGGACATGCTACTCGGGTTTTTCACAGAACGGTCACAAATGTTGCTAATGTAGGATCAACTTACAAGGCAACTATTAGTGCTCCACCTCAACTAAGCATTCAAGTGAATCCCACTGTTCTTACCTTTGAATCTGCAGGGCAGAAGCAGTCATTTACTGTGACAGTTAAAGCACATATTACCAAGAATATAACTTCAGGATCTTTGGTATGGGATGATGGGGTGCATCAAGTTAGAAGCCCAGTTGTTGCACATTCCTTTGAAAGCCGCAGAAGAGATGATTATACAGGGAGTTTCTTAAAAGGAGGGTTTTCATATAAAGGGTTCCACCCCCCTTCTTAGTAGTGCACTATTGCTTTGGCAATGCCCATAAAAGTTAAAACTACTAGCAACCTCCCTTCTAAATCTTATCCTTTGTCGTAGTTATATGCATCATGCATGCAAATGGAACAAAGGTGAATAAGTAGTGGTATCCTTGGCATAATAAACTAAGGCAGAGAATTAACTGTCTGTTCCTCTTTTTTTTTTTTGAAGCAATATGATTGTGATGAATAATACTTCTACTTGAACAAGTACTGTCCATAAGATTGGGCTTCTCAACAATTGCTCTGATCATGAATATTGGATAGGGGCAGGAACAATTTCGTGATAATTCTTCAAAACGATGTACAAAGTATTAGGGGAAGGGAGAGGGGAGGAAATGGTGGGGGAGAGGGGATGAGAGGGGGAGAGGCGAGGAGGAGAGGAAGAGGGGAGGAGGAGAGGGAAAGGGGAAAGAAAGAAAAAAAAAACAAGAGGCGCTGGAGGAGATGGTGATGGGTTGAGGTAAGGGAAGAAGAAGAATAAACGATGGAAGGGAATTTTTTTTGCTATAGTAATACACAAACAAAAATAACTCCAAAAACATCATATCCATGCAATATATAAAAAACAACTCCAAATATGCAAAAAGATGCACCACCACCCACCACTCTCCACCACCACCACCACAACCCTCCCTCCTCTCTCCTCTCTCTCTCCCCATCTTTCCTCCCTCTCTCCTCCTCCTCCTCTCTCTCCTTCTCCCTTCCCTTTCCCCGCCCCCCAATCCCCCCTCCCCTCCACTGACTGCAACCTTCTTGGTCGCAGCCAAAAGCCATGACTCATGGCTTCTACTCGCGACTTTTTTGGTAGCGACCAAGAAGGTCGCGGCTAAAGTGATGGCTAGAGTCGTAGCCACCATCCGCAAGTGGGAAAGGGGTTTGGGGTTGGGGAAAAGGAAGGGAGGGGGTGAAGGGAGAGGAAAGAGAAGAGAGGAGTAGGAGGAGGAGGGAAGGGGTGGTGGTGGTGCGTGGTGTAAAATTTTTAAAAAAATCCTAAAAACATTGTAAATTATAAAAATATCCTAAAATATATTTTAAAAATACCTCTTAAAACAATCCAAGAAATATCTATAATAAAAATTTTTCATATATACAGTTACAGTAAAATTTTTAAAAAATACCCTAAAAAAACAACTAATCCAAACAAAAAGGCGGCAATGTGGTACAATAATTGGGTTATTGTTTTTTTAAAGCGTATCACAAAAGATTTGTGTTGGCGGATTTTGGGTCATGGATTCTCGGATTTATGGTGTGTTGGTAGATTGGACAATGTCATGATTTAGAATCATTTTTTTATAGGTGGAGCCGTGAAAACAATATAACAATTCTAAATATGTCAAGGCTCAAACTCTCAAAATAAATGAAATAAACGAGTCTTCTAACATCGACTCTATCATTATGTGGAAGGACTCGCAAGAGAAGAAACCAGCCACATCTGTGATCTGACACCATGACAAGTCACAATTTGAACTGTGACCAATAATTTAATGCTAAGACCATTGAACTTTTAGCAACTCTAAACGTCTTTAGTCGGGGGACTCGAATTCGAAGCTATAAAGATTTACCATGATTATAGAAATGCCTGCTAACTCCGATCGATAACCATGTACTAATATTGTCCAATCTAAAATCTTGAGCTTCAACATACATAATCTAAAACTTCAGCACCCAAAAAAAAAAACAAATACTAATCCACCAGCATTTCAAATAGACATCTACATGACCAAGTACTTGATACAGAATGGGAAAATTTTCTATATTGTCTATTGATGAACAAGAGCAATGAGTGATGCTCTTGAAAATTTAATCTTGAAGCTTGTAGAGTAATAAATTGGCGTCTTGGTTGCATGGTTCTAAGCGAATTTTAAACCAAATCGATCTAGGATAATCGTGACTAGGTTCAAATTACCACACTTAAAACGTGTCTTTGCTTTATGAACACAAACATTGCAATGTGGGACTCACAATAATTAAGTTTAACGTTCACTTGAAAGAAAATAATTGCAATGTAGGGCTCACAATGATGAGAATGCGGATAAGGAAATACGTGGGATGGGTAGGTGGTGTCGTGACTTGAGGCAACCAAAGTCAAAGGTTGATGGCAGGTTGGTCTGTAGTATTGTGTCATTATTGGGGACAACGGATGAAGAAAAAAAAAGGAACTAATTAAACTCTTACGGTAATGGGGTAGGAAACAATTGTAAATGGAACTACTTTTAAACAATGTAAAAAATTTAATACGTGAGTTGTAACGTATTGTCAATTGTTTGTATACTTTCATAATAGAAACGTTATATTCAAATTTCTTGACACTAAAAGAGTTTTAAAACTTTATTTGGGTGTAGATCTAAGAATCAAATCTCTTGACCTGCATTCTAAATTTTTTTGGATTCCCTTCCTCCCCTAATATAATATAAGAGTAGGTGTAGAATAGAATCTATCGTGTCCTTAAAAAAAAAAAAGGAAAATGAGGAAAGTAAGAATACTGTCGGTGGCATATCTGTGGACAAAGTTTCATGTAGTAATATTGAAGGTCTCAAATGGCTATATAAAGGAATGTACCGTGTACTAGGATTGTGTACCAATTTTATTGAACTAAATGAAGCCTCTTGTTCAATAAATCTCTTTCTCCCTGCATGTTAAAATTTTCATCAAACTCACGTATAAATATATAGACAACCTAAGCCAAACAATAAAATCCATAAGATATCATCTACATATGGCCAAATCAATTCCAATATCAAGAGCTGGGCTTGTCCTTCTTGCTGCAGCATTTATCAGTTCATTCGTTAGCGCAGAGCCTGATGGCAATAAAAAGGTCAAAACAATATTTTTTTTTTACCACAACATTTCTTGGTTACATTTTGAGGTTTTAGCTTATCAAACTTCATCCTTGAATACTTACTATACATGGACATAAATTACATAGCATTGGATTATTTCTCTCTCTCTTTTTCTTTTTCTATAAAACAAAAAGGGATGCATAGAATTAGAAAAACTTATTGTGATATTTAGCTGCTGCAGCAATATATTGTTTACATGGGTGATCGTCCACAAGGAGATTTCTCAGCTTCATCCCAACACTCAAACTTGCTACAAGCAGCACTGGGCAGGTGATCTTTAATTAAATTTTCATAACTTCAACATTTTGTTCCCCTAGCTTGGAATCTTATAACCTCTCTGGTGGGATGAATATTGAAGCACCAGGGCATCAGATTCCCTAGTCTACAGCTACAAGAGAAGCTTCAATGGTTTCGTCGCAAAGCTGACTGAAGAAGAGATGGAAAGACTAGCCGGTGGGTGAAGTATATAATTCCACACACACACACACACACACACACATATACGTTTCTTGTTTTTGGACTTTTGCAAGGTTTCCTTTTTAACTGTTGAAATTCAGACATGGAAGGGGTAGTCTCAGTTTTTCCAAATGGGAAAAAACAACTCCATACATCAAGGTCATGGGACTTCTTGGGCTTTCCTGAGAACGCCGAGAGAAATACTGTTGAAAGCGATATCATCGTAGGCATGCTAGACAGTGGAATTTGGCCGGAATCTGAGAGCTTCGATGACTCGGGATTCGGTCCACCTCCAAGCAAATGGAAAGGCACTTGCGAAACTTCAGACAACTTCACCTGTAACAAGTAAACACATTAATTGTTCTTGCGTTCTTTTCTCACAGCTGATCTAGAGTGGAATATCCTAACCCCTCGAGTCTGTCTCAAGGAGGAGTCCGCCTCTATTATGGATATGGTTAGGGATGGCAATAGGGGCGGTGGCGGGGCAGGGGAGGATGCCTTTCCCCGTCCCACGCCTTGTTCTCTAAAAACTCAACCCGCTTTCATGCCATCCCCAGCTTTTTCTGCCTCCGACCCCATCCCGCCCCATACTCTCATGGGTGCCCAACGTTTGTTTAATTATATATTTTTTATTTTTTATTTTTTATTTTGACATTATTTTTTATAGGTAATATCAATGACAAAATTGTAAAAAATTTTCTTATGTTCTTAACTAAATATTCAATATTCTTAGAAAATTTATTTTCTACCTTGTTTGTTGGAAGGATTTTATTTTATTTTATTTTTAATTAGAATCTAACTTGTAGTGCCTAAAATGCCCTTGATTAGTTGCTAGTTTTTTTGTCCCGATAAAATTTCTATTGGCGGCGACACAATAAAAGGATCAAGTTAGATACAAAATTAAAGTTTGAGGACAAGATTTTGGCCAAAATAAAAATTAACTTTAGTAAAAATGTTTAGAGGACTAAATTGGGTATATCAAAACAAATTTTACCTGGACAGACATGCATCACCAAATGCCATGTTAAATAAGATCTCGACATTTTTCCTGCAGCAAAATTATTGGAGCAAAACACTATAATCTAGATGGGGATCAGCCATTAGATGAAGGAGAATTTGCCTCACCTAGAGATTCTGCAGGTCATGGATCCCACACTGCATCCATAGCTGCCGGACGCATGGTAAAAGGGGCAAGTTTGTACGGCCTTCGTTCAGGGACAGCTCGAGGAGGGGTACCTTCTGCAAGAATAGCCGTTTACAAAATTTGTTGGAAAGCTCATTGTTCGGACGCTAATATTCTTGCAGCGTTCGACGATGCAATAGCCGATGGTGTTGACATAATATCCATATCAGTTGGAGGAAATATGTCTGTTGATTACTTCGAAGATTCTATCAGCATTGCAGCATTTCATGCTATGAAGCATGGAATCCTCACATCAGTCTCAGCTGGTAATTTGGGATACGGTACAAGGAGTTACCTCACTAATTACTCACCTTGGTCCCTCACAGTGGCTGCAAGTACCATAGATAGGAAATTTGTCACAAATGTGCGATTGGGAAATGGCGAAGTCTATAAGGTATGCAAAATTCAATTAATTTACTCAGGAAATAGCTTCTTCTTACTTCATCTCTACAAAACTAGTGTGTGGAGCGATGAAAGATGTCAAAATGTTCCTGGAGAATGGAGAATTGTGGTTTTGATCCTTAGTATTTGGTCTGTGTACTGCCAAATTGATCCCTAGAATTTCTGTCAAAATAAATCTAGTTCCCAAAATTTATGATTGTATATCGATTTAGGACAACTAACGGAATGAAACAATGACTAACTGTCAACATCACATTGCCGTTAATCAACGTCACTTTGACTTTACACTTTTGATCCACAATATTTTGATTTCAAATCGGTATATTTTCTAAATTTTAAATAGTGATATTAACGGTTTTAGCACGAATTAAGCTGCAAATTAGAATGAAATAGTATTAAGTGGGTATTAAGAATTCTAACTAAACTTTTTGCTTTTTTTGAAAATTTTTATTTCATTTATTTGTGCTAATAATGTGTCATATATTTCTTTTCTTTACATGGTTAGTCTAAAACTCAGTATAATATATGTATATTATTGTTTCTATTTATTAATAATAATTGATAATGAGTTTTATTACTTTTATTTCTAATGATAATTAAATAACTTAATTAAATATCTCTTTAAAATATAAGGAATATATACTTTTTATAAATTGTGTTGATCTTTTTTCTGGCATTTTAATAAGCTATCAATTGAGTTTGAAATGAAGTTGACATTTCACACACATTAAATTAATCATTAAATGATTATCAAGGAACAAAGATATTAAAATAAATGCTTTAAAAGTACAATATTGGAACATTAGACTTTAATTGACAGCAAAGAAAAAAAAAAAAAAGATAGCTTTCTTAAGAATTTGTAAATTTACTTCAAATTGATACTTATCATCTCAAGTTTTTATAAGTACAATTGCTAGCTAATTACAAGAATTTGAAACCTATGTACACAAGACATACAATAATTTTTGTAGTAGTAACTACAATAAACTTAAATTATAAAACTAGAATTCTCTTTTTCTTCCACCATTGTATGTTTTACTTATTATTGGTATATTATCATCTAATTATAACTTATTTAACAGAGATATGCTATCTATACCATGATCATGTTGTGCCAATATAAAGTGTTTTATAAAAATTTAGGATCATATTTGTCGTATGTATAATTCAATTCACAAACTTTGGGAACTATTTTATGTTGATCGTTAGTCATGATTATTTTCGATTATTTGTAATAAAAAAGCCTAAAATCACAAACTTTGGGGTCCAAAAATGCAAAGTCAAAATTATTGATTAAAGACAATTGATGTGTTGACTATTATTCATTATTCCATTTCCATTGGTTGCTTTAAATCTGCCTAAAATCACAAACTTTAGGGATTAAATTTATTTTGGTCGAAACATTGAGGATCAATTTGGCATGCAAGCAAACATTGGAGACCAAAACTGTATTTTCCCCTTATGGAGAATTTATCAACCTTCTTCAAACTAAGTTGTTTGCCACTAAGACAAATAGAAAAAAGAAATGTAGTATGCCACAAAATTATAACAAGGAAAAAGTTGTGACGTAGGTAGAACAAATCATCATCTATAATTGTGATGTAGCTAGAACAAATCATCATCTATGATTTTGAACATGGGCACTGTAGAGTACGATTTTGGCACATTTCATCTGCTACATGAAATTTAAATTTTATCTGCTACATGCAATGCAAAAAATTTATATAAAATTTCATGAAAGAACTTCGATTTATATGGTTATTGTAATTTGGTAGTTACAACATTTAGAGTGGTTATGAGTAATTATATTGGCAAACTGTGATTAGATGACTAGGATAAAAATTAATTTTTATAAAGGTAAAATTGAAAGTTCAAAGGATGACAAGAAGTGTTTACAGCAACTGTCATTGCTCATGCTTTATATATTGTATACATTGACAAAACGTAATTAGGTGATTAAGATAAAAATTAATTTTTATAAGGGTAATAGCGAAAGTTTGAAAAGTGTTTACACTCACTGTGATTGCTCGAACATTATATACTACTGCATATTGTGTAGATAAGAGGTGTGTAAACTAAGTCCATTTAAGTATTCATTAGATCGAAATAATCTTATTAATTCTGAACATGTTGACAAGCAGGGAGTCTCCATAAATACTTTCGACCGCAATGGCGAATATTACCCACTCGTCAAGGGTGAGGATGTCCTTAAAACTGGTGGTGATGGAAATAAAACCAGGTAATAATATGCAAAAGAATTTAGACTATAGACTGAACGATTTGTATCTTTTACCAGATCCTAAATTTTTGCTACTCTAATGCATAAATTGAAGCAGGTATGGCATGCAAGGATCATTGGGCGGCGACACTCAGTACAGCGGAAAAATTGTCTTTAGCGAGTTCCCCAATGGTTGGGCGTTCGCAACTGATGGAGGTGCAGTCGGAAGTATAATGCGATGGGATTCTGGCAACGATGATGCCAGCACTTACCCCGTATCTGCAGCTGTTTTGGACCAAGATCCTGGCAATAAAGTTCTTAATTACATTACTTCCACAAGGTTGAACCTTACATAAGAGTATTCAATCCCTTCCTTGCATTATCAGACTTGCAATCCACTATTAATATTTCATGATAATCCATAATTGGATTGTACTGATTTTTTGCAGTAATGCGACTGCAACCATTGACAAGAGTATTGAAGTTGGGGACATACCTGCTCCATTTATCGCTTCATTTTCATCAAGGGGACCAAATCCAATCACCGTGGACATTCTCAAGGTAAATTATTCGAGTCTTTTATACTCCATGCATTTGTGGATTGGGAAATTTTTAGCAGCATTTTCTACTTTTGCAGCCTGACATAAGTGCACCTGGGGTGGACATTCTAGCTGCCTGGTCAGAGGCCACCACAGTGACGGGCTACGCAGGAGATAAAAGGGTAGTTAAATACAACTTCGACTCTGGGACATCCATGGCTTGTCCTCATGCTACGGGTGCAGCTGCTTTTGTTAAATCTTATAATCCTACCTTGTCCCCTGCTGCTATCAAATCGGCACTTATGACGACAGGTAACTAATTACTGGATCAAGAACTTGGTCAAGAAAATGTCTTGTGCTCATTAATTAGAGCAGGCTGAAATGTTATGTGAAGAGGATCCTACATGTACTAAATGATTGAAAAATTATACCCTCTTCATTAATAATTAATTAGGCCCTGTAGCCCTCCAGTTTTTTCATAAATTTTCCTTGCTTTTCTTGCCCACTTAAGAACGTGAGTACAAATTCTAAACAATCTAAGAAAATGTTCATCATGCTGGCTACGTGTGACTTTCTTTACCGTTCTGTACAGCAACAATTATAAGTGCAGAAAGGGATGTAAATGCTGAATTTGCTTATGGATCTGGTCAAATAAATCCCCTGAAAGCTATCCATCCCGGCTTAGTTTACGATATAGAAGAGGCAGATTTCGTGAGTTTCTTGTGCGGTCAGGATTACAACATCACAACTCTGCAACTCATCACTGGTGATAGCAGTGTTTCTTGCAGCAAAGAAAAGAATATATCAGTCTGGGATCTGAATTACCCTGCATTTACACTTTCTACCCCTTCTGGACTAGTCACTCGGGTTTTTCACAGGACCCTCACAAATGTTGCCGATGTTGGATCAACTTACAAG
Source organism: Coffea humblotiana (assembly GCA_023065735.1). Lineage (NCBI taxonomy): Eukaryota > Viridiplantae > Streptophyta > Magnoliopsida > Gentianales > Rubiaceae > Coffea > Coffea humblotiana. The sequence continues at coordinate 8,224,867 of CM041211.1, forward strand.
GCAACTATTACCTCTGCAGCTGAACTAAACATTCATGTGAATCCCACGGCTCTTTCCTTTGAATCTTTTGGGGAAAAGCAGTCATTTACTGTGACAGTTACAGCAAATGTTACCAGGCATGTAACTTCAGGCTCTTTGGTGTGGGATGATGGGGTGCATCAAGTTAGAAGCCCCATTGTTGCAACTTCTTTCCAAAGCGCCAGGGATGAAAATTTTATTGGTAGTCTCTTGAGTGGAGAATCTTCATATGAAGACTTCCACGCTTCTTCTTAAGTATTGAGGGTACCATTGTTTAAGAACTACTACATCCATCCTAAATCTTCTACTAAATAAAAATGTGGTAGCAGTAATATCATATATGCATGTGCAGAGAGAACAAAAATGAATGGCTAGTACTTTATGTAAGAGGGGCACGAAGTCTCCATACATGAAGACATAAAAAATTGTTCTCCATCTATGAATACTATGATTATGGGTCTTTCTTGGCAAAGCAATGAACCAGGACTCAATGTGTAGTACCTACCCTAGCTGGTTGTGATGAATAATATTTGAACTTGAACAAGTAGAGTTCAATAATGAATTTCATAGTTAGGGCTTTCTTGATGAATAATCAGATAACCGTTATTGTTAATAATCTGACATTTTAAAGTGAAAAAAAAAAAATCAGTGCAATGAATTCATGCAGAATCGAGACCTTCTAAACCCAATTAGAAAACATATTTTTTTTCAACAAATGTCAATATTGGTATATATATTTTAGCACTTGAAAGTACAAGAGTTAATTGCAAAAAGGGACATCAGCCGCCCTATCATTTTATGCCGCTGCTTCTGTTAGCTAAACTGGAAAGTTATTTTTTCCATTCTATATCATTTGTTGTAAAATGTGCTAGCGTATGATTTCCTACATTAGCTGATCCAGGTACAAAAAGGAACATGCAAAGCTCAAAACCTTTTGCAAGTTCGTCAACATATGAGCAATTTAGAAACTGATTTTAAGAACCAAATTAACAATTTTTGGTAATTGAGGAAGTGTTCTTGTAAGGCACAAGTAATTGCCATAGGACAGATATTGTTTGATTTGGATACAACTAATTTGATTGAATCTAAACCAACATTCATGTTGCTTTTGTATCATCCTCTTTTTCTTTTCTTGCAAGGAAAATAGTACAAAGCATCCCTTATATTTCGTAAAAAGAATTTTAACATCTTTCATATTTAAAATGCTAATTGCATATTGCTCACAAAAACAAATGACCAAATCTCCAATTTTGATCACCTTCTAAAGGGGCAAAAATGTAGAACGAACTGAAGACTTTTTCAACCAAACTATCGCAAAAAAGTACAAATTAAAAAAAATAGAGGGGCAAAACAAAAAGCAAGAAAAAGTGAGAGACTAAAGCTGAAACTTATTTCATTGTCATTTCGTAGGTCTTTTTCCCCAGCGCCCTTCCCCCTCCATCCTTCTCCTTCATCTTCCTCTTTCGCCTTTTCTCCCAACATTTCTCCTTGCCGTTTCTTTTTTGGATCACTTAAATTAAATATCTACAATAAAAGTTTTTCATATACATAGTAAAAATAAAGTTTTTGAAAAAAATATCCCCAGAAATAGCTAATCCAAGCAGAAAGGCGGCGGCAACGGTACAATAATTGGATTATTGTTTTTAAAAGCGTATCACAAAAGATTTGTGTTGGTGGATTTTGGGTCATGGATTTTCGGATTTATGGTGTGTTGGCGGATTGGACAGTGTCACGATTTAGAATCATTTTTTTATAGGTGGACCCGTGAAAATAATTAACAATTCTAAATTTGTCAAGGCTCAAATCCTCAAAATAAATGAAATAAACGAGTCTTCTATCATCGACTCTATCGTTGTGTGGAAGGACTCGCAAGAGAAGAAACCGGCCACATCTGTGATCTGACACCATGACAAGTCACAATTTGAATTGTGACCAATAATTTAATGCTAAGACCATTGAACTTTTAGCAACTCTAAACGTCTTTAGTCGGGGGACTCGAACTCGAAGCTATAAAGATTTACCATGATTATAGAAATGCCTGCTAACTCCGATCGATAACCATGTACTAATATTGTCCAATCTAAAATCTTGAGCTTCAACATACATAATCTAAAACTTCAGCACCAAAAAAAAAAAAAACAAATACTAATCCACCAGCATTTCAAATAGACATCTACATGACCAAGTACTTGATACAGAATGGGAAAATTTTCTATATTGTCTATTGATGAACAAGAGCAATGAGTGATGCTCTTGAAAATTTAATCTTGAAGCTTGTAGAGTAATAAATTGGCGTCTTGGTTGGATGGTTCTAAGTGAATTTTAAACCAAATCGATCTAGGATAATCGTGACTAGGTTCAAATTACCACACTTAAAACGTGTCTTTGCTTTATGAATACAAATATTGCAATGTGGGACTCACAATAATAAAGTTTAAGGTTGATTTGGGAATCAGGTAGTTTAAAATGATTTGAAAGAAAATAATTGCAATGTAGGGCTCGCAATAATGAGAATGCGGATAAGGGAATACGTGGGATGGGTAGGTGGTGTCATGACTTGAGGCAACCAAAGTCAAAGGTTGATGGCAGGTTGGTCTGTAGTATTCTGTCATTATTGGGGGCAACGGATGAAGAAAAAAAAAGGAACTAATTAAACTCTTCCGGTAATGGGGTAGGAAAAAATTGTAAATGGAACTACTTTTAAACAATGTAAGAAATTTAATACGTGAGTTGTAACGTATTGTCAATTGTTTGTATACTTTCATAATATAAACGTTATATTCAAATTTCTTGACACTAAGAGAGTTTTAAAATTCTATTTGGGTGTAGATCTAAGAATCAAATCTCATGACCTGTATTCTAAATCTTTTTGGGTTCCCTTCCTCCCCTAATATAATATAAGAGTAGATATAGAATAGAATCTATCGTGTCCTAAAAAAAAGGAAAATGAGGAAAGTAAAAATGGTGTCGGTGGCATGTCTTCGGGCAAAGTTTCATGTAGTAATATTGAAGGTCTCAAATGGCCAGATAATGGAATGTACTGTGTACTATTTGTGTACCAATTTTATTGAACTGAGAGAAGCCTCTTGTTCAATAAATCTCTTTCTTCCTGCATGTTAAAATTTTCATCAAACTCACTTATATATATATATAGACAACCTAAGCCAAACAATAAAATCCATAAGATATCATCTACATATGGCCAAATCAATTCCAATATCAAGAGCTGGGCTTGTCCTTCTTGCTGCAGCATTTATCAGTTCATTCGTTAGCGCAGAGCCTGATGGCAATAAAAAGGTCAAAACAATATTTTTTTTTTACCACAACATTTCTTGGTTAGATTTTGAGGTTTTAGCTTATCAAACTTCATCCTTGAATACTTACTATACATGGACATAAATTACATAGCATTGGATTATTTCTCTCTCTCTCTCTCTTTTTCTTTTTCTATAAAACAAAAAGGGATGCATAGAATTAGAAAAACTTATTGTGATATTTAGCTGCTGCAGCAATATATTGTTTACATGGGTGATCGTCCACAAGGAGATTTCTCAGCTTCATCCCAACACTCAAGCTTACTACAAGCAGCACTGGGCAGGTAATCTTTAATTAAATTTTCATAACTTCAACATTTTGTTCCCCTAGCTAGGAATTTTATAACCTCTCTGGTGGAATGAATATTAAAGCACCAGAGCATCAGATTCCCTAGTCTACAGCTACAAGAGAAGCTTCAATGGTTTCGTCGCAAAGCTGACTGAAGAAGAGATGGAAAGACTAGCCGGTGGGTGAAGTATATAATTCCACATATATATATATATATTATATACGTCTCTTTGTTTTTGGACTTTTACATGGTTTCCATTTTTAACTGTTGAAATTCAGACATGGAAGGGGTAGTCTCAGTTTTTCCGAATGGGAAAAAACAACTCCATACATCAAGGTCATGGGACTTCTTGGGCTTTCCTGAGAACGCCGAGAGAATACTGTTGAAAGCGATATCATCGTAGGCATGCTAGACACTGGAATTTGGCCGGAATCTGAGAGCTTCGATGACTCGGGATTCGGTCCACCTCCAAGCAAATGGAAAGGCACTTGCGAAACTTCAGACAACTTCACCTGTAACAAGTAAACACATTAATTGTTCTTGCGTTCTTTTCCTATAGCTGATCTAGAGTGGAATATCCTAACCCCTCGAGTCTGTCTCAAGGAGGAGTCCGCCTCTATTATGGATATGGTTAGGGATGGCAATAGGGGCGGTGACGGGGCAGGGGGAGGATGCCTTTCCCCGTCCCACGCCTTGTTCTCTAAAAACTCAACCAGCTTTCATGCCATCCCCAGCTTTTTCTACCTCCGACCCCATCCCGCCCCATACTCTCGTGGGTGCCCAACGTTTGTTTAATTATATATTTTTTATTTTTTATTTTGACATTATTTTTTATATGTAATATCAATGACAAAATTGTAAAAAATTTTCTTATGTTCTTAACTAAATATTCAATATTCTTAGAAAATTTATTTTCTGCCTTGTTTGTTGGAAGGATTTTATTTTATTTTATTTTTAATTAGAATCTAGCTTATAGTGCTTAAAATGCCCTTGATTAGTTGCTAGTTTTTTTGTCCCGATAAAATTTCTATTGGCGGCGCCACCATAAAACGATCAAGTTAGATACCAAATTAAAGTTTGAGGACAAGATTTTGGCCAAAATAAAAATTAACTTTAGTAAAAATGTTTAGAGGACTAAATTGGTTATATCAAAACAAATTTTACCTGGACAGACATGCAACACCAAATGCCATGTTAAATAAGATCTCGACATTTTTCTTGCAGCAAAATTATTGGAGCAAAACACTATAATCTAGATGGGGATCAGCCATTAGATGAAGGAGAATTTGCCTCACCTAGAGATTCTGCAGGTCATGGATCCCACACTGCATCCATAGTTGCCGGAAGCATGGTAAAAGGGGCAAGTTTGTACGGCTTTCGTTCAGGGACAGCTCGAGGAGGGGTACCTTCTGCAAGAATAGCCGTCTACAAAATTTGTTGGAAAGATTATTGTTCGGACGCTAATATTCTTGCAGCGTTCGACGATGCAATAGCCGATGGTGTTGACATAATATCCATATCAGTTGGAGGAAAAATGTCTGTTGATTACTTCGAAGATTCTATCAGCATTGCAGCATTTCATGCTATGAAGCATGGAATACTCACATCCGTCTCAGCTGGTAATTGGGGAAGCGGTACAAGCAGTTACCTCACTAATTACTCACCTTGGTCCCTCACAGTGGCTGCAAGTACCATAGATAGGAAATTTGTCACAAATGTGCGATTGGGAAATGGCGAAGTCTATAAGGTATGCAAAATTCAATTAATTAACTCCGGTAATAGCTTCTTCTTGCTTCATCTCTACAAAAACTACTGTGTGGAGCGATGAAAGATGTCAAAATGTTCCTAGAGAATGGAGAATTGCGATTTTGATCCTTAGTATTTGGTCTGTGTACTGCCAAATTGATCCCTAAAATTTCGGTCAAAATAAATCTAGTTTCCAAAATTTATGATTTTAAATCGATTTAGGACAACTAATGGAAATGAAACAATGACTAATGGTCAACATCACATTGCCATTAATCAACGTCGCTTTGGCTTTACACTTTTGATCCACAATATTTGATGTCAAATCTGTATTTTTTCTAAATTTTAAATAGTGATATTAAGGGTTTTAGCATGAATTAAGCTGCAAATTAGAATGAAATAGTATTAAGTGGGTATTAAGAATTCTAACTAAACTTTTTGCTTTTTTTTTAATTTTTATTTCATTTATTTATGCTAATAATGTGTCATATATTTCTTTTCTTTACATTGTTAGTCTAAAACTCAGTATAATATATGTATATTATTGTTTCTCATTATTAATAATAATTGATAATGAGTTTTATTACTTTTATTTCTGATGATAATTAAAAAACTTATTTAAATATCACTTTAAAATATAAGGAATGTATACTTTTTATAAATTGTGTTGATCTTTTTTTTTGGCTTTATAATAAGTTATCAATTGAGTTTGAAATGAAGTTGACATTTTACACACATTAAATTAATCATTAAATGATTATCAAGGAACAAAAATATTGAAATAAATGCTTTAAAACTACAATATTGGAACATTAGACTTTAATTGACAACAAAGACAACAAAAAAAAATAAAAGATAGCTTTCTTAAGAATTTCTAAAATTACTTCACATTGATACTTATCATCTCAAGTTTTTATAAGTACAATTGCTAGCTAATTACAAGAATTTGAAACCTATGTACACAAGACATACAATAATTTTTGCAGCAGTAACTACAATAAACTTAAATTATAAAACTAGAATCCTCTTTTTCTTCCATTACTATATGTTTTATTTATTATTGGTATATTATCATCTAATTATAACTTATTTAACAAAGATATGCTATGTATGCTATGATCATGGTGTGCAAATATAAAGTGTTTTATAAAAATTTAGAATCATATTTGTCGTATGTTTAATTCAATTCACAAACTTTGGGGATTATTTTATGTTGAACGTTAGTCATGATTATTTTCCATTATTTGTAATAAAAAAGCCTAAAATCAGAAACTTTGGGGACCAGAAATGCAAAGGCAAAATTATTGATTAAAGACAATTGATGTGTTGACTATAAAAATTAAAGACAACATTTAGAGTGGGTATGAGTAATTATATTGGCAAACTGTGATTAGGTGATTAGGATAAAAAGTAAATTTTATAAAGGCAAAATTGAAAGTTCAAAGGATGACAAGGAGTGTTTATAGCAACTGTCATTGCTCATGCTTTATATATTGTATACATTGACAAAACGTAATTAGGTGATTAAGATAAAAATTAATTTTTATAAGGGTAATAACGAAAGTTTAAAAAATGACAAAAAGTGTTTACACCCGTTGTGTGATTGCTCGAACATTATATACAAGAGGCGTGTAAACTCAAGTATTCATTAGATCGAAATAATCTTATTAATTCTGAACATGTTGACAAGCAGGGAGTCTCCATAAATACTTTCGACCTCAATGGCGAATATTACCCACTCGTCAAGGGTGAGGATGTCCTTAAAACTGGTGGTGATGGAAATAAAACCAGGTAATAATATGCAAAAGAATCTAGACTATAGACTGAACGATTTGTATCTTTTACCAGATCCTAAAATTTTGCTACTCTAATGCATAAATTGAAGCAGGTATGGCATGCAAGGATCATTGGGCGGCGACGCTCAGTACAGCGGAAAAATTGTCTTTAGCGAGCTCTCCAATGGTTGGGAGCTCGCAACTGATGGAGGTGCAGTCGGAAGTATAATGCAATGGGGTTCTGGCAACGATGATGCCAGCACTTACCCCATTTCTGCAGCTGTTTTGGACCAAGATCCTGGCAATAAAGTTCTTAATTACATTACTTCCACAAGGTGGAACCTTACATAAGAGTATTCAATTCCTTCCTTGCATTGTCAGACTTGGCTTTTTGGATCAACTTGCAATATCTTTAAAACTTAGTATTGTTCAGGTGTCCGAACATTTTTCAAGACTTCAAGTTTCTCAACAATATTGGTAGTTATGGATTTTAATTTTGTTAAGAAATTCCTTTCTCGAAACAAAGTTAGGGACTTTTGATTGCTAACGTATTGAACCTCAAGCCTGTTGGTCCTGGTTTTGCCACTGATTAATGGGACCGAGGAGTGCATGCAATCCACTATTAATATTTCATGATAATCCATAATTGGATTGTACTGATTTTGCAGTAATGCGACTGCAACCATTGACAAGAGTATTGAAGTCGGGGACATACCTGCTCCATTTATCGCTTCATTTTCATCAAGGGGACCAAATCCAATCACCGTGGACATTCTCAAGGTAAATTATTCGAGTCTTTTATACTCCATGCTTTTGTGGATTGGGAAGTTTTTAGCAGCATTTTCTACTTTTGCAGCCTGACATAAGTGCACCTGGGGTGGACATTCTAGCTGCATGGTCAGAGGCCACCACAGTGACGGGCTACGCAGGAGATAAAAGGGTAGTTAAATACAACTTCGACTCTGGGACATCCATGGCTTGTCCTCATGCTACGGGTGCAGCTGCTTTTGTTAAATCTTATAATCCTACCTTGTCCCCTGCTGCTATCAAATCGGCACTTATGACGACAGGTAACTAATTACTGGATCAAGAACTTGGTCAAGAAAATGTCTTGTGCTCATTAATTAGAGCAGGCTGAAATGTTATGTGAAGAGGATCCTACATGTACTAAATGATTGAAAAATTATACCCTCTTCATTAATAATTATTTAGGCCCTGTAAGCTGTAGCCCCCAGTTTTTTCATAAATTTTCCTTGCTTTTCTTGCCCACTTAAGAACACGAGTACAAATTCTAAACAATCTAAAAAATGTACATCATGCTGGCTATGTGTGACTTTCTTTACCGTTCTGTACAGCAACAATTATAAGTGCAGAAAGGGATGTAGATGCTGAATTTGCTTATGGATCTGGTCAAATAAATCCCCTGAAAGCAATCTGTCCTGGCTTAGTTTACGATATAGAAGAGGCAGATTTCGTGAGTTTCTTGTGCGGTCAAGATTACAACATCACAACTCTGCAACTCATCACTGGTGATAGCAGTGTTTCTTGCAGCAAAGAAAAGAATATATCAGTCTGGGATCTGAATTACCCTGCATTTACACTTTCTACCCCTTCTGGACCAGTCACTCGGGTTTTTCACAGGACCCTCACAAATGTTGCCAATGTTGGATCAACTTACAAGGCAACTATTACTTCTGCCGCTGAACTAAACATTCATGTGAATCCCACGGCTCTTTCCTTTGAATCTTTTTGGGAAAAGCAGTCATTTACTGTGACAGTTACAGCAAATGTTACCAGGCATGTAACTTCAGGCTCTTTGGTGTGGGATGATGGGGTGCATCAAGTTAGAAGCCCCATTGTTGCAACTTCTTTCCAAAGCGCCAGGGATGAAAAATTTATTGGTCGTCTCTTGAGTGGAGAATCTTCATATGAAGACTTCCACGCTTCTTCCTAAGTATTGAGGGTACCATTGTTTAAGAACTGCTACATCCATCCTAAATCTTCTACTAAATAAAAATGTGGTAGCAGTAATATCATATATGCATGTGCAGAGAGAACAAAAATGAATGGCTAGTACTTTATGTAAGAGGGGCACGAAGTCTCCACACATGAAGACATAAAAAATTGTTCCCCATCTATGAATACTATGATTATGGGTCTTTCTTGGCAAAGCAATGAACCAGGACTCAATGTGTAGTACCTATCCTAGCTGGTTGTGATGAATAATATTTGACCTTGAACAAGTAGAGTCCAATACTAAATTTCATAGTTTTCTTGATGAATAATCAGATAACCGTTATTGTTAATAATCTGACGTTTTAAAATGAATAAAAAAAATCAGTGCAATGAATTCATGCAGAATCGAGACCTTCTAAACCCAATTAGAAAACATTTTTTTTTTCATCGAACGTCAATATTGGTATATATATTTTAGCACTTGAAAGTACAAAAGTTAATTGCAAAAAGGGGCCTCAGCCGCCCTATCATTTTCTGCAGCTGCTTCTGTTTGCCAAACTGAGATGTTATTTTTCCCATTCTATGTCATTAACTAATTTTATTGCAAAATATGCTAGTGTAAGACTTCCTATATTGGCTGATCTAGGTACAAAAAGGAACATGCAAAACTCAAAACCTTATGCAAGGTTGTCAACATATGAGCAATTTAGAAACTGATTTTAAGAACCAAATTAACAATTTTTGGTAATTGAGGAAGTGTTCTTGTAAGGCACAAGTAATTGCCATAGGACAGATATTATTTGATTTGGATACAACTAATTTGATTGAATCTAAACCAACATTCATGTTGCTTTTGTATCATCCTCTTTTTCTTTTTTTGCAAGGAAAATAGTACAAAGCATCCCTTATATTTCGTAAAAAGAATTTTAATATCTTTCATATTTAAAATGCTAATTGCATATTGCTCACAAAAACAAATGACCAAATCTCCAATTTTGATCACCTTTTAAAGGGGCAAATATGTAGAACAAATTGAAAACTTTTAACCAAACTATCGCAAAAAAGTACAAATTAAAAAAAATAGAGGGGCAAAACAAAAAGCAAGAAAAAGTGAGAGACTAAAGCTGAAACTTATTTCATTTTCAATTCGTAGGTCTTTTTCCCCGCGCTCTTCTCCCTCCATCCTTCTCCTTCATCTTCCTCTTTCGCCTTTTCTCCCAACATTTCTCCTTGCCGTTTCCTTTTTTGATCACTTAAATTAAATATCTATAATAAAAGTTTTTCATATACATAGTCAGAGTAAAGTTTTTCAAAAAACATCTCCAAAAACAGCTAATCCAAGCAGAAAAGCGGCGGCGGTAGTACAATAATTGGGTTATTGTTTTTAAAGGTGTATCACAAAAGATTTGTGTTGGTGGATTTTGGGTCATGGATTCTCGGATTTATGGTGTGTTGGCGGATTGGACAATGTCACGATTTAGAATCATTTTTTTATAGGTGGACCCGTGAAAACAATTAACAATTCTTAATTTGTCAAGGCTCAAATCCTCAAAATAAATGAAATAAATGAGTCTTCTATCATCGACTCTATCATTATTTGGAAGGACTCGCAAGAGAAGAAACCAGCCACATATGTGATCTAACACCACGACAAGTCACAATTTGAACTGTGACCAATAATTTTATGCTAAGACCATTGAACTTTTGGCAACTCTAAACGTCTTTAGTTGGGGGGACTCGAACTCGAAGCTATAAAGAACTGCCTGCTAACTCGATCGATAACCATGTACTAATATAGTAATATTGTCCAATCTAAAATCTTGAGTTTCAACATACATAATCTAAAACTTCAGCACCCCCAAAAAAAAAATTACTAATACACCGGCGTTTCAAATAGACATCTACATGACCAAGTACTTAATACAGAATGGGAAAAATTTTCTAGAGAGGGTAGGTGTAATTCTAGTCTATTGATGAACAAGAGCAATGAGTGATGCTCTTGAAAATTTAATCTTGAAGCTTGTAGAGTAATAATAAGTGAATTTGGAACCAAATCGATCTAGGATAATCATGACTAGGTTCAAATTACCACACTTAAAACGTGTCTTTGCTTTATGAATACAAACATTGCAATGTGGGACTCACAATAATTAAGTTTAACGTTCACTTGAAAGAAAATAATTGCAATGTAGGGCTCACAATGATGAGAATGCGGATAAGGAAATACGTGGGATGGGTAGGTGGTGTCGTGACTTGAGGCAACCAAAGTCAAAGGTTGATGGCAGGTTGGTCTGTAGTATTGTGTCATTATTGGGGGCAACGGATGAAGAAAAAAAAAGGAACTAATTAAACTCTTACGGTAATGGGGTAGGAAACAATTGTAAATGGAACTACTTTTAAACAATGTAAAAAATTTAATACGTGAGTTGTAACGTATTGTCAATTGTTTGTATACTTTCATAATAAAAACGTTATATTCAAATTTCTTGACACTAAAAGAGTTTTAAAACTCTATTTGGGTGTAGATCTAAAAATCAAATCTCTTGACCTGCATTCTAAATTTTTTTGGATTCCCTTCCTCCCCTAATATAATATAAGAGTAGGTGTAGAATAGAATCTATCGTGTCCTTAAAAAAAAAAAAGGAAAATGAGGAAAGTAAGAATAGTGTCGGTGGCATATCTGTGGACAAAGTTTCATGTAGTAATATTGAAGGTCTCAAATGGCTATATAAAGGAATGTACCGTGTACTAGGATTGTGTACCAATTTTATTGAACTAAATGAAGCCTCTTGTTCAATAAATCTCTTTCTCCCTGCATGTTAAAATTTTCATCAAACTCACGTATAAATATATAGACAACCTAAGCCAAACAATAAAATCCATAAGATATCATCTACATATGGCCAAATCAATTCCAATATCAAGAGCTGGGCTTGTCCTTCTTGCTGCAGCATTTATCAGTTCATTCGTTAGCGCAGAGCCTGATGGCAATAAAAAGGTCAAAACAATATTTTTTTTTTTACCACAACATTTCTTGGTTAGATTTTGAGGTTTTAGCTTATCAAACTTCATTCTTGAATACTTACTATACATGGACATAAATTACATAGCATTGGATTATTTCTCTCTCTCTCTCTTTTTCTTTTTCTATAAAACAAAAAGGGATGCATAGAATTAGAAAAACTAATTGTGATATTTAGCTGCTGCAGCAATATATTGTTTACATGGGTGATCGTCCACAAGGAGATTTCTCAGCTTCATCCCAACACTCAAGCTTACTACAAGCAGCACTGGGCAGGTAATCTTTAATTAAATTTTCATAACTTCAACATTTTGTTCCCCTAGCTAGGAATTTTATAACCTCTCTGGTGGAATGAATATTAAAGAACCAGAGCATCAGATTCCCTAGTCTACAGCTACAAGAGAAGCTTCAATGGTTTCGTCGCAAAGCTGACTGAAGAAGAGATGGAAAGACTAGCCGGTGGGTGAAGTATATAATTCCACATATATATATATATATATATATATACGTCTCTTTGTTTTTGGACTTTTACATGGTTTCCATTTTTAACTGTTGAAATTCAGACATGGAAGGGGTAGTCTCAGTTTTTCCGAATGGGAAAAAACAACTCCATACATCAAGGTCATGGGACTTCTTGGGCTTTCCTGAGAACGCCGAGAGAAATACTGTTGAAAGCGATATCATCGTAGGCATGCTAGACACTGGAATTTGGCCGGAATCTGAGAGCTTCGATGACTCGGGATACGGTCCACCTCCAAGCAAATGGAAAGGCACTTGCGAAACTTCAGACAACTTCACCTGTAACAAGTAAACACATTAATTGTTCTTGCGTTCTTTTCTTATAGCTGATGCTGATCTTGAGTGGAATATCCTAACCCCTCGAGACAGACTTCTCATTTCTCAAGGAGGAGTCCGCCTCTATTATGGATGTGGTTAGGGATGGCAACGGGGGCGGTGACGGGGCAAGGGAGGATCCCTTTCCCTGTCCCACGCCTTGTTCTCTAAAAAGTAAAAACTCACCCCGCTTTCATTCCAATCCCCGCTTTTTTCTACCTCCGACCCCACCCATCCTATACTCTCAAGGGTGCCCCACGTTTGTCTGATTATATTTTTTTATTTTTTATTTTGACATTATTTTTTATATGTAATATCAATGACAAATTTGCAAAAAAATTTCTTATATTCTTAAGTAAATATTCAATATTCTTAGCAAATTTATTTTCTACCTTGTTTGTTGGAAGGTTTTTATTTTATTTTATTTTTAATCAGAACCTAGCTTGTAGTGCCTAAAATGCCCTTGATTAGTTGCTAGTTTTTTGTCCCGATAAAATTTTTATTGGCGGCGCCGCCATAAAAGGATCAAGTTAGATACAAAATTAAAGTTTGAGGACAGGATTTTGGCCAAAAGAAAAATTATGGGATGAAATTAACTTTAGTAAAATGTTTGAGGACTAAATTGGTTATATCAAACAAATTTTATCTGGACAGACATGCAACACCAAATGCCATGTTAAATAAGATCTCGACATTTTTCTTGCAGCAAAATTATTGGAGCAAAACACTATAATCTAGATGGGGATCAGCCATTAGATGAAGGAGAATTTGCTTCACCTAGAGATTCTGCAGGTCATGGATCGCACACTGCATCCATAGTTGCCGGAAGCATGGTAAAAGGGGCAAGTTTGTACGGCTTTCGTTCAGGGACAGCTCGAGGAGGGGTACCTTCTGCAAGAATAGCCGTATACAAAGTTTGTTGGAAAGATCATTGTTCGGACGCTAATATTCTTGCAGCGTTCGACGATGCAATAGCCGATGGTGTTGACATAATATCCATAGCAATTGGAGGAAAAATATTTGTTGATTACTTCGAAGATTCTATCAGCATTGCAGCATTTCATGCTATGAAGCATGGAATACTCACATCAGTCTCAGCTGGTAATTTGGGAGGCGGTACGGGGGGTTTCCTCACTAATTACTCCCCTTGGTCCCTCACAGTTGCTGCAAGTACTATAGATAGGAAATTTGTCACAAATGTGCGATTGGGAAATGGCGAAGTCCATAAGGTATGCAAAATTCAATTAATTTACTCTGGAAATAGCTTCTTCTTGCTTAATCTCTTCAAAACTACTGTGTGGAGCGATGAAAGACGTCAAAATGTTCCTGGAGAATGGAGAATTGTGGTTTTGATCCTTCGTATTTGGTTTGTGTACTGCCAAATTGATCCCTAAAATTTCCGTCAAAATAAATCTAGTTCCCAAAATTTATGATTTTAAATCGATTTAGGACAACTAACGGAAATGAAACAATAACTAACTGTCAACATCACATTGCCGTTAATCAATGTCACTTTGACTTTGCACTTTTGATCCACAATATTTTGATTTCAAATTGTTATATTTCTCTAAATTTTAAATAGTGATATTAAGGGGTTTGGCACGAATTAAGCTGCAAATTAGAATGAAATAGTATCAAGTGGGTATTAAGAATTCTAACTAAACTTTTTGCTTTTTTTTAATTTTTATTTCTTTTATTCATGCTAATAATCTATCATATATTTCTTTCTTTACATTGTTAGTCTAAAACTTAGTATAATATATGTATATTATTGTTTCTCTTTATTAATAATAATTGATAATGAGTTTTATTATTTTTATTTCTAATGATAATTAAAAAAGTTAATTAAATATCACTTTAAAATATAAGGAAAGTATACTCTTTATAAATTGTGCTGATCTTTTTTTTTTGGCATTTTAATAAGTTATCAATTGAGTTTGAAATAAAGTTGACATTTTACACACATTAAATTAATCATTAAATGATTATCAAGGTACAAAGATATTAAAATAAATGCTTTAAAACTACAACATTGGAACATTAGACTTTAATTGATAGCAAAGACAACAAAAAAAAAAAATAAAAGATAGCTTTCTTAAGAATTTCTAAAATTACTTCACATTGATATTTGTCATCTCAAGTTTTTATAAGTACAATTGCTAGCTAATTACAAGAATTTGAAACCTATGTACACAAGACATACAATAATTTTTGTAGTAGTAACTACAATAAACTTAAATTATAAAACTAGAATTCTCTTTTTCTTCCATTACTGTATGTTTTATTTATTATTCGTGTATTATCATCTAATTATAACTTATTTAACAAAGATATTCTATGATCATGTTGTGCCAATATAAAGTGTTTTTATAAAAATTTAGGATCATATTTGTCGTGTGTTTAATTCAATTCACAGACTTTGGGGGCTATTTTATGTTGATCGTTAGTCATGATTATTTTCCATTATTCGTAATAAAAAAGCCTAAAATCACAAACTTTGGGGACCAAAAATGCAAAGTCAAAATTATTGATTAACAACAATTGATGTGTTGACTATTATTCATTATTTCATTTCCATTAGTTGCTTTAAATCCTCCTAAATCAGCCAGTGTTAAGGGCACATTTAATGTGTGTGCAATTCAGAAATAATTAAAATGAATTAATTTTATATAAATTTTATCTCCTACATGTAATGCAAAAAATTTATATAAAATTTCATGAAAGAACTTCGATTTATATGGTTATCGTAATTTTGTAGTTACAACACTTAAGAGCGATTATGAGTAGTTATATTGGCAAACTGTGATTAGGTAATTAGGATAAAAATTAATTTTTATTAAGGTAAAATTGAAAGTTCAAAAGATGACAAAAAGTGTTTACACCAACTGTTATTGCTCATGCACTATATATTGTATACATTGACAAAACGTAATTAGGTGATTAAGATAAAAATTAATTTTTATAAGGGTAATAGCGAAAGTTTAAAAAATAACAAAAAGTGTTTACACCCACTGTGATTGCTCGAGCATTATATACTGTATATTGTGTAGATAAGAGGTGTGTAAACTAAGTCCATTTAAGTATTCATTAGATCGAAATAATCTTATTAATTCTGAACACGTTGACAAGTCTCCATAAATACTTTCGACCTCAATGGCGAATATAACCCACTCGTCAAGGGTGAGGATGTCCTTAAAACTGGTGGTGATGGAAATACAACCAGGTAATAATATGCAAAAGAATTTAGACTATGGACTGAACGATTTGTATCTTTTACCAGATCCTAAATTTTTGCTACTCTAATGCATAAATTGAAGCAGGTATGGCATGCAAGGATCATTGGGCGGCGACGCTCAGTACAGCGGAAAAATTGTCTTTAGCGAGCTCTCCAATGGTTGGGAGTTCGCAACTGATGGAGGTGCAGTCGGAAGTATAATGCAATGGGATTCTGGCAACGATGATGCCAGCACTTACCCCATTTCTGCAGCTGTTTTGGACCAAGATCCTGGCAATAAAGTTCTTAATTACATTACTTCCACAAGGTTGAACCTTACATAAGAGTATTCAATTCCTTCCTTGCATTGTCACACTTGCCTTTTTCGATCAACTTGTAACATCTTTAAAACTTAGTATTGTTGAGGTGTCTGAACATTTTTCAAGACTTCAAGTTTCTCAACAATATTGGCAGTTATGGATTTTAATTTTGTTAAGAAATTCCTTTTTCGAAACAAAGTTAGGGACTTTGATTGCAAACGTATTGAACCTCAAGCCTGTTGGTCCTGGTTCTGCCACTGATTCATGGGACAGAGGAGTACATGCAATCCACTATTAATATTTCATGATAATCCATAATTGGACTGTACTGATTTTGCAGTAATGCGACTGCAACCATTGACAAGAGTATTGAAGTCGGGGACATACCTGCTCCATTTATCGCTTCATTTTCATCAAGGGGACCAAATCCAATCACCGTGGACATTCTCAAGGTAAATTATTCGAGTCTTTTCTACTCCATGCTTTTGTGGATTGGGAAGTTTTTAGCAGCATTTTCTACTTTTGCAGCCTGACATAAGTGCACCTGGGGTGGACATTCTAGCTGCATGGTCAGAGGCCACCACAGTGACGGGCTACGCAGGAGATAAAAGGGTAGTTAAATACAACTTCGACTCTGGGACATCCATGGCTTGTTCTCATGCTACGGGTGCAGCTGCTTTTGTTAAATCTTATAATCCTAACTTGTCCCCTGCTGCTATCAAATCGGCACTTATGACGACAGGTAACTAATTACTGGATCAAGAACTAGGTCAAGAAAATGTCTTGTGCTCATTAATTAGAGCAGGCTGAAATGTTATGTGAAGAGGATCCTACTTGTACAAAATGATTGAAAAATTATACCCTCTTCATTAATAATTAATTAGGCCCTATAGCCTCCCAGTTTTTTCATAAATTTTCCTTGCTTTTCTTGCCCACTTAAGAACGTGAGTACAAATTCTAAACAATCTAAAAAAAATGTTCATCATGCTGTCTATGTGTGACTTTCTTTACCGTTCTGTACAGCAACAATTATAAGTGCAGAAAGGGATGTAGATGCTGAATTTGCTTATGGATCTGGTCAAATAAATCCCCTGAAAGCTATCCATCCCGGCTTAGTTTACGATATAGAAGAGGCAGATTTCGTGAGTTTCTTGTGCGGTCAGGATTACAACATCACAACTCTGCAACTCATCACTGGTGATAGCAGTGTTTCTTGCAGCAAAGAAAAGAATATATCAGTCTGGGATCTGAATTACCCTGCATTTACACTTTCTACCCCTTCTGGACTAGTCACTCGGGTTTTTCACAGGACACTCACAAATGTTGCCGATGTTGGATCAACTTACAAGGCAACTATTACGTCTGCAGCTGAACTAAACATTCATGTGAATCCCACGGCTCTTTCCTTTGAATCTTTTGGGGAAAAGCAGTCATTTACTGTGACAGTTACAGCAAATGTTACCGGGCATGTAACTTCAGGCTCTTTGGTGTGGGATGATGGGGTGCATCAAGTTAGAAGCCCCATTGTTGCAACTTCTTTCCAAAGCGCCAGGGATGAAAATTTTATTGGTAGTCTCTTGAGTGGAGAATCTTCATATGAAGACTTCCACGCTTCTTCCTAAGTATTGAGGGGACCATTGTTTAAGAACTACTACATCCATCCTAAATCTTCTACTAAATAAAAATGTGGTAGCAGTAATATCATATATGCATGTGCAGAGAGAACAAAAATGAATGGCTAGTACTTTATGTAAGAGGGGCACGAAGTCTCCACACATGAAGACATAAAAAATTGTTCCCCATCTATGAATACTATGATTATGGGTCTTTCTTGGCAAAGCAATGAACCAGGACTCAATGTGTAGTACCTATCCTAGCTGGTTGTGATGAATAATATTTGACCTTGAACAAGTAGAGTCCAATATTAAATTTCATAGTTTTCTTGATGAATAATCAGATAACCGTTATTGTTAATAATCTGACGTTTTAAAATGAATAAAAAAATCAGTGCAATGAATTCATGCAGAATCGAGACCTTCTAAACCCAATTAGAAAACATATTTTTTTTTTTCATCGAACGTCAATATTGGTATATATATTTTAGCACTTGAGAGTACAAGAGTTAATTACAAATAGGGGCCTCAGCCTTCCTATCTGTTAGCCAAATTGAGAAGTTATTTTTTCCATTCTGTATCATTAACTAACTTTATTGCAAAATATGCTAGTGTAAGACTTCCTATATTGGCTGATCTAGGTACAAAAAGGAACGTGCAAAACTCGAAACCTTTTGCAAGGTTGTCAACATATGAGCAATTTAGAAACTGATTTTAAGAACCAAATTAACAATTTTTGGTAATTGAGGAAGTGTTCCTGTAAGGCACAAGTAATTGCCATAGGACAGATATTATTTGATTTGGATACAACTAATTTGATTGAATCTAAACCAACATTCATGTTGCTTTTGTATCATCCTCTTTTTCTTTTTTTGCAAGGAAAATAGTACAAAGCATCCCTTATATTTCGTAAAAAGAATTTTAACATCTTTCATATTTAAAATGCTAATTGCATATTGCTCACAAAAACAAATGACCAAATCTCCAATTTTGATCACCTTTTAAAGGGGGGCAAAACAAAAGCAAGAAAAAGCGAGAGACTAAAGCTGAAACTTATGAAATTTCATTGTCATTTCGTTGGTCTTTTTCCCCTGCGCCCTTCTCCCTCCATCCTTCTCCTTCGTCTTCCTCTTTCGCCTTTTCTCCCAACATTTCTCCTTGCTGTTTCCATTTTTGATCACTTAAATTAGCATATCCACATGTCTTAATCTTAAATTTACTCGAACTTGTTTCTCGTTTTCTTGCGTAGAAACTATTTTGGAAAATGTCCTTTTCCATTTAAATTATATAAAAACTACAAATATTGCTTTTGAACGAAATTTTTTTATTTGCTTTTCATTGATTTTCTAATTATGCTTTCTAATTCTATTTGCAGTAAACCAAAAATCTTTCATATACATTTTTAAGGCATTCTGTTTATAACTTTTTTCTCCCCCTCTCTTTAAATGCTAATGAGTATCTATTCACTACAGAACACAAAAGTTTAACAATTTTCACCAAAACCTGCTCCATTCATGAAGAATTTTATCAAAATAATCAAATAACTAATGTTTCTAAATTACTTATTCTTTTCTATGCAAACGATAAGAACTTTAATTGGAGAGATAAGCTTCGTATCATTTAATTTTAAATCCATGTTCAAGTGAGAAATCCTATAACTTATTTTGACTCTTGGGACATGATGATCTTAAGTCAACATAATTATTTATGTGAACCCATAACTATTTTATTGTTAGTTCTGTAAATTGATTAAAGTCACTACTTTTAGTATCATTGGAAACTTATATAATGGTATTCAACTTCTAATACCCTTCAACTTATTACTCATGATGCGGATATGTTAAGGAACTTGCTTTGATTTAAGATTAAGCCCTATTTGATAATCCAATTCAATATTTAAATTTAATGGATTCAAATTTTAAAATATTCAAATATGTTTGATAATAAAAAAAATAGAACATCTGAATTAATTAAGATTCTCTTTGATAATCAATTCACCATTTTAATTTAATAGGTTCAGATCTTGATATATTCAGATACATTTGATAACAAAAAATAGAACATTTGAATTAATTAAGTGGCAATGAATTTCCTAGGCAAAAGTTACTCCAAAAAATAAGTGATAAGCCATTCACTTTTCACTTAATGTGATATATATTCAAATCATTTAGTAGTTAACAACTCAGTAACTTAATGGATTCATACTTTGGATTTCAATTTTTAGACTTCAATTTTATCAAACGCACACTAAGTGACATTGAATTTTCTAAACAAAGTTGCTCCAAAAATAAGTACTAATAAGCTATTCACTTATTGCTTAATGTGATACACACTCAAATATATCATATTTATTACTTAACAATTTAGTAACTTAACATATTCAGATTTCAAATTTCAATTTTATCAGACGCACCCTAAGACTACATTATAGCATAAACACACAATTTTTCAATTATTTTTTCTTCTCTAAGCTGCAATTGCTAATAATATTCACTATGATACATTTAGTTAGAGGAAAAATTCAGCCACAACTTGACATGTTAAGATTCATGTTTTGATGGGAGAGTAACACAATATAAGTCCTTTATTTTAGCATGTTTATTGAATATGAAATTTGGTCCATTACGATTAAGCTATTATCATAATTAGTGTGGGCATATTAAAAAGATGAAATGAAAAAAACAAAACAAAGTAAGCGACACCAAAATATAAATCATCCAAGACACTCTTATATAGTGTATAGATCTAGATTAATTTCTCACTTCTTATCATCCTTCTAAAAAACCAGAGTTTGGACTTTTCAACACTAAAAAATTTGAAGCAATAATCAAAAAATCAATTTTGTTTTTAATTAGCACTCTTGGCACCTTGAGAGTCAATACTAGTCTATAGTCAAATAATTGAACAACCTGAAAGGGAAAATGGTCAAATTCGTCCCTAAACTTTTTATTAATGTCGATTTAATCCCTGACTTTTGTTTTCAGCTAATTTGATCCCTAAACTTATATTATGGTTTCAATTAAGGATCTTTACAGCCGCGCCACCACGAAAAATAGATTAAACTCCTAATTTATCAACTAAACAGGGGTATTTTAGGAACTTTTGATATGTCTTCCTTGCACCATCAATCTCCACCACCTGCACCTACCTCCCCCTTCTCTGACCCTTCGTCTCCCACCTTTTTTGCTCCTCTCTCTGTTATGTCAATCATCTCTATAAATTTTGCAATTAAGAATCGATCAGGAACAAGATGCGATACTTTGACTTCTGGGACAGAGAAGGGTGTGAAGAGGAGCCAATAATGGATAGAGGGTAGAGTTTGGGAGGGATTTGAGGGCCAAGATATTCCAAAAACTAAGCAAAGACACTCCCTTGGATTGGGTGAAGCCGAAACCATACGATGCCCCAAATCTAGATGTTAGGTAAGTATCGGATCTGTTCTAGTGAAGATCTAGACATGATGAAGCATGTTGTTTTTTGGTAATCATTAGTAATGATTTTGTTGATTAAGGTGGATCTAATCCAGTGATTCTCTACATACAAGTAGTAGTAGTAATTTGAGTTTTGTAAGCATTATATTATCAAAATCAAATATAGGAGCAATACCAAAAATGGTGGACTGGATGGAAAGTGAAGAGTAAATTCTTTTTTTTTAATTCATTTTTATCCTCTGTCCATGGAAAAAAAAGGGTATGTTCATAGTTAGCAAGAACATTCCGGCAAAATTCAAAAATCAAATTACAAGACAACATGATATATGTAAAAACTGGAGGACTACTGGATGCATGATTTGATGTATCACTTATACCCAAAGCTACAAAAAACTTTATTTCAATGTATCCATACTATTTTTGCAGTGTACAAGTTCAGCAAGGCCAAAATTTCCCAAGAAACTAACAAGGATTTCATGGCTTCGCCTAACACTCATCATCCACCACAACAAAAGTCATTTTGATGGTTGCTTGGGATAATCCTTTGATTCCTGCTTTGAACTTGGCATGGCTATAGCTGTGTAGAAGCAAGAAAGAGAGAAGCTTTTACTGCTATCTCTTTTGAAAAATGAAGCCTCTTCTTCAATGTAAGAAGGATTGTGTTTTGGGCTGCTCAAGAACTAGTTAGCGGGCAGCAACAAAGATGATGGACATGATAGATGGAGGGAATGGAGAGGTTGGAGAAGAAGGGTAGGAGTAGAAGGAAGAGGTGGCTGGTAGGCGATAGGAATTGATAATAGAGGGAGGAGATATCTAAAAGTTCCTAAAATACCCCTGTTTAATTGGTCAATGTGGAGTTTGATCTATTTTCCGTGGTGGCGCTGCCGTAGAGATCCTTAATTGAAACTATAATATAAGTTTAGGGATCAAATTGACTGAAAACAAAAGTTAGGGATTAAATCGACATTAATAAAAAGTTTATGGACGAATTTGGCCATTTTCCCTAACCTGAAATTGCCCAAAAAGTTCAAGCATTTTGAGGTCATCTGTATTGATGCTATGCTTTTGGTACTAAAAGAATTTTGCTCCCATTCCCATTGTTCAGTCACCTCATCATCATGGCATCATTGTCATCCCTCCTAAAATCCCTCTCTTTCCTTTCCCTCTCAGATCAAAATCCATCCCTTTCCCTTAAACCCAACCAAAACCCCTGCTCTCCACAACTCCCTTTTCTTCATCCTCATCTTTCCCTCCCCAATTTCTTCTTTGCACTGCAAACCCATCACCCGACCAGCAATCCCTTTTGAACCCACTTCCCAAAACTCCCATAAATCCCCAATTTTACCCTGCTGCTGATTATTCTCCTTCTCCCTCTTTTGAGTCCCTGATCATTTGCCCGTCACTTGCCTATGCAAATGTATACTTCTTCAAAGATAACTTCCGCATTGTCTGCGGCGAAAATGAATCTGAGCATCAGATTGCTGACCGCTTCATGAGAGCTACGGCGAGGTCTGGCGTCTTTTATGAAATGAAGCGCAGGAGATTCTTCCAAACCCCTAGGGAGGAGAAGAAAATGAAGTCTCAGCTCGCTGCCAGACGTCTGAAAAGGTTCTTTGGAGTTGGGACCTTTCTCTCTCTCATTTTTTTTGGGTGTTTTTTTGGGATAATCAAAGACAGCCCAGATGTTGGATTTTTTTGTTATTAGGTCAAAGATGAGGGCTGCCAGGTTCCGAGAAGCTGAGCCAAAGAAACCAAGAATCTTGATGGACCCAATTGAAGAGAAGAAGAGGACTGCTCGAATTGCTGCCAAACGACGCTCCTCGAAAAAGTTAGTTTAAAACTCAACTAGTCTGTCTTTGGATTGGCGTGGGTGTGCTTGTTTGTTTGTTCTTTGGGATCATAAATGCTGAAATTTCTGTTTGGACGTAATAGATGCCTGTAAATGTTGATGATTGTCTTTTCCAATTGTAATTTCTGAGCTTGAAATTATGGTTTCTAATTGAGCCTTAGTGATGTTTATTTAAGGCGAATGATTTTTGCATTGCCCCTATTTGCTCGGATAACAAAAATTTACCCACATTTCTCCTTTTATTGTTATTAGAATGCCAGATGATTCAATTGAGTGTTCTTTCCTCTGTTTTTTCAGATTTCTTTGGGGAGAGGGATTGAGTTAATGAAATGGGAAACCGATGGGAAGCTAAAAGGGAAGGGCAAGAATTATTAGCAGCAATTATTTGTGTTTTGGTTTTTGGGTGATTAGTTTTAAGGCTTTGCTTGTATCTATGGAATACAGAGAGAAAAGAAAAGAAAGGAATTAGGTCGAAATTTCCTGTTCTAAGAGATTGGTCAAAATTCTCAAAATGTTCTGTAGAGACCTTGAAAGAGTGCCCATCAAGCTCATGGAGAAGTTTTCTATTTTCCTGAAACATTTTGATATACTAACAAATGAATCAGCCGAAGGATGTTTTAGTTTCCAGAAAATTGATCAGAACAATCATATGATGTTTTGATTTCTTTTCTTTCTCTTCTTGCTTGAATATCTAGACCCTCAAATTTTGTCTATTTAGTTATGTGTTTAAGGGGAATGTGCATAAACTGACTATGATTATTATCTGATGATGTTTCAAAAATATATGAAAACCTCTTTTGACTGGAACTGTTGGCATCTGTTTATGAATTACCGAAAAGAAAAAAACTGCTTTAACGAGGTAAGGATTATACATGGCCAGTTACAGTTCCTTGACGAAAGATTAGTATAGCATAAACTAGGCCGTGGATATAAAACAGCTTTATAGTTGATATGTTGAGTTAAGCTCGATCTACTATGCATTCAGCACTTGGAATTGTTGCTTTATCTGTACTACCAGGAACTTATAGGCGTTGCATATGCCCAACCTTTATTTGTGTGGGTGCATCTTGTTATGGAATGAGGAGATACATTAACATCTTCTTTTTGGAATTTTTTTTGTTTTTGTTTGTTTGGGGTGGGGGGGGGGGGGGGGGGTGGGGTGGACATAAAATTTGATCAGACTTGGGTGACAATTCTATAGCAGCAAACATGAGGAGATACAACTTTAGTTCTCTACATTTTCTTTTCAGTTTTGTTAATGATTGTGGCCATGTAGGAGAGTATATGAATAACAACTAACCACCTGTCTCAGAGTTTCATTACTGATACATAACCTCTTCTACTTGTGGAAAGTCAGACAGTGGATCCATGTTTGAATTGGTACCTCAAGTTATAATCTTGATGAAGAGTCAAAGTACTAATGGCGTCCCTTTATCATACAGCATTTTGAATCAATTAGAGCTGGTTTAATCAGAGCACTGTTTCAAAAGTATTTTGTGATAGACATAGCTTTTGCGGAAGGAAGTTCTAATAGAAGAAGAAAATTTTATAATTTCATCTGTTGTTATTTTAGCAGAACAGGACCTCCTGCAGGTCCTTCGAGTGGACATATATATATATATATATATATATTTATATATATGAAAGTTTCTTGTTTAGTGTTTGCTTAACCATTTGATTGTTAAATTTAATGCCTGCATACAAACTGCCCGATGTGTATTGCCTGCTTCTTGAGTAAATTTGCTAAGCCTTTTATTCCAACTGGATCAGGCGCTTACAGAGGAAGGACGCCAAAGAGAAAAAGGAGCTGATTGCGAAGAAGGAAAGCTACATCTCAGACGATGATAATTGGGAGTTTGTCAACGTAGAAGTTCCCTATACCTGACCACCATGGTCCAATTGCCAAAAATCTGGCAGTGGTCAGAATTGATACCTGTAATTTTGGATACAGAACCTTAGGAGAACGGATTGCTTGATACCAAATTAAACTACAGCTGGGTAGCTGTATATGATTTAGCAAAGCCCTCAAAATATATGTAACTCTATCCATCTTTAGGATCAACTAGTTTGTAAGCTAACGCTCTTAAATGTCCTTGGCATGCTTTCTGCACCTTTGGATCTCCAAGTATGAAGTCCACCATGTTTTTGCTGCAGGGTGAACATTATCTTGTTTATCTTGTAGTCTGTACACAATGAGGTGTTTTAGATTTTGTTAAGATATATTTGCCTTTAGTAGTTTTTTTTTTTTTAGTAGTTAAGATATATGATTGCCTTTAGTACTTGTGAAATCCACATTTACTAGATTTTTTTTTTTTTTTTTTTTGCCAATAAGACATTTATCTAGTAATGGAAAATGTCCAAGATTTATATGTAGGATCTAGTTTGATCATCCCTATAAACTTGAGGCTACGAAATGAAAGTAGTCCATCTAAATTTCTAGTTTACTAGTTTAAGTTTAGGAGTAGGGGGGTTAATTCCCCCATTTCTTTCTTCGTTTGACTTTCATGCACTCCTGTAAAATAGAAAAAGCATTCGTCTAGCAATTGTCCATGGGTACTGAATACAAAGGCTTTAACCTCTAGTTTGATACGCAGCAAGTGTAGGTTTTTTTTTTTATATATAAAATGAGATGAAATTGTCATCAAATAGATTAAAAGCAAGGGGACAAATATTACGAGCGTGTTGTATCTATACACAAGTAGACTAGGTGGTGGTTTGAAAAATTAACTCAAGATAGCTCGTAGGTGAGTTAAAACTCCAAATTCAGAGATGAGTGATAAATTTAAGTTTTATTGTGGCTTGTGGGTCTATTTTTTCACATTTCTACAAAAGAAAAAGACTTGTTAATATAAGTTAAATTAAATAGATATTCCGATTACTCATATGCTAGAAAATTTTTGATAAGATAACGGTAAGTTGGCATGCCAATGAATAGGATTTGAGTCGAATCCATTAAATTCAGATCCAAACCTATTAATTTTAGATAAATTCAGACCTAAACCGTTGTGGTTCTGAAAATGTAAATCAAAACCCGAACCCTCATGAATTTGGATATTCAATGGGTATTTGTGAAATTTTTTTTTCTGAACATACAAAACTAAAGTAAAAATATTTTCAAAACAGATAGACTTTAAAAATAATATAAATAGTGTCCAAGTTTTATTGTGATGCTTCACCCCCTAAATACTCTACGAGATGTATATTGTGATGCTTGCATAATTTTGTCAATCACTTTTCCAAGAATTTCTTCGTGCTAAAAATCAAGAAGTTGGAGGGAGATTTGACAAGCTTGATTTCCGTATACTCAGTGAGCACCTATTGATAATGGACTTGCAAATATTAGTAAATTTGGGATTTGCCGTTAATTCATTACATAGCCATAACCATAGGCTTAATTACTAATTAAGTGACAAGATGCAGCCTGTTACTGATGCTTGTATGGTGTAGTAACTTTTCCTCTCTAGTCTAAGCACAGGCTAAATGGTAAAGGGTAGCAGAAGGGTAGGAATTAGTGCTGTTAATCGAGTCGAGCCAAGTCGAGTCGAGTATTTGGTTGCCGAGCTCGACTCGAGCTTAACTAGAGCCAAGCTCGAGCTCGCACGACTAGGCGGACGAGCTTTGAAATGTGTTCGAACTCGGCTTGCCAAATGGGACATGCGGCTGGAGCTTGAGCTCGACTCGTTTATCACAAACGAGCCTCGAGCTCGTGCAAATTGAACCCAATAAAAACTTATAATTTTCAATTTTTATATTTTTAAATTGCGAAATAACATATATATCCTTCCTTATCAAGCCTAATCGAGCTACTCGGATAACAAAAGAGTCGAGCTTACTCGGCTTATTAATTAAACGAGTCGAGCTCGAGCTCAACTCATTTACCACAATTAACGACCCGAGCTCGAGTCTTATCGAGTCGAGTTCAATCGAGCTTTCGAGCTGCTTGTTCCATTTAACAGCTCTAGTAGGAATACATCAACTCATCGTTCTTTTAGACAGCATACAATAATATCTGAAACACTAAACTAGATTAAAGAAAACCAAATGCACTTAGAAAATGTTGAAACACCTTCTGTATTAATTGGATTATCAGGATATAGCTATATTTAACATCCCAAGCTATCTAACACAAAAGGATGCTCGACTTTACAAAAGCACCTACCAGAAAAATTCTTCACTAATCATCTCATCAGTAACTAATTTATCGAGTAACATGAATTGGCTGTGACACAAACCCATTCGTCTATGGTTCCATGGGAGAATCAGGGAAAGAATACCAACTGGTACAAGTTTGTACAGGGTCAAACTAATTGCCAGAGCTTTGTCAATCTTTCTCCTCAGCCTTTTCTCTCAGCAAGCTAAAGTTCAGAAGGCAAATGCAGCACCTCTTCAAATATGCTCAGCAACACAGAGTTTCGTCATATCCTTTCAAGGGCCATTCATTTGTTTAGGCAGCCAATTCATTCAATATAGCATAATCTATATGCTATCAATCCCAAGGCATGATAGTTTTCAAGGGAAGTGAAGAGTAAATCATGGTGTCCGAAACAACAAAAAATAGCTCTCCAGTAAATGCCTGCTATGTCAATTGCTCCAGCATTTCACTTTTTAGCAGGGTGCAAATTCAATTTAAAAGGATTAAATCAATGTAACTGCAACACGATTACAAAAGGTGATGCATCAGTAATACAAGTTTTCTAAAAAAAAAAATTTGAGAGTTAACTTTTTGCTGGCAATATTCATGGAAAGACTGTAAAAGAATGTGATTTTCTCCAATGGAGTAGTTAGAGTTGCCACAGTACAAGGATTACAAAACTTAGCAAATAGAAAAGGTCATTTATCGGAAAACGACATTAAACTGTCTATATGTTAATTATGTAAATGTATGCTAAATACATAAGGAACTTCAGTGACGGAAAGGAGGAGGATAAGTCAGCTACTTCAGAAAAGAGGAATAAATTTGAAGGCAGCGTGTGTGCATTTCCAATTTACACATCAAGAATGCCTATCTTACCCTGATAGACACCCCGTAGTTCTGGCACTTGCTCCTCATAAAGAGTGACAAAGTTTCCCAAGAAGTTCTTCTCCCTAACAGAAAATATAGAATATAAACTTAAGTTCTTCTTAATCAAGCCTTTCGAGTGCAAGAGATGAATAACAGAGCCTCTAGGAATAATCCTCTTCTCCATACTCAAAGTGACAACGTGGGGATACCTTGCAACCACCTGGGAATTCCATCCCATTTTATTCACCATAAAGTCCATTAACTTGGTAAGCTTCTTCTCTGACAAAAGCATACAGAAAGGTTGCCTTCTGTATGCCAAACGAATTTCATCTTCAGACCAACCCCAACTACTATAGATTTCATAACTGCGTGCCCATCTCGATCTATTACCCTTACCTGATCGAGCAAGTAATGCGATCATAAACATTGATTTCGAAGGATCAAATCCCATTTCCTCAACCTGGGATAAAGCTTCTGCAAACTGATCATTGTCTTGCATCATTGCGACAGAGAAATGAGCCAATGACATTCTAATATGCTTTTCTGGCACTCCAAGTTCTCGTAGCATAGCAATATTTGAAGTAAGATTCTTTATCGGATTTTTACAAAAAAAGGCATTACGCCACATAGCAGCACTGGCAATCCTAGCGTCCGTTAAAAATATGCTCTTGAAGCAATTAAACATAGGTAAAATTGTATTCTTCAAGCTGTATGTCAATAGATGGTGGTTCGCTGAAAGATAGTTGGTCAGGTCAGTTCTAGAAACCCACATAGACCTGAAAAACTCAATCTTGGGCAGAAGTGTCTTCTCAGGATTGTATAAAAGAATCTTAGGCGCAGATATCACAATTCTAGTTATGTGGATACTGCTGAATCCTTGGTCCCTGAGAAAGCTTAAAACAGCATTTGGCTTCTCAGGGAATTCAAATTTCACTCTTTTAGAAAGCAAACTGGCCTTTTCTTCTGACAACCCACATGAGTTCACAAGGTAGGAGACAGTAAAAGAATCTGATTTACCACCATTCTTATTTCTTGTTTTCAGACCATACCCAGAATCAATTGCCTCAACAAGACTACTGTAATTGATAGAGCACTGGTTGTCAAACATTCTCGGACCAACTGGGTTTGAAAGTAATCTACTTTTCTGAAGCAACGTAAAGCATGGAATTGTCTTTTTAGCTAAACTTCTGATTGAAAAGAGTTTGCGAAACAAATATGCAGACCACATGTTTGATGAATTTACTGTAAGAGTAACTCAATTTCTTTTTGGAGCTACGAATAACAAGTTGAGCAGAATAGGATATCCGGGGTGTTCTGAAATTTGATTCCTCCGGATCGCCACCTGCCTGGTGCTAGCCTGCTAGGTTACTGAGTTACAGCCATAGAGGGAGTAGAAGAATAGCGCGTTCATTTTGTGTTCGACAGCCAAACAGGGTCAAATTGAGAGATGAACTAACCCGCCATGTAATAGGTTTGCAATTGGAAAAGAAAATTCAAGTAGGGTTAATTACATTTTACCCCCTTAAAGCACCACTATTGCACTTTTCCCCTAAACCCCAAATATACATACTTTTATTTTTAATTATGATTAAAAAAAATCAATAGTAATTCTCTACTTACTTAATAAAACATCCTACCAAAAAGGCCATGTTTCTTTGTCCCAAAAAATACATATTTTAGTATTTTATCGCCTTAAAATCGATCAAAACAAATATATATAACAATTAATAATTTAGTTATGAAATGACAAACATAACTGTCACCAAACTATGCAGAGATCTTTTTATCTTTTGGCACCAAAAAAATAAGAAATAAAATCCAAGATACAACTTGGTCAATGCAATTCAAATTCGTCACCACCAATTGAGCAATATCACTAAGTCCCTTTTTTTTTTTGGCACTATTTTTAAGAGACGTATCTTTGGAAAATTTGCCAATATTGGCGTTGTAGTAAAATTTTCTTAAATATACCCCAAAAGAGCAACTTTCCAAAATAGAGCCATAAAAAAAGTGCACGTAGAAGACGAAAAATAAGAATAAAAAAATAAGAAAACAAAGAGTTGGTTCGGGAGTTCTGAATGTAAAGTTAATCTTTTTTTTTTGTTTCAAATTTTCTATTTTGTTATCATATTTTGTAAGTTTTGGACATTATGGCATCTGCTACATTAATTAATACCTTTTCTTTTTTATTTGGATGAATAAGTATTAACCTTTTAACTAAGTTAATAAGGAAAATAATAAGAATGTTAGATACATTTTGACTATAATTCACCTCTGATTTTTAGACACTTTCTGAACTTTTAAAATCCTTAGCCAAAGTTATGCAAATATAATCTTTTTTTTTTTCTTTTTTTTACCAAAAAAAAAAGAATCCTTTTAGATCAAGTGTCGTCGCTATGCCATATTCTGTAAATTTTTTAACAATCTGGCATCTGTAAATTTTGTAAATTCTTTTTTGTTTGGAGAAAAATAATAGAATTTTGATATGATATTTAGTATTTTAAATACGTTCGTTGGTCAGTACAAAGAAATTAATTTGTTAATTTCCACTCTTATGATACTTCATTTTTTATAATACAAGGAAAAAGGCTGGTTTACAACATATTTTCATCACTGCAGCTTCTTTCGTATTATTCTTCATTTGATTGATCCTGCCATTTTCTGAACATCTGCATGGCAAGACATAGTCCATTTGGATTGCAAAAAAGTGCTCGTAGTAGACATTTACCAAACAGTAAGCCATGACAAAATGAGGCAAACAGACCTCAAAAAAAAAAAAAGAACTTCTGAAATACACAAGCTCTAGTTCATGCAAATTCCAGAGAAAGGTCCATCAATTTTGTCAAACGTCAAAGACTGATCAAATGTTCATTCCCTTGAAATCCCATGAAGGAGACTGAGAAAAAAAAAATGGAGCAATATCTACTTATTACAAGTTTATTTAAACATAATCGGAAGTTGAGAGTAAGGCACCTCAATTGTGAGTCGTAGTGACCATGTAAAGAATAGAACAGTAACTTCTGTCACAGCATAGATGGCATGTCATAATAGTCTGTACTGAATTTCTAATCAGCTAAAGTTAAAAGAGGATCCACTTCTATAGAAACCACAAAAAAGGGAGGCAGTCTCCAACTTCCCATGCAGAATACAGACACATTGAAATGTTTTGGAAGGGGATATGTCAGTCAATATATCTCTATAACATTACCAGATCTGATGATACCTATCATCAATACAGTCAATTTATTTTTATAGACAAGAATAACAAAAACAATTGAAAGTGTCTAAATATCTTATGGGAATTTTACATGCATAGGTGAATGCTTAAACTAAGTGTACTCTTTCAAAGCTCTATAAACTGGAGAGAAGCTAAAGTTTATGGAACAATTAGTCAGCGCTTCACTAGTAATCATTCCCACCCATCCAGAGTATCTCACTGTATTTGCTAACCTTCCTTCAAGGAGACTATTTAGTAGGGCAAATATCACCCTCATTAAACGGTGCACTCGCCTCACTTGTTGAATCAACAAGTAGGAACTATGAAGCCCTGTATCCCTTTTTGCCCAAGCAAAATGAAACTGGAATCAACAGACCAGTACATAGTCAGTACATCAATTTCTGTCTCATTGGATACACTACAAATTTAACCAGAGTAAAAAACTGATGCAGCATTGAAGCTCAGACAAGATAAAGATTCATGTCGTGATATACTGTCAGTACCTCAAAAAGATCATCTCAGCTATGATTATATGAGATGGAACGCATCAATACACAACAGAGAATGCTGATGAGCATTTATTTTAAGAGACGTCATCTCATCCGCTTCAGAGAGGTTGACAGTCTTTCATTCCATAGAAATGATATTCTCGTGGAAAGTTATAATTGTTGACAAAATATACGACTAAATCATGGTATAGGAAGATCTGACAACAGCTTTAACCAAGGAAAAGCACTTGGCATACCAACATGCTCCAGCATTTAACTTCTTTGACCAGGATGCAGATTCAGTAAAAAGGATCAATTCAACGCAAGCACAACACATACAAAAGGTGGCACATCAGCACTTCGTCCAGAAATGTTGAACTTTTCCTTTTTCAGGTATATTTCAACAACAAAAAGGAACAACTCGCAATACCTTTACCTAGAAATACAGATGAAGAAATCCAATTCCTGCAGTAAAAGTTACCAAAGGCACCCTTGAAAACTCTCTTAGATTTTATAAAGTTTCTGATCCTAAGATTTCAGCCTCTAATATGTTAGCAATGCTTGAAGAAAATTCGTTTTGCAGAATTTGTTGTCCCAAATAATCTAGAGCTGCAATTCTGTCTCGATCATCCCCAGCATTTTGAACCATGGTAGCGCCAAGCTTTCGTTCAAAAGCATTTACTGGGTTTGCTTCAACTAAACCAGAAGGAGATTCCAATGACAATTTGCCCTTAAACTAAGATTTCCCAAAATCTGATTGTGGACTCATATGAAGTCTCCAATCCATTATCTCTAAGGGTTCCCTTCTCCAGGTGCAAACCCAGGCATTCAACGTCCCTCCTAGAGTGTTTGTAGGTAGTGCCAGTAATATGTTATCATTAACAGTTCATTGAAACTATCAATGGTTCTATCAAGCAAAAACTCGTCAATTGGTTTTATCAAGCAAATCAAATGAACTTATTGGATAAACCAAACAATGCCACTGTCAATTCTAGTAAGACATGCTCAAAGGAAAAGTCACCATTGAAATTTTACTGGGTAATTACATGAATATTGGAACTACATTAGGAGTTCTAAGCAAAAAAAGAAGAAAAAGAGGGCCTGGGGGGAGACTCAGATGATCTTTAAAGAATATTAATTGCTCCAAAATCTTTCCTCTATGCATCTCCAAATCATACATCAAGAATCCCCATCTTTCCCTTATAAACATCACGGAGCTGTGGTACTTGCTTCTCATATGGAATGACAAATTTGCTCAAGAAGTACTTCTCACTAGGAATGAATATAGAATATAAACGCGTGTACCTTCTAATGAAGCCCTTCAAGCACAAAAGATGAATAACAGATCCCCTGGGAATAATCCTCTTGTCCAAACTCAAATGGAGAATAACAGGATATCGTGCAACTGTCTGCGAATTCAGACCCATTTTGTTAACAAGAAAGTCCATCATCCTACTGAGTTTTTGCTCTGAAATAAGCATACAGTTAGGATCCTTTCCAAATGCATTTCGCACCAAATCTTCAGACCAACCCCAACTCCTATACACTTCACAACACCGTTCCCACTTTAATCTATTATGATTCCCAAACCGAGCGTATAAAGCTTGCACAAAAGTTGATTTCAGATGATCAAATCCCATATTCTTAACCTCATATACAAGTTCCCTGAAACAATTATCATTTACCATTACTGCAGCGGGATGACGAGTCATTAATAATCTAATGCATGATTCTCGTACTCCAAGTTCTCTTAGAACAGCAATATTCGAAGCAAGATTCTTTGTGGGGTCTTTAGAGAAGTAAACAGCACGCCATATTCTAGGAGAGGTAAGCCTATCATCTGTTCCATACATGCTCTTAAGGCAATGATAAAGAGGCAATATTTTATTCTTCAAGCTTCTTCTCAGTAGATTATGATTTGCTGAAGATTTTTGGTTAACTCACTTCTTGAAACCATATAGAGCTGAAAATTCAATCTTGGGCAAAGGATCTTCTCAGGATTGTAAAAGAGAATCTGTGGTGCTCCTCCAACAAGTTTTGCTATGTGGGGCTTTGCTGAATCCTTGATCGCCAAAACTGCATTTGCTTCTCAAGGGATTTGAAAGTTACCCTTTGAGATAGCAATTAAGCCCCTTCTGCTGGCAACCCACATGAGTTAACAAGGTAAGAGACAACATAAGAATGTGAATATTCATCCAAGCAGAGTTACAGTTCTTGATTTCACACCATAACCTGAATCAATTGCCTCAGCAAGACTACAGAAGTTAGCACAGCAATCATTTCTAGACACCCTGGCAAAATTTGAGCTAGAAAGCAAATGACCTTTCTGAAGCAAAATAAAGCAGGCCGTAGGGATTTTGCTGAAATCTTGAATAGGAGAGAGTTTGTAGAACAGGTATGCAGATAACATGTTTGATGAATTTACGCATACAGCAACTGACCACCCATGGGGCGATCAACAACATTTCATGCTGCAGGATATCAGGGCTACAGATTAGTCCTTCAAAACTCGTTTCTGAAATTTCGATTCCTGAGGGCTCTAACAAATTGCTTTCTTCGTCACAGCCAAATGGAAAGTGGAAGACAAATTTTGAAATGAGTAACAAAACACAACAGAGTAATACTTTGACCTATAGTAATGGTATTGTCAAACATAAGCTAACACCGGTGGTTTAACCACCGATGCACGTGCAATTATTACAAAATATATTTATAGTTTGGATAGAGTATTATTTAAAATATTATTTAAAATAATTTTTATAATACTTTTTATGACGTAATATATGTGAGATGAAAAGATAGTTAAAAATATAAAATGATGAATTGAAAAATGTGTTTGTAATACAAATAAATATTATGTGAAATAATTCAGTTATCCAAACACTATTTTGGAAGTAAAAAAATGAAGACAAAAGAAATGATTTTTTGTTTTTGGTGTAAATGAGAGGATTTGAAACCCACCTCTCACTTAATACTCCTTTCCCCGAACTATTCAACCCATCAGTTCCAAAAAACAAATGGGAGGAGAAAGAAATGATTATGAAGAGTAAAGCATTGAGAATCGAAAAAAGCAATTGAGATAATAAAACTCTTTTCATGAATAATTCAAAAAAAATATAGTATTAATTGTATATACACTGTCAGTATATACAATTTATACACTATCATGGTTAAAAAATTAAATTTCAAATTTAAATTAAAATTAGTTGTTCATATATCGGACAGTAATAGTGTATACAATATTAATATATAGACTATTACTGCAAAAATATAGTGGTATGCAATTGTGAAAGGAGTAGTAAAAGTTGTTTAGATACTTGTATTAAATTTTAAGACTTATTGTTTTGGCGTTTTTACTTTTTAGGAATGTTATACCCTTATAACCGAGAATATAAAAGAAAATTCAGAAAGCAACCCCAATCACTAGCTCTTTTTTTTTACGGCAACGATAATATTTGTTTAACCTAATCTAAGGAGAGGGAAGTCTAAGGAGGCTATGTATAAGAAGTTAATAGGTTATAAGAATCTGATTAGACAAAAGAGTGCTCTGACACCTTTCTTTGGATTTTTTTCACTGTAGGTGAGATACGAACTTTCGACTTACGATCCAAAAAGGAACTCAATCCCTTTTTTATGGTCACCGAGCCAAGCTAAGTGGTTTAACCCCGATCGCTAACACCATAGCAAGTTTGCCACTGCATAGATTGAATAGGTGGATAATTGATCTCAACTGTTTGTTAATTTGTTGTATAATGCTTGAAAATACTGAACTACCTAGCAACAAACTCACCAAACAAGAATAGGTGCATTCTCGAGAATGAGAATGAGAAATCCATATACAAGCTTTTTTTTTTTGGAGTATTTTTTGCTAATTTATTTGAATAATATCTAATTTTGATGTGCAAGTCAAGTGAATTAAAAACCAAGGAAGAACAAAGTACCACAGCTCGACAGAGGTAGGAGGTAACTTTATAGTGCCAACATCGCAAGCATACAAATCCCTCCAACTTGAAGGGATATATGGAGCAATATTATGAGGTTGAGAATTCTTTTTCTTTTTATATAGACAAATTTCAATGTCCTAAGCATTTATAGTTTCCTCATAGTTCAAGAAGAGAGAGCCTGTGTTTAAAACTCGGACCGGACCGGCCGGTTCAACCGGTCGAACCGGGAACCGGCCATGTGTCCGGTCCGAGTTATACCAAAAAACGGGGAAAGTAAAAACCCGGTCAAATCCGGTCAAGACCCGGGTTTGACCGGAAAAAAAACCGAATTTCCGGTTCAAACAGCATTTTTTTAAAAAAAAACTCAAACTTTTTTCAATATTATATTTGACCCCTAGATTGTTAAAAATTATTAATATACCTCAAATATTTCATACTTTATCAATGTTTTCTTAAAGTTTGGTGTTATTTTTTAATTAAGTTCCATAATTTTAATTCTAAACTTGTTAATACTTATTAAATAATATAATTGCACTTGATTGTTCTAATTTATTTGTATTTTCTTGTTAAATATATTTGAAACATCAAATATATATGAATATTATCTTATTAATATTAACATGTTATTAGTATTTTACATATAATATTTTAATTTTTAAATAATTTTTATTTATGATGTCATCCGGTTCAACCCCTATCGAATCCGGTTGAACCCATTGATCCCTGACCCTGAGCTTGACCGAGTCGATACCCGGTCCGGTTCTGAAAACATAGGAGAGAGCAGGCTAGAGTCTCAAATACATAGTATATTTCATCATCTAGTACTCCTTTACCATTATGCTACTTTCTCCCCTGATTTCGCAACAACAATACATAGTATATTTTTTTCTTCCTTTCTTTTTTACCCCTTTAGTGATCATTGCATGACATCTTTGAGCAAAAGGGCTGAGGCTATATAGCTCCCAAAACCTGCTATTTGAAAAGCATACCAACCACCAACATACTGAAGGCTATATAGCTAATAATATCTAGACATCAGCAAGCCATGAAAATGGTTGTGGTGAAACAAATCTCCATGTAACTATAAGAGTCCATTTTTAGAATACATCAATGTTACTGTTAGAGTACACAGAAAAATCATTTGATAGGCTTAAAAACTAACAGAAAGGACTACAATTTTATCTGTAAGAGGCCTCTTTAACAAATCTTGATGTTCAATACTAACTGGCAAAACTGTTAAAGAGAGCCTTTATGAAAAAACCAATACAAAGAATGGAGCCGGTTTCCAGGAATCGATTTCATTGGATATGCTGGCACGAGTCTAACATACAGGCAAATCGAAACATGTCGGGAAGGGGAAATTGCATTGTATTCGATATAGCAAGTTCTGGTGATCCCCATGCTTCATTTTTGTCCAGCGATGGAAGAGGTTGACCTACATTAGTACACTTAGGGTATGAATGAATCATCACTATTAACAATGAAACATGACAATTTACATCAACAGATTGGAGCTAGTTACAAGGCAGATTACCAAGACAAGCACATCTAGATCATTATCAGTATTGCAAGCGGACGGCAGATGAGAAATACTGAAATCTTAGTAAAAAAAAAAACCAGCACTTAAAGTAGTCCCCATTTCCTGAAAACTATGTACACTCTCTTACAGGTCAGCAGGTGAAAAGCCATTATGTAAATGATCCCAAACATTCACTCATTCCTACGCTCATAACCACTTTTCATCAAATTAAGCACCCCACAAGTTTTCAAAACAATATCGCAGACAGGTAAGACGCAAATAAACAAACAAATAAGATAAATAACAAAGCACTGTATAAAAGCATCCAGAGTCAAACAACCAAGGCAAACATAAGATATTACCATTACGATGGCTTTGTTTTTTGTCGCAATTTTGAGATGCGCTTGAGTTCTTGTGTGCCCTTTCGCATTCTCTGCAGAAAAAAGGTAACAATGTTATGTAAATTGGAAATTCAGAGACATTTGGAAGTCAGAGGCTAGAAAGAGCACCTTTGGTACAAATAGACAATAAGGTAGAATATAGGGAGCAGCATCATTGTCAAGATCGAAATTGCTAAATAAAACACGTTTGTGTGCTTCTGTACATAAAACATAGGAAAAAGTGTCACTGCAGGGGAAAGCAAAAGAATTGACACAAAATGATTAAAAAGATAAGCACTTCATGGAAAATGTTGTAACAAATTGCCAGTTACTATGAGTTGAAAGTAACACAATTCAATCCATGCAGATCTAACAACTAATAAAAATTCAAGTAACTAAGATAACAGTCATTCAAAGGAATGTTCAGCTATCCTGGTTTGGCTTCTCAGCACTGTTTAAGGGCATGTCACACTAAGCAAAGGAGATCAACTCTATTTACAAATTAGTAGGAACTCTGAGCTCCACTCATTTGATCTAAGCTAGATAAATACCAATAAAAGCTTACCCTGCCCCCTCTAGAAAATGGCTTTTTTCCTCCAGAGCAGGTGTGAGCATCACAAAACTGGCGCAAAAATAAATCTACCAGAAAAACGAAATCAAGTTTGATGTCAAGAAAGAGTAAGCATACCAAATATTTTTTGCTTCCAACAAAGTACAGGATACGTACCATGAAGACGAGTTGCTGAGTGACCCTGATTTACAGGAAAACAACTGTCCGCAAGACTCTGACATTAGAAAAAACCAGAGGTCAAAAAGAGAGAACCACAGAAAGTAGAGCATAAGAGATGAGATACAAAAGCAACCTCACACAAAATGACGATTCTTAGCAGCAGCTGCAGGATTGCATTTGCTTTTACGGGGTTTTGAGTCCATCATGAGGTCACAATGCAATGCTCCACATACATCTGCCAAGCACTTTCCCATTACTCTGAAATAGTTGGAAGCATAAGTTAAGAATTTTACCAGCCCTACTAAATACATATAGTAATTTGACATTGAAACTTAAACAAGATAAAAGCGAACCACAGAAACTTTAGGATGGAATGGGAAAAATAGCATGATAGCTTCTGAATCACAAAATCTAAATGTTACTTTCCTAGTCATGCTGCATCAAGTTGATGCTAAATGAAAGAGGAAAAAGGCAAAACCAAAGGCACAAGCTATAACGCACCATAGGAACTGTAGCCGTTTTTAATCAGGTAACTAGCATTTCCAGTGTAAGCATTAAGTGAGCAAAATCACAAAAGAAATTTAATATATCTCTCGAAATGTTACAATCAAGCAATCTTTAAAACTGTCTACAATATGGGTGAATAGAAAACTAAACAGCTCATTCAGAATACTGGGGGTCCTTACTCAAATATCATTGCATTTTATATTAACACATATTTAGTCAAATATCAACAAATTCAAACGCACACAAATATTACAACTATGCCATTAGTGCACTTGAACTTAAAAAAGTGGAAGAG
Organism: Coffea humblotiana; assembly: GCA_023065735.1. Taxonomy (NCBI): domain Eukaryota; kingdom Viridiplantae; phylum Streptophyta; class Magnoliopsida; order Gentianales; family Rubiaceae; genus Coffea; species Coffea humblotiana. The sequence goes on from CM041211.1 coordinate 8,264,331, forward strand.
CTTCTCCAAAATCAAGACGCAGGATGCAAAAATTCTCTCTTAAATTTTCCCAAGAGAAAGTTGCCTTACTGCTTATATATCAGTTGAAATTTAATCAGTATAAGAGAGGTTGCAACCATTGGAATGCCAAACATGTAGTCCAAAATTTACAGAAATGCAGATCAGAGTTTGTGGGAAGATGCCTGATGTAGGTATGAACCGATCAATGTGGAATGAAGGCATGGTTTTACCATGGTACTTACTTAAAGCAAATCATAAAATCCAGCAAGAAAAAACTAAATGTAAATACAACTTTATTTTCATTTTATTTCTTACACGGATTTGTACACCGTTTGTTTGTTTCTTGAATATATCACTTTTGAAAGTTTACCTTTTGGCCACATACACGCATTTTCAAAACTTATATTCTCCCCAGTTAAACTAATTTAGCACCAAAAAAAATCACTAAATGACAGATTTGAGCAGTTGAGTTTGATAAATAAATGGCACATAAGAAGGGCAAAGAACTGGAAGATAATTTTGAGACTCCAATGAGACCTGCAACTGGAATACAAATAATTAATAGAAGATTTTCAGAAACAAAGCATTTTTCTATGCAAATGTAAAATGCTAAATAATTTCTCTATTCAAATGTAAAATGGGTGCTAAGAATTCTACTTATTGAATTTGGTGTATTTTTTAACTCCACAACCTCATTATGCTAACAGAAAGGTATATGCCCCAAGACTTCTCAATCAGAAAGACAGGATTATAACTCAAAACTAATAAATTTTAGAACTGTTACTGTAAGAACTATAAGGTAACAAAAAGTTAGCTAATTCATCAATTAGCAGTCTGTAGAGTTACATGAAGTTTGATTTTGAAGAGTAAGAAAGTTGAGGTCTTGATGATTTAATTGAATATTTGCATTACGGATAACAGAAAGCACTTTGGCATACATTTAAAAGGTTGGAGTGCCTGTTGTCAAAATGCTGATCTAGATACTTTTCAGCTCGGAAGATTTTCTTACAGTACCCCACAACGCCATTCATTTGCATCATAGTGTATCTTATGCTCCTCTTGATCTCTGAAAAGGTCATTGCTTGCATTAAGTCTACACTGGCTTGACAGCTGGTACTTTTCTTTTTCCACAAATGGCATCAGATACTGCATAATAAAAGCAAGATAGTTATATCTAATGTTATCAGAATCGAGTATTCGATAAGGCAGAGTACCCTGGGTCAATCTACGATAACTATACCTGGTCAATAATATTCCATGCAGCACGACTTCTCTCTCTGGAACAACGAACTTCATGGACAGGAGGGTCTTCTTGTTTAAGAGTTCTAAGTATCAAAAAGAGGGAAAACTGATAACCGCTATTACAACAGGAAAACCAACAAATAATAAACTTAGCCTAAAACAAATGCTTAGAAGATATCCTCGGTGCAGGGGGGCCCCTGCCGCGGGGGGGGGGGGGGGGGGGAAGAGGGGGGAAGAAGAATTCAAATTGAATTCCTTCTTTCTGAAATATCATTTATATCACCAAATGCCAGCTTTTAACCTTTCAAAATAGCCGCAACACGAAGTAAACACATTATAATGTAAGTCTAATCAAGTAACAGAACAGCTTACCTTGAACCAGGATTATCAGTGCCCTGTATCAGAAGTACAAAAAGTTAATGAAAATGAATTGCACATTAAAAAAAAGGGACGTCTAAAATAAAGATTGACTTAATGAATTAGAGCCATGGATGGATCAACGAATCCCTGATAAGTAAGATCAGCTACAAGAGAAAACTCAGTGCAAGAGGTTTCTCGTCCAATGTTGGTTTACCGTTAGGTCCAAAGAGGCTCTACTACAGCTTTACATGAATTCAAGATATATATAGACGAGGATACAAATATTACAGCTGTAATTGAGAAGTGAGGTACTGAAAGAACAGCAAAAATCGAATCTTTTTCACGCAAAGTTGAATTCTCAGCGTCTTAACCATAAAAGAAAACCTGCGGTTCCACCATTTGTTTCAAATGAATATAACAAACCATTGAATTTTCAACGCTACTTGTTCAAGTCAGTATACATGGTTGTTTTGCAAAATTCTTGCCAGAGAATTCAAAGAAAAGCTAAAAAATCAAAAGGAAAACACCAATCCCTGATCATATTTCTTAAAAAACCGAACAGAAACGATGAGTTTTACGAAATTCAGAATCATGGAATTAAAAAACACAATCAAGATTCAATTTTTCCTGCCATACTACAATTCTTGAGTCAGAGAACAGCAGAACAAGTACCCCAACTTCAAATTCTTTGATACTCACTACCTTTATCAACTGAAACTGATAAAAAAAATAATAATAACAACTTGAAAGCGATGAAGCAAACCTGAAGATTTGACTGAGAAAAAGCTGAGGAAACTGAACTGAGCCCAGATAACATTAGTAAATAAATGAATGGAATTACCAAGTGGGTAATTCTCTCATTATTAGTATATACCATTCCTGTTATTTTCTTCTTCCCCATGTCTGGATTCTTTCTCCCACTTTTCCAGACGCTGTAATGGGAATTTCTTGGGTCTAATTGTACAAATTTCTTGAAAAGTTGTATTTATTTCGATTTTCAAATATTTTTACTTAGACCCAGAAACGTCGTTAATAATGTTAGAGCTACTTTCCTAACTGCTGGTACTTTGGCCGTGAAGTACAAGTTCAGATCGAGGAAGCTTTTATTCATTGACCAAACAGAAATAGAGGGTTAAAGATGCATATTTAGAAACTGGATTTTCTGTTCCCCCTAAGTTTTAGGATTTATATGCCTAAAATCAGACACCAATGTGTTTATCAAAATATTGACGTTTTTGGAATTTTCTAAAATAATTAATGTTTTTGTAAGAAACTTGCACGCCAAATAAATCTTGTGTTTCGAGTTTCTCAAAACACGTTTTTCAGGATCAGCTCCATCCAAACGGGCACAAGTTTTTACAATTATACTATTTTCAAAATATGTTTACTTTTATTATTGAAGTGTATATAGTTTTTGCGTTAGTGCCTGTAATATAGTGTGCAATTGAAACGAGTAAATTGCATAGATCTTGAATTGATTAAATTACAATTTAAGTTAACAATAAAGGCATAAATAGGGAAAATTGATATTTTGAAGAAATTACATCAGATTGATGGAAGGACAAATTGAAAATCGACGTAAAGAAAACAGGAGAGCTTAATGTGTGGTTTGTGATTTGTCCAATCAATTGTCCTCTAGAGTAAGTAGCAAACAACAATATTCATAATTATTTCGAGAACGCTTTAGCTATAAAACTTATGTTGAAAGTTAAGGGCTCCTTCTTTAAAAGCCAATTTTCATCTTTGGATTGTTTTTTTCTTAAAGAGTAAATCTTATATATAGAATAAGCGTGTATATAATATCACGACTGGATGCACGACACATATGCAAAATTTGGATTATGTGTCATGCATCAATGGTGAAAGTGTATACACTGTTAGTGTATAAAAAATCAATACTTTTTTAGTGTATAGAAAAGAGTTATGCAATAGTAGGTATAGATTTATATTTTTATTTAACTTTCAAAATTTCTTTTCGCGCATGTGGTGTGAAGTCAAGCCAACTCAAGTAAAAAAAAAATCTCACGCTTATTATAATATATGAAAGATTAATCCATCATCTTTTGCAAAATTAATTTAGAAGCTATTTTTCTATATGCACTTGTTTAGGCTATAGAATTTAATTATCTAACATAACAATTGTAAATTCATTGTTGAAACTTTATTTCTTGATTGGTTTGCGTTATTCGTGAGTCTACCATCATGTTTAATGTTGTTAAGTGTCGATTTGTTTCAAGTAATTTGAGTTAGTAGTTGCTATTTAACAATGCTTCATGCTGTTGAATGCTTTCGATGCAGAGACTCTGTATATTATATGAATTTTAGGTACCAAAATATATAAACCAAAAAAAAAAGAAAGAAAATCTAGAAAAATAATAAGTTCCTTCTGTCCCAAAAGCAATAAACAAAAAGAAATTCTGGAAAAATAATAAATTCCTTCACGTAGAGCAAGAATAATTTGGATGTACGAAAAGGTTATAGCCACTAATTTAAATAAAGACCCCTTCAAATTTCAATATACTGTGGGAAAAAAATAAAGATCACATTTTCTTGAAATACATAAACAATTAGCCAATTTTTTTCCCCCTCGAGTTCTCTGCCAAATTAATCCGAGAAGTCATAAGCAAAGAGTAATATAAAAGCGACCATGCAGGAGCAGGCCCATGCATAACAAGGACTGTGCATGGTGGGTGCTGCCGAGCGATGTCCTGCGCCTCCACCGCGTGCACCAGGATAAAACCAGCCGCCTCCTCCTCTGCTGCCACCACCACCGCCGCCACGAACGCCCCCTCCACCGCCATGACCGCCACCGCCACCACCTTTTGCTGCAGCCGAGTCAAGCATGAGGGATGCGACAAGAAGCATGATCAGTAAAATTGCTACGGGTGGTTTTTGCTTCCTCATCCTTTCCAGAGCCCAGTCTCTCAAGGGAATTCTACGACTATTATATTACCCAGAAAGAGAGGGGGGGGAAATTTCAACCAAAGAGGCAAACATGTAACTCACGAAGGTTTAAAGATTGAATTAAGTCCATACATATATATAGGGGGAAAAAAATCACCTAGGGCTGGAAGCATTAATATTTTGGAAAGACGAAATTAAATGTAGGAAGTAACTAAAACCAGGGAAAGTAGGTAAACTTAGGAAGGTTTCTGGGTGCTAACGGTGCTCTATTGGAACTTTCAAATGAATTTCTTGCAGGATCAAAATCGTAAGATATACCCTTTTCCCAAAATTTTATACGTCCATGGAGATGCACATTATTATGTTGAACACTAGTATAAATTATTTTTTTCAACCTAAAATGCTTTTTTTTTTTGGGTTTTGAGAGGCAAAAAAAAAGGCGTATTGCAGAGAAAGAATGACGGGTACAAAACCAATCCAACAAATACAGTTATGATTTTCATCAATGGATTGATAGATCAGTAACAAGGCTTCCATGGTTCCAAGCTTCAACAGCTGAAGCCATGTAAGTTCACTAGTGACACATGCTAGGGAGTTTCTTTCCTTGCTGCTTTTTGTTAGACACTTGAAAATTTGACCTTCAAAATTTTCCCTTAGTTTTAGAGGTAAAATATAAGGGCATTCCAACATAGTGGAAATCAGAAACATGTCTCCTCCTAAGAGTAGAAGAATAACATCATAACAACATATGCCACCAACTGTACTGTTTCCGCAAGTCTAAAGCAAACTATTAGTCATCTGTCTTTTTTTTTTTTTTTCATTTTTGAATCCGCTAAATCAAAACAATACACAACTGTGAATCCTGAACTAAAACTATACATATATATATATATATTGTATCCGTGACATACAATGTAATTCCTGCATTCTCCACTCCCTATTTCTCTATCACAAAACAAATGGAACACCAAACCCCAAGAAAACTACACTTCAGCGCACATCAAATTGCATTTGCTTCTTTACTGTTTGATACTCCTATGAGGAGCGCACATCAAATTGCTGTGTCACTGCATGGATGAAGATGAACAACTGCAAGAGCAAAAAACGAACCTAACTCTAAATAACCATCATGAAAGCAAGGGTCGCATTGGGACTCTACAGTCTTTATGAAGGGAAAAGGGAACCCTATACTTCACTAAAAAACCAAAATATTTCATTGCACTCTCATGATAACATTGTAGTATTTAATTGGCTTAGGAACTGGAAAGTAACTTCAGTTAAGGGCGGCTTGCTGTGCATGGCACACCAATGAAAAAGACCAGCATTCATTTTGTGTCTATCTTAGACCATAAGTTTATAAAGAAAAGTTGGTCGATCAGCAGACCATGAGCGGATTGTCAAATATCACCCCTCAATCAAGCAATTACTTACAGAGGATGACACAAACTTCAATGAGAAAAAGAAAATTAAGATGCTGACACATGTGAAGCACTTTAAGAAGCCAAGGGAGAGAGACTTGACTAATATAGATCATGAGATAAAAAAATTTCAATGCATGACTTGATAAGTTGTTAGAACTTACCCATTTTCATTTATACTGATAATTTAGGATCGACAGTTCCAGTAGCATTTCCATCCCCTGTTAGGAGATGGTCCGGATCCTAGACAGGCACAAACACCATAAGTAACAGGAAATAAGAGAGTGAATAAAGGAACAAGTTCTCTAAATTAGATTATTGGTGCTTACCTCCATTCCCCACTTGATGTAGTCTGGTGATTCACAAGCCTTGTACTCATCAACAAGACTCTCAATTATATCTCTAGATTCATCAAATTCTGAAAGATCATTGTCCTGCTCATGCCCCACAGTTTAGGTTGAGCAACTCAGATGCATAAACAAGGGTAGAATAACAAGCATACAAGTTCATATAGTTGAATCAACAAAAGAATATGTCAAATGCTGCTCTCACAGTTCCACTGCTTGCTTTACAGAATCTCTCTTTTCTTTTAGTTTGAGCTGCCTTGGTGTATATGCAAGTACACATATTTTTCCTTTTTTTTCGTGGTGGGGCCAAAGAGGGAGAGATGCTTTACATTATTCAAGAAGATCCTCACAAAAAAATTAAGGTAAATAAATATCTACACATTTGGAAGCTTTTCTCACATCCAAGAATCAAGCCTTGCAAAGGCTTCATAGAACTCAAGCATGACACTCGTTCATCTTATGCAGTTGGCGCATTTCTTCCAGGAAGATGTTTTTATTCTCAAAATTTCAGAAACAGTTTTCCACCAACTGATGTGGTAACTGTTAATTTCACATTGTTAAGTGAGCAACTTGACAATAAAATAAGCAAGCTTGTGCTAGCCTTATTCACAAGTCACAAAAATTTCAAAAGACTGAACATAGAGCATTTATATCTCATACATGAAGCTTATCCAGACCACATCCAAACTATGCAAAGAGAAACCACAAAGGTTTTACTTTGGCAGTTTTTGCTTTACTAGAAGGCAGAAGATGGAAATAAAACTCAACTTGGATATTTAAAAAAAAATTCCCACAGAAAAGAGAGGGACATTTATTTTCCATTTATTCAAAAGATAAAGCAACCCCAAAGGTGTGGCCCGTTTAACTTGAGTTTAACTGGGAGTTTGGAATCCATCATTACGCTGACCAACATAATTGATAAAGATCTCCAAGAACACAACAATTTTAACTAAAAATGGAGAGAGAAGATAACTTAAACTTGCAAAATATGAGGTCATGGTAGTAAACAAAGGAGAAAAGGAAACACAGGTCTATTAACAAGTACAAAATATTATTAGCAGATTATTTCATTTTCCCAATTTTTGAATTCAATTAGTTCATAGTGAATGAGAAGCTGCTAGTGAAATCAGTTCAATTCCTTCTCTAATACCTCATACCTCATACCTCAGTAGATATAGCGACTAATGGTGCATTAAAGGTGGAAGGCATGATTCACTCAGATGGTAGAAATGCCAAACATTCCCTTGGACTATTATAAATTATCTAACTAAAATCTCTATGCGATCAATTATCAGTGATATTATAGATCCAACAACTAAGAACACTGCGACATAATCAACAAGCAACTTACAGCAAACATTGGGTGATTCCTATAATTGTCAAGAAAGGCTTGCCTCTTCCTCAACTTCTCATACTGGCTCAAACATTTGGCAAATAAGTGGCGTATGCCAGTATGACTGGCTAGCATTAAACCACTGACCTGAAAATTTTCAAAGTTAAAAGTCAGTTCCTCTGTTTGATTTTTGCAAGCATCAATCCTGAAATGCAACTTCACATATCCAATTATTCCAAGAACAGAACATTATACCAAAGTGAAAAACTTTAAATTGAGTAAGGCTAATCATTCCATTATTGACAAAAACCATATGATGACCTATTTAAATAAAAAGTATAAATTGTATCTATTGAGTAAAAAGACAGTCTAGCATCGAGGTTAGGGTGAAGACAGGCTGAGCAGAACTGAAAACTGCACTGCTGGGGCTCAGATTTGTTAATCTCAATATACAGCTCAACCTTAACAGAACCTTTAGGCTCCACTTGGACATGTGCCATCTCTCTCTCTCACACACACACACAGAGCATGAGCCAATTCATGATGGTTTGAAATGGCCAAACCCAGAACAAAGGTAAAGGTTATGATAAGGCAAGTAACAGAAAGCTCTTCTGCTCTTAAGCTCATTTGGAGGTCAGTAAGAACTCAAAAAAGATAATCTTAGATTAAAAATCTCACCCTATGAGCAGTCTGAACATACGGAGACTTCCTTGAGAGAGCAACCTGCCAAAAAAAATAAGTTCAAATAAGCCTAGAAAAAAGAAACATCAAACCCAATGTTGAGTTCAAGTGGGTTCTCAGTCATGCCTGGATGCTTGCAGGTCCCCATTCAATGAAGTTAACTAGCTTTCTTTCACGAATTCTCTGTAAGCTTTCATGAACCTGAGTTTTGGAAACATCCAAAATATCAAATAGCATTAGACTCAAGAAAACTGAGAACAATAACAGGTAGCAAAGCTACATGATTGATAAACCACAGCTTCACAATTTTATGATGGTAGGATCTATCCCAAGGACATAGTCAAATTCCGCATTACATTGTAAAATTCTAAAACTAATTATTTAAGCAAACAGCTAAGTTTAAATGAAAAAGTTAAATAACACAAACTAAAAGAAAAATCTTACACCAATTTTTCTCCTCTTACAATGAGCCAAAGACATAATCACATATAAAGCACTTAAAAAATAGAAAATCTCGTTTAATACAGGTTACTTGTCGAAGGAAAAGTCTTCAGGGTGACTGACATGAATGGAATCAAGTTATCCATCACCGTGCCCTTTGTTTCGGAAACAAATTAAGTGGTAATTTGACCAAGTTATAAAAGTTCTACCGCACAAGAATTGTTAATGCTCCAAAGCTTCAATATCCACAGAAAGGATTAAAATTCATCACTGTCATGCTATCCGAATTTAAAACCGTCAAAGGGGGATAAAAGGAAATGAAATAGCCTAAATGATTTTAACAGAAGATGCTGAGCAAGTAGATTTTACATGAGCATATCATAAAGATATCCACAAGTCTTTAACAAAAATTATTACTACCCAACTTGAATTACCATGTGCTTGCAGTGTAAACAAATTCATCACAAAGTCACACTTACTGAAGTATGCAAATCCTGCACCATGCTAATCTCTGTGCAACTTCTTACAAAATTAATCAGCTGAAGAAACTTAGAAGTATACTTACCTGAGTAGGATCAACTTCTCCTTGTATAATGTTTAGAATAGATATATATTTTGCCTGACTAGCCGCTTTTGTTCGAGCACAAGAGGAAACCATAATGTTCTTTGTCTGTGACAGAAAATTTGTGTCAAATTCTCACATATCCAGCAGTACTTAAAATGCCAGCAATGACTTTTACACTTACCTGAAGAAGTCTTCTCATAACATCCAATACTGTTGTCTTACGAATCACATTAGCCTGTAAAATAGATTGATGCACATTAGGCTGCTGTTTTGGGTGATTCTGCTCTCTCTCTCTCAAGGAGATAAACATTAAAAATTTAACTGTTATAAACCCACAGTTAATCTACCAATTACCCAAAATCTTGTCAAAAGATCAAGACTATCACTCATTTCATCAATACAGATCTATGCTTAGAACAAGTTGTGTCGTTTATACCAATATTATTTACATTACTCTAAAAATTTAACAAAGAAAAGTTCAGGAGCTTTTCTGCAGTATACCAAAGAATAAGTCTATTGCTGTCCCCAATGTCTGAAGATAGAAACTTGATTTAACAGAGAAGCATTAAGTGCAGAACGAAGGAAGAAATCTAACCTGACGTTCAACAGTAAGCGGTGTGTATCCTGTCATCAGGAAATGGCATCTTGGAGTTGGGATCAAAGAAGCAAGGAGTCCAACCAAGTCATTGTTCATGTATCCTGGATAACGCAAAGTTGTAGTACTTGCTGACATGACAGTGGAAACTAAAGAGTTCGTTTGTGCAAAAGTAGGAGTTGTAATATGAAGGCGCTCCACAGCAATTCTATTAAGTGCAGTATTATCAAGAACAACGACACAATCAGCATTCAGCGTGAGACGCTTAAGTGTCAAGAGGGAGTTGTAAGGCTGCACCACCACATCACTTGTCTCATTTTGGTTAGGAAATACACTGTATGTCTGGACAAGTTTCTTGCTGTAGCGATCATTCAAAGTTTCCAACAGGTACGAACCCATACCTACACCAAACAAAGCAGTTGTTGGCCAAATAATCCAGCAAGTAAAACTGTTTTGACTTGTTGGCAAAGAAATTCTTTGAAACAAATGTTGCACAAAGCCTGAAAAATCAAATATTGATACAGGACTCTCAGTTCATTAAAGTACCTAACTATAAACATGTCACCGGAATATGCACAATGATTATGTGTGCCATCAAAAACAGTTAAGTTCATGAAGCAAGGAAGCAAAAAGTAAAACAGCACAATGAAAAACATATTAAAGAGCAAACCAACATAACAACCTTGTGCTCCAAATTGAAGTCAACAACTAGAGCAATTCAAACTACAAGAACACCTCAAAATGGAGAAACTTTAGAACTTCAGCACACATAGTGAAAGGTGTCAGACCTGAGCCTGTTCCTCCAGCAATTGAGTGGCACAAAACAAACCCCTCAAGGCTATCGCTTCCATCTGCCTCTCTATCAATCATGTCCATCAGATCCTCCTCATATTGCTTACCCTGATCAAATACATTTTCTTAAAAGCATTAATAGACTCCCATTATTTAAACTGTAAGAATGAACAGTCAGATTAACCAAAAAATCTGCCATGTTTCTTTCATTATGCCTTGAGGTTCCCTTATTTCTTTCAAAATATGTAGCAATTCAATATAGTTGACAGTACAGTTGTCTATACAGTGGATATTCAATATCCATGCACATCCCAAAAAAAAAAAAAATCTTCTTCCAATTGGTTGTGCAGCAACAAGATTTACACAGGCATTTTTTTTTTTTTAAATGATGTATAACTCCAACTACCAATTATTCGGCTGATCATGTTAGGCTAAAGAAAATGTCATATTGGCGACAAATTATTTGTATATGCAACTACATGACAAATAACTGGAGGAAAACCAAAAGCAATAGATGAAAATTTGCTGTAGGAAAACCAATATCAATTATAAGGGGAACTTCTGGAAGTTATTTCAGATTCAACGTTACTTTCTATTTCGAGCTTTAGATCATTGAACAGCCCATACATATCATCAAGTTTATAAGTGAAATCAAGTTTCATCTGAAAATTATGATTACTAGGCAATATAAAGGGGAATACACACAAAATGGCTTGTGAGATGAAGCAGAGGTTTAAGCCTCTAACTCGGGGACGATTATCAAATAAGAATCATGCATATGTTATCACACAAATCTGACGATCAGGAAAAGTCCCATAACCAAAGTACTAGATTTTTTTACACAGTTTGTTTCAAAAGTAAGTTGCTAATCAATGATTATATTACGCATTAACATTCCTGTGATCTGAAGCTGGCAGAAACAGGGAAAACTAGGGGTAAGCACAATAAATAGAGTCTGCACTCTTAAAAAACATATTGTTTGCACCAATTTCCAAACAAACTATTCGAAAAACATGAACAAAAATTCTTTGGTGCACTATCATCGTAAGAATTCAAGTCAATAAAGACTATTAGAGGCCAGTGCTGACCTGATGATATCCACTTGCCCAATTATTCCCAGCTCCTCCTCCATGATCAGCTATAAAAACATTCTCGTGATTGTAAAGATTTCTGTATTCGCCATTTTGAATACCATTAATCACTCTGGGCTCCAAATCCATCAGTAAAGCACGTGGTATATAGTGTTGATCATCAGCTTGATAGAAGAATACGTCTTTCCTGTCACCACCCTACATAATTGCACATCAAAATTAAACATGGAGTGCCATGTTCAAATGCAATGATGATTTAGAGTTGATGACTGAAGAAAATTGTAAATTTGTTTTAGTTAAGCTGAAAGGAAAGGAAAAGAATTTTGATGCTGATGTTAAGCTGAAAGAAAATTTGTAAATTTGGAATCGCTTTCCAAGAGAAAAGTCGTACACAAAGCCATATTTCTATAAAGATAATAATCCCAACAACCAAAACACAACCTTACTCTAAAACCTCCGAGAAATTGCCCTGCTTGACATCTAAAGCACCAAGTACAACACCACACCACAACCCCAACAGTCTTAGCTCAAAAACTCTTCAATCCATTTCTTTCCCATTCCAAAAAAACAAAAAATCTTTCAACTCAAAACATAAAAATCCGCAATTCAGTAAAACAAAAAACAAATTAACGAAGAGAAAATTTTAAAAAAATACAGTACAAAATTGAAGTAAACCTGAGTAGCGAAGTCTTCAAGAATTCCGTCCTTACTAATGCCATGCTCGAGACAGAGCTGCTTCCAAAACTCCATACCGATCTGATTCCCGCATTGCCCTACTTGCAGCGTGATAATTTCCCTCGGCATTTTCCCCTTTAATCGGAGGATAAAAACCTAAAAACAACCAAAAACAGAAAAGAAATTCTAGGGTTTTCGTTGAGATTTGGTAATTAGGGAGAAACGGAAATGGAAATGAAAAAAGAAAAAGACGAAAGTGTTTCTTTTTCCTGATGATAAAATAAAATAATGAGAGCAAGTGAGTGAATGAGTGAGTGTGGCGGGGAGTGGGGGTTTGAAATAAGTTTTTTTCGTTTCTATTTTTTGCCGGCTTTAATGATTTTGCGCTCAGTGCAAAGATGCGCCGTGGGTGCTCAAATTTTGAAGAAAGATTTTTTTTTTGTGGTTAATTTCATTTGGGCCCTAAATTTTCTCGTTATTTTATTTTGACCAGTGACCGCAGTCTAAACCCAATTCTACTCCCTGCAGTAGAAGAGCGGGCCGCCTGAGTTGTGAGAAAGGAGAGGCAAGAGCAGGAGGAAAAGAAGAAGGGAAGCAAAATGGGCAAGAAGAATAAGAAGCCAGGAAAAGGGAAAGAGAAAACCGAGAGGAAAACTGCTAAAGCTGAGGAGAAAAGGTCCCGGAGAGAATCCAAGAAACTTTCACCTGAAGATGATATTGATGCTATTTTGGTAGTGTTTATATCATTATGTTTAAAATCGATCAATGGCTCTACTTTTTCTCTTAATTGAAATAAAGGGTTGGTTTTTTTTATTTCCTTTTCTTTGTGAAATTTTGAGTTCAGTTGAGTATACAAAAAGAGGAAGCCAAGAAGAAGGAAGTTCATGTTGAGGAGAATGTTCCTAGGCCATCTCCCAGATCGAATTGCTCGGTAATTGGTGTTAAAAGCTCTGTGTTTGTCGTCTTTTCTTCAGTGGAAGTTTATAGTTGCTTAATATTCTGATTTTTGTGTATTTTTGGTGTTAATTTGTCTCTGTAGTTGAATATTAATCCATTAAAGGAGACGGAATTGATTCTTTATGGTGGTGAATTCTACAATGGCCAAAAGGTTTGATCTTTGCTTGGAATTCCTATTAATGTCAATCAGCTTTTAACTGACAGTTAGTTAAGGTGCACCTAAATCAGCATAGAGCACTACATTTGATGCTGTGCTGCTCCAGCTATGATATTGCAATGCTTTGCCGAGGCACAGTGAATGTAATTCAATGGTTTTGTTGCAGAATGTTGATATTACTCATTGCTTGTTTGTATGATTTAGTATGTGTTTGTGCCCAAGTGCATGTGCATATGAATGTGGGTAATTTTCAAAAAAGCTAATTGGTGGAAGTGTATCGGATTGGAAACATGCAGACATTTGTATATGGTGATCTATATCGATATGATGTGGAAAAGCAAGAGTGGAAACTTGTCTCCAGCCCTAATAGCCCCCCGCCACGTAGTGCACATCAAGCTGTTGCTTGGAAGAATTATTTATACATTTATGGTAAAAGCTCATTGAGCATGGATTAATTGGCGTTCAGTTTCTTTTTTTGTCTTTTTTTAAATTATGGGTTGTATTATACTAATCTTTGATACTCAGCTTCTTTATCTGTAACATTCTGAATAAGTTGATGTAGTTTGCTTTTTTGTGCAATTCTAGGTGGTGAATTTACATCTCCTAATCAAGAGCGGTTCCATCACTACAAAGTACAGTATTTACTGGTTCCACCAGTGGCATTGTTTGTCCCTCATTACTTACTTTCTGCATCTTTATGATGTATTACATGATAATGGTTATCTTTTGAGTTTGTTGATTACAGGACTTTTGGATGTTGGATTTGAAAACAAATCAATGGGAACAACTAAATTATAAAGGCTGCCCTAGCCCACGTTCTGGACATCGGATGGTATGCTTCAGGCTCTTTCCTTGATGGTTTCATTGCTGAAATAACTTTAGGCAATGCAGTATTTACCTCCCCAATGACTTCTTGAGTCACAACAAACAAAGACAAATGGGTATCCAAATTTTTCACTAAATTGTGGACTTAAAATAGTATGACTTACTTTAAACGTGGTATTAGAAGATTAAAGGCATGCTTCAGTGTAAGACACGGCTAGCCGCCTAAAATTGTATTATTGCTTCATGGTATACAAGACATGTTACCTTTTTTTTCCTACACATGGTATACCAGCATATGGTATGAAAACTTCAACCATGGAAATCTTTTTAACTTGATTCCGTTCATTTCATGCTTTGTCATTATTTTGTGGGGGTTACATTTGTTCTCTCTCTCTACCATGCGCCCATGACTTGTATAGGCGCATATTCCATATGGATTTTCATGCAATTGCCTTAGCTTTGAAAAGATGTGATATCATCTCTCTCTCTCTCTCTCTCTCTCCATGCCTTAAGTTTGTTTTCATCATTAAGTTGGTGGGTAAGTTGGAAGGACTAATGCTTCAATTTTTTGTGTATTGCAGGTTTTGTACAAGCACAAGATTGTAGTTTTTGGAGGTTTTTATGACACTCTTAGAGAAGTGAGGTTGTAGTTCTAAAATTACTTTTGGGCATGTTTTTGAGTTTTTGAATGCCTCAAATACCAGGCATGTCCTTGCTTAATGTTGTTAATTTTGGCTACAAGATTATGTTTTGGACTTGTTGAGAAAGAAAAGACAAACTAGTATTCTCTTTATTTTCCGTGTTACATTCTTGTTTGGTGCTTGTTGGCCATATATGAACTTTTGGGATTGCAACTGAAGACTACGTATCCTTTTGCCTATTTGATATCAGGAAACTAGGCTACCTTGAAATACTATTCATATTTTCTTTAGTTGTTTGATTTGATGCCTTATGATGGGTTATTCATTTTTAATGCATTGATCCAGTGGTGCTTGGTAATTGGGCTTGCGCAGTCAAACTAGAAGATGATAACTTGTTTCATTTACAAATTTTTTTTGTGCAGGTACTTCAGTGATCTGCATGTATTTGATCTGGATCAGTTTTAAGGTGGATTGGTGAACATGGTTTTCGTTTATCTTTTCGTAACTTGTTAGGTATGCCTAAACTAACTGACTTGTTGCTTTTGTAGTGGCAAGAGATAAAACCTAGTCCTGGATGCATGTGGCCCAGTGCTCGAAGTGGCTTTCAGTTTTTTGTTTATCAAGATGATGTGAGTCAATCTATTGCATGGCATGTAAAAGAATTATTTACTTCAATTTTCTTCTTTCACTGTTATGCATTTGAAGTCAATATTTCCAAATATTAATTGATGTTTATGAATTATCTTTATGGGTCTTTTATTGTATGGTTCATTTTAATTTGAAAATTTCCATCAGATAGGATTATTTGCAAGAAAAGTGACAAGATCAGGATTTACTCTCGAAACTTATAAGGTTTTTGTTGTTATAGATATACTTGTATGGTGGCTACTCAAAAGAAGTTTCATCCGATAAGCTCGGCTCTGAGAAAGGTATTATTCATGCTGATATGTGGTCCCTTAATCCCAAGACATGGGAATGGAATAAGGTTAGCATGCTTATAATTTTTTTGTTCCTATATGTTTCCACACACAGTTATATGGGCTTGAAAATCCTGTATTTCTGTTCTCTCTCTCTTGAGGGTGTAATGGCTTTTCCTTGCTTCCAGCTCAGAACATAATTAGACATTTTAGACTGCTACTTGTCGAAAATAAATATAATAGACGTGGAGCAATTGCACTTCTGTTCTATATTTGGGTTTAGGGCTTAATCCTGATTCAAATGCTAGTGTATATTAGCATAGACAGTTGTCAGTTCTTTGTAGGATACTCCGTATTAAAGATGTCAGTATTATGTACTCGCATAATTTGTGCGATTGCCATACTTGTTGTCAGAACTTGCTTAGAATTCTGGTTTTTGGGTGCTTGCTTCTACTTAGAAATTTGTGATTTTTGTGCTCAATCATAGTGTAACAACTTGTAATTTGTCAGAATTTGCTTTGGATAACTCAATCCATCCACCCGATTAGTTCCTGTATCCAATATAGCCTTCATGCTTGTTTATCAACTTCATTGATGTTCTTAAGCTAGGAATGCATGTTAAAAGGGTATTAATTTATCAATCTGCCGCAATTAAGTTTTCCACATTTGAGTGAAGAGGCTCTCTTTCTTGTTATTTTTGTAAATAATGATCCTCTTTTTTCAGCATTATGTACTTGTGATTTAACCAGTTCCCTGACTGTTGTTTAAACTTGTTTGGAAGTTTTATATTTCTAGTTCACTTTTGCCACACATTTGCTATTTGATTTCAGGTCACGGACCGAATTTTCCTAAAAAAGAACCTTATCTGCATTATTCTATCCATTTGCCTTGACGCATATATGCATGTCGGACACGCTCTTTACTCATTTCCCTCGTGGATGTGGAATAATAAAAAATGCTTATAAAGAATAAATGAACATTGTCAAGTCCTGTCCATTAAGTTCACTGCATGACAAGTTTATGTATACGTTAATTAATGTCAGTGGTCAACTTCCCACTTTCAGATTCTATTGCTCTGCTCATATGCATGTCTTATACTCCTTTTCATTGTGTTTGACTTGATAAAGGTGAAGAAAAGCGGGATGCCTCCTGGGCCTCGTGCTGGTTTTTCCATGTGTGTCCACAAAAAGAGGGCTTTACTATTTGGGGGTGTTGTGGATATGGAAATGGAAGGTTGGTTTCTTCTTATAAGTTCATCTCTGATTCCTTCAGCTTCTTTTCGCGTAGAGCTAGTTATTAAACTTCTACCTGATTTTGAAGAAGTTGTTAGATTGCGTGTCTGTATTTCAACATATACCAAATTTGAAAAAGCCATACTTTCAGTGTTAGTGCCTTGCTTGTGCATGAATAAATTCGTTTAAGCTGGGTAATATGTTCTGTTTTACAAATGAATCACTTCCAATAAAACTTGTTGCTTTTTGATGGACTTAATTTCAGAAGATCACTTAGGCAGAATGGAACTTTAGTTTATATTTGTCGTCACAGTTTCTTCAAAATGGCAACAAAATGTTTCAATCTGATAGTATGAACTGATTTAGAGCCATCAAAATTGAATGTTGATATAAAGCCAGTTGGAAGTGTTTTCTACCTTGCCAGTTTTTAACGAGACAGATGCATGTAAAATTACATGTTATTGTTATTATTTTTGTTAACATTATTAGTTCAAACCTCTAGGATGAAAGGTTATCAGTAGAAGATCCAATCCGTCCTTGCAGTATTTGTTGTGTGCCTCTATCTCTGATTGCTTATAGATTTTACTTAAAGAACTGAAAAAAATGGTTTTCTTCTATTTGTGCTTTCTGTTGTGATAACCATTCCAGCTCACTTCTCTCTGCAGGTGATGCCATGATGAGCTTGTTTCTGAATGAACTTTATGGTTTCCAGTTAGACACTCAGCGCTGGTAATTTTTAACATTTTTAGAATGTCCAATTTTCGATGTTGGGGCACATATGTATTCAAACCATCTCATGAAGCATTCAATGAGTTAGTTCTTTGTAATTTAGCTATTTGTTGCTTTGAAATTTGTTGGTGAGCATAAACTTTGGGACAATTGGTGAAAATGTCATTCTCATTTTTCATACAGTAATGATAATATTGACCACCCTCTGTCAGTCATATGAAAAAAACATTAATTTAATACATTCATCTTTTGAATGTAGGAATGTTTGCCAATTCGTTCATTTCTTTTGCTTTTGGGAGGAGTCTCAGTTATATATGGATAGAGTTGCTTAGTGTTGTTTTTGCAGTTTGCAGCCATTTCTTGTTGCCTTGATAGCCATGATTACTCATTAGGGATATAAAAATATTTCCTTGCAGGTACCCTTTGGAGCTGCGAAAGGATAAGTCAACAAAGGGGAAGGTACATACCTTTCCTTGATATTATGCTAGCTGAGACTAATTAGTATACACTAGTTGATTTCTGTTTGCCCTGTGCAAATTTTACCGCTGTTTGTTTCAGCGTACCTTCAACTGGAATGCAACCTTAATGGCAGATTACTTTTCTACTTTTTTTTTTTAATATCTTTCGGAAGAGTCTGATAATGTTGGTCAGCCTTGTTTGTGCTTTACATTGACTTGAATCTTGTGGCTTCAAATTGAGAATTCATGTACAGGTGGTCATTTATGGTATTCTTCTACAACCAAAACAGTATATTTACGGCCATTGTATAAACTGTTACATTTCCCCTGATTTTTCCCTTTCAGTTCAATTTTGTTTAATAACCTAACATGAAGATCTTTTTTTAATATTCAACCTAAGTATTCTCTCCACCAATTCTCATTCAGACAAAATCAGAGGATGAGTCTGGACGTTGAATAGATAATTGTAGATTAATCCCCTCCACTTTCCTGCTTAGATATTTTAAAGCATCTCAAAGTAAGTCTTTTTTGAATAGGATTCTAATATTCTATGATTTCGTTGTTCATATTGGATTGCAGTTAAAGAAAAATCAAGATGAGAAATGTAATGGAGTGGCTCTTCAAAATGAGGCGAATGAGATGGAATCTGAGAAATTTGCTGCAAGTAATGAAGATGAGGATTTGGATAGTGATGAAGCTAATGATTTGGAAAGTGACATGAGTGACATTTCTTCTCGTATGAAAAGAAATGTGAACGTTGATAACAGCGGAATGACTACTCCATCTGATGAAAAGAGTCTTCAATCTAGCTCTAAATCTGTTGTGCAAAATTCTGAATTACCTGAGGTTTGTTACAGCTGAAGAAAATCAATTTGTGATGCTTTTGTTTTCATTTGTTGTTTCTGTCTGTAACATGAACCTCCATATCCAGATAGTGAAGCCCTGTGGACGCATCAATTCCTGCATGGTTGTGGCACGAGACACGTTGTATATTTACAGTGGGATGATGGAAGTTAGAGATCAAGAAATCACCCTAGATGATTTATACCTACTTAATCTCAGCAAACTTGATGAATGGAAGTGCATAATTCCGGTCAGTCATGTTCTCCTTTTAGATGCTCACTGTTTTGTGTTTGTTTTCCTCTTCTTATCTTATAGTTTAACTCATGGATTATATAATCATTTTTTTTGGTGTTTTTTTTTTGGTTTTGGGTGGGCGGGGGGGTTTGTGGTCTGGGGGAATTATCACATACTTGTATCTTAATCATCCTATTGTATATCAACAATGTTAGATGTGCATTAATTAACCTCAATTAGATTTTGGTTTTAAAAATTAAAGCAAACATTTCCATCTAGAACTTACTAGACCTGATATTTTCTGTTTCCAGAATATCTTATATCCAGTTGTGAAGAACAATATATTATTACATGATGTCAGCAGTGTCATTAAACTTCTTATATCAATGAATCAGGCTGATCCATCAAACTTGTGGACTGTGGATTTGCATACGTAAATTCTAGCAATCAATTATTCCTCTTTTATAATTTGAAGATTGAATATACATCCTCCATTAGTCACTTGAAATTTGTTAGAGATTGTGTGATTTCCAGTTGTTTTAAATTCTGTACAAGTGAAAAGTTTTTGCAGGATTTATTATTTATGTTTCTGTTGCAAAATGTTTTCATTAAGTGCAAAACATTGCAATGACCTAACGATGCAATATGTGGTTGTTCTTACTCTCCCAGGCAGGTGTTGATTTTAGTTTTGTTTATCTTATACAGGCATCTGAATCTGAATGGGTTGAAGATTCAGAGAATGAAGATGAGGACGAAGATGAAGACAATCCTGAAGATGAAGAAGATGAGAGCGGGGATGATAGTGGTGAGAATGATGATGAAGATGATGAAGAGGTCTGTCGCTCATTACTAAATCCATATTGCTACCTATAACTGTAAATCTATTGTCTTGCTGTTCAACTATTCTGTAAAAGGCTATTTGTTGATGGAAGCGAGCCTCATTTGTATGTAAAGGCTAGCACTGGTGGTGCTACATCAATTCAAATGGGAGATGCTGTAGCTATAATTAAGGGTGAAGGGAAGAGTCTGCGTAGAAAGGAGAAAAGAGCTAGAATAGAGCAGATTAGAGCAAGTCTTGGCCTCTCTGATGCACAGCGAACACCAATGGTACTTTTCTCTTTGCACTCGTGATGCAAAATGAGAATAACTCCAACACCTAAATTTAAGTTTAATATATTGTGCTCTACTTATATAATCATTAAATCAATGGTTGTGGAGATCATTCTACAGTTATCACTTGCAGCTGAGTGCATCTTTTGACTTCTTTCTGAATTCCTTTGTTTGTGCTAACTAATGTGCTCTTCTTAATTATTTCTTAAAGCCTGGAGAATCTCTGAAGGACTTCTACAAGCGTACGAACATGTACTGGCAAATGGCTGCATATGAGCATACTCAGCACACTGGAAAGGTTTGTTTCTGGCTTCGTTGAATCTTTGTCTTTTAATAGCGTATTTGATGTTTCCCTTATTCCTTGTATATTTATGGTATGTTCATTTGGTAACCTGCTTGTGTGATATGGCATGCTTTTATTCCCCACTCTTTGTTTTGCCCTTTCTTCCTCCCTAGCTGTGTAAAAAGAGAGCTAATGGAAGGAAGGCGAAGGAGAGTACTGTATTAAATTTGTTTTGCTTTGGATGTGTCAATAGCTGTCTGAGTTGAAAGGTAGTCTGGTTGAAAGGTCTTTTTGTAACTCTCAAAATAGAAACTCTTGTTATCCAATCTGCGTTTTGTATCTCCTTTACATCTTTGCATGATCAGAAACTTAAAAGAAAGAAATGCTACAGAAGATAACTGAACAATATTCAAGAGATAAGACTCTAGAAAACAAACAAGTGGTTAGACAATACAATTGGTGAAACTGGTCTTTGTATGTTTATTGTTTCTTTATGGACCTCTTTTTTCTCGCCTAAATCGGTTATGTAATCTGTTTATTTCCCCATGAATCTGTGTGGTTCTGATTTACTGTAATATGGCACTCTAGGAGCTCCGTAAGGATGGTTTTGATCTTGCTGAAGCCTCGGTACAGGGAGCTTAAACCAATCCTTGATGAGGTATTCTCGCCTCTACTGTCTGTTATCATATTCTGCTGCTATTGTGAATTAATTGCTCGAGCAAAGTAATATTTACTCGTCATGCAAACTTCCTGCAGCTGGCCATCTTAGAGGCAGAGCAAAAGGCTGAAGAAGAAGCAGCAGCTGAAGCTACTAGTTCAAAAAAGAGAGGCAACAAGAAGAAGTCCTTAACATCCAAGTAGTCTGAGCTTGACTTCTGTAGCCAAAAGAAGCCAAACAGGATAAAAGATCATAATATAATGCCTGTTGGAAAATTTTGTAGCCCAACTGTTAGTTACCCTTTTGTTTGTGAAAAATTGACAATAAAAAGTTTATAGTGTCTTAATGCCTGAAAACACTAGCTATTCTTTTGATTGCTTTTGGTTCATGAGGAACAAATGGTGGTAATTAAATTAACTATACAATTTGTAGCTAAAGCAACAAAGATTACGGTCCTATTGTGAGATTATCCGAATTGATATTGATTGATTTAGTATCTGTGAGATACAGAGAAAATATTGAAGGGAAAAGAAGTAGCAAGAGAAGGAACTTTATAGCAAGTGCAAGGATTTTTCTAGTTTTTAATTGGCAAATGCCTACAAAGTAGGGAGCAAATGGACTCATGAATCAACTGAAAAGGTTAAACTGCAAAATGGGATTAGTTAGAATAGAAGCGTTGCAGAAGACAATAAAAAGTTCTGTTCATCTTTAGTCCTTTTCATCCTAAAAGTGAGGAAGACAGATGGCAGCTGGGATCAAAATTGGCTACTTTCGGCCAAAGGGCCTTAGATCAATTGATAAAGAATTGTGCCAAGGAATGAATGATTCAATCTTTTAGTGAAGAGTAGTGCCAATTGCTTGCTGGCGTATCATCATTTGCTTGATAGTACTAAAGGCAGCAAAGGATCTCTCCATACAAAGAGGTCGAAAGCTGAGGACTTCTACTATGATCTGTTCTTTGCAAGATTTCAAGAATCATGATAGACAATCTGAAATCTGATAAATAATTTGTTATAACATAAACATGACCTTGCAATATCTTCATCACATGAAACATACATTTTTTTTTTTGGGTTCTTTTGTGACAAGTGAGAACTTTAAATAGAAAGTGAAAGTTGATTTAGAATTCTCTTTTGGGTTTTGGACGTGACCTAAAACGAGTTGAAACAGTAACTTGATTAAGCACTATATCAAACACAAAAGGCATTCTTGGCAAAGGTCAATATCAAAAGTCTGCTTTAGGTAAACAACTTTTTGAAATACATGAAACACGCCACCACTCATTTTCACATAAATTGGAAATGGTGGAACTCCTCATCCTTCCCCATGAACTTGAATCCAGCTGTTAGGTTCAATTATGAAGTACTAATTTATAGTGCAGAAAGTAAAGCAGTTTATTGGCCTGAGGAAAAATATGATACTGACCTCAATTAGTAAAGCTGGTGCAGCAATCAGATGTCTAAAGGAACGGCGGTATTAACGTTTAAACCTTTAATTACTGTATAAACTACTACTTCAAGTTGATTAAGAAACTCAGACCTAGAAGTAGACATGGTCATGATTCCAAAACTACCGGTTCCACTTTAAAAATCTACGGTTTTGGTTCTTTTAAAAGGTGGAACCTAAACTGACTTTTATAGAGACGATTATGGTTACTGTTCTTCAATTGGTTCCAATTTCTTTTAATTACGGTTCAAGTCTTTAACTTATATTTAAACACTTGTTGTGATAAAATTAATTCTAAGAAAATATGACACTGAATGTTAAAAAAAAAACTTTATTGTATTATCATGCATGTGTAAGGAAAAAGAAAAAATTATGCAAATTTTATGAAAAAATATCTCATTACTGATTATATTAGATTGGTTTTGGATTTAGATTAGTCATGGGGTATAGACAACAAATAGAATTGAACAATGGGTTGTTAGGCTAGGATTGGAGTTACTCGTATCAGATGCTAACTATTGATATTGAACTTTAGACTAGCTAAATAAGTTTAGATGGCAAATATTTTTTAAACGGTTTGAACGTTTTGTAAATTGTCAATTTCGGGTCAAAATTTTGATGAACCTGAACCTGAATCTTTAGTCAAGACTATGGTTTCGAT
The DNA here is from genome assembly GCA_023065735.1 of Coffea humblotiana. NCBI lineage: Eukaryota > Viridiplantae > Streptophyta > Magnoliopsida > Gentianales > Rubiaceae > Coffea > Coffea humblotiana. The sequence goes on from CM041211.1 coordinate 8,287,926, forward strand.
TCTAGTTTTCAAAATCCAGTTTCGATTTCGGTTCAACAAATCGTTGGTTTGGATTCAATTCAAACCTGAACCATGACCACCCTTATCTAGAAATCCTAAATTCTAATCTCTTTTTATCTCTCTACTTCTTAAATCACCCTTCTTTACTAAAATTTTTTTAAAAAAAAAAAAGTTGATTAAGAAACATTCCTATTTTATTTGTTTAATGTAAGTGAGAGGATTCGAATCTGAGACCTCTCACTTTTTTTATGATGCTTAAATCAAGCTGAGTTAAATTTAGGTCCTTTATTATTTTGAACGGTTTCCTTTTAGGCTTTAGGTAATTTTTGAGTCGTAAGAAATTAGTTTTGGAGTAAAACTTTTTTCTTTGGACAAGAAAAATGCTTTTCAAAAATTTTTAATTATTCTTTTCTAAATTTAAAGTTCAAACAATCTAAAGACAAATTTAATTTAAATTGAACTCAAGATTTGTCTAACGGTTGCTCAATATACATGTGTTAAGAGAAGTTTTACGTGCCAGTTTTTTTGAAAATTTGAAATTAAAATTTAGAAAGTATTTAAATGCAAGAAAGACACTGAATGATAAGTTTGATATAAATTAGGCAATTTGGAGGAGGGAATGCAAATAAGATATCTCAAACTCGAACCCTACCACTTACACTTAAAAAAAAAAAAGGTATTTTTAACGGATATCTAACAACATCCGAGAAAACCCTTTAGAATAAAACACAAATTATTTGACTCCCTCACGCAATCAACACTAACAATACATGTCAGATGGTTCGACCAAAATAGCGATGGATAAAAAGAGATCAGCAACTCCTCATTCCCCACGGCAAGCAAAAGATATAAAGCCAATAACTTTGGAGTACTTGCATGCTTCATGAGTTTCGTTGCAAACAAGTCTTATCTTCTATGCTTATCATTTTCCCAACTGGACCCAGTTAGCAATTTGTTTGTTTGTATCTATTTGTGTGTTTGTTATTGTTCTACATGCATAACTTGCTATGCTTGCTTACGTTTCTTTCGAGTTCATCTTTCTTGTTTGGATTTTTTTTTTGGAGCTTTTGTAAAAATATTAACTGTAGCGATTTAATATATGTGAAGTAAAAAAATAATTCAAAAATATATTCACGAAAAATATAAAAATTTTTTGGAGAAAAATGGCTTTCCAAATAAGGTTGAAAACCTTGAATGAAATGATCATTAGTTAGGAAAATGCGAAAAGTGGAATATGAGGGAAGGCAAAATCGAATAAAGAAAACCGAATCATTGTGTAGGCCAGAGGATATGAAGTACTTGTAGCTTAAACAAGAAATACAAGGAATGATGTTAACAGATGCTTGGTACAAATGGTAAATCACCATAATACAAATATCAAAATGACAAACTTTTTGTTTTGGCAGAAAAATGAGTACTAGTTAAATCAGTTTATTTTCAAGAATGGATGCATGCAAGAATAGATGGAAATTGGCCCTTGAGTCATTTTTGCTTATTTAAAATCTCAAAAGGATAACAAGTGCAGCTTTTAATAAAAAAATTGTTTTGAATTATCACGCATGCAATAAACAAATATGTTTAACAAGCTTGTTAGTTTGAATTAGAATAATACACTTAGTTAATATTATTCTATGTCATTTCTAGGTGTTTTATATGTACATGTCCCTATAAAGATGTGTCAACCGCCTTGAAGCTAATTACAGAGGACAAAGCACGCGTTGCGCCATATTATTTGATTAAGGGCTCACCTCTAACTCTAAACATTCCGCTGTTGCTTATTTTAATTGGTAGCTTAGATTCCTTCAAGTAACGAGGAGATTAAAAGTGCAAATGGCATGGTTGCTCATAGTACAAATAATACATATAAATAACTTTCTAATCTTAGAATATTGAGCTAAAACTTAGAAGGGCTTCAAATTTTTTTTAAAAAATTTCTAATAGGGAAAGGGTGGAATTTAAGAAACAGAAAGGAGGAAGGGGATAGGAGACTTCAAACTTCTATTGCAACAATAATGTATCTAAATCTTTAGTTTTGGAGGTGATTTCTTGGAATGAAACAGCACAACTGGAAAATAAGTTAGGCCACCATCTTTTATTTATTTTTATTTATAAAAATTTTAGATGAATTCGACTCAAATTACAGGAATTTTTATAAAATCACCCACTAATACAATTCTCACGTTGGACTTGAATCCACTATCTTTATAGAGGAAGTGATCCGTCTTATCAACCGAACCAACTTGCGCTGGCGAGGCCAGTATCTATAATAAGACTATCATCTATTTTTATTGATAATTAACTCCTGTTCAAGTGGGCGATTTAATTACGTGCATGAATTGAGAATTAGCCACTAATTTGATCAAAGCAACTAACACAAAAAGTATAGTTAAGCTACTTGCAATAATGTAGTTTGTCACGACTTACTTAACCAAGCAATTGATGCACTTCTGTTTTAGTTGAAAAAACTTCCTTCCGATACATTTATTGAGCCAAGTTGCTATACAACCCATCATCTCACATATTTATGTCAACTTCTAATTTGCATGGACAAATGGGTGGTTGAGGTGAAGGTAATCTTAGCCATTTGACTAAGTACAACATAGTATGGAGTGTGTTAAAAGCAAAGCAGATAAATAGTTTTCTTCGTTGAAACTAATGTAAAATTACTTCAAAGAGTAGTCATATCTCAACAATCTGCTGAAAAAAAAAAAAGCTGAAGAAACTTGCAAGAGTAATTTTATCTTGCGAGTTTTGAAAAGAAAAAGCTATTCTACATCTTCTCTCTTGGTCCATAGGTAAAGTAAATACAAAGAAAATCTCCGCGCAATGCTCTCTTTAAAAATAAAACTGCATAAACTATTAAGACAGAAAATATCCCTGAAAAGCTTTTTATTTCAAATAAAACTGCAATTAATTATTTTAAGCAAAGAAGCATTGTTCACAAATATTGGAATCAATATTGCAATCGTCTATTGGGCAACCTTGGACTTGTTCACCAATACCACTCACAAGTCCAAGCAAAACAACTAAATAAAAAGATTTTGGTATGAATGATGACAAAATTGAATGCTGTTTAGTTTCTGGTTGGCAAGTGACAACCAAAGAACCCAAAAGTCTAAAGGACAACTTGAGCATATGTTTGAAGTGGCGAAACATGTTGTACCAAAAAAAAAACAGAAGTGGTTAAACATGCAATGATACCGAACTCACATCATCATCTACGGCCAGCATATTTTTCTGTAATTCGTTTGCAATCATAGGTGAAAAAGGTGGGGAAAAATCACACCAAATAATTGTATATCTACTCTTTGGTCGGCCAAGGGAGGACATTGCAAAATTTTCAACATTTCAGTTTGTCAACACCATTACTACTCGAAATATACAACTAAGGCCGCCTTTTGGTTGATTAACTGTAGATATTGGATGCTTACCTTCATGTTGGAAATAATGCTATGAATGATCTCGGGGGGTCTAGTTAGAACACTCATCTTGTGTTTAATTACATCGGATAAACAGTTAGATGTAATGTGCAATTTATTACTCTTTCTGTCCCATTTTGATAGTCCTAGTTTTTTTTCACACAATTTAAGAAAAAATGGTTAACTTTGTTGGAAAAACAAATTTAGATTGTTATTTTTCTAAAATATTTTTACACTAAATAGAGTACAACTTTATATTAATTATTCAAAGAAACTTGAATTGATAGTTTATGAGAATTTGAATTGATGGTCAAGAAAGAATCAATCCTCATTTTACGTTAAATGGGATAGGTTATATTCAATAACAATCTATATTAAATAAGGTAGTTTATACTAATAACAACCTTCATTGAATAGCGGTATTTTAGAGAAATTAAAAGATAACTACATTCTTCAATTGGAAAGTAGATTACAATTTGGAACAGATGAAAAAGGAAAACAGGACTATCAAAATGGGATGGAGGGAATATTGTCCTAAAAATGGTTTAGATGAAACCTATGTAACCTAGCTGGGACAAATAATTCATTTGTAGTTACCAATTCTAACAATTTGTGTGATGCCATGTCCCATATTATTTTAGTAAGAAGGGATACGTATTAGTATATAACATCATTTTCAGAATGTGATTTATGTTCAAAAGTTATTAGGTTAACCTAGTAGATTAATATACATTACCACCTCCTGGGACTATTTTACTCCAGAAAATGATCACGTCATGTTCTTGAACAATATTATTAATTGGATTAACTTTTTTATGCATTGATAATATAGTAAATTTTTTTTCCTAACGATTATGAATGTATATCATATGAACATGATTTGAATGAATATATAAAATATTTATAAAATAGCATGAATGAATAGCAAAATCCCACTAATACCATCAAACAAACAAGGCCAGAAGATTGCACTCGATGGTTAGGGTGAAAGATCCAACCTTCAGTTTATGCACTTTTACCTAATTACTTTTGTTCTTGTGAACTTCATTTTTATGTCAATCACATCAAATGTAGACTGATGTTAAAATTAACGTGACAGATACAAGTGCATGTAGGGGTAAATGATGGCACTTACAATCATTAAGCCAATATAGTCAACAGTGGACAAAAACTCCTTTATGATTTCATAGACTCCATTATGGATGATGCAAATTTTATATGTGCAAATGTTGTACCCTAGGATTATTGAAAGATTTGGCTTTGGATCTTTGCTTGGCCACTTCTCAAGGACAAAAAGTTCCAATCCCTTGGGACTAGGTGGAATCTTAATACTATCATGGTGTGCACATGAAATTTCGTATCGTGATGTACTGTGCATGCATATGCATATTTTTAGGACCATGACTATGCTTCCAATAGCAACTTCTTGGACTTGGAACTACCTACGATGTTATTGTTAGTTTTGTTTATTAGTGGAAGAGTTTCATAAGTAATTGTTAGCTTTGTTTATTAGTGGAAGAGTATTATAAGTAAGAAAGCTAAATTTATGTAGATAAATCGTCTCAAAATATCATATGATTCTGTAATTAGATTAGATTCGATTCATTGACAGATCAAAAATCTAAATGATTTTATGATTCTTAAAGTTATAAAATAGTGATGCAAATGATATAACTATCCAAAACCTATTCAACAATGTGGAGATGCTAATAATGTGTATGATACAATCATTTAAAACTTATTCATAAGTAAACATGGCTGCTAATGGTTACAAATGAGTAAATAAAACTCTCTCAGAACATCCTATCAGTAAAGCATATATCTGGCAAACTTGGAAAAGTTTGTATTGGAAAGGCAAAAGATTGAAACAGAAGTTAATCAACCATCTGAGTGACAAACCTAGACCAAACAGTCTCTTGAATTCATTAGAGGACAAAATTACTGCATGATTTGGTGGGTTTGGCCAAAAACCAATAAGGGACCCATTTGGTGGAGCTCCTTGAAACTGAGAGCTTAAGGGATCCTATGACCGGTCAGGATGCAAGGATTCGTTTCTCCTGTTATAAACAAGTCAAATCTAAAGAAATTGATGTGATACCAACTCATTCACATGTTCAATCACCAACATGGCTTACAGTTAATTTTGTAGGGTTTTGCATCTCTATTAGTATAACTTTGACTTCAACACATTTCTAATTTGTAATTCTATGCTATTCTTTCCATGATGATCAAATTTGTGCTTAAACAAGATAAGATAAACAAAGAGAAAATTCTGGCTACAACTAATAAAACCTCTCATGATTTTGTAACAATTCTTGATTTAAGAGATTAAATTTCTTTCCTTCGTTTGCATTGATGGATTAGTCGCTTTACAACTTTTAAAATTCATACTACGTTGCATCATTAATTAACCCTAGTATAACACTAGCCACATAAATGATAAAACTCATTAATAATTTCATAGGATTTTAGTAATAAAACTGTCAATATCTAAACATTAATGATGCAAATTAAAAAAATCTGGTGGGATCATAGTTTGGACAAAATGTTTACCAGTCTTTAAAGCTTAATCCCGCGTTCAAACATTATGACATGTCTTGTGCCTAAGATAAACCAAAATTAAAAAGGTGCTCTTTCCTTGAAGAACCAGCCAAGGAGTGCTCTAATCATTCAAGCCAGCTTTTACTAACATTCAGCATTATTTTCCTCAAAAGAACTGTTTCTCTTTTTTATCTTTCTTTTTTCCTTCTTTTCTTGCTTTAATTTTTTGTAACCCCTCTATATATTCTCTCCATCATTCATTCCTCATGAAGCTTTGTTTCTCTCCAACACCCCATCACATTTGTTTCCCTTCTTTGCCCCCTTTTTTTTATGCTTAAACTTATGCTTTCTTAGCACACACTCTCATAGACATTAAACCCCCAGAGTCGCACCCAAAAAAACAAAAAACAATCAAGAAAGCCATGGGAGGAGAGCTTTGTGGGGCAGTAGGCAAAGGAATATGCAAGTCATGGAAGAAAATCTTGAAGGGCTTGGATGAGTCAGTTTCAAACAGCAGGGTTGGCAAGTATTTCAAGTTGGATGCAAGAAAGAGCTGTTTCACTAAGGAGGTTAGAGCTGGCACTGCAACTTTTCTTACCATGGCATATATAATCAGTGTCAACGCCACCATCCTTTCGGAGTCCGGCGCCACGTGTACAGTCGCCGACTGCACCGTTCCGGCGAACCAAACGGTGGCAACCCCTGACTGCATGTTGAAGCCTAATGCAGGTTATGAAAGTTGCCTTGCAAAGGTGAAAAGTGATCTCGTTGTCGCTACTGCCTTGTCATCAATGATTGGATCTTTTGCTATGGGATTATTGGCTAATCTTCCCTTGGCTCTGGCCCCTGGAATGGGCCCCAATGCTTACTTGGCTTATACACTGGTGGGCTTTCATGGGTCTGGATCCATTCCATACAAGACTGCTATGGCTGTGGTCTTGGTTGAAGGCTGCGCGTTTCTAGCCATAGCTGTTTTTGGGCTTCGTGCCAGGTTGGCTCGGTACATACCGCAGCCCGTGCGGCTGGCTTGTGCCGCTGGTATTGGTCTTTTTATTGCTTTTGTGGGGCTACAGGCCCACCAGGGTGTGGGCCTAGTGGGCCCTGATCCGAACACATTGGTGACCACGGCAGCCTGCACCAGCACCGATCCGGTGACCGGAGAATGTATCGGAGGAAAAATGAGGAGCCCAACTTTCTGGCTCGGCTCGGTTGGCTTCATAATCACATGTTATGGACTAATGAAGGAGATTAAGGGAAGCATGATTTATGGCATACTATTTGTCACGTTAATTTCATGGATTAGGGGAACATCTGTCACATTTTTCCCCAACACCCCACTAGGTGACACAAATTATCAATATTTCAAGAAAGTGGTAGATTTTCACACCATAAAGTCCACAGCTGGGGCCATCAGCTTCACAAATTTCAATAGGGGTGAAGTTTGGGTAGCTTTAGTCACGTTGTTATATGTTGATGTGCTAGCTACAACTGGTACATTGTACACTATGGCAGAAGTTGGAGGATTTGTTGATGAAGAAGGGGAATTTGAAGGGGAATATTTGGCCTACATGGTTGATGCTGGCTCTACAATTGTTGGTTCTGCCCTAGGAGTTTCACCAATTGCAACATACATAGAATCATCAGCTGGCCTAAGGGAAGGTGGGAGAACAGGGATTACAGCTTTGGTTGTGGGATTTTACTTTGCATTGTCCTTGTTTTTTACACCTCTATTTACCAGTGTACCACCATGGGCTGTTGGTCCATCTCTAGTAATGGTTGGTGTAATGATGATGAAAGTTGTGAAAGATATAGATTGGAACAACATCAAGGAGGCAGTGCCAGCCTTTGTTACCATGCTTCTCATGCCTCTTACATATTCCATATCAAATGGGATTATTGCAGGGATTGGCTTGCATATTGTGCTTGGGTTGTATGACCATGTGGTTGGCTGGATCAGGTGGTTGATCAAGATGAGAACAATGGTGGTCAAGGAGCAAAACCAAGTTTCTGCAGCTGCTGCAGAGCAAAATCTTGAAGTTATTTGACATGCATTGTCAGACCTGGTGGGGTGGGGGGGGGGGTGTACAAACCACCTTGACAGGTCACAATCTTTATCGGTAGAGGCAGGAGTTTAAGACTACAGTGTACTAGATCCATCATAGAACAGACTGACCTTTCAAGGACGTTTGTGCATTTTCTTTGTCTAGTTGTCGAAGTTGGTTCCAATTTTCTGTTTTTTCAGTCCTCAATGTTTCTGTCCAGGTAGAAGTTAAGGATTGACATTAGGATTTCAACTAGTAATCTCTCTGTCTTTTGCATACATTTCATTATTTATCTATTTTGCGTTCCAAGTAACCACCACCACCACCCCCCCACCCCCCCGAAAAAAAAAAAGAATCAACTTTGCAAGAAGTGTCATCTCCTACAGCAAATGTACATGGTTAGCAGAATGATTTACACAGGTGGACTTAAATTTGTATCAAATGGGCAATAGAAAGTTATCTGTCAAAATAAATAAATCCATTGGCATCAAGCAGATCGCTGAAATAGCTAAAATATAACGTTCATATTTGTATCTTTGCAATGGTTGATATTCAACGTTGTTGATTTCTACCATGGACTTCCTGCGGACACAATTAAGGACTTGTTTGGAACTGCGGTAACTTATTGAAATGTACTTTCCTAACAAGACTTTTAATAAAAGTACTTATTGAGTCCTTAAATGCTTTTAAGTATATTGTTTGAAAACATAGTTAAATAAATACTTAGGGTTATTATCACTTTATCCCCTTAAACTATATCACTACTATCAGTTTACCCCCTAACGTTATCTTTTAGTCACTTCACCCTCATAAGTAATTGAACTCAACATGTTAAGAAATTTTGGACAAAAATACCCTTTTATTCTATAGCATTACTACACTGTTATTATTACTTTATTCCTTTAAACTATAGTGATATAATCGATTTAATTCGTAACATTATTTTTTTGGCATTTTACTTCATCGTTAATCTAACTACTATGGTCAAAAAATTTTAAATATATTTACCCTTATATATATAATTAAAAATAAAAAATTTAGAATGATTATTCTTCTTTTTTTTCACTTTAAGAGATCAAAAAATATAAAAATAAAAGAGTTTTCTCAAATTTCTTTTTTCATACTTATTAATACTATGAAAAGAAAAAGAGATAGGAAAGAAGGAGACAAAAAATTAGATTTTGCAAAGAAAAAAAAAGTCTAACATTATCGTAATAATTTAAGGTGTTGGGATTAGAATTGAAATCTGGTGGTAAACAGTAAAGTCGAATAATTTTAAAATAATAAAAGTATTTAATTCTTTTTTATTTGTATTTTCTAAAAAAAGAATTGAGCTCTCTCTCTCTATCTCTCTCTCCCCCTCTCCCTCCCCCTCCCCCTCCCCCTCCCCCTTCCGATCTTTCTATTTTTTTAATATTAATAAGATTGCCAAGAAGAAACTTGCTAAGTTGGTTTAATAGTGGAATAAATTGCCTAAAAAATAACTCTATAGAGTAAATTGATAATGAGACTATAGTTTATGGGGATAAAATGATAATAACTTTAAGGGCTAAACTTGTTTTTTTACTTTAATTAACAAAATCCGTTAAGTTTGACCGTTAGTCTTAGGGGTAAAGTGACTAAAAGATAACATTAAGGGGAAAATTGATAGTGGCACCGAACGTTAAGGGGATAAAGTAATAATAACCCAAATACTTATTGTATTTTATACTAAGTAATTTGAAATTTAAAAATATATTTATTTAGTTCATAATATAGGATAAAATAATTAAATTTAATATTTTATTTTTTAAATCACAAGAATTGCTGTAAAAGCACCAAATTTAAGCTTTTACTAAAAGTGCTTCTAATACCAGAAATTTCTCTTCTAATTTTATGGGATGATGTTCCCTCGATGACTTCAAAGTACCCTTAATATCTAAATATGCTTTTTTTTATCAACAACGCCGCAACCCAAACGGGGTCTAAGTCACGTGTCAATTTTTTTTTTTTGTTACTGCCCACTTGACCTGGTAGATTAGTCTTTTTTGCATAACCTGAAGTAGCTCACACACTGCACTGTATCATTATTGCACATGATCAAGGCTCCTTTGCAATTTAACTCTTTGGGATAATATCAGAAACCTTCCTTGGAATTTCTTTTAATATCACTTAGCAACCCTGAACTTTTAGAAATATCACATAACTCCCCTAGTAATTGTAAAAAAACTATATTAACCCTCACTTGACATATAATTCACAACATATCAAATAAATGGAGCTCAAAAATTGAAAAAAAAAAAGAAACGAAAGTCACTTTCTTCTATTGCCCTTTTCTCCATCGTTCTCTCTTACTCATATTTTTTGGATGACTATGCAATATTTTATTTGTAAATTACAATAAACTAAATTTTGTTTATCTTTTACTTTTTGTGATTGTGATAAAATGGAGTATGATTTATTTGCTTATTTTAAATTGACTTTCATAATGATTGGTATAGTTTAATGGTTTAAGCAAGAGTTGAAAAGATGTTGGAAAAAAATAGAAATTCGTAAGAAATCAATTTTGAACATATATAATAAAATTGATGCAAGTGTATTTCTTTTCAAATATTATTTTTATTTTACAAATCTATATTTTTATGGAGTATAGCATGTGATGTGATAGTACTACAAGAGATTGTTTTTGAAGTGATAATTTTCTTTAAGTGAACAAAGTGATTTAGAAATGTTTGTATTTAACAAGTGAAAGAGTAGTTTAGGATTTTTAAAATTTTTGTTAAACAAACAACAAAAGTAAGGGAGATAAGTGATATTGTTAAAATCTTAGTAGCGCTAGGTGATATTAAGAAAAATCTCAAGGAAGCTTTCTGATATCATCCCTAACTTTTTTGGCCATACAACTGATGTGGCTGGGCTGTAGGGTCTCAGACAAGATCAAGCACTTAGCTCCACGGTATGGCACCTCAGGTTCACAATCCTAGCCAACTCTTTAATAATTTTTCATTATTTTTGCAGATCTGCTAGATTGCCAAGGATTCTTGCCTTAATTTTCAGAATTCGCAGACCCCACATCTCCATTCATCGAGAAGCAGATCACCTAGCATCTTAGGGTAATATGTACGCTCGCTTTACCAGCAATTCAACTGTTGCTTGTGCTCAACCACCTCCTCGTTCGGCAGCTTCAAGTTGGGATAGATACAAGACCTCGTGTATCTCGTCTCTTTGCAAGCAAATATCTGTATTATCCTAGAATCTTTCCCTAATCAGTCTTCAGAACAGGAATGTTCATTTGCAATAGATGATAAGCTGGAGACAACAGTCTTCTTGTCTCCATCTTATAGAGACAACAGTCTCTATAAAAGTTGCAATCTATAAGGTAGAGCCAACAGTCTTCTTGCACAGTTGCATATAGAAGAGGAACCAAACTTTTAGGAACAATTTTTCCAAACATAAAACCTCAAGCCAGTAAATATCTAGCAAAATAGTCAAGTGCGAGTAACGCATGATATAATTAGCACCCAAGAAACTGATGGAGGACAAGAAGCGAGCAGGCAAAACAAGCATACATCTCCAAACTATGGACGATCTTTGCAACATAAGACATCAGTAAACATTCCACTAGCTATTTGCATAAGGGTTCTGTTATCCAAGTCTAGGCTACTTAATAATGTGATTCAATGAAGTCACAGCTGGTAACTTCATACTGCTGTCTACAAAATAGCTCATGCATGCTGAAGCTGAGCACTTTTTAATGCAAAAATGAGGATTAGTCGCCTCTTACTGGTGAAGAACACTGACTTTGTATATGCCCCGGTATACATTTTCAGCTTGAAAAATATAATGATCTCCAGCTTGAATGTGATGTTCTTTGTTAAACTTATCCCAACAACCTGTCAAAACATGAAAACCTGATCTGTAATAATAGAGAGCTGGCCAGAATCTTTTCCCCTGATCTTGAAGCAAGACAGACTTCCTGTCCATCCCCTTTCTGTATGTAATTCCCGGCAACTTTGCTGGTAACTCCTACACAAGCATGAGGTGGCAGAGAATTTGAAAAGGAAAAGGAAAAGAAAAGCACATTAATTCACAAAACATGCTCGTGTGCAAAACAACACCACATATCTGTTCTCTTGATGTCCTAATTAATCCCAAGTCCTTAATAAATGACAGATTGGAAGCAAAAGATATCGAATTGCATAGTATGCACTGCAGATAATGAAGCACATACGTCCCTGTTCATGTCCCTTGCCATAGCCATTTGTGTTGCTGACAAACATTCCAAACTTTTCATCTTTCTAACGCAGAACCCAACCAGGTCAAACCATAACCCTTGTGCATGAATTTGGGTCATGCTTTCAGGGTCGTGGGAAAGCAGCAACAAAGTATCCCAAAGTAACCTAATCACATGAAATTTATTAATCCTTTCATTTCCTCTATTTTGATCCTTTTTCGATGCAGTTGCTTGGTGCCATCCACTGAAAGCTATGGCTATTATCTCTCTAGATAACCTTTCCATCGTCATAAGCTTCTTCTCAGTTGCTGAAAAGAATATTACAGTTTGTACTTTGCTGTGTGAACTAAAATCTTTTTGCACGTTTCTTCTTGATTACAAACCCCAAGTTTTGACAAGGAATAATGCAAATTCTCTTCCTTTTGCACATCCTCCAGTTTCAAATGTAATCAAAGCTTAAAACATACCAATTCCTTTTACTCTTGTTTCTGGAGAAGGTAACCAATCTAAGCTCAGCTCAAACTTGACAAGCTGCACTCACATGATGTACTTATTTGAACCATTTGGCTTCTTCATTGAGAAAAAGAAATGATCATATTTTTCCCCTTGTTTCTTCTCTATCTCTACTATTACCTAATAGTCTTCTTAAATCTCAACTTCATTTAGAAAACTATCATTGCATTCCATTTACAGTTTATTGTACTACCTCACAATTTCCTAATCTACCATCAAGCAAGAAAAACAAGTCAATTCATACACATAACAAAGACATAAATACATACCCAAAGCCATAAAAAATAAAATGACATTATTGTCTTATCTCTTTATTTGTTTATTTATTTTGGGGAGGAGGCGGTAGCATGACAGGAAGTGATGCAATCTGATTTGCATAAAAGTTGTCTAAAGAGATTGAGTAAATAAGAGAAAATACTTCTCATGTAACAAAGACGACAAATTTGTGCAGGGAATGAATCAAAGCTTAGAAGATTAAGAACAAAAGGTGTTGAAAGAAGGTACAAGGTAAGGTCGGCCATCCATCATTGCCAAGCAAGTGAGACTCTCAGTAACTGATGAAGGAATATCAAGTAAATCAACTGGCTCAGGTTTCACAGGTTTGCACACACAAGGACCTTGAGAGGAACTACCAATCTCCTTTACGCTCAATGGCTTCAAACCTGCATTTGGGTACTAACATATCAAGTAGAAAGCTGCCAATGCCAAGGTTAATTGGTGCTGAGAAGCATTTACATGCACAAAGAACAATCCAGGTATTAGTCAAAATCAATTAAATGTGAAAGAAAAAATCATACCTCTTAACCTCTTAGCAGAAGAATCCCCTTCCTCTCTTGTATCCGGATGCTCTTTTCTCACCATTTTCTTTGTTTCACCTGTGAGTAAAACCAAGCAATATAAGAAGCAAAGAAACTTGTTCTACAAACACATAAGAGGCATTATTTGACAGGTCACAAAGCAACATGTGCACAGATGTCACTTGTATATATTGTAGTTTATGGTTGTATATATTAATTCTGTATACATTGTGACCCATCAGCCTTTGGCAAGAAGTTCACAAAACAATGTGTTACTAATGCAATCGAAGCAACCAATATTGTTCCATTCAGTTAAAAAAAAACAGTATCAAAACAAAATAAACAAAACAAGAATATAACATACAATTCTATCCAAAGCACACTTAAACCAATATGAAGATGACAGCAATTTATGGAGTAGGGTTGTAAATGGTCATGCTCTAGATTCAGATATACATCCTATTATGCACACACATACGTCTAAGCAGCACATAGGGCTTATACTTGTATTAAAACGCATATATGCAGTTTATTTAGTTAAAAAGTAACTTTAATCATAAACAAAAAAATTTGTTCTTACAACTTTACCATTTACAAAAAGCATAAAGAAGAGCTTAAATTGAGCAATAACAATCAGAAATGGTCACGGAAATGGCAGGTAAAATCCAAATCCCAACCATGAGAAGCGTAGGTTGGGGAGAAAGCACCGAGTCAGTGAAGGGTCAGAAATAACAAGAGGAAGAGATAATGGACAAGCATGGGACACAGACAGAAACAGGTTGGGGTTTGTTACTGCAGCCATGAGAGAGAGAGAGAGAGGGAGGGAGTTCATGTTTGCTGTCAGTTATTAAGAAAAAGAAAAGGGATAGAGAAAGGGCAGCAAGCAGCAAGGGCATATATGGTAAAGCTGTCTGTAAGAGGTCTCCAATTTCCCAAAAAAAGGTGATTTGAGCACCAAGGGATTGGCAATTTAGTGTGGAGGGGAATGATACGGCACCATCAACATGCACCTAAGGTTTGTTAGAACCTAAAATTGAGGTACAAATCAATAACGTGCCAAAAAACATGGGTCTCTGGACATTCATTCAGCTGTTCATCTTCTGCTTAAGTATATTTTTCATAGAATCTCACTGCCAAAGGGTATCAGTTAGCACCTCAGAGCTATGCAACATGGAAGCAGTAAGAGGGAAAAGTGGTCCACATGGAAGGAATAAGCAAAAAATTAGTACCAAGCACTGAAAGGGATAGAGAGCCATGACATAAGAATATACCTGCAAATTCCTCTTGACTGTCTCTGAAGCAAGCTCCTTCATCAGCATATGGGGAACTCCAATCAATATCTAACACGTTACAAGATTATATTTAAGGTAAGATAGACGAAGCGAATACAACTTCAATGGAGATCATATACAATACTTGTAGAAATAGAGAGAAAAAGATAGTAGCTAACTGTATTTCTTGTTGCTCCTCTCAGCATTCTGGAGTTGGATATACACATTTGACATGTTACCACCTTTTTCACCAAGTTCTGGACAAAGAACCGTTGGTAGGCTATTAGAGCGGTCAGCCAAGGGAACTTTTTCACATTCAAGTAATATATCATCCTTGCCTCCCAAATCATAGTCATTCACCAGCATACCAATATCAGTCTCCTCTGTAAAAGTAGCTGTTTCCAAATCTTTAGTTCTTGTTGGATCTTTATCAGCCCCATCTTGACATCTCAAGCTTACCTCTCTGTGGTCAGAAGTTCCTTGTACTGCATTTATACCTCTATCAGAGTCATGCTCAGATAACATATCATCCTTAGCTTCCAAGTTGTTGTCATTCACCATCATGCCAATATCTGTCTCCTCTGTAAAAGTAGCTATCTTCAAATCCTCAGTTCCTGGTGGATCTTTATCTGCTCCATCTTGACATCTCAAGCTTGTCTGAGAGTGGTCAGAAGAACCTTGTACTGCATCAATAGCTTTATCAGTGTCACATTTAAGCAACATACCATCCTCAGGTTTCAACTCATCGTAATTCACCATCATGCCAATACCGTGGTCAGAAGTTCCTTGTACTGCATTTATTCCTCTATCAGAGTCACGATCGGATAACATATCATCCTCAGCTTCCAAGTTGTTGACATTCACCATCATGCCAAAATCTGTCTCCTCTGTAATAGTAGCTATCTTCAAATCCTCAGCTCCTGTTGGATCTTTATCTGTCCCATCTTGACATCTCAAGCTTGTCTGAGAGTGGCCAGAAGAACCTTGTACTGCATCAATACCTTTATCAGTGTCACATTTAAGCAACATACCATCCTCAGGTTTCAAGTCGTCATCATTCACCATCACGCCAGTATCATTCTCCTCTGTAAAAGTAGCTAACTTCAAATCCTCGGGTCCTGTTGGATCTTTATCAGCCCCATTTTGACATCTCAGGCTTGTCTGAGTGTGGTCAGACGTACCTTGTACTGCATCTATCCCTTTATCAGTATCACGTTCAAGCAACATATCATCCTTGGCTTCCAAGTCCTTTTCATTCACCATCATTCCCATATCAGTCTCCTCCATAAAAGTAGCTATCTTCAAATCCTTGGTTCCTGTTGGATCTTTATCTGCCTCATCTTGGGATCTCATGCTTGTCTGAGTGTGGCCAGAAGTACTTTGTACTGAATCTATACCTTTATCAGTGTCAGCAACTTCCTTATCTCCCTGCAATTCAAACTCAGACAAATCATACAAACACATCCTCCTTTCACCCAGTCCAGGCCCAGCATCCCAGTCTATCATCATATCAAAGGAACTGTCCAAGAAGGACCAATTTCCATTGCCACCTTCAGGATTTAGAGTGTTATTTGTGGTGGTTGGTAGGATGTGGCTGTTTTTGGAGTTTGATCCAGACACGCCTGAGGTGCTCGAATTCTGTCTGTTGATTGGGTTGGTATCTATTTTCTCACAAGGTTTACCCCCAGAGGATATACTCCCTCTGGTTCGAGCTCTTTTACGTGGCAAGCCAATTTTATCAGATGCACTTTCACAACAGCTTTTGTCAAAAATATAAACAACAAAGTGAGTTCCCTTGATATAATTGAATAACAAAAAGTCTCCAGCTTGCAAATTATGATCTAATGAAAACTCCTGCCAACCCCTAGTGAAAGCAAGTGAATTCTTAACAAGCGACAATGTTACTGTCCATTGCACACCATTTGAGTCCTCAAGTTTGGTTTCTTGATTAACCAAATACATCACTGTATCGGCAAATTTACGGGGCAATAACTGTCAAAGAGTAGCGAATATTAGGAACAATGGAAATCTTCAAGAATATTTTGAGTTTGCAAATGCCAGACTGGTGAAATAATATATATTCAACACTGTAAAAGAGATAAAAGGTACATTGACATGGTAAAACATATGCTTAAACTAAGTACTAATTTGAAAGATGCACATATGTTCTTTTAGGTCCACAACGTAAGTAAGTCTGTTACTGATAATAAGAAACTTTCTACACCAAACTTTCTACACCAGACCCTGATTTGAACCCAGGTCCATAAAAATCAAATAACGGAGTTTACCAAGGAAATGAAAAAAGGCTCAAACAAATAATTCACTGTAACTAAGAAACATACTCTAGAGGCACAAAACCTCAATTCTCATTTTCCTTATCTCCTCTACAAGAAAATTTCTTGCTGTCATGTTTCAAGCTTAATCTTCTTAGCGGAGTTTACACGCTATTGTTCAAACATTTGAAACTTGAGTCACTCATCCACTTCATCTCATCCATATGTTTTAGGCAGTCTCGTTGCTATGATAACGACTTTTCTCCACCTAATAGAGAATAAAGGCGCAACTAAAAGCAAGCAGCAAAAGGAAGTTGCAAAACCAACAAAGGACCTAAAACTGTTGTTAGTAAATGATCAATACAAATGCAGCATTCTGAAACTGCTTTATAGTCTTTTAGCCAAAAATGCCATGTGTTGCTGCCTACGGAAATGTGATATTGTAAGACCTGGTAAAAAACAAACTAGAGAAAACAATTGCACTTATACAGGAATGCAAAAACTTCCTTTTACTAAAAGTAAAAGTTAATAAATTACCACATCTTAGACTCCTGTTCTGAATACTTAGGAACAACGTGAATGAGTATATAAGCAAAACACAAACTGCTTAGTCACTTTAGTTAGAATTAGAGCCTTCAAAATTGCAGTCAGCAGGAAATAATCCTCAACATCTTCTCTTAGATAGTCAACGAAATGACTAGTTCAGTATCTGACTTGATAAATTATTAAATAAAAAAACTAAACAAACATTATAAAATTGTCAGATGCCTAGAGAATGCATGATCATTGATGCCATTTAACAGATCCACAATGAACTAGCATTAAAAAGGATTATACTCAAGTGTGCTCCATTAAGTGTATATAATATCAGACTTAATTAAAGCTCCAAGGAACAGGAAGACAGTTAAGGACCATACGGGGCATTAGAAAAGTTTTTCCATGATAAGCACAAACACCCGAGGCTATGAATAATAGGAGGCTCCCAAGAGAAGTCCTCGATTAGACCTTCAGCCTTACAGAAACTTGGGGGTCTCTCTCCTCGTTTGTGGTTCACCAAGAAGGTGAAAACTAATGAAAACTGCAACCAGACAGAGCTTAGAGACCATAACAAGTAGTAAGCACTTTTTTGTTCAAAGATGTCAAGGTAAAACGAAAGTTACTGCCATACTTTCATTGCATTGTCAGCTCTGGAGACCTAAACTGGCATAAGCTTTTACAATTCATAATAGACAGATCGAATCAATTACCTAAAAGCAAATTGATACTATAAATTGGTATTCTACCCATACAGAAAGCTTCTGATGAATAAAACTGTGAAAGTAATTGAAAGAGTCAAAATTATACGAAACAAACTTGAGAAAGGAAAATGGAACAGAAAGGGTTCAATTTTCCACTTCCCAATAATATTCTTTGGTATGCTTTTGGCTTTGTTTTAATGCCATATACCTTGCAAATTATTAGCTAGTATCATGCTAAAACAATTCAATGTTTTTGCACAATAGTGTAAACCAAAATTTGAGACATAGCTTCATCATAAAACTGCAATCTCCATGAAAGAATTTCCATTCCCAGGCCCCCATATTTGCGCTACCCTCATCCATATTTAGGCAATACATATGCAGACAGAAACACATTTACCATTTGGAGCTAATACAACATCATTTGTAACTCAATTTTTGGACCACCAAAACTGGAAAAACAAACACGATAATTCAAAGCTAAAAGTGAATGACCATACAAAAGTGTTAAACTTATTAATTTACATACCAGAAACTGTGGAAAATCATCCCCAACCAAGACTTTGAAAAAACGGGTCACACTGGGTGATAAATCCATCTTGTTACGATGAGTCAACTGACAATTCCTGATGCACTCTTCACATGCTCCCGCCATTACAACCATCTCTCTTTCCTGTTCTCTGCACTCACAACACGTACAAACACACACACACACACACACACACACTGAAGATCACAAAATTGATATGCCACAATAATCCAGCAAGTACATAACTTAACAAAATTCTAATTATGAATAAACTAATCCCAGATACAAAATTTAAGTTCTAAACACCCCCCCCCCCAAAAAAAACAAAAAAAAAAAGCCACCTCTCACGCAAAACGAACAAAAAGTATAACGAAAGGAAATCACAGCAATAAAGATTGAATTATTACCAGACTCAGCCGAGAATTCACAGGGAAAACGTACAATACCAATAATAAGCCCACCAAAAAAAATGAAGTATGAAAACGGGGATTAAAAACCCAAAAAAAAATTTAAAAAATAACAAATAAATTAAAAGGCTCCGACCTAAAACCCTTTACCTTCATCAGGGTTTAACAATTAACACTCCACACTATTGACAGAGACTAAATTTTTTAAACTTAGAGATTAGAAATTACTCAGACGGCAGGCATTTTACCAGCTACATATTAAAAAATCAAATTAATTAGAAACCCAAAAGACACAAAAATCAAAACACTTCGCTTTCAGGGTTTAAAATTTAACTTTCTCTGGACCCAGGTGAAAAGTTTGAACTTTTACGCCACGCAGCAAAGAAATCACATGGAGAAAGAAAACGTGCATTCTGCTCAAAAGGGATAAAATGGGGTTGAAAAAAAGACTAAAAAGCTAGTTTTCTTGGGTGATCAAGGTGAAAACCTTAGCTGCATTCTGTTAAAGAATCGAAATTTTTACCCTGTACAGACGAGGAATTCCTAGTTATATCTGCAGGAAAAAAACCCAAAAAAAAAGAGAGAAACAATGGAAAGAAACTAAAAGACTCACATTTAGAACCCTTCAGCTTCAGGCTTCAACGGAGGGTTCAAAGAGAAAGGAGACGCAAGGGCAGGGAAAGAGAGCAGAGTTTTCCTTTTTTTTTCCCCTATTTGTATATTTGGGAAAAAAAATAGTAGTGTATCCAACTTTTGGATAATTACTGTTTAGGTGCATGAGAATTTACAAATTTATGAATTATATTGCATGAGAACGGTTAGCAAATTTCCCACAATAGTGCTACGTAGGGTTTGCGTCTAAAATAAGAGTCGCCGTAGCTGCCAATATCGATGCAAAATAAATTTGATTTATTTTTGGAATTTTTTTAATGGCTTAAGAATTTTTTAAGATAAGATTTTTGGCTGAATATTTTATTTTAACCTCAGATGGATCATTAATTAATATTTGATCAACAATCGTGATTTGAAGGTGCCAAAAAAAATATTTTAAGTCTATTGACGCACATAAAATTTGTGGCAAACGAATTTTTTTTAAACGCTGCACATTAAATTTGTGGCAAAATTTGTGAACCGTTGATCAAATACGACTGGAAAATCACTGTAGATTCAATTTGCGGCAATTTGAATTTTTTTTTTCAAACCACATACCTAATTTGCGGCAATTTTTTTTTTTTTTTTTTTTGAAACTGCACATCTGACGTGCAGCAATAGCTCTTGAAACCATATTATCCTATAATCTGTTTGGAGTGAAATCCCGGTACCTATAAATGCTAAAAGGTTCATGAAATATATTGAGGTTCAATGTCTGTTCCAAATCTTTACTTTAACATTGAGTGTTTTTACCTGTTTCCAACTCAGAAACAAAATGTTTCCCAATTGACCGTATATGAGGCAAGTTAGCAGATTGCATATTAATGTGCACAAAAAGGAAAATCAACCAAGAAGAAAGGAAAACATACATTATGCAAGTAGCAAAAACAAGAAAATTAAAAAAAAAAAAACTCAGGTACTAACCAAGAACTAATATTTCGGACATCCATTACTAACAAAAACTTGGCTCTAATTAAGTTCTGAACAAAGACTTCAGAATACGTTCAAGCAATAATACCAAAAAATTATTTTAGAAATGAGTTGAATGCTACATAATTTATCGTTATTTGCATTAACATTAAAACCAAAAAATAAAACAATGGACGACTTGGGCATATCTTATTTTCAATTAATTTTGTATTTTCAACCACAACCTTAACGAATTTTTATAGGATGATTAATCACCATTTATGAAATTAGCACAATTTTTGTAGGTAAATTAAATTTTAGGCTTTTAGGGGTAGGGTTTACATATTAGGGTTTAGGGATTAGGGTTCTAAGGTTTACGTATTAGGGTTTAGGGATTAAGGTTTTAGGGTTGGGGTTTGCGCAATTCCTATTTAGGAATTAAAAAAAAATTAAAGGATCGCAGCACCTCAAATCAGTGGCAATCCCTTTATATATATATATATATATATAAGCTTCCTCGCTCATTTGAGGTGTGGCGAAGCCTTTTCACAAAAAAAAAAAAAAATCCCTCCCTTTACTTTCTCGGCAAAAAAAAAATAAAATTTAAAATAATTTTTTAATGGAGCCACTTTTACCATTTGCGATGACCCCTTAAACTAAAACCCAACCCCACCCAACACTACTTTTGTGATATTTTCTCATTTTACTATTATTCTGAGAAATTCGCCAAGAACGGTCAAATAGAAATCCACATATTATTCTTCATAAAATAAAACGAGACTCAAAATGCAATTATGCTACCCTTACGGATCTATTTGGGGTTGCGGTAGTTTATTAAAAAATACTTAATTAGTAGAGTTTTTAATCAAATTACTTATTAAGTGCTTCATTATATGGTTTGGGTGCTTTTTCCATTTAATAATATGCAATTCTAAATTTCTAAAACATATTTATCTCTTTATTTAGTTCAAAATTTATAATAAGTTTTGTAAATTAATTTTCATTTTTGGAACACAAAAGTAGCTCTAAAAGGACCAATTTTAAAACTATGCCAAAAGTGTTGTATTGACCAAAAACTCTACTTCTAAATTCAAGCAATAATGTTCACCAATCATGTTAAAAGTGTTTTTGTCTTCTAAAAACACTTTTTTTAACAAAAGAACCGCAATTCCAAACAGGTCAAAGTGAATTTATACTATATCTTCAAACCTTTTCAATTTTCAATTAGTACAATATAAAGATTGATAATTTAAGACTTTAATTGAGAATGAATTAAAGAAAGATCAGGGTTTTCTTTCTCTGCATGTAAATTTCTTGCTTGACATTATAATGGAATCCATATCCATGTGGAGAACCATATATATATATATATATATATATATATATGATTTAGCTAACGAGTACCTAAGCCTAATCGTTAAGAAGAGTCTTAGATGTGAGTTTGTTGAAAAAATATGGATAATTTTAAAAAAAATATTGAAAATTATGTGGTGGTGTAATTATTATAATTGTGTATATTCACATGATAAATTAAATGTCATTTAGGGGTGCTAAAGGTGGCCACTAACATCAGTTAGAAAAAAGAAATCTTTTTTTTTTGCATTTCTATTTGCAAATAATTTTTTAATTACTTTATTGAATTCAACTCATCCGCAGTAGCCGTCTGAACCCCTACCCAGGTGGTCACTTTATAGGTTTGATTTCCTAGGAGTCACTTACAAATTGTGAATTACTAGCAGTATTATGATTGCTAACTTTTTCTGATACAGACAGCAATAAATGTTAAGATTCTTTTCCTTATTATATAACTTGATATGTATCTGGTGCTAAAATAATGTACAATTTAAAACATTTAAAAGACAAATTCAGTTCTTTGAAAAAGTTTATCAACTCAATGGATTTTCTTAAATATTTTCAAACTATTTAATCTATTTTCCATCTTTTTTTATATTTTTTTTAATCTAAAATTGGGTGGAGATTTTCTTCTACTTGTTTTATATCGATGGAATTTCTCATACAATTTTCAGTTATGTGTTATTTTGTAATTAAAAAATTTGTGCTTTATATGATGGAAGAATACTAGGCTTGGGCAACAACATGTATTTGCTTGGGCATCTTAGAAGTAGCGCTCTCGTTGAATATAAAATTCAGCCGTACCATCTCCAAATACAAATATGTGCCCATAAAAAGAGATAAATAAGACCAACTTAAAGGACGAAATGGCAACATAGGATCACATAGAAACAAATATTGAGGAATAAAGAAATCATTACTATTTTCCTTTTAGGGGTTTTTGCAATATAATTGTATAACTGATGGTGACACATGCCACATCCCATTGTATTGTCAAAATAAATATTGACTTAGTTTTAGCTATATATTTTTTTAATCATGGTTTTAATGATTTGGCCAACCATCATTAAAAATAGCGATTTTTTTTTTGTAAGGAAAAGGTTATGTAAATTTGGTTTCACGCACTACCACGAATCAGAACATATTTCTAGAATTATAAGTCCTCATAAGAGTGATCTAACGATAAGCGGGCTCTTAAAGACTCTTGAGGTCCTGAATTCGAATCTTATCCTGAATTTAAACTCCCGTGAGTTGCTCGGGATCGCTGCGTTGGATCGTGGCGCACTCCTCCGATTTCGTGTGTCGGCTTGGATTCTAAGAATTCGAATCGGGCATGTTCTGAGTTTAAAAAAAAAAATCATAAGTTATTTATAAAAATTTTTACAGGTCATTATACAATCCTCGCATCAATCAATTCAAACTAGCATTGAATTCGAGTGAAGCTAGTCATCTAGATGGTATTTGCTATATAATGGTTATAGTGCTTTATCGGAAAGGTCCCAATTAAAGTTCTGGAATTGTTGAAGTCTCAAAATGTCCAAATGATTCGTATGAATCAATTAAATTAAAACTAGCGTTGAATTCGGGTGAAGCTACTCATCTAGATAGTAGTTGCCAGATGATGGTTATAGTACTTCGTCAGAATGGTCCAATTAAAGTTCTGGAAATGTTGAACAGCTGAGGTAAAGACATTTGACCGTGTCCAAATGGTTTGACTTAGAATTGGACGCTTTGGTTGGAGGTCTTGTTGTCTGTTGCCTGTTGGCAGTTGGCACGCAAGCTATTGTACAATTTATATGCATTGCAAGTCAAAATGACTCCCAGTGAGAGGAACCTGAAATTTAATCATAATTACACGAACCAGTTTGTCTCTCATGTTTTCAGAAGCTTGTCGACATTTTTAAGTTGTATTCATCTCAGTCTTCAAAATTTTATATCAATAACTTTAGGATTAATTTTTTATACACCGACAATTATACATTAATAATGTAATGATTTTTTTATACTAAGGAGCGCAATTGTTAGAGCACAGAAGAATGACGAGTAATGATTTCAGCAAGGGCTGTCAGACGGACTACTATAGTGAGTCTAAAGAGGCTTGTGCTAGAGATTAACAGGTATACAGATCTTATTAGACTAAAGAGATGTTTTGACACTATTCTTAAAATTTTTTCATTGTAAATGGAAGTTGAACCCATCGACAGTCCAAGGAGGGACTTAAGTCCCTTCCTTGCTGGCCAACTAGAGCGAGTCTGGAGAAAGGAGTACGCAAAGGAGCAGGGGCAGTTATTTGGTGTATATAGTTTTGGCTGAATTCATATACATGACTAGGACATTATCCCACACCGTTTTTTTTTTCCCGAAAAAGATGACACACCGTTGAAATCATATGAATGCCATTGTGTAACAAAATTATATTTTACCATGAAATATATACATTAAAACTTATTAAGTAAAACTTTTGATAATATTCAAAACTCTAAATATTGTAAAAGCTGAGAAAGAGTTATGGCACACAAAACATGCTGCTAATTCACAATATACACTATTGCCAAGATTACTCTTGTTTGTAGACTTCGTATTAAAAAAAGGGAAAAAAAAGTTAATCTGATCATAGAATCGACACCTAAATAGTTTTACATGAGCTCTAGTAGATTAATGTGACTGGGAAAAAAAATTCTCATGAGTACCAACTACGGCGGTCCATTTTGCATCTTCTTTTCATGGTTTTCCGTTTTCTTACCAAAACTTTAAACCAAAAGAGCATAGATACCGCAAGTTGCAACCTTAGTTCTTTGGTTGTGTTTCATATATTGAATAAATTTTGGAAAAATTCTATAGTTGTTTTTTAATACTATATCTATGTGTTTAAATTCACCATTAGATATATAAAACCCATTATCACCCTTTAGATGATATTCAGTGTTTAAGCCCCTGTTTGATAACTCAATTTAACATTTAAATTTAATGAATTCAGATCTTAACATATTCAGATCGTTTGATAATCCAAAATTGAACATCTCAATTAATTAAATGACACTGAAATTTTTAAGTAAAACTTGCTCTCAAAATTAAGTGATAAGTTATTCACTTATCCCTGAATGTGATATGCACTCAAATATATTAGATTTAATACTTAACAGTTCAATAACTTAATGGATTCAGACTTCAGATTTCAATTTTCAGTTTTATCAAATGCACCCTAAATCATTGAATGATGTGATAAGAGATAATTAGATTACGATCATGGGCATAGTACCCAAAAGGGACTATAGATTTTTTTTTCTTGAAATTTTGATATGCATGATCTTATTTTTATCGTTTCTTTTCTGATTTGAAATCTCATCCATCTAAGCACGATCATTTATTGAAATTTCAAAATAATAGTTAGTAAAAACCATATATTTCAAAGGTTTGGAACGTTATAGATGAATGTGTTTGTTCAGAAGTCAAAAACAAATTCCTTTGCACAAAAGGATAATTATATGAAAACTGTACTAGTTTGGGGTTGTAGTAGCTCATTAAAAAGTATTTTAGCCAATAGAATTTTTAATAAAAGCATTATTAAATGCTTAAATATGTTATTTGGATGATAAGTGCTTATCGTGTTGAACAATATATAATTTTAAAATTTTAAATATATTTATATCTTTATTCAGCTCATAATTTAAATAAGATGATTAAATTTCATGATTTATTTCTTATAACAAAAAAGTTATTCTAAAAGTACCAAATTTGAACTTTTATTAGACGTAATTTTAATCCTAAAGCTCTACCTCTGATTTAGGATGATAATTACCAAACATATCAAAAATGCTTTTATAACTTAAAAGTAGAAGTGTCAAAATGGGTGATTTGGGCGGGTTTGGGTTGGGTAAAATAGGTAATGGGTATAAGTGAGTCAATTCATTTATATCCATTTAATTAGATGGGTATAAATGGGTAAGTCAAAAAATGAATTAGATAACCCAATCACCCATTTATAACCCATTTATTTTAAATTTTTGTAAATTCATTTAAATTCATTTTTGCAAACTAAGTTATTAATTTATACTATAGGTGGCAAATCAACCCATTTAATTAAATTTACCCATACCCGTCCATGAATAGATGGGTATGGGTATTTTAAATTTTTTCATATGGGTATAAATAGGTTACCCAATAATACTCATTTATTAAATGAGTATTATTGGGTAACCCATCAAACCCAATTAACCCATTTAGAATTGTTTTCTCCCAAATCTTCTCTCTTCCCCGCCCATTTTTTTTTCAGATTTTTCATTTTCTTATGATGTTAACTACTTTTGTTTCATTATTATTATTATTTGTTGGTTTTATTTTATTATTTTATTTTCTCTTAATTTGTTAACTTACTCATTTTTTAGCATTACCAATTTATGATAAGTTTTAGCCTCTTTTCTTACATTTTCAAAATGAAATTTTAAATTTACATATGAAAAAAATATTAGGGGTTCAAAACTTTTGGATTAAGTTTTTATGTTAATTTTTATAGTACTTAATTTAAAATTTTATATTCTTATTATTCAATTATTAAATAGTATGTAATTTTGCGACATAGAGTACGGAAAGGAAAAAAATTGATAATTAGGCTTATTGAACATTATAAGTAAATATTTAAAACTAATGATGGGTGCAAAGAGTGGTATAAATTGATAACTTAGTTTGCAAAAATGAATTTAAATGAGTTTACAAAAGGTTAAAATAAATGGGTTTATAAATGGGTAATTGGGTTACCCAATTCATTTTTTGACTTACTCATTTATACCCATATAATTAAATGGGTATAAATGGGTTGACTCACTTATACCCATTACCCATTTTACCCAACCCAAACCCGCCCAAATCACCCATTTTGACACATCTAATTTATACCATCCTTTGCACCCATCATTAGTTTTAAATATTAATTAAATGGGTATAAATGGGTTGACTCACTTATACCCATTACCTATTTTACCCAACCCCAACCCGCCCAAGTCACCCATTTTTACACATCTAATTTATACCATCCTTTTGCACCCATCATTAGTTTTAAATATTTATTTGTAATGTTCAATAAACCTAATTATCAATTTTTTTCCCATATGTACTCTATGTCGCAAAATTACATACCATTTAATAATTAAACGATAAGAATAAAAAAATTTGAACTAAATACTATAAAAGTTAATATAAAAACTTAATCAAAAAATTTTGAACCTCTAGCATTTTTTTATGTGTAAATTTAAAATTTTATTTTGAAAAAATAAGAAAAGAGACTAAAACTTGTCATAAATTGGTAATGGTGAAAAATGAGCAAGTTAATGGGTGGGGGAAGTGAGGAAGTTTGGAGGAAGAAAATTATAAATGGATTAATTGGGTTTGATGGGTTATCCAATAATACCAATTTATTAAATGGGTATTATTGGGTAACCCATTTATACCCATATGTAAAAATTTAACATACCCATACCCATCTATTCATGGGCGGGTATGGGTAAATTTAGTTAGATGGATTTGTTTGACAGCTATACTTAAAAGTATAAAAGTACTTTTTCAACGAAAAACACTGTACTCCCAAATGAGCCCTTAAAAGTACGTGCTATGATATGCCAAAAAAAAGAAAAAAGATTGAGAGCATTAAATCACATGCATAGGCTCTCGATGGCAAGTGATATACGTTTACAATGCACCTAGTGGCTGTTAAAATGTCAGATTGAATCAAGTAATGATTGTCTAAGAAACAAAAATGAGCATATTTGGAAGAATATTGAAGTACTTTTATGATGAATATGGCTACATTAATAATGCACTTAATCAGTTTATTCTTATCTCTATCAACTGGTTTCTCTTCAACAAGTTTTTGGTTCATGCATGCCAGCATAAATGGAGGACGAAATTATAATTGGAAAATTATTCTAGGCCTTAATTTATGCTACATCAAATTATTGGAAAAGGATAAATATTACCTCTAACATAAATGCTTTCTAAAGAATGTGCTCCACTCTATCAAGACAAATCGTTGTATACAGGGTATATGTTGGATAAATCTTTTACTTACCATGCTTTTACTTTTGTCTTCATTTCCTCGTCATTCTGGATGGTGCTTGGTAATTGTGGAAATGGTCATACATGCTCAGTATTGCTTTGGAAAAAAAAATTAATTAACATTTCCTAGGGATTATTATTAGGATTATTACATTGCTTCTGGTCCATTCTTGCTTTTGTAGCCACTAATTACCGTCAAGTAACTTTGCCAATACACTAATTGTGGTTAGCGAAAACTTGTGTTAGACTATTTGTCAGTGAGGTAGTTAGATTTTTGGCACATAGTCCCCACACAAGTGGTGCTTGTTTTCTACATACCATCTAAAATAATTAAATATTGCACAATTAACATAAGTTGGTAAGCAATAATTCTCTAATTCTTTACCAATCTTTAAACTTTGAAAAAGATTTACTCGTCTACCATTACCTCAAATAAGAAAAGAAGAGAAAATTTCAACCAATTAAAATCCTATGGGTCAAATGCAAACAAAACATTTTGTCTACCATAGTGCATGCCAAAATGGCCATCTTCATGGGGGCCAAATGCAAAATTTGGGGAAAAGATCCATTCAATCTTCCTTTGCTTCCTCAAAACTCAAACTAAGTAAGATCTCTCTCTTTCTCACTCCTTCTTGCTCGTGTTAATGTGTTTGGGTTGCAAAGCTTTTGGTTTTAACAAAAAAAACTCATATATTGAAGGCGTTTGAGTTGCGATACTTTTGGTGAAAAAAAAATACTTTTGGATGTTAAAAATACTTTTAAAATATTTGGTGAATATTATTCAATAAAATATAAGAGTGGAGTTTTTAGTGATAAATGTACTTTTAGTAAAGGGTCAAATTTGATATTGTATTTAAAAAAATAAAGTATTAAATTTAATAATTTTATCTTATGAACTAAATAAAAAGATAAATATATTTAAAAATTTTAAATTACATATTATTTAATATAATGAGTATTTATTAAATTAAGTATCGAAATAATATACTTAGCAGCACTTAAGTAATTAATAATAAGTACACTTAATAAAAATTTTATTAGATAAAATATTTTTCAATATGCTGCTGCAATCCCAAGCGGATTCCAAACGGCCGTGACACAGTGGCACTACTCAACATATATATAAGTCAAACGGCGGAAGAGTACACTCAAACTAAGTATCCATCAAAATTCAGGATAGCTTCAAACAAACGACCCAGTCTTCTCATAGCAACCGCCCAAAAGTCTCCACACTTTCTGTGGCAATTTATTCTTGTTATAGTTATATACTGCTCGTAAACGCGCCTACTTTATTGTTAAAGTTGTTGGCTTTTTGTTAAAAAGTGATCAACAATTTTGTTGTTCTTGTTTTGTTAAAGAAAGCAAAAAAATCCCGGTTGGGAAAAAAGCAAGAATTAGTGGTTTTGATTGAGTAATTGATGATGGATTACTATCAGCTTGCTAGTTCCAGTTCTTATCAAGAATCCATTTTGGCCCTCGAAGCAGATATTCGCCATGCCAATGCCTTGTGAGTTTTCTTTCTGTCATCATTATGGTGTGTGATGTTGGAAATATCAAGCCGGTTTTAATTGTTTATGGTGCTTTAGTGTATTTACTGAACTTGGGCTGTTTTGATTGACTTGCAGAAGGTGAAATTAGTCTGATCAAAGTCCCCTTGTTTTCCTGTATTGGATTCCTGAACCAACCCCTGTCAATGCTTTTATTTTTTATTTTTCATTTTTTTTGGTTGGTCAATTTTCTGTATACATTTTTGTGCAAGTTTTTTTCTTTAAGAAATTAACTTAATCCGATTCCAAGTGCCTTTCTTTGTTTTCTTTTCTTTTCGTATCAGCTTCATTAAGATAGTAGTATTTCAGTTTGTCTGTTCTAATGTTTTTCTTTAGTTTTGGTTAATTCTTTGTTAGTTTTGTTCATGCATATATGACTTGAGTAAAAAGTTCGAGGATAATTGTATCTCACTGTTTTATTACTAGGATTTTCCTCCACTCCTTTCAAGCTTTTATTAGCATTGAATGAACTTATTGATATATGATCCTTCATTTGACTCTGATTTTTTTTTTTTTTGTGGGGGATTGGGGGGAGGGTTCAGGGGAATGGGGTGGATTTTTATTCCTGAATTTTTTTTAAAGTGACTGTATTGTATTAGATTAATTGGGAATCTTCCATAAAGTTGACAAACTAGACACCCCTTGTTCACATCTGTATCCCTGTGTGCTGTCGTTTACACTTGTTTACTGACTGTGGTAATTGTCAAAATTGTGATTCTCATTTTCTTTTTTGAAATTCAAAGTTACTTAACGCAGTTTTGAATCATGACTGAATTTTGGGTAGTTTTGCTTGGATAAAGGAAATTAAGTGGAGTTACATTTCAATTTCAGGGCGGCTTCCATTTCAAGAACAAGCAATAATGCTTGTTTGCACATGAGATTAGTCTACAATAACTTGGCACCTTTATTTCTGTTTCTGCTGCAATGGATAGATTTCTCATGCACATGCATGCTTCCAAGCTATTTGAATCTCTTCCACATCGTTGTATATGAGGTCTGTTATTCATATCCTTGCTCACGCATTCTCCATTGGCGCTTTTCCCTTTTGCTAAATATGCTTGCAAGCTAGATATTGTACTGTACAAGCTTGGTATTGTGTTGTTTCCATTCACAGGAATAAGTGTGTCTTAATGTTGGTTATTTACATGGTTTTCAGGTTACCTCTGATGGTAAGCAGATGTTTGCCTCACATGGAAGGAGAGCAACTGTTAGAGAATTTTATGGTATGTGGATTATTAGTTGTTGTTGAAGTGTAGAGCTACTTAGTTTTCGCAGTCTAGCATTTTTTTTTTCTGGGAAACGATAGGTGATTTTTTTTTTGCAGTCTAGCATATGAAGTTGAACAATTTTAAGTCTTCCTGTTTTTGGTTGAGAATTAATAATGAAAATCTAGAGTTAGGTGTAGCAACAATGTTTTACTAGCTAACCAGAGAAATAATCTGATGCATATCATAGAAAGTTTTTTCACCTTTTGTTGTCCTGTTTCTGCAAGACTTCTGGATTTATATTTCTCATTGAAAAAAAAATTGCAGCTGTTATATTACCATCACTACAGTGCCTTGGTGACAACTCGCCTGAGATACTTAGTGATAAAGACAAAGGTCAGAGCTTAAAGGTGATCGTAAGAAACAAAATTGGAGGAAGTAACAAGCAAGTTGATGGTGATTTGGAGAGAGAAGATGAATGTGGGATCTGCTTGGAACCCTGCACCAGCATGGTTTTGCCTAACTGCTGCCATGCAATGTGCATCAATTGCTACCGTGACTGGTGAGTATGACAACTTCCTTGATTTGTTTTGTTTCAGAAGGCTTGCTTTTTTCTTTCACATGGAAGAATACTTGTTTTTACGTCCTATCATTATGTCCTTTACAGGAACCTGAGATCAGCATCATGCCCATTTTGCCGAGGTAGCCTGAAGAGAGTAAACTCAGGGGACTTATGGGTTCTCACCTGTGAAAAGGAAGTAGCTGATAAGGACGCTCTTCTGAGAGAGGAGACATTGCGTTTTTACCACTATATAAACAGTCTTCCTAAGGATACTCCTGATGCTCTATTCTTGGTTTACTATGAGTACTTAATTTGATACCGACATAAGGTAGAGGAATATCTCAGTAGCCAACTAACCTGTGTATAAGTTTTTGTTACTCTTATTCCCCATTTTTTCCCATTTACCTCTCCAATTCTGAGAGCAAAAATCTATCTGTGCAGAATAATGTATTTCCTAATTGTCTAATTTAGCCTGGAGATATATGAAAAATCACAATTTCTTCGCCTTGTCTAGTCATTTGGTTTTGGAATTATCATCTCTTGGGTTCTGAAGACTAAAGGTTGGGTTCTAATGCTTGTGTTCGCCTTGTTAATGCTTGTGTTTAGGGAATGTGTAACCAATGGTGAGAGACCTCCCCTTTTGCTCTAAGAACTGGTTTCATTCTCACCAGCTCAATCCCCTATTTCCTTTTCCCTATGATATAGAAAGAAACAGAAAATATTTCAGCACTAATCAGCTTGGAGATTCTACTAGCAGCATACCTTATTATCGCAGAGGTGTGGTGTGTGCATGGAGTAGTGCATGTGCCATAGCAGCATAGCAGCTATGGAATCAGATGCAGTTTCCCCCTTTTTTTTTTTGCTTCTCATAGTTTTAGACACTTCATAAAAGATTAGAAAGAAGTTCCTTTTACTTCAGAAGCTTATTAGATATTTCAAAAGCTTTTTGGAGAGATGCATTATATCCGAAGCAAAGCTGTATATAATCGAAGATGCATAGTACAAGATAAATAGCATGAAAATAAAACCCCTTGTTCCCTGTGTTTGTGTTGCATGAGAATCACAGTAGAGGTCTTGAAGCTCATGAACATCCAAAACTTTTGGAATCAGGAAACTTTGCTGAATTAAGTGAAACATGTTTAGCAAGAAGAGCAAGATGGGACAGACCAATTTGTGAGACGATGATAATTTAATCAATTACCCCTTTGTGTTTTGCAATTGTTAATCATTTAATTAGGAAGATGAACAGTAAGATATCTATTCATTGCATGCTTTTTTATTTGGACAAAAAAGAAACAAAGCAATTCTTGGTTGGCCTTAGAACAGTTTCATACTCAAGTGATTAAAAGACATGAAACCTAATACAAGAAAGAACTTTCGGATTTTGTATCAACGGACTACGAGAAACACAAGCGACCATTGCCCAATTGCTGATCCCACATATCTTATTTATCATTTTTGTAGACATGCAAAACAAGCGTAGACAAAACTTATGCATAAATCTTCTCAAAGTGCCCTAAAAAATGTTTAGGCTCTGATCTTCCCATCATAACTAGTCTTTTGTTATCCATCGAGTGATACACTTGATAAATTCCATTGCTTTTATCGGTTTCAATTGATAAATTAAGGCTCCGTTTGGATTAGCTGTTTTTGATAGTATTTTTGAAAAATTTTGCTATAGCAGAGTTTTTAGAATATATTTTGGAATATTTTTTATAAAATATTTTGGGATATTTAAGAGTAGAAAAGTTTCTAGAATATATTTTGAGATATTTTTTAAAATTTTTAAAAAATTTAAACTAATTTTTAAATTACCTTTTAGAGTACTTTTTAAAATTTTTTATTGTATTTGAAAAACTAGTTTTTGAAAAACACCCAAAAAACAAGGATCCAAATAGAGTGAAGGAATCAGAGAACAATCACAGCTTGGATTGTAGAGAACGATTAAAGATGGGAGACGGAAAATTTTGAAATCAGATGGCGGGAATTGAACTTGGGGAACAGAATTCAACAAGCAAAAAAAAATTATTATTCTTTTTTTTTTGCATGTTACTAATTTAGTGTCTGTATTAATTTTTGAGAAAATGATAGTGAAGATGTGATTAACAAAAATGGAAGTGTAAATAATATATTTTTCTAATTATTTTGGTGTTTACTTTTGTTACGTTAATCACTACATTGCACCGTGCATAAATTATTATGGAGTCTCGGAGCCATAAATTATTATGCTTCAGGCCCAAATCCATGTCAGGAAGTAAGGTGACGCGACGCCGTTCCGGATAACGTTGACGGCAGTTCACTTAGTGCAGCTGCTAGGCGTTCAAAAACGATGACAATCGTTGACTAACAGTCAATTCTGATTCTAATTTTTTAAATTCCCCCCCTTATTAATACTAGTACTATAAATTAGGAATAATTAAAATAAAAAAAGATAGAGAAGAAGAGGGAAAGAAAATAAATCAGGGGAAGTCAAAACCCTCTCCCTAAACCCTCCTCAAATTTTTCCCTCCTCTTCTCTTCTATCAGATCCTTTCTTTTCTTTTCTTTTCCATTCCTTTATTCTTCTATGAATTAGGTTGAGAACCCAAAAAATTTCCAGTAATTTTATTGACTGGATAAGAATTTGGGATACTGGGATTTCTATCTTCTTCTCTTCTTCTTCTTTTTTTTTTTTTTTTTGCCTCCTTTTCTCCTTTGTGTTGAAGGTTGAAGAGGATTAAAAAAATGGCGTGGAGGAATGAGATTGTGATGCGTGACGTGTTTAATGCTGGGCTTGCCATCAGCAACTGTATAAGCAGAGATGTTGGCTCTCAGCTTGACCTGGAAGAAGCTCTGGAAGCTTCTAGATATGCTAGTCATCCGTATACTGCTCAACCCAGAGAGGTATTTTTACTACCATCTTTATCAGTTCTATAATTCTTTTTCTTTTTTGAATTGGTTGCTTTATTTCAGGTTAGCCCACAAAAATGGTTTCTTGTGTTCTTTTTTTTTTTTTGGGGAGGGGGGGGGGATTGGGGGAGTGGTGTAAATTGTTAGGCATTTTTCCCTCAAAGGAATATTGCAAAGGAAAGTAAAAAAGATGGTTATTTGGCATAGAATGTTGGATAGGCTGCGTTATATAGTAGTTGAAGTTGTGGGCTTTTTCATGTTCTTCTTGGTGCATGGTACATGAGGAGCCAAGTATTTGTGTGTTCAGAAAATTCAAGGTAAAGAAGACTGTGAATTTGGATTTCGGGTATTCTGGAATGTATATGGTGTCCAGGTAATTTACTAGTTAAATGCTAGGAAAGCAAAGCAAAAACATTTAACTTTTGGTTTTTGACAGTGAATCTAGTGAACATGTATATTTTGCAAGTAATTGGTAACTTTTGTTCTTTATATGTTTCTTTGATGAGTTATTATTTGAATTCTTGTTGGTGGTGGGTGAATTTAATTTTTGTGGAATTT
Source organism: Coffea humblotiana (assembly GCA_023065735.1). Lineage (NCBI taxonomy): Eukaryota > Viridiplantae > Streptophyta > Magnoliopsida > Gentianales > Rubiaceae > Coffea > Coffea humblotiana. The sequence goes on from CM041211.1 coordinate 8,322,891, forward strand.
AAAGGTGGATGGGACTTGAACTTATTATGGTTTCTGGAAAAAGCTTACTAGATATTGAAGAGCTTTACTGGTAAAAAAAATTGGAGTTGTAAAGGTTAGTTTAATGTGAAAGAAGTTGTTGAGAGACAACTGCTTGGAGAGCTTGCTGAAATTGGTGCAAAAGTAGCTTAATTGAGTTTCCACACACGACAAATTCAATTGATGTAGGAGAATGACCTTCATTTCTCTGCTCGTCTGTTTTGGGCTTTTTTTACTACTCCTCTTTAGAGCCTCAATGTGGGAAAATTATCGATTCTTTAAAAGTACTTCTGAAGAAAAAATCCCATCATACTTAAATTATTGATGACATTAAGTGCTGTTGGTTTCTTTAAGTGAGCAAGGGAACTATTCGAGAATGCTCGTGTACTACTCTTAAGAATACAAGTAGGTCACCTGCTATTCCGGTGTTGAAAATTTTCTTCCGAAATGTATTGTCATGGTTTTAGAGCATAAGATCTGGAAAGCCAAGGCATAGCATTCCACCTTTTCTTTTTTGGCTAGAGAAGCAGTACAAGGGATGCTTGTGTAGCTTGGAAGTCAAGGGAAGGCAAGATGCAAACTCTTGTTGCATCGTCAAGTACTGGACCTATACACCTGTGAGACTGCTATTTACCAAGTCTGGATTGATATGCTGAAAAGTATGATGCAATGAGCCTGACTTTGAGCATAAACAGCCTATCAATTTGGTGTATTATAGTGAAGCAGCCATTTATATAGCTTTGAATCTGGTCTTACGTCATAGCACAAAGCATTTTGAAGTTGATTGTCATTTTGTTCAAGAGAAATTGCTAGAAAAAGTGATGAGGACATCTCATTTAAGTTCTTTAAATCAATCAGCTGATTTGTGTACTTAAGGTTCAGGTTTCAAAGAGTGAAATTCATTTGTAATACTTTAGGAGGAATTTTAAGAGAATAATTGAGGTTATTATTGTAAATTACACTCGTGTACTACTTCAACTAATACAAGTAAGTTATCCAGCACATATGTCTGGTTGGACAACTCTGTCCCAAATCTGCAGTTAATCATCTTGCATTCATCTTTTATGCATGTGAGTATTTTGAAGCTTTAGGTGGATCTGACTGCAGCAGAAATTGGGATAGGATGTTCTTATTGTGATTTGTATTGCTTAAGCTTGCACTATTTCATTTTTTTTATGTTGTTTATTATGTACCTTTGTCTATTTTGTCATTCATCATTTGGAGAAGCATCAAATTGGTGTGCATCCTGTTGCAGTGGCCCCCTTTAGTTGAAGTTGTGGATACTTGGGAGTTGCCTCCTGTCGTCATTGAAAGATACAATGCATCTGGCGGAGAGGGAACAGCTTTATGTGGAATATTTCCAGACATACGCAGAGCATGGGCATCGGTGGATAACACGTTATTTATCTGGCGGTTTGACAAGTGGTTAGTGTTTTGCATTTGCTTGACACCTGGACAAGTGTTTTAATTTTATGCAGTTTTACTGATTGGGTCTCTGATTTTTTGATATGGTTACTAGGGCTTTTATGTGCTCTGAACAAATTTGGTTTATCCAGTTAATTACTTCAAAGATATTATTCAGTTTGTTGGGTTTAGCATCAAGTATTACTTGTTAGCATAAGCTTTCCAAATAAATTTCTAGAAATCCTACATTTTGCAATTGGTTGAGGTTGCAAGGCTTTTGTTTTCTCTTCGATGAACTTTGGTTTTTTGAAGTTGCTGATTCATATTTACTTTTGTAAGGTAGATGCTTGGATTCAACTTACACACCATTGTTGCATGAACACGCAAATGACATTTTCTTTTAAGCTTGTGATGCATTTTTTTGGTATTTCTTCCTAGATATGCATGTATCAATTTGCATATAGATGAGATTCCCACGTGCAAAGGTGTTGGGTAGGTTTTACCTTTGTTCAACTGATACTTTAAATGGAAGGTGCTACAGTTGGGTATTGTTTTAGTGTTAGGAAAGAGGACATCATTTGCTCAAGAGCATGGTTCCAAGTTGCTGTTTCCGTGCTCTGGATAGCTAGGAATTGAGTGGTGATCCCCCAGTTTCTTTATGTTTCATCCAAGATTCCTTCCCCAACAAAATGATAGAAGCCCTCTAAATCACTTATGCTGTGCATCCTGGTGATACACAGGTTGCAATGCAATGCTTCGGCTGTATTCTGCTATTTTTTACTATTGTCCAAAAGTCCAGTTTTAAAAGCATTCTTTTGTGCTCACATTTTTGAAATCTTTGCCTTTCTTTGTTGTCTATTTCCTTGATTGTAAATCCTTCTCATCCAATCATTCATTACTCTAAACTTTTTGGTCCATTCATGCAAGCGCCTCAAGTCCAATTTGTCTGAGTAAGGTTAGAAGGTAATGCATGGCTCCTCTTGATCCAACATCAACAAATACCAGCAAGAAAGTTTGCACTCTGCTCTCTTCTCTTTGTCAGTCATGATCATCATCATATTCTACGTGTTTTTTTCCTGCTGACTAGCCACAGTGACCTCTGTTGCATGCTTATTCTTGTTTCTATCTTTGTTTTTCTTTTTCTAGAAGTTCTCTTGTGGTGGGATGAGTCTACATTTATGCAGGTTGTTTGTACACCGGATTCAGATATTGTGCTGTTCCCAATTGCCCAAGGCAACTGATCGTAGCTTTTCTTAGGCTAAAAGCTGCATGAGGTGTTCTTGTTTGCTATTGACTTCTGCTTTCTTACTTACTTAGGAAAAAGATGATTCTCAACAGTTGTCCTGGAGGTGCTTTTATAAATAGCTTTTAGTTTTTCTCAAACGTTAAAAACAAAGGCTTGAGTTCAGTTTTTTCCACATATCTTTAAATAACTACTTTTCTATAATCAGTTTTACAAAAGCAAAAGCAAGACAGAACTGGCTTGTTGAATTATTTGATTTTTGTTTAGGTAGTATTGCTTGATTTCTTATTCTCTGTGTGTTGGTGGCTCAGTGAATAAATTATGATTGTTTTTGCTACTCTTGCTGCTTTTCTTATTTCCTGTTAATTGCCATCTCTGAAATGTATAAACTTCAAAGCTTCAGCCATTCTGTTTGATAATTTCTATTCCTCACAAACTTATCATTTATTGCATCATGTGCTTATAGCTGTTGCCTAGGGGATTCTTTGTGGTTGATTTGCCTAATGCCGTCAAATACTGGAGCTTGCCTTGATTTCTGGCAGTTTAAAAGTTTTCAAGATCCAGAAAAATTGTTAAGCACCCTAAAGAAAAAGTTAAAAAAAAGCCCTTTAGATTTGTGATGTAATCTTCTGACTTGTAAGGGGTAAAAGGTGGGTACTTGTTTTTCCAAGCAAACCTTCCTTAGTAGAAATTTCAATTGGCATTAATCATTTGATTTTTACAATTTAGAGTCCCATCAGTTTTATCTGTTTGGTATTCCTGCTAACTTTACAAATTGAATAGTCTCAGAATGAAGTCAATCATCTGATTTTCACCTTATATAGTACTTCTTTTTGTATTAGTCCATTCATTTTGTGGTGGAAACTGGAAAATAAGGAATTTCCTTGCTTATATTTCTTTGACATAGTATTTTCTTCTCTCTGAGCTTTTTGTTTGCATAAAACTTGATGGTCATGATTTATTTGAGCTCAATTTGATTGCACAAGATCTCCAAACAGGTGTAGCAATGAGGTGATATTGGGCAACTATTAAACTATTGGTTTTACATTATCATCTTTTCCTTTTGCTGGTTATTCTTGCTGTCTGTTAACTTTGTTGAGTTGAATATTTCTCCTGTTCTACACAGGGATGGACAATGTCCTGAATATAGTGTGGATGAACAAGCCATTTGTGCTGTTGGCTTAGCTAAAGCCAAGCCTGGCATTTTTGTTGAGGCCATCCAATATCTCCTCATATTGGCCACTCCTGCTGAGGTAGCTATTTTTCCTTCTATTTTCTGTTGTATGGGTTAAGTAGCTGTAAAGCAAATTCTTATACTATCAATGATTTTGCTCTGTGTCATAATTAAGTCTTCATCTTTCCTTACTTGTTATGGTCATGTGGTTCTCTCATTCAACCTTGCCTTCTCCTACAATCAGTTGATCCTTTTAGGTGTTTGTTGTTCTGGGAGGGGTGATGGCAGTGATCCATATGCTGAGGTTGTGCTTCAGCCGTTGCATGAGTATAGAATTCCATCTGATGGAGTGACGATGACATGTATTACTTGCACTGATTGGGGTCGAATTTTTCTTCTGGTCGTGATGGCCATGTTTATGAGATGCAATATACCACTGGTTCCGGTTGGCAGAAACGTTGTCGTAAAGTTTGTGTAACTGCAGGTTTGGGAAGTGTCATTTCAAGGTAGTGTTTTCGTATTCTTTATTTGCTATTTTGTTGTTTATTATAGTTGTTATGCTTTGTCGCATTGGTTTCTGGGCTTTGATATGCCTTAAAACAATTATTTTCTACTCAAAACTGAAGTTAGCTTATTATGATTAAAACTTTTGATGATCATCAACCCTTTCTTTAGCACCCAGCTGATTTTTGTATCTGCTATGTTTTGATCTTCATGTGTTATCGTCTAGTATTAATATGATTGTATGATTTATGGCTGCTTCGATGTTCTGCAGATGGGTTGTGCCAAATGTGTTTAAATTTGCAGCTGTTGATCCTATTGTTGAAATGGTTGCCGATAATGAGAGACATATACTCTATGGAAGGACTGAACAGATGAAAATCCAAGTTTTCTCACTGGGCCCAGGTGGGGATGGGCCACTTAAGAAGGTTGCAGAGGAGAGAAATTTGATCAGCCAGAAAGATCCATCCTATGGTGGCAGGCCGCCAACAGGGTCAAGGCTTCCTTCTCGATCAAATAAGACATCTATGGTTTCGATATCACCTTTGTCTATCTTAGAATCAAAGTCGCTTCATCTGGTTGCTGTTTTATCAGATGGAAGAAGGATGTACCTTACTACTGCGCCATCAGGTGGAAATAGCGGTTCTCTTGGAGGTTTGGGTGGTCTTGGAAGCAATCTTCAGAGACCAAGTTGTTTAAAAGTAGTTGCAACTAGGCCTTCTCCTCCTCTGGGTGTGGGTAGTGGTCTTGCGTTTGGAGCCATGGCCCTCTCTGGTAGATCTCAGAATGAAGATCTATCACTTAAGATAGAATCAGGTCATTATTCTGCTGGAGCTCTTGTTCTTTCTGATTCATCGCCATCAACTAGTTCTTCTCTTCTAATTGTCAACAGGGATTCAAGCACACAAGCTTCATCCACTGGTTTGGTAGCTGGTGTTCGGAGCACTCGTGCACTAAGGGAGTTGGTCTCATCCCTTCCTATTGAAGGTAGAATGCTTTTTGTGGCAGACGTACTACCTCATCCAGATACAGCTGCCATTGTGCAGTCTTTATATTTACAACTAGAATTCTGTGGATTTGATGGTACGTGGGAATCCTCTGAAAAGGCATCTCGAAAGCTCTGGGCGAGAGGTGACCTTTCAACCCAACATATACTGCCAAGAAGGAGAATTGTTGTTTTCAGTACCATGGGCATGATGGAAATAGTATTTAACAGACCCGTTGACATCCTGAGAAGGTTGTTGGAGTCAAGCTCACCAAGATCACTGTTGGAGGACTTCTTCAACCGTTATGGAGCTGGGGAGGCATCTGCAATGTGTTTAATGCTGGCTGCCAGAATAGTCTGTTCTGAAACCCTCATAAGCAATATCGTTGCTGAAAAAGCAGCTGAAGCTTTTGAGGACCCAAGACTAGTTGGAATACCCCAGTTAGAAGGCAGTGGTGCATTGTCAAATACACGAACTCCAGCTGGGGGTTTTAGCATGGGACAGGTTGTTCAAGAAGCTGAGCCTGTATTTTCAGGTGCTTATGAAGGGTTGTGCCTGTGTTCATCAAGGTTACTTTTACCATTGTGGGAGCTCCCAGTATTTATTGCAAAAAGTGGCACAAGTTCTTCAGACATGGTTGTAATATGCAGACTCCCTGTTGGGGCAATGCAAGTTCTTGAAGATAAAATCCGCTCTATCGAGAAGTTTTAAGTTCACGAAGGAATCAGAGAAGAGGGCTTTATGGTTCTGTTGCTGGTCTGGGGGATGTGACTGGTTTCAATTCTGATGGGGACTGGCTCAGATATGGGTGTGGGTGATAGAAGTATGGTTCGAAATTTATTTGGTTCTTATTCTCGTAATGTTGAAACCAGTGAAGGTGGATCATCAGCTAAAAGGCAGCGACTTCCTTATACTTCTGCAGAACTAGCTGCCATGGAGGTATGTCGGAGTTCAGGAGTAGCGCTTCATTCTCTTGTTTTTACACCGTAAATGCCTTAAAAATTAACTGGACTTTGGTTCAGGTGAGATCGATGGAATGTATCAGACAGTTGCTGCTCAGATGCAGTGAAGCCCTCTTTCTTCTCCAACTTCTTTCACAGCATCATGTAACGCGCCTGATTAGTAATTTTGATGCAAATACTAGGCAATCTGTAGTTCAGTTAACATTTCATCAACTAGTTTGCGAGGAAGAGGGTGACAAACTCGCTACAAGGCTTATAGCGTCTCTGATGGAGGTAATACTTTGAGATAATTCTTCCTTGAAGCCTGACATTGATCATAGAGATTATATTCAAATACATATTTATATGCTTTGATTGGAGTATGGTGCTTTCTCGGCCTGGAAAGAATCTCTCTCTTATGTTAACTTTTATTTATGTGTCCAGTATTACACTGGTCCTGATGGCAGGGGTACAGTTGATGATATTAGTGGCAGACTGCGGGATGGTTGTCCAAGCTATTTCAAAGAGTCTGATTATAAATTCTTTCTTGCTGTTGAATGTCTTGAGAGAGCTGCGGCTACTTTTGATGCAGAGGAGAGGGAAAACCTGGCTAGAGAGGCCTTCAATTACCTGAGCAAAGTTCCAGAGTCTGCAGACCTACGTACTGTGTGCAAGCGTTTTGAAGATTTGAGGTATGTAATATTCAGATACGACATCCATGTTTGTTTGGCCAATTAATGGTTTCCTACTAATTTCAAAAGAAAATATCTTGTTCGTTCTCAAAGTTGGCATAATAACCAAATGCAGGTATTATGAAGCTGTTGTTCGTTTACCTTTGCAAAAGGCACAGGCTTTGGATCCTGCTGGTGATGCTTTGAATGAGCAAAAAGATGTCAGGGATTTTGCACTCGCCCAACGTGAGCAGTGTTATGAAATTATTGCCAGTGCTTTGCGTGCCTTAAAAGGTGATAATTCACCAAAGGAATTTGGGTCTCCAATAAAACCTGTTGCTCAATCTGCACTTGATCAAGGCTCTCGTAAAAAGTATATATCCCAGATCGTCCAACTTGGTGTCCAGTCATCTGATAGAGTTTTTCACGAGTATCTATATCGGACATTGATTGATCTAGGCTTGGAAGATGAGTTGTTGGAATACGGAGGCCCTGATTTGGTGCCTTTTTTGCAAAGTGCTGGTCGTGAACCTTCACAAGAGGTTTCTTTGTTTTACTGTTTCTAAATTTTTGAGTTTGTTTAGATCATCTTTGAAATGATATATACTTCCATATCAATTTAAGTATGAGGATATAATCTTCTATTGTAAAGGTCCAGAACTTGCTCAGAATATTCAATTCTGTGTTGACGCTGATCTAATTAACATTTCGTGTAATTGTTTTCACCTAGGTTCATGCTGTTTCGGCGGTGACATCTTCTACTTCTCCACTTGGACAGTCAAGGTTGCCTATTGCACTTCATCAAGCGAAATATCTTGAGCTTCTGGCACGATATTATGTTTTGAAAAGACAGCATATTCTTGCTGCTCATGTGTTGGTAAGACTGGCTGAAAGACGCTCGACTGAGGGTGGATATGCTCCTACTCTGGAACAAAGGTCCTCTGTTCTCTTATTAAGAAATATTTGGTGCTTTCTTTTGTCCTTCAATGATGGCATGGCTCTCAAACTAAAAGATAAGGGGCTGGTTTTGTTTTTGAACCTTCATCCACTCCTGATTAGGTGTTATGCAGTCTTCAAAATCTAGACTAAGTAATTGTTAACTGATTGACATTCATGATTGAAACAATGAACTCCTATACAGAAGTTTTACTCATAGTAAATAAAAATAGAGAAAAGAAGTGATATAGATTAGTTAACTAATCATTGGATGTATTCCAGTCCTGAAGTATTAAGCAAGATAAATTGATTTGATTGCCTTCAGTTACAATGCACAACTGTTTCGGCTCTTATTAATTAACATTATCATTTGATGATGTGTATGGATACCTCATTCTCTTTCTTATGGATACCTCAATTTATGAGTTTATTTTGTTGATTAATTTATTTGACTGTCTGTTTTAATACCATGGTCTTTCTTCTCCCTTTCTTTTTCCTTTCTTCCTTATATCTATCCTGAACTGGATTTGTTCTTTGACTATTGACTTTGTGACAGATCAATGTTTTACACTGCTGAATTTCTTTGGGAAACAATGTTTCCCTGGATATGATATATGTAAAAGGGCTCTAGTGAAAGAATATATTCAGTTTGTGTTGAGAAAATGTTTCCTTTTGGTTTATCCCTAGGATTCAGTTTAAAGATTAAAGGTCAACCAGGAAATACTTTAGATGTAGACCATCCAAATTCATGCATCCTCCTGCACAGAGGACACTGCTTTTTGGCCCAAAGTTGTACTTTACATACAACCAGATGAGTGCAGGGAAGCAATTGCGTTTAGTTTAATGTTGTTCATGGCTTATGTTTTCTATTCAATACCAATTGTTTTTCTTTGCTGCTGGCCTGACCTCACTTGTTTAGAACCCAAGTTTGTACATTGTAAATCTCATGTGTTAAATTTAATTTTCATGCTGTGGTGATTCATTTCTTCTTGAATGTCTCAATACCAGGCGTCAGTACCTGAGTAATGCCGTGCTTCAGGCAAAGAGTGCCACTGAAGCTGATAATACGAGTGTTTCAGCACGAGGCTCGCTTGACAATGGACTTCTGGATTTGCTTGAAGGAAAGCTTACTGTTATTCAGTTCCAAATCAAAATCAAAGAGGAACTAGAGGCTATGGCCTCTAGATTAGAGGCTTCTCCAAGCACAGTCAACTCCGTTTCAAATGACTCACAACAAGAACAGAGCACCTCCCCCAATGCCGATTTGATCCGCACTATATCAGAAAAGGCAAAAGAGTTGTCCTTGGATTTGAAGAGTATCACTCAGCTATATAATGATTATGCTGTTCCATTTGAACTCTGGGAGGTATATTGGACTAACCCTTTTTGCCCTCAACTTCCCCGCCCGCGCCCCAAAAAAAAAAAAACTATGATTCCACATGATGAAAGAGAGAACAAAAAGAGACTCTGTGGTGTTTGCTTTGTGACCTCATCATTCTATTTGTCTAAATAAATGTTCACTCCGTTGCTTATACATGCATGCAGACTCACACATGGTTAGCTGAAGATAAATATGTAACTAGAATTAGAGAGGTGGTTAAGTAGGAAGTGAGATGTTGCGAGATGGAAAATGGATGCTCATAATGGTACTTTTGAACAAATTAAGAAACACTCCATCAAGATCATTGTTACCATAACAACACTGGTTTTGAAATTGTGCTCAGGTAGCAGAATCCTTTTGCATCAATGTGAAAACTATATGGATGTTTTTGTTTGTCTCTTCATTAACTTTTCTGTGCTTTTGTTTTTGGGGGGGGGTATCCATTATATTCTTTTGACGTTACTGAGTGAAAATAAGAACCATTCTCATTTTTATTCTCGGTGAACACAAAGGAATGGCTTTAAGGGCAAACAAATATTTAGCTCATTTTTTTGGTGTGGAAAGTTGTACAGCAGCTACAGTCCATAAAATCCTAGTCGTGTCCCTAGTCTTGTTTTGCATCTTTGAGTTAGTCCCAGTTGAAGTGGTTTCCCTGATGACCAGAGACTACAGTTTTAGCTAGAAATGGAAAGGGATCTATTTATTCTTTGTTTCTTCTGGAATTGTTCTTCTGCATAACATAGACCTTTTGGCCAATTCTTCCACAAGGGTACCAGTGCTTCATGTCCAATGCTTTTTTTTTTATTATGTTGGTGGATCATGCCCTTTACTCCATACCTTTTTGATAATGTTCATTATCTTGGGTAAACCTCATGGTTTGCATGCTCTGGGTTATCCATTTTTGAAGTTAGTTTCTTCTTTTGCTTTGTTTCTTAAAGGCATGTCTGGAAATGCTGTACTTTGCTAGCTATTCTGGTGATGCTGATAGTAGCATCGTGAGGGAGACCTGGGCCAGACTCATTGATCAAGCTCTTTCGAAGGGCGGCATTGCTGAAGCTTGTGCAGTATTAAAGAGGGTTGGCTCCCGTCTTTATCCTGGGGATGGAGCAGTCTTACCATTAGACACATTGTGTCTACATCTTGAGAAGGCTGCTTTGGTATGGGGTCCCCCCACTTTAGCTTTTTCTCCAGCTTTTCTTTGACTTTCTTTTTTTCAACTTCTTCTTACGAACTGATTTATGAAGTTTCCTATTATTTTTATCTTTGTGGAACAAGTACTTTTTCCTGCCAACTTTGACATTTTAATTTGTCACAAGTATGTTGCGATCATAATTTTGAAATTTTTGTAGGAGCGAGTGGTTTCAGGGGTTGAATCTGTTGGAGATGAAGATATTGCAAGAGCTCTATTAGCTGCTTGCAAAGGTGCAGTAGAACCTGTATTGAATACTTATGAACAATTGTTATCGAATGGGGCAATTTTACCATCTCCAAATTTGAGGTTACGCATTCTTCGATCTGTGCTTGTGGTGCTTAGAGAGTGGGCAATGTCCGTTTTTGCACATAGGATGAGTACAAGTGCTACTGGAGCTTCTTTAATCCTTGGTGGAACATTTTCCTTTGAGCAAACCACAACCATTAACCAAGGGGTTCGTGATAAGATTAGTAGCGCAGCTAACAGGTAAGCTCCTTCTCTTTATTTTAATTAAATTAGGCTTAAATCCCATCTCAATATAACATAATTCGGAGGTGCAAACTCTGATACATTACAATTTTGTATTTTTTTAATTGAAAATCGCTATTAGAATTTTTCCAAGGTGTTGATGTGGAAATCCTTTTAACATGTACATTGTACCATTGTGATGGAGGTATGACGTTCTTTTGGAGACTTAACATTTAATTTGAAGCTATTAACTTTTGCTAACAATAGGAAGTCCTAAAATTGTGAGAGAAGTTTATTAAGATGTCTTCGGATCATGGCAAACGCTCAATGCTGGTCCTGTATCTGTGCAAGAATCTATTGGATTTACAGTTGGTATTCTGTGTTGGCATGTAATATACCAAGGTAGCTGTAAAATTCTGATTTCCACGACAGTGGGCTTCTGAGGTCTTAATACCAGGGTCCCGAACAAGTTTCCATGCTAAAAGAATCTACTATATGGCTACCCCAATGTACTATAGTGGCTATGGTATTCCAATTTTCAATCTGGTAGACTTCTAACATATTGACAGCAGTTATTCAGCATGTTGACTTTACTCTCTCTCTCTCTCTCTCATATATCACTTGTTTTTAGAGTCGTCGCGTGTTTTGACTCTAAATTCAATTTGCTTGACATGGTAAACTCTCACACCACCTTTTTTTAACTCTAAACTCTATTGGGTTAATTACTTCATATGAAAAACTCTATTCTCAGTTGTTTTCACCCTACACTTATTGTGTTGTAAACATTAGTCAATATAATGTGCAAATATTTGATCTGGTTTAGTTCTGCAGTATTATTGGGCGGAAGGGTCTCATGTCTTATCTACCTGATTACTTAGCTCACTGAATTCCAGTATATCAAATCTGATAGTGACCCACTCTATTTACAGGTACTTGACTGAGGTCAGGAGACTGCCACTTCCACAGAGTCAAACTGAAGCAGTCTCTCGAGGTTTCCGAGAGCTTGAAGAATCACTGCAAAGTCATTTTTCATTTGACCGTTTTTGATATTCCCTCTAATTTTAGTATTTAACATTTCTTGTTTCTTTGCATTGTGTTAAGAATCACCCATCTTTTCCAATGATCTGACCTATTAATGTGATCTTCCTCCTCATTCATCATGGCTTTGCTTATGGGAATTTCACTCTTATTTGCAACCATCATTTGGCTGCTTAAAAGTTCGAGGCAGGGCCTGTGGAGCTGAATATTCTTCTTGTATTGAGTGTTGCCTAAGCTTAGACGTAGCTCACGACTAATAATATTTCAGCACGTTGTAGAGAATGGAGATGAATCCAGTTAAACACTTGGGGTAGTTGTTGGGCTCACCAGACCAACTCTGGTCTGATCTTCATCAGTGATGTTTTGAGTAATAGTGATTGAATCAAGGCAGGTGAGGCTGGGAAGTAATTCAGAGTATTTGTAAATGAATAATTTCAATATGTATAAGAGAAATTTGCCGCCCTTTTTAGGCCATCATGGGTTTGTATTAGACTAACATCTTCAAGGGGACCTGAATTAGTAGTTTGGAAGGTACAGAATTAACTAGGGTAGGTGCCGTGAATTGCATTCAATATTTCGGGTACAGTTGCTATAAATTGATGCAGATATGTCACCTGTGAAATTAAAGGTGAGGAAGAAAAGGTTATTTTTTTTTTAGTGTATAGAGAATGTATACACAAGCAAAATTTGGTATTCGAATTTAAATTGAAAGAATGTGGTCTAGTCTAGATTCAACAATGTAGGAAAGATTAAATTTTAGAAAGAAAAGTGAAGGATTTTTTTTTGAAAGAAGAAGTTTCTTGAAGAATAGGGTCTCGATTGTTTCTTCACGAATGAAGGGGAAAAAAATAGAAAATTTACATGTCTTTTGTAGTACATCGGTGCTTGTTCTTCGTTGACTAGGGATAGGGACACGGATGGTTATCAGTGACAGTCATCTTGAATGGTGTAACTTTTTTGAACGGAGTATAATATTATATAAATTCTTTGTAAAATTTCGCAGTCATCTTGAATGGTGTAACATTTTTTGAACGGAGTATAATATTATATAAATTCTTTGTAAAATTTCGCAGCGGAAACACAATTATTACGTATGAGATCCACATGAATAGTAATAGGACGTAAAACTTGTATTTAGTAATAGGACGTAAAACTTGTATTGTAAGAATGAGCAGCTAGCTTCTGTTAAAAAATATATTACATAGTTCGGGAATGGTTGTCCCGCTCCCGTTAACTAGATGAGGGCATGACTGGAACTGTCAGACAGCAAGGTTTGATCCATCATTATCAGGAAATTCTAACTTAATAATTGGGGAACCTAAAAGGTTCACTGCTTTTGGCCATTCCGCAAGGTTTTTTGCACCGACACACACTAGGCAAAAGAAGGTCAGTATGTGGGTATAGCAATATGTTATTTGTCTTTTTTAAGGTCAGTATGTGGGTATAGCAATATGTTATTTGTCTTTTTTATGAGGTGTGGTACCTAGGATGGAAATAAATTGAATCGATTTTTTAAATCATTAGACTCGATTCATATTTTTGAACTCGAATTCGAATCTTATATGAGTTCAAAATTTAAGTTCGAGTTCGATTTGATTTAGTATTTGATTGGTTTGAGTTCGATTCAAGACCTCAAAATTTTCTTTAACTTTAACTTTTAAAATTACGTTGTTCATATTGTGTGTACAATATACAATAGAAATATAATTTTGCATCAAAATATTAATAAAAATATTAGAAATTGTACGGGTCTCATTGAGCCTAAACGAGGTATAAGTTCGAATTCGATTCGACACCTTAATTGAATCTTAATTTTTGTTCAAATTCGAGCTCGAGTTGGTTAAAAAATCGAACTTGAATTGAGTTCATTAAGGCCTCAGTTGGTTTAGCGCCCTGGTGCCATAGAAGAAAAAAAGGGGATGAAATACATGAATTATAACTCTTACTACAACAAACAGACTTTTGAGAGCCGTTTTTTCAATGCATGTAACTCAAAAGCTGCTGATCATCTGAGACATCCGTGTGAAATTCAGTACAACTCACTAAAGCTGATGCCAATACTAGCACTCCATATTCATCCGGATCTTCTTTTGCTGCTCAGCAAGTACTCAAATGGAGGATTCGAAAATTTTCCTTCAAGTAATAAATAAGCAACAGCTTTATACATGCCTTCAGTGAGGTGAACACCATCCCAGTTGATGTACTGAGAAGGGTTGGAGCAGGAAGTAGCCATACGTGAACCACAAGTGTTAAACAGATCAAAATTGTACAAACCAGAATTAGATCCACAGCAGGCTTTGAAAAGTTCTTTGATGCCGTATTTCTCGGGATTCTTTACCACTGAAGTATATGCATTCCAGTAATCTGCATACACTATCACAGCATTTGGGAACTTTTTCCTGAAATCATTTAACTTGGCTTGAAGAATGGTGTTTTGAGCATAGCTTTGTTTGTTTGAACTTGCCACACAGCCTAAAGTGTCCCTATCATTCTCAGCAGCCAGATACATGGTTAGTGTTAGGCACCCTGTTGGTGGCAGCCCTTGAACAACAAGATACTTCACTCCCTTGTTCAGAATGGCCTGTGAATTCAACACCAAAAATGGTACACATAAAGCTAATAACATCCATTATTTCTCCATTTCATTGTCCATCCTACTCGCCATAGCTAAGAAAAAGATGCTTGCACGAGTTTCAGGATAAGGATCAATTGATGCAAAACAAAGGGTATAACGAAAAGATAACAATTGAAACGTTCCTTTACAAATCAATAAACTACATATACCATCCATCAAATAATGAAATAATGTATGCATTATTACCTCTAAGAAACGAGTCACACTACCAATGGCTAACTTCTGAATTGTTGTGCCTGAGACAGAAGATCCAAGAGTATATGCATAATCATTTGCACCAATTTCACCAAGCCAAATCAAGGCATTATCAAAAACAGCTTTGCACTCTTTAGGTGTTGTTATTGAATTTTTACACCCTTTGCTCTCCAAAAATTCGTTAAACCAAACAAGCTGAGTTTGAAGTGACTGAGGGGTACGGTTGAGTGTGAGATTGTTCTTCACAAAGAAACTATAGATTATTGCAGTAGAGCCAGCAACAGCAAAATTAACACCATAAGATTTGTCTGCTGTTTTACTTAGATAAGGTGGCAAGAAAGGCAAAGAAAGTTGTTGAGCTAAAAAGTCAATCACCAACCTTCCATCAGAATATCTGTTTGTGGGATGGTGAAAGAAAGTTTGGCCATAAGGAGAGTGTGACACATAGAGGTATGGATTTGGACCAGAGGTTGAGTTGGTGTTGCCAGTGTCAGTGTAGGAATCTCCAAATGCATAAATGGACTTGAAGGGTGGAATTGGATGAGTTGCAGTTTTGGCAGATGTGCCGCACTTGGTGACAGGGGATGACAGGATGATGAATGTAAAGGTGATAGTGAGGAGGATAAGGGAAGAAGCCATCACTTTTTTCAGTTAGATTTCAGAATTTAGAACCTCACTGCTATCTTTATAGAATACTTGTGCCTCTTAGGAGAGACAAAAATTTACCATGTACGTGTCTTCACCCTCCACCAAATCAATACAGAAGTTTCACTTCATATGAATGAATAAACTAAAGACCAAACTAAAAAATGGAAGTGCATGTTTCTTTAGCTCTTTGATAATCACATATGCGGTGCAATGTTGATTTATTATCTAGCTACTTTGAATCCATCTTCCGGAAAAGCATGTATAGGCCAAAAAGGTTTTCTAAATCAACACTAATATTATCCCTATTTTGCTGAATTCATTCTCCATCCATCACTTTCCAGCATAATCTTATTCTTAGTTCAGCTAATTGGTTGATCTAGATTACAGAAAAGGATGCCAATGAATTAAGGATTAACTGGTGAAGTAGCGGTGGGAATTGATGAAATCCATGAGTAGTATTTATGGAGGCAATTGACAGCAACAGACATGATTTTTCCTTTCTACGTTATGGTTAGAAATTTATGGAGGTTGTTGGAAAGTTTGAGATCATAAATGTACATCCACCCCCTCCAACTGCTTCTTCGGTGATTTTGGAATTTGGTTGACTAGACCAACTGTAAGAAGGTGAAATTTAGTGAGCAGAGAACTTTTTCTTTGCATGGGATTGGGAGCTGCAGTAACAAGCTTCCAAAATTCTGTGTGTCGGTTACCCTCTTTCTTAATTAATTAGAATCATACATCTCTTTTAATGATCTGCAGAGACAAATATTCATCATGTCTCACACGTATTTAAGTTTCAATTCGTTTTCAATATTACACGCATTTAAGTTTTAATTATTAATGTCATTTTCACACGTATTTAAGTGAGCAGAGACAAACTCATTTTGTTGCTGCACTTAACAAAAGCTGGTGATACGTCATTTGATTGAGTTTTTATGTGTCGAAGTATCATGCAAAAGAAGGGATTGATAAGCATCGAATCAAGGATTTGATTTGTATGTTTGAACACAATGCGAACAATTCTTAGTCAGAATAAGATATTCACATACAAAAGGTGAGTTTTAGAAGACATGTTGTATTTGTTTTGTTTCGTGAATTATGCTTATTCAGGAGTTATTATCATTTTCCAATTCTCTAAAATGTCCTTATTTAATGCACTTTATTATCGGTGAATATAACCTAATTTATTCATTAATTACTTTAATTCATGGTGCAGCTTTTTATCAATATTGTTGTTGCAATTAATGTAAAACTATAATGGTTAGCATATTATACTACTAATATTAATATAAGGTTATTTTAGAAAAATAGTAGATTAGATTTACTCTTCCAATAAAGTTAACTAATTTTTCTCAGACTGTGTGCAAAAAAAAAATCAAGACTTATATATTCCACTGCCCAATCTATTGACAAGTGGCAATGACTAGATAGAAGCTTGAAAATGAAAACATGGATAAGCGATAAAAATAGACAAATTTTGTGCAAGTGAGTGGAACCTCACTTTGGCAGCCTCTCTAGAATTATTTAATTGCATCTTGGTCCTACTAAGTTCCTTTAAGCCAAAGATTAATGAGGTTTTGCAATTACATGCAAAGTTATGTAATTTAAATGTTGGATTAACGATTTATACATTGACAGTGTATATAATAGCATTATTATTGAATGTATGGCAACTCACGTATCATGCGTTCAACCGTAATAGTGTATACAAGTGTTCACAAAATAGGTAAGTGCATTAATGAGCGCTCACTAGGCACCTGTTCAAAAAAACCCATGCGAAGTCATATATAAGATGGAGAGCATGTTCAGCACAAAATATCATGTCAGAATAAGCTGTACTAATACAACATTAAAAAGAACCCAGAAGAAATTACCTGCAAACATTAATCACTAATATTTACAAAAACCAATTCAGTTGCGCTACATTTTCCATGACCTAAAGGTTAGCGTGTATTAACAACACGTAGCGGGATCATATATTATTACAGAAAAAGCTTTTGCCATCATTTTACTAAAAAGCTTATAGCACAAGACACTGCAACTTTTTAACAATCACACCTCAACATTAGCTTTGTTCCCAGCTAAAATAAGGGAGATCTCCAATCCACGACTGAATGCTTGGTTAAAGAGGAGACGAGATTGGAAAGTGGAGATGAATGGGAACCAAGATAACATTGCAATTGGGGCGAAAATAATCATGCCCATCCCGGCATCATACATTCGAGCAAACTCCTTGACTGATTCCCAGAGTCCTAGACTCCTCACTATTCTCTTCCACGTGATAGCAAGCTGTGTCAACACAACAAATACGATTTATGAACTCGAGATATAATCATATACAAAACAACGTGACGAATCTGGCATTCCTGACATCCCCTGGAAAGTGCAAACAAATCTAAAGCACCTAAACTAATGAACTGATTTATGGCGGTATACCACCACATAATAAAGTCATAATTGTTCGATTTACCTAAAGAAGTATTAATAATTGCACTCATAGGCGGAAAAAATTAGCATGTTTCAACTCAATTTACTTACACATATGATGAGCCATCCGGTCGGAATAAATGCAAGGATGCTAGCAAACAAGTCTGGAACAGAGAGGTTAGTGAACACCACGACAAGGACTAGGGCTGCAATAAGCGCCAAGGCTGTAACTCCCTGAGTGAATCGGAGCATCAGCTGGAAGTTTGTGGATTTTTTAGGGGTAAAAGTAAATATCTGCAAAAGGAAAAGACAATGAATTATTGGTACCTAAGACAGCAGAAAAAGAACAACTAGTATGCTGTATACCACACTATAGAGAAAACTTTGAGGCATAAAAGAAAATTTTCATCAAGGCACAAACCTTGAAGATCAAGACTATTCCAACAAGTACGGCCCAAGAGAAGCCATAGATCTGAAGAATGAGAGTAGATGTTACGATCAATGAAAAGGAGAAAAAAGAAAAGAGAAGCGAAAAAAAAATCAACTATTGATGCAACTGGAATTAATTATGCAAACCTCACAAGCATATCACCTAAGACATCATATTTACGAAGATGTGGAAAGTGCTAAACATTGGATA
This sequence comes from Coffea humblotiana, assembly GCA_023065735.1. NCBI lineage: Eukaryota > Viridiplantae > Streptophyta > Magnoliopsida > Gentianales > Rubiaceae > Coffea > Coffea humblotiana. Next base: position 8,341,389 of record CM041211.1, read on the forward strand.
TCAGACAAAGAAAGGCACCATAGGGGAAACTTTCGCTTGTTCAGGTCCTTCTTAAAGAGATAGGTGATAACATTATTTCCAACTAAGCATCAGAAAAAAATAAGTATCCAAATCTTGCAAGTTTGCTGTTCACAATAGCCAAGTCCTCAATCTACTATTAGCAGTAAGGGAACAAATCAAATTTTCCCTTCTCAGTATCAGAATATGGGACTGCTAGAAACCAGTTCTTCGCTTTTAGGTTGAGATAATTGTGCAGCATAAGAACTAAAATGTCTCACATCATAATGAAAGGTTACATTTTGATTTCAGAAACTGGGTTTCCACTCTGGATGAGCTGGCATAAGAACCAACTAAGTGGAAGCAGTCAGGGCCAATGATTAGAAATGGTAAGACAATTTATCACCAATTCCCAAAATTTAACAAAGTTCACAGAATAAGAAATATATTATCATTAATTAAGCTATCAAACTAAAAAATCTAACTTAGTACAATAGAAACATTTGCCAAGAAAGCTTAGAAAAGTATTACCGCAAGTGAAGTGTGCTTCCCAGTTAGATTAAGTTTGTATACAATGCCATACTGAAACATGAGAAACCTCGAGCTCAAAATGGTCTCAAGTATACGACCTCTCCAAGTCTGGATATGCATCTGTGGCAAAAAAAGACACAGAAAAACTTTGAATGAGAAGAGAGAAAACGAAGGGTAAACATAATGATGTTCTCCTCCTAGTCCTAGACACTTCTCCACTCCAAATAGTAAAAAAGAAGGGAGCCTAGAGCATAAGCTCAAAGAAAGGCCTTGCATGTGAAAAAATAGTAATGAGCATATTAAGTCAAATCAATGTGATTGCAAAGTAACAAATAAACCTGTTTTATGGAACAGGGCACCCCGGGCGAGGAGGGGAGGGATGGAGGGAGGGGTATAGGGTCGAAGCAGAACTCCAACAGAAAATATAAAGACAGGCTTGTTAAGCAAAACATAGCTCAAGTGCAACTTTATGTGGATTGAAAATGGTACAATTGGCGTTGCTACTAAACATAGAACAACATTCGCGTGGGGGAGGGGGTGGGGGGTGGTGTTGGAGGGGGCTGGGGGAAAAATCTCATACGAAACCTGTTCTTCATCCCACCAAGACTCCCAGCTATTGTCACCCTTAACACCAACTCCGCCTTTATACATAAGCCAGCTTGTCCAATCATCAAAATCCTCTACAGTCCTGCACAGAACATGCAAAGTCTGTAAAAATTACCAAGAAAAAGATGAGCACCTTAATTGCTCACAGATTAAAAGGATTAAGAGAAACTTCACTAAGAAAATTATTATTTATTCATTTCAGCAGTGTTTAACACCTTTGAAGATGCATTACAATGCCTTCTATTCTTGTTATGATCTTAATTCAGATTGATTCAGGTCTGTTGGATTAAGCTCACTTTATTTTAATATTGTCAAGGTACTTAGTAATACTCCTGGAATTCCATGACATTTACAGAAAGTAATTAATATGCTCATCCAATAGATGGGTCCTTGTAGGAATTAATGTCTTAGCTGCAGCAAGGTTCAGTTTTAGGAGTTTAGATTTGTAAGATCTCTCTTTCAATTATTTGAAATATAATTCTTTGCAATGAAGTCTACTCTTCTGGATATCCATCCCGTATTGGATGCCAAAGTCAGGCTGCAGGTCAGTTAGCCAGTGAGGCTAGTTCCCTATCTAGCCTTCTCCTATTCTAAGCGATCCAGTTACCAGTTTGATTCCATATTACTGCCAAAATCGTCCATTGTTTTGGCCTTGAAACCTCTCTGAAGCTTAGTCGTAAAACCTTATGCAATGTCTTAGTTATTCATTACCCATTTCAGGTCCATTTCAGGGGACACCGATTAAGGTCGTCTAAAGCTCGTGCATCAGATTAATTAACAGATTACCTAACATTCCATTGCAGAAAAAGAATAAAAGAAAACACCTATTAAAAAATCCATTCAAGCTAAACAATACTATAAAGGAAATCTTACTTTTGCCATTCAAATCCTGATGGGTTGAAGATATAAGGAGCAAAGAGCCAAGAGATTACGAGGAACCAACTGCTTAGAGTAATAAGAACAAATGAAACACCACCTCCATCTATATACCCATAGGCAATGTAAACAATAAGAAGCAATGCTATTTCCAGCCTGCAGACGTGTTTATAAACAACAAAATAAGTAACTCAGTTTAATAGACTGAAGAAATATACATTTGAAAGGGCAGTCTGATTAAATAAATGTAACTCACGCCTTAACAAAATGGCTTCTTGAATAAAGCCGATAATTCTCAGCAAACTTGATATGTCGGACAACAAAGCCTCTTCCAGTAGCTCGATACTGTTGAGTTTATTGAAAGATACATGATCAACCATATCCATACCATAAACATAATTATCAACTATATCCTATATACCTCTGCACCTCCATGAAGGATAGTAGAATATTGAAAGAAAAACAATCAACTATATCAATGCCATAAAACAAAATTATCAGATATGTCCTATATACCTTTGCACCTCCATGAAGGATAGTACGCCCAAAATAATGAGTTCTAGTTCCTAAAGAAAACGTGAAGAAGACAGAACAAAGCTGAAGCTGCATGGTAATGAAATCGAATATAGCCTGAAAAAGTATAACATAGAACATATGTTAGTGTAGCTTCAAGTTGTAAAACAAGGATGATACATTTGACATGCTATGTGAGATAAAGTAAATTAGGGATCAGAACACTTGAAAAATGAGAATATGCTGGATATAAGAAGAAAGCAATTAGAAAAATATGAGGCAGAAATCTGTTAAGGGAGGAGAAAATAGATGATGGGAAAACCTTCAACAAGCCCCGCTCTAGTATGAAGCCCACTATCATAGGAACAGCAGTGAAAACCCCAATTTGGACCCAAGAATTGGGCATTTAGAGCAGCATCTAAAGCAGTGTTACCAAGCAGTTTAGCTTCTCTTGAAATTCCTCGATCTACTCCAGAGAAAGCCTGAATAATTTCAGAGAAAAGATGCTGATCGAATTGTTGCATATATTAAACACAAGTAGCTAAACTGACCAACAGATGATCCCAACTGAACCAATAGACATGTAAACTTGAAAACAACCAATGTATTAAAGAAACTAATCACCAAGCATCTTGCTGCATGTGAATTCTTCTACTTGCTTTATTGCGAAACACGAGCTAAATTGCTGAGCAGACAAAGAAAGTGTAACTTCAGTTCTGACATCCAATAATTTCCATCTCTTAGTAAGGCTGAATCACACCTAATATGGGCTTGTAATCTTTGGATGCATGTTGGTAAAGAACCCACTCAGCTACCAAGACGACTAAGTAAATGGAGACGACTAAGTAAATGGAGCTAGCAACCCCTTCTAGATCTTTATTACTAAAAACACAAGCATTAATCTTATGGACAAAGAGACATACAGACAGACAGACTCGGACACACACGAGAAATGTATCATGGTACTTAACATAGTACAGCTATTTCCACAGATGCCATCGTAGTTCCCTCATATAAGATTACAATCTCACAAGTTACTAAAAACAGATGCACTTGCTCTAAATTCTAAAAAATTTAACTCTAGAAATGCAGAGTCAGTCCATCTGTTGAACTATCAGATTAATAATAACATGAAGTAAGTAGTAGTAAAACTTACCAGATATGCTCTTCCATAGAGAAATATATAAATCGTAAGAACAGTCATCTGCAATAGAAGAAAAGAGTTACGAGGCAATGCATATTGACTGCACTATGCACTAAATTTAGACACAATGTGTTGCAAAAAGTTGCATATGGAAAAAAATACCATGGTGCAAACATAATAACCAACTGTCGTGAAGTAGAAAGACAGCATTCTAAAGAAATCGAGTAATTGTCCCAGCCTATACACATCCCTGCTCAGAACTTGCTCTCCATTTCCACCAGCCACCTTGCCTTCAAATAAGGCAATTTGGTTTAACCCAACATCTCTTCCCTTTCCAACCTACACAATTACCAAGTAATAAGATCACAAGGAAAGAGCAACACTGGCAATTAAAATGTGTACCTTCAATGAGTAAATAAAAGATCAACTGTCGCACCTGAATATACTCATGGTGAGTAATATTTCCCTGCCTAAGTGTGGAATTAAAACCTATATATGTGGAAAAAATCTGTTTAGAGAGACATGCAATACACAGGTAAAAGCACAGCAAGAAAATGCTAAAAGGCTAAATTCTGATGCAGAAAAAAAAGCACTGCTGAAGATCAATAAAAAAATTTGCACAAGAACTAGCAGGCAGTTGACATTTTTACTGTGTAAGATTCTTAATCATATCCCTTTTATGGTAAAAAAATGTAACTCATTAGCAATCGGTAATAAATGATTAAACAAATAAAATAAATGGAACTAGAGATACAATAATCTTCCAGATTATGCAACATTACAGCGTGAGCACATATTGTTGAGCTTAACAATAGATTATCAAATTACATTTTTTGCCAGCAGTATGAATTCCCACAAGCAGCAGATAAGGTTTGGCAGGTTAATATGATATTTGAGCTATCAACAAAAACTTTTAATAGCCTTCTCCAAACCACCTTTTCGAAACACAGTTCCAGTAGATTAAACAGAGCCAATAGCAGCTAAGCAGGTTCATAATTTTCAAATGCACACACCTTTTGACTTTTTACATTAAAAAAACTCAAAGTTTTGTTTGAATAAATCAGTGCTACTCTTCTCTGCAGGCACAAGTCACTTGCTAGGTCAAGATTTCGAACTCAAAACACAATCAATATGCATATAGACACATCAAGACAAGTCTGCTTGTCAAAAAATCCTGCTGAAATAATTTTTTAATTTATAAAAGACTTATTCACAGTAGAGCACTAAAGAAGCAATTGGCACCACAAGATATTCACCAACATCTTCACTTACCTGCATATATATCTTCACTGATGTTAATTATGCGCGATGCCTTACTAATGCCACCTCGAGTAATATGAAAAATTCGATCAAAGACGTCTGGATGACCATAGTGCATACGCACTCTGCAAGGTTTTGTTCAGTGTGTTTTGATAATTATATTCACATTCTAACTTCAGAAATTTAAAAAAAGAAGAAGAAATAAACCAGAAAAAATGCAATTTAATATTGTACTGTGGACTTATGATGCATTGGTAAGCAAATGTAACTGATAAATAATAAAAGTTTCCAACAATATAATATGCATAAAGAAGACACCATACATCCCAAAACTGGCGAGCACACTAGAGAAAATAAACTAACTCCAAGTTTGTTTTATCACCGTTTTATAAACAATGTCACCAAAAAGATAGAAGGGCAAAGAGCTCTTTCCAAAAGAAAATGATCCATCTTCTTGCAGTAGAAAACTTGATAGAAAATCTAGGCTTTTGTTCTAAAAGGTATACGGCTAGCTGATTCAACAGGGAAAAGGAAAATAAAGTTCAAGAAGAATCCAATAAAGCATTTAGTATTTTTGTATCCAGGTTATTTATCATCTTTGACCATTTAGACATATTCACATACACCACGAATGAATACAGATTGAGGAAAAGGAGGAAAATCTTAATCACTGACAAAAAATGGTAATGTTTTCTGGTGTTGGAATCTACTATAAAAAGCATATATACAAGGGACAATATTGTCATAGTAAAAGAGACAGATGATTCAGACATCCATACTTAAGATACAAGTAATACACAACACTAACTTTCAAAAAATCAAAGCCTTGTGAGGTTATCTTATTCTTCCCACAGTTCAGAGGAATTTTATCATATTCAGTTCAATCTGACAATGCAATCCTCCAATCCAAAATACCACTTCAGAACTTATGATCTCAATACAGGAAATAAAAGACAAGGGAAACAAACAAGCAAACATATGCTTGAAGTAACCATCATCAACACTGATGTTTTATCTTCAAGTCAACCCTAACATTTGAACTTATGAACCCACTAGTTTTTCTTGATAACTGGTCAAGTAATAGCTAAAGCATTAAATGGATCCTATAAACCCAAGGAAAAGGAATCTTCAAGTAAAGCAAGCAATGTCAAAAAAAAAAAAAAAAAGAACTCAGGATCTTATAAGGTATGAGTGGTGATCAGCAAAAACCCAGGAAAAGGAATCTTCAAGTAAAGCAGAACGTCGTCAAAACAAAAAAAACAAAAAAAAAAAAACACTGAACTCAGATGCAGAATTGCTGTGAAAGTTTAAAAAACAATGGGTACTTCAACGATTTCAACAAAATTAGGCAGGTAACCAGCAGTCTCTGCTAGGAATCTGCAACTGAAGGCTAACAAGAGCAGCATCAAATTGATGCCAATGCTGTTGTTTGACTGGACCTCTGTGAGATATTCAGAAAGGTGCAGAGGGAAAATTGCTCTTTTGATCAAGCACAACAAAACGGCTCTCCATGCAAATATACTTGCTTCTTGTTAAAAAAATGAATTCATTCTGAACTACTTACTTCAGAGGTTTTGCCAAAACGCGTTGGCCCAAGGTCACAAAACTAGTCTCTTGATTGGACATGAACAAAGCCAAAGAAGAAACACTGCACACGTGAAACCAACATACAGCATAAGGTATTTAAATACAAAATAAAGTGAAGTATCTCGAATCAGAAATCAGGATGACAAACCTTCCTGTAAAGACATGCTCCCGTACACCAAGTATAGTTGGAGGCCGGAGGCCATGATTTCCTCGAAATTCCTCAAGAAGATTTCTCATTTTGATTGCTTCCTCAAGGTAGTTATCCTGCACAACAAAGATATTGAATAAACAGAAAAAAGCATAAAATAGAAATAAGTTTATTGGAGGCATTAAAAACAAAACTAGATCATAATGGAAACATGTAATCAACCCAGACACAAGAAGAGGGGGCCCCGGGGGGGGGGGAGCAGAAAGTACCTGTCATACTTAAACTCATTAAATCATCAGGATTTGAATATGTATCAATGGAAAACAAATTCAGCACCTTCTGTAGAAACTAGACAACCAACTTGAGCTTCAAAAACATTAAAACAACTTTCTTTAACACATCACATTTCAGGTTCCATTTGGATCAACAGATTTTAAGGAATTTAAATGAATGGATTTGAAATTAGTAGATTTGAAAATCCACAGTAATTCAAGTTATTTTGTTTGGCTAAAAATTATCTTAGAATAGAGGGATTTATAATTTACAAAACTTATTGGGGTAAAATTGAAAACCTCAAAACTTCAGGGGTTAATTATTGAAAAATTCCATTTTTTACTTTCTTATATCGCGTTTGAACTTTATGCCCTAATGTTTGAGCAGCTGCATGGCATCTTTTCGGCAGCTTTCCAGGCAATAAGCACCCGCAATGGTGGCTGTCATCACATAAGAACTAGCATGAATGTGCAGATCCCAAAACTACCATCAATAACTGTTCACTGCTTTTAGTTCTATTTTTCAGTAGGCAACGGCAGCAAAGCATGAGTAGGTGTTGAACAAAACACTTGCTTTCACTGTCCAATGACAAGCTGGGAGTTCAGCTTTGCTTCCAATTTCCAAATACACGACAATCATTGGATTGGGGATCAACACTGATACGACAGGTCATAGATTAAGCACCAAGAAAAGAAAATTATATTATGTAAGATGTTTCTTTCATACTACTATCCAGTTTGAGTTAAGAAAATTCCAAAGGGCCATTTTTTTTCAATAAGGAATGAGCTAACAATAACCTTGGAACTCTTACAAATTCACAATTTATTCATCCAGTGATGGTGTTCCTTTTGCACTACTATCTAGATTGACTTGAGAAAATTCCAAAGCCAGTCTTTCTAATAAGGAATATGGCTTATCAATAAACTTGGCACTTCTACAAATTAACGACCTATTCATCCAGTGATGGTGTACAATTAAACAGTTGAGAAGCTGCTGAGATAAGTCAATATGGTCCATATCAAAACACCACCCATCTAAGCTGGTTTAGAACGATAGTTGACTGATCAAAGAAATGAAATGAAATGTAACAGAAAGGCTGCAAGTTGAATGATTATGGACAATCGGGCTAACATAGTATCGAGATATGCTGTGACTGTCCAATATAGTTTAAAGATAGGCCATAGATTAATAAATTGGAACCAGTAACCGCTACATAAGTTTTATAGTAAAGAGAATGAACACTAAATGACCTGATTCATGTCAATTGTTTGAATAGCATCCCCTCGAGTGAAAATTATGGCATGGTTCTGGTTCTCTGGCTTTCCTTCCCCAAGTTTTGGATCTCCAGGGAGTTTAATGGAGTATATTTCCTACACACAAAAGATCAATCGCAAAAACTGGTGAAAACAGGACAACAGACTAATAAAGCGCAAAGGTAATTGTTAGCAAGCTCAACAAAATTTTTAATTTCAGATACGGGGAAAAAAAGAAAAAAGAAAACTGAACACAGCAAAAGGACAGCTGGCACACAAATGTCTACAGAGGCAAGCAGATACAACAACGGAAGTTTCCTTTAGTTCTCACTAATTTTACTGATTTCAAAAATGAAAAAGAAAACAAAAATATGGATAAGCCAACTTAGGGTTCTTTGTTCACTCCAAGATAGTTTAAATTTGGTACATAGAAAAAATACATTCAGAAGTATTATGTACAAATCCATAATAGTCATTTTATATGGTAACAAAAAATACCAATGATTAATTCTCAAGTATCCCCAACTTATCCAGCAACAAGATTTCTTCATACATTAACAAGAATTTCAACACAGAAAGCAAAAGAATAAAAAGGACTATCAAAAATTGCTTTTAAGCCATTTTAATACATCCTTATAATACAGATGACAAATTTATTGTGAACCACATTTAAAAGCATCTCAATATATCATGCTAAAGCTTAATGCAAATCTCTAAAGACTGAACATTGTGCTCCAAATAACAAGACATAGGCTTCTTGTACTACTTCGAACTCCAGCAATAAAATATCCCCAGATCGACATCAAAAAAAATTTCAATGCATCTATATTCTATGAATACTAATAATCAATCTAATAAAGGGGATTTCTGATGATGATTAAATAATTCCTCAAACTAAGAGTTCTTATCAACTATTGTAGAACAGAGGCATACAAGTATCTATAGCCACTGGATCATTAATTTTCAAAAGAAAACGATATATTGAAGATGTCTGCTAAAATCGTGTTTGATATCATATTTATTCCTAATTCATATGGAATTGCTAGAGCATGATTCGCTCTTCATTCCGCATCCCCCTCCCCCAAAAACCTTTTTCTGAAAGAAATTTTCACCAGCTTCTATACAGAATGTAGAGCATAAAACTAAAATCCATCATGAGCAGGTGACGATATACGTCTGAATATTTTCATCCATCTAACCTATCTTTTATAAACCCAAGCAGCAAAATTTTTTGTAAATGACATTAAAGTTAGTCTAATCAACTTCCTGGACTTAACGACAAGGGGTTGATACAAACAAGTGCTTCCTCTCAATTTCCTGTCATCTACTAAGCAACTTGCCCTTGAAAGGGAAACAAGCAAGTGCGGATGCATTAAGCACAAAAATCCTCTACCTGATCCTTCCCATGAGCATCAGCTTTTACAAGCTTAGAATAGAATTCCTTGGTCACCTTTCCACCGGTTGCACCAACCTCTTCTGTATGTATGAAAGCAACACGAAGAGCCTCATTCCTAAGCAAGAAATTGCAGAAGCTTCTCAGCAACAAGAAGCAGATACATTCATTCAATTATACAACTACAACCAGAGACAGAGGAGCAAAGCAAGCTAATGGAGTGTTCTATAAACATCAATTAAAGATCATTCCACAGTGAGGACCTTATAGGAAGAAATACAAATGGATCACTTAAGTGACTATCTATCTTACGTTTGTAATATAAACAAATAAATCATTAATAAAATATCCACCTTTTTTTCTAGCTCTTGGTACCTACTCCACTCATCCCATTATCACTTCAATATTTTTATCTTTTGCATTTAAAGTTAAAATTTTCAGGAGTGACAAATTTAGAGATATGCAATCATTTACAACAAAGAGAAACATGCAGACATAGCAAATGCAATTGTCTTCTGACTTTGTCCATCTACTGCTTTTGGATCTTAATTTTTACAGCTTCAATGAAATTACATAAATTGCCACTTCACAAAAACAAAACTACCACTTCACAAACAAAAAGTTAAATTAAGAATATGTCAAAAGGAGACATAAAATTTTGGAAATGATATAGTATGTAATCATGAAAGCATCTCTATTCTTCATCCTCATTCCTTCATCATACTTTGTCACATTAAGACCTATAAATTACTCTATTAAATATGTTCATGGGTGAGACAAAAAGCAAGATGAATATCAAAGATGCAACTTCAGTCAATAATGGTATCAAATCATTCAAGACCCTATCACAAAATGGTCAATAATATGCAGTAATCATTCAATGACTAGTCCTCAAAAATAATCTCCTCAGCATGCTAAAATCAATCAGAGCAAACAGAATTTTAAAAAATTCAAAGATCAATTTTAAGTCATGCCTTTGCAACAAAAGAGCAATATCAGTAGCCTCTGGAGCTTTTCGTTGCTTTTGTTGACCATAAATTTGGCATGAGACCACATAAGTGAACTTTATATCCGCTTGAGCTCGTGCTTCAGGTGACAGTTCAAAGCCTTGAGTCCTTGGGAAACTTGACTGGGGATAAGCATCCTCTGAATATCCAATAGGTAACAAGTGATTCAACAAACATTTCTACATCAAACAGATAAAAAGAAGCAAATTATTGCCCAACAAATGCACCTCCAAGAGATCTCTTTTCCAAATAACTTTGTAGCATTAATGCCCTTCTGTAGTACATCATACCACGAACTGCACATCACATTAAGAAAAACAACATTTTGAATATACGGAGAAAATATCTCGAGGCCTACTTTTGACCCAACGAATCTCAATCATATATTGGAAAAACTACAGCATGCACTGGCAGACTTAAATATGAGGTGAACCAAACCTGTTCTGGCTAATGTTTGGCCTCGGTAAGATGCCCAAAACCTGAGTTCCAAGGTGTCACTGGAGCTTTCTTGAATTTCAGTATCAGCATTCCCGCCACGACCAATTCGTTCCAAGAAATTCTCCCATTCATCTATTATTATAGGAGACTAGCTGGTTATGCATTTTAATATACCAAGGAAGATTTAGTTCAATTCAAATAAAAGAATGACTAGTTAATCAGGGGAGTCCATGCCAAGGAGTCCTCACTTAGGCATCGATCTATTTATCCATTGTGTGTACCAAAGAGAAAGTGACCCCAATGCTTTTGGTATTACCATATTTTTTAAGACATGGAGGATAGAGAAGTGGAATACTCATTCAGGACTCCTAAGGGTACCCTCTTTATTAATCAAACAATTAGACCAGTTACAATGTACGGAGAAACTGAATATTTCACACAGCGTTTTGAGCTTTCAATACAGAAAACTACATTAATGACCTTCAATACTATATGTGTTTGTCATACTCACAGACAGCTTCTAATTCTTCAACAAAGATTATCAAGGAAAATTCAAAATTTTATGCTCCCTCAGTACTATGTTTTATTTCTCTCAGTCATCAAATATCAGAGTTTTATACAACATTCAACAGAATTATTTAGGACTTACTTGAGAGTAAACCACTTGCACATGCTAAAATTCTATATGTTTCTTCCTAAATAGGAAATTTGTGTTTACAACCAGCTGCTGAAACAAATGCAACATATAAATCCTTGCTACCTGGACGCGTGGTTTCACTAGGCTACTTGTCAATGAAACAAGACAGTTACAGGTATCAGACAAATTGATATGGATAAGAATATTATCAACTTCTCACCCGTCAAAAAATTATGATGGATCATCTTCTCTAAGTTGCTGTCATTTTAATTGGATAAAATCACCAATTGGTACCGACCAAGGAGAAATTAAATAAGAGATATGCACACAAGGCTTCTAAAACATTAAATTTTACTCATATGTATGATGCAGCTGGAGAATACACCTGACTGACTGTTCACTGTACTATAGTAGTGTGAGTCTCAATTCAGTTTAGGACTTCAAGGAAAGATGTGCAATAAACAACTAGAATAAAACCATGGAAACAGTTAAGCAATGTGATGACAATAAAAGTTCTTTCTTAAAACTGAATACACTCTCAAAACATCCCATTTATATGTTTTTTCCCAGATTTCCATAAAAAGCAGAACTAAAATGAAGTACGACTGTTATAATCCTTTTCTCATGTTTCTACTTGCATCCACTGGAATCAGAGCCAAAGACAATCCTTAACAAAAATAAATGTCAATTTGGATGATTAGTCCCGTGACCTTTTGAACTTGAAAACCAAGAAAAAAAGCATAATGAGGAGCTTCAAGATTGTAGCCTAAGGTAGTCTTGGAGAAGAAGAATTTGCCAAGCAACTAAAAATACTATATTTCGAATTTCTGCACAATTTCATGATATGTTTCCTAAATAATACTGTGGGTTTCCCTCTAATAGTAAATGATGGTGTTGCTCAAAACTCTGATCTGAAGGTGATGCTTTGTCCATTGGTACATTTACAGAATACTAGCATTGCTTTTGCTCTACAGCCTAATTGTGATCTGATGTTAAGAATTTTAGAAGCTTGAAGAATACAGTCTCCTGCTATTTTTTTCATGAAAACTTGTAGATAACGCGATGTAGAAAGCTTTAATGAGCATAGAATGGCAAAAATTCAAGGACATTAAAGCAAATCTCTTTTTCCGTACATGTACACTGTAGATTTAGATTTTTTGCTGGAATTCAGTTTTTAAGAATATTTTGTAGGTGGAATCCCTTGGGAGATTACATTCAGTAAACCAAGCAGCTGAAGATGCTAAGAAACAGAGGATAGGCAGACTTGGGTGGAAATTCGCATGATTATCATAAATACAAAAATTGGAGGACAAAGTTTTCCTCCAAGACCAAGGGGAGTAGCCGGTTACTGTTCTGGAAACTGTTGATTACATACTCTAGCAGCACAAATCTTGCATTAGTTGAAGACATTAGAGATCAGAATATATTCATTTCCTAGTAGCATTTATACAATTAATTCTCCTAAACATTGTGTTCGAATTAGTTCTTTGAGTTCTCCCTTAAGAACCCTGGCTTCATGCTCCTATTCAAGGGTTATTTTCCTGGTTTGCACTAAAAACAAGAAATTTAATCAGGGATCAATGTTTCATTCCTTTCTGTCGCACTTCCACCAGCACCAACAGATCTTGAAAGAAAAAGTTGTTGAAAGTAGAGAAAATATATCAATCTCATCTAATAGTTCAGCCAAATAAATCAGTAAACTAAGAATGGGAACTTTTAAAGTGAGAAGAAATAGATTTGAGAACTACCAGGAAATATTTTCTGGAGATAAAAAAGAATAGATATGCCATCTTCATTCTCAACCCGCAACTCAGAGGAACTATAAAGCACAGTCTCACTGTAATAAGGCGTGAAGACACTGTTTTGAAGCAAATATGAATCATCAGAAATTGTAAAATAAATTCAGAACAACAAAAGATCAACTTGTAAGAAATAAAGGTATGTACCAAAATGGGATCATTTCACAGACTGGCTTCGCGGCTGGCATGTCCATAAACAAAGAATTTGTGAAAAACTCCAATCTTCTTCTTGCTTCAAGATTCTTAGGTATATTAGCAGCAGAATCCTTGACTGTGAGAAGTAGGTGCAACCTCTTGACCTGCTCCTTCTGCAAAAATTGAAGGATTGAATCATTGGTTTAATCATAGAGACATCCTAAAAATCCATATATTCCAAGTTTTAAATGCTTACAATTTCAGGATCCTCGGGCCACCCTATCCTAGAAAAGAGCCTTCCTTCATTTCTTGCTCTCGCCAATATATTCCATGCATCAAGCTGCTCCCTAAGCCAAATAAAAGAAAAAAGGTTTTACTCTTTGAAGCTTGTAATGGAAAGTGTGTTACAGAAGCAAAAGTTTTTAAGCACTAACCTTAGATCTGATGATAGTAGCTCATGTGTAACAACCTCATATAGATCAAATATAGCTTTGGCAGCACCTTTTTCCAGATCAGGAGTTCTATTTCGTATCTAACATGACAGTTTAAAAGCTATCAGAATAACATAAATGAGGAAAGATATACTACGGATCAACCTGAAAAAGATGACAATTAAGCATCGCCAGCTGTTTCAAACAAAGAACTATTAATATAAACATGTAAAAACAATTAATAGCATTACATCAAAAACATCCATTTTCTTAGTTCCGCTGCACTATTATCAGTCAGTGTATGGAAAGTAGTAGAGTTGATTGTCAATTGTACAAAGTGACGTACTATATGCACTCTCACAATTGAAGCATGCGCAGAGTATGATTGCCAATATAATTTTGACACAAATAAACAGAAGACAAAAGTTGCAAGCGAAATAGAAAGTATAATCATTGAAAGTGTGCTGTTTCTATGTCACTATTAACAAACGCACAGGAAACCTTCTCAAACATTTTTTCCAAAAACATTTGCATTGAGAAAATGATACTCCACAAAGGTGCAATTTACAGCAATATAAGGAACACATCAATCAAAGTCGTATCCTAAAACTCTTATTATTCCAACATGTTACCAACTCATGTTTCAGAAATAACCCTTAACAGCTTTCTTTTAGCATGAGTATGGGGAAAAAGCAATATGCTAGTACACCAAGCATTTAGAAGAAAAACCACCTATGCAGTATAAAATGAGGATCACTATGATGAAAAAACACCATGCTGTTTGCATCATTTTTTACCAGAGATATTGCCAAGTTGAATGATGGCAGCAGAAGTAAAAGCATAACACTTCTTATTGGTTACATCAGTTAATCATTCTTGAATCAATTGGTTTCCTTAATTTATAAGGAAAAGTTACCAGCAGTCCAGTGAGTGCTGTAAATCGCGATAGAACAACAGGAAGCTTCCTAAGATTAAGAGTGATCACAAGTGAACCCTCCTGAATACTGTTGTTGATCTCACGAAATATCCTTTCAACCCTGTAATGAATGAAAAGAAGGAAACAAGAATGATCTGTAAGCGTGAAATGGTAAATATCTAACAAAATAAAACTAAATATGAGCTTTATGCACAAAAAATAGTAGAAGAAAGTCATACCACAGTCTCCCTTCCCCATCAACCAGAGAATGTAAAACTTTTTCAATACTGTAGTAGCACTCCTGAACAGCATATGCCATGTATTCATCCCTGCATATTCTACTCCAGAGATCTGCTTGTGTATCTTTGCAATCCAGAGCTAAATCAATTGCCAATAAGATCTGAAAAATACACAGCTTAATAATACTTACAAAAAGAACATCCACCACCAAGTGCTTCAGTAATTAAGAGAGTAGCATAAAGATAATTGATAACACCTTACTGCTAAGAAGAAACAGAGGCCATTGAACCAATCTAATAATTCCTATGTTGCTCGGCATTGATAGCAAGTCCATCTCTCTGGAATAAAATGGAAACCAGAATGTAGTGGTGGTGGGCAGGGGTTAGCAAATGCCAATAATGAGAATGAATATGGATTAAGAGATGCAATCGTTAAACAAGTTTTCAACACCAAGTACAAAAGTGTCACCAATTTACCTATTACTAATATAATCTTCTTCACGTAAGCTTTTGATGATCTCATTCCAAAATGGAGAAAATATAGCTGCATGCTCTTTGTTATTATCATGAGAATCCTGAAAGGAAATATCCCTGTTCAGAGCAATAATAGATGCGGCAAAAATAATTTTGGAAAATAAGTTTTCTAATTCAGGAAACATCCAGGACAAGTGCCCTTGTTGTAAAATGATTTGAATAAACCCATTCATCACTTGGCAACAAGATACTAGCAGTGGGTAGGAATTGCAGATGCCCTTGATGACAGGTTAGCATAGCTAAGGACCAATTTATTTCTGACTCTAACAACTTTTATCAAATGGCAGACAAACCAATTGTTTAAAACTCCTGCTAAAAGTTCATGAATCTACTCATAGAAAATTCTTAAACAAATGAAAAAATTTAATCCAGCATATTATAAAAAAAAACAGCCTTAAGAAAATTATTCTATAGCCATTATTTTGCTTACATTATTCCGGTGACAATTAGCAAGTTTAGTCAGGCATCAGCCATTGAGTCACCTAATTTTCACCATCGCCACAAAAGGCAAAAATATGTATCCTGGGCTGGTAATCCAGTACAACCAACCATCCTTTGCTTATAAGCCAACATAAAACGACTTAAAAAGATTACCTTGCTTCTAGCTGCCAAGCCTCTACTGAAAATGCTCATGAGATAATTTGAAATGAATCAGCACTGATTGGGTATTTTCAAAATTTTTTTATTAAACTTTACTGTAGAAAAAGTTTTTAAAAAAACCGATAGAATCAGTTTTCTTCTGATGTTTTTGAGTTTTTATTTAGATATGCCTCCACCACTACCACCTCTACCCCCCTCCCCCCCAAAAAAAAAAATCCCAGATCTGGTAGTAACTGGACCCTGGTCCAGATCCAGTCACAACCAAGGTTGCAAAGGGATCTGGTCACAGATTTGCAGGGTTGAGGGAGGAGATGGGGGGCAGAAAAGGGGGAGAAGAGAGGGAGAGAAGGAAAGAGGGGAGGAAGGAGGGGAGCGGTGGCGGTCGTGGAGGGTGCTGGAGCTGGTTGGGGGAGGTTGGGTGGGGAAAGTGAGAGAGTGGTGGTGGTGGAAGAAGAAGAGGTGACCGTGGCGTTGGTGTGTTTTTATAGGTGCTTTTTGGGAGGTTACTATAATTTGTTGGAAAAGTACCCGTTGCATTTTTAAAATTTACAAGAACTAGCAACAAAAACTAGTGACCACCTCCAACTAATCATGCATATGGGCAGGAGGGTGTCCCCCAATGTTCCCAACACAGAAAAAAGGAGAGACAACTAAAAGGAGCCTTGGTGCAATTATCAAAATCAGGAAATAAGTAAACTAAGAAGGAAAGCTGCAACTACAACAGTTGTATAAACAAGTACAAACTCAGAACAGTTTGAAGAACAAGACTTGTTTAACATGCAGTTAAATTCCAGCAATAGAATTACATTAAAGCATCCAAATCACAATACTTTAGTGGAGCGGCTCCAAGGACTGTAAAACACTTTTGGAGGTGTCATTCACTTTATTATGATCTACTTGTCATGTCATAACAATATAAATTGAATTAAGACGAAAATCACTTTACTTAATGACCAAAGTATCAAAAATGAACCTAGAGAAGTGGCATGAATTAACAAAAAGTAACACAGAGAGAAGGAAATTTTAATTAATTGTCAAACATAACTGCCATCTAAAGCTAAAATGAATTTTCTAACTGTGGTATGACCCCCAGACATCCTCAGACCATCTTGCCACAAGTTTTATTTAGCTTTCCAAGACTAGAAGAACTGGCCTGGCAAGAGTCACCATGCTGACCCATTTCTTTCTTCCAGTAGCACATGTAGAGCTGATCTTTTACAATGATTGTTAAAGTCATGATAATCTTTAGCTGGAAAAGCCCAAAATATGCAGCAACTAGAAATTGTATTGCAAACAACCCAAGTGCCAAAATAGATTCAAAAACTTAATGCAGTAATCTACCTGCAACATCTTCCTCATGCCTCATATTCAATTTGACATCTCAAGTATTATTTCGTCTCCAACAAAAATTAACTCAGAGATATAAAAAATTTGAACAAAAAGTTAATGTAATAATCTACCTGCGAATGTTGTCGGTCAAAGGGCATCCTGCAAAAGGCAGCAAAAATATAATCAGCCAAAATGATTGAGGTTATAGAAATTCGAACATTGCCAAGGTAACCAGATTCTGTTAGATCAAGACATTTATGCTACCTCTTAATCTGGGGAAGAGACCAGATTCTTTGACAAAGGCTTCTGGGAAAGCTCTCAAAACGTCGATGTAGCATTTGAATTGAACGGATCTACCAAAATAATTTTTTTTTAAATAATAATTGAGATTGCATAAGTATAATGCTAACAAAAGTGACAGTAACATACAGCCCACAGATTTCAAAGGCATGACCAAGAAAAATAATTCCTCCACAAAATAAACCAGTTAATTCTAGCCACATATTGGTACCTCTCCTAGACGAGCCCGTGCACCCATCACAGCACCAACAATTGCAGACAACAGAGTATACCAAATGTGAATATCCATGATATAAATCTGCAGATAGAGAAAATCAAAGCAAAAAACACAGAAACAACTTAGTACAACCGATAATCAAAGTAGCGGGTAAATTGGCAAAAGAACAAAGCACAACACCTTATGAGGTTTTTCAGCTTATGAGAAAGTTTAAAGCAGCTTTATACATCAGTCTGAAATTTTTCTCAAAATTTTCACCTAACAATGCACCAGAGCTTGTCTGATGGATTATCTCAACAAAGCCAAGCAAGCAGTTAATATCATGCGAAACTGGTAAACAATTTACATTGCAATAGGACATAATACTTGAAAAGTTAGCTTCTTCACATTCCTAAGATTCACACAATGTGATAAATTATATCATTTCTTTGGAAATACAGACAGATGAGGGTAGGTAGATTCAGGCATTCTTGCGTCTCCACTCACAGGCACTTGGTATCCTGTACAGGGTAATACGTTTTAGATGTTCTCTGATAGTTGTATTTATGTGACTAGTAGTTCATCGATTTGTCCACTACTTCAGATATTATCAATTAATGCTCTTACAGGTTTTAGAGCAACTAGAAGCTGACTGAACAAGAGAACGTGCCCAGACAAAGAGTCAAAACTTTGGTTCCGTATTTTGCAAAACCTTTATCAGAACCAGTACCTTCAGCAGTACTTTATTCCAAAGTGAAAAATATGGAGAGGGGATCACTTTATTCTTCTCCAAATTTTCAGCAACCAGAGAGCACTTCATCAAATTGGGGTTACAATGACAGGCAATTATTGCTTTTTTCTCTTGAATGTTTTAAATCTTATTAGCAGATTTACCTAATAAGTGCCGGAGAAGGTACACTTAGTGTACCATCCTTTTCATCTCCTATACACCCACACTTTACGCTGCATCATTCTTCTTGTTATCAAATCCTAGGCTAAAAGACAGCTCAAACATTCTTTTGTTAAATTAAAAGCAAGAAAAAGTAGCAGACAGAAGGAATTGTTCAGGACTCTTTCATGTTTCTACAGCTGGAAACCATGTACTTCAACAAAGGACAAAAGGAACAGAAGACATTCAGCAGGCAATCCTATCAATACCAAGACACCTATGTCAAGCCATATCTAGCTTCAAAATTCAGATGCTCAAATCCAAGGGAAGCACTTTTGCTTGATCGCACCAACCCCCCCCCCCCCCCCCCCAACCCCAACAAAAAAAAAGGGAGCTACAAAACCAATTCCACATGATTATTGAATATCGGAATAAACAGAATGAATTAGATAATACTCACAGCCACAACAGGAGTCCAAAGGCTAACTACTGTCAATGCATTATTATTGCCTGCCAAAGAACATGAACAACAATTAAAACAGAGACAAAACTATTCAGGAATCAATTCTGTATCATTTCCCCAAAACAATCATTAAATGGGAACAATTAGTATAATAATTCTGCACTTTCATCTGAGCTGATAAGTTGTAGTAACTATGAGGAGCTACATCCCTCGAAGCACCCAAAAAAAAAGAGAGTAGACTGGTTCTGTAGGTTGTACAATAACTTCTTGTAATATTAACAGATAATTGATGCCATCTAAATTTAGAAGCATATAATTGTCTGCTTAATCGACAGAGAAGCAAATCGGTGGAAGCTATAGCAAAGATTTAAAAGAAGAACGAATTTGGTTCCTCTTCTTGCTGAAATACAGAAGGCGAAAGCAGAACCAGATTCCTTGAAATTTGGTGACAAGAAACACAGCCTTAGGGTTAAGAAAAAGGCCCAACCCCTCCCACCACCATATACAAGACTAAGCATTAATTGGCAAATCTCTTTTTACACCTGTATAGCAACTCTGCTCAAGGTATATAACTCGATAAGATGATAATGACATGAATAAATAAAATTATCCAAATCCACCATTAAGAAAGAACTACATTAAATGGGAAAAAAATATATCCAGTTCGAATGAGACAAATAAATGATAAATACATAAAAAGGCTTACTCTTTGATACTAGATCATGCCACGAGTATTGCAAGGATGGAAGTTTTACAATGATATTGGTCGGTTCAACTAGTGGTTTAATCTGCACCAATTAACAACAGAAGATTAAGGTGCACTCTTCTGATCTAGCCCAGCACATGTAAGCGATAATACAATATCAATTTTGCATATTGTGAGTCAGTGTATGGTCTATACTTTATTAATCCAGATATTAAGCTTTGAGTGTCAAGTTCAGGGAAGGTGACTTGCCTGAAGAAAGTATGCAAACGTGAACTTGCAAACAAAGATTACCAGCCAGAAAAGCACATATCTGCAGCAGCACAAGACACAAGTAATTCAGCATTGCAGCACTATAACAAGACAGGCAGTGGTGGAGAATGAGTTACATCATGCTGCATTTGCACATCTAACCATCCATTCATGTAAAAGAATGGCAGTTTTCACATAAAAAGTTCAGCCAATGAGAATAACATGGAGAAGCTGAAGAAATGCTAGTTTGATAGCACAAAGTGGAAAACCATGAGAAAGCAATTTTAAGTCCTGTACTGTCTCCCATTCTTTACCAAACCCCGGGTATATTAATTAAGCATATAACTTAAAGTAATGGAACCATTCAGCTTTTTAGGACATAGTCTGCTTTGGTTTTATCAAAAGCAGCAAGGGAAACCATTCACAAGACATAGTCCTCTTTCAATTCCTTTTTCCATTGTTGTTTGTTAGGTGGTGGAAGATTTTGTAACCAAGAAATCTGAACCGAAAGCAAATTCTGGAACTCCAATGTATTCTATTCAGAGACTTGAAGCAGCTAATGGATGTGATCCATGGAAATAACTAAAGCATCCTTTTGACAAGGCAAGATTTCACAAAGTAGTAGACACATTTCATTGCAACAGAAAGATAGTAATTGTACCAATAGAAGACTCGTGACCAAAACTTAGAGAAAACAATTGGATGCAGTAAGGCCAGAACTACAGTCGTGTATGTCCAAAATAGGTTAAAAAATAAAAAACCTAGGCACCAAAATCAAGGTCCAAAGAGGAAAAAAAACAAACCTTAAATAGTCAGTTGTTTTTTCAACAAGACCTCGCCCAACAAAATATCGCTCCTGTCAATTTATTCAAGCACAATAACAATTGGAATGGTTCACGAAAATTTGAAGTGCACTATTGCTCAGATCCATATTGTTACCTGATAGATCCACTTGAAAAACTGAAAGAACGACTGATCAACCATTTCAGAAAATGTGTGACATGCTGGTATTTTCAAGAAGAGGGCCAAAATAAGTCGTAGTCCAGCATAAACGCCCAGAACCAGGACATATATCCGAAAGTAGAGGGGATCTGCATTTTTATTTCTTTCCTGCAAAACTTTTCTGAAATTTGGTATAGGTTATCAGCAACAAGTTTTTGCATCAGCAAATAAAGTTGGAAAAACTAAAAACCAGCGTTTAGACTCACATATACACATATGTCACAAAGACAGAGCTCAGACCCCACCAAAAAAACCTAATAACAAGCCTTGAGATAGCCATGGCTCTCGCCGTTGTATAAGCACCAAACATAAGTAGGACATCCAAAGAACCTATGAACAGATCCAAGCATGCAGCAGTAATTTTAAGATCTCACAACTGATCAAAGAATTTAAATTAGAAACTGTAGCAGAGCATAACTTACTTTCCACAAAATTCATGATTGCAAAATGTTGGACCCACACTAAGTACTGTCTTGAAAGTATTGAGATTAATTTTTCCACCATTAAAGGCAATAATGGTCAAGATCTGAAATCAGAGTATTCCAGATTATGCAGGGAACAATCAAACATTCAACATCTCATAAAAAACAAAACACTGGATGTGGAAATGACCTGAAACATTACAGCCAAAAATATCCACATACGATGAAAAACTTTGATACAAGTGAAGAAAAGTCCGATGCTCGACAAATGTGCTTTTACCTGTCTGCACAAGTAGATAAATTAAGACAAAAGGTCAAGTTATGACATAAAGATCAAGCAGAAGCTAAAACATTTACCCCATAAAAGAATATACACAAGATCAAGTGACAGAAACGCTTGATTATAATTACAAGCATTATAGAAGTCCAGTTAAGAACAATAGTAAGCATCCAAGTACAGCACAGCCAAGAATTTGATTTACTGTTAGCTTCATAATACACACCTGAGCTGAATGCAAATCAATGCAGCCAAGCATAAAATCATCAGTGTTAAAGTGACTCAGTATTGGATGACTAAATGAACTTCCCAGGGAACTGACACAGTCCAACAACTCCAATGTTAATTCCAGGGACAAGATGATATAGAACTTCAGACTCCATAATGCTGGTTAACTACTAAGCTACAGCTCTGAACTCTGTTTTTTATCGCAAATCACTTCTGTACTGTACAACAGCATTTATTTAATTAAAAGTGGGAGTTTGAGTCAGGTGATTTAGATTTTTGTTTCCTCAACGCCCTCCTATAAATATCAATGGCTGTATTATGGCTCCACAATTGAAAGCCCCCTCCGTAATTTTCAGGCTACTTCTGTAGTACCAACATTGAGGTTCATTTTTAGGAATATAGTTCTATTTAATTAAATTTCCTTAATTTTATTAAGGCATAAAATTTTAAATTGAAAGGATATTCTTGAGGAAGAAGTTTTGCATAGTACACATCAAACAAGAATGCAAAAATCAGATATACTATGGCTTTTAGGTTTGATCATTTTAAGAATTGATATCAGGCAACAAGAACAACAAAATTTCTTGGCAAGACAAACACATGTGAGGCAAACCTACCACCATGGGTAAATACTGTTAAGCCGTAACTCCTATATCTATAGATGAACACAGGAAGAAGAATTAAAGTCTTAATCTAATTTTGAAACCTGTATCAACATCTTTCTTACTAACACAATTACTAAACTGGTAATTGAATTTTTCTTTTTGACATTCTTCTGTACTTAATTTGAGTTATGACAGCCTATGAAATTCTGCGTCAGAGTACTGGGTCTGCACTCTCATATTTGTAATAATAGAAAACAATGGCTTGATAATCAAAACTTAAAGCCAATTCAATATTAATTAATTGATAAAAGATTCACGTTTTATTTGAATTTGCATCGTTTTTAACTTCCTCCGATATTACAACCTAGTAACCAGTTATAAATCAAGCCAATCCTCTCCACAGTCGAACACTTATCCCGGTACAACTATTTAAATGGAGTTCTGATCAACTGCAGTTGAGTTGCAAGTGTGAGCAACTTAGTTGAAATAAGTCCACAAAGATCATCTTCTTGGTGGCCTATAGTTGCAAAGGGCGACGTAGATATTATTGCAAAATAAAGTTTACCTTTCCATTTGTGGTCAGTAATCATACAATTTGTGCTCACTTATAAAAATTGTCACTTTCAGATAACCGTTTAGCAGTGATATAAGGGAGATAATTTTGGCCCAAGATTTGTAGACTTAATGAGGTGCCGTTCATCCATTTAGGTTGGACACGGACTTGTGATGGCCTAATTTGAACTCAATCTAATTCAGCGAACAAATATATAAAATTCAATGCATACATTTTCAAGATAATCAATCCTTGATGCAGAAATCACCAGCAAGCGAACATGTATATATTGTCAAATTCACCAAAAACCACATAAGTATAAACTATAAGGTGTACAACTTTGTGTCTGAAAGTTCTATATTCAATGAAGTAAAATACATAAGATGCTGAGGATATTTTGGCTTGCTCACTATGTTGTCTTAGATGTCAAACTGCATGACATTAGTCTAGCTAAGTTCATTTGGAGAGCATAGGCAAAATGCCTTGCCTATTTAGCAAGACAATACTCTCTGACCAAGTCAATTTTCTAAACCATTCATCCCAACACTATTGGATAGTAGTATAACCTTGGCTCACAAGCATTTACTTGGAGCAATGAGCACGAATATTGGAGCACAAGCCACCTCAAGGTTGCACTAAGAAAATCAAAATTCAAACTTTTTCTAAGCAGAGCAACTTACAGCATTTAAAACAAAAGGAGAGCAATGAATGTGAAATTAATTATTTATCTTTTTCTGTTGTGTGATCAGAAAAAAGTTTTGCCTCCTAACTCTCCTTTTTGAAACAAGCACAAAAGTCAACTTAGTTCCAGTTTACATTTATGGGGATATAACATGCCTTCCAACAATTTGGTTTTCTGAGATGGCTTTTGAAGCCTATCTAACTTTACTCAACTTCTAAGAAACTTTAACAAAGTGAAATTTTTTAAGCAACGCTATCTTAACAATCTATACTAGCTTCCTCAGGGGCACAGACACAAATATAATTTGCTTTTAGGCAAAATTTTACACAATGATACTAATTAATGTTTAACTCTTTTCATTCTTACATCAAAATGAACATAATGTTTCAATGCCTACTGAGATTTAGTGTAGCATACTTGATGCTAAACTATATATGAAGTCATTCAACTATTTTTCCCATATGATAGTAAGTTAATTCAATTTAGGAAAAATGCATTTAACTTTTCTTAGTTTCTTTGTTGCCTTTTCTACAATTATACCTGAAAACCTAGGTAAAGTTCATATTCAAATTAAGATGAGCTATATGTGTTTAAGATGTTTTAGATTATCTAAAATTCAAAGTTTTAAAGATTTCCCTTCTATTATACAAATATTCCAAGTCATAGGGAAATCAACCATTTGATGCATCGACCATATATTTAAGATTAGGGAGAATATCAATGAAATTTAACCAGAAGTAACGCAATTAAAAGAGTGGAAAAGGATAGGCCAAATGGACAAAATACAAAGATAACGTTATCTAGGATATATTTAGAATCAAAACAGGATTTTTGTACACATGAAAAATGAACCTTTGTCGCATGAAATAACTTTAGTAAACTGTAATTTTAATAGCAAAATGTTTGCTCTTTGTTGCAATAGAATAACTTCAGTTTGCGTTTGAACATAACTTCATTATAACTTGGGAATGGTTTTTCTTTTATGGAAAAAGGTACTGTTTACACGAAAATGTTACCAATTAAGTAAATAAAATACACCCATTATTCAAATGTTAATAAATTTCAACCCAAAAAAATACTTCTGTATTTTCTTCTTCTTACTAATCTCACAGGGTAAATAATACCCAAATTTTCATCACAAAAAGTGACCTGTCACACAAGTAATGCATGTACGCTCAAACTACTTATGTAAAGCAGCTAAGCCAAAGGATTAAACAAAGTGATTTTGGTTCATAAGCTGCCAATAGGAACTCAGCAAGCTAAGAGAAACAACATCAACTCTGAGGAAATGATGCATCATAGGTGCAGTAGTCATAATCTCAATTCTTCCCCATTTCCTCACACCCAGAATTACCCATGACACAACAGAAGGAAAAAATAATTAAAAAAAAGGAGAAAAGATTAGTTCCCTCTTTTGCTTCCAACACATCTGAAAAAATTAAGGTTATGTGCAAATAGTTTATGATTTAAATACTCAGATGACACAACGAAGAAAACATTGGAGTATGGTAATACTAATCATAGCTGATACCAACCCTTTTCCGCCCTTTAGGCTCCAACAGGAATGAAGAATCCTTCTTGATGGGCCAGCTCAACTCAAAGCAAGCCGGAGACCTATCAGCAAGAAACCATAGATGAAGCAGAGGCAATGAAATCGCATTCAAAAAGTCGACGATAATATCAAGAAAAATCAAACCAGAAATATTCATTGAAGTCATCATAGTTCCGCCACTCTGAATGGGCTTTCCCAGTATTTCCTCCTTTTGCTTCCTAAGATGAAGAAAAGAGAGAACAAACACAAATGCAGCAAAGAAAAACAAATGAGTGTTTGGCAGAGACTTAAAAGGGGACTTTAACAGATGAAAATCGTTTGAACTCAAATTCAGAAAACTTATATTTCACTTTCACACCATAAAAGATGATCGATGAATGATATTCATATACACTGTTACAACAGCGATTGCCTACAAATAACAAGGAGCAACTAGATATGAACCTTATGAAAGTTAAATCCCATAAATGCCAAAGACGTGTTTCCATGACTAATGGTAAATTTAGTAAGAATACAATATTTATGCGCATATAGGCAACCTAAACACGACACAAACATCACATATTGACGAGGGAAAAGAGAGATTTGCTTTACTTTTTTATGTTATTAGCATCAAAATTTTGACAACCACATAAAAAGAGCTGGTACCAATTGCTTACACAACTATAAAGTCATTCAAAAAGCCACAAGAATTATAGACTTAAAGTAGCAAATATATATCAGCAAGAGCAATGTTTTTAGGCAGCATCAGACTGGCATCAAACTGGAGCTTGATTAGGAAAACTCCTTTTAAAGCATCTTGCAAATAGAAAGATAGTAGGTGAAAATAAGACAGCATTAATTCAACTTAAAGTTGCTAAGATCAAGTTGATATTCCTGATTCAAGTAAAACTGAGTGGGCCAATGGCTGGCAATCCAACATAATAAAGTACAAAGCAGAACCATTTTCCTAGAATCAACAAGAATAAAACAAAAACAGTTTTGGTTGTAGCCAAAGTCCATGCAGCATAAAGTTTGGTGCCCATGATACTGAGCTTTTGCTAAAAGTACTTCTAAATGATTAAAGCTCTTTTAAAGTGTTTGATTTGATAAGCATCATTTTGTAAATTCAGGATAGGGTTACCGGTTATTAGAAGCACTTTCAGTACAACCTCAAAACTGCTGCTTTTTGAATAGCTTTTCTTTTTTTAAGAATTACAAGTAAACTTCGCCTGTTTTATCATAAACTTAAAACTAAGACACAAATGTATTTTAAAAATTCAAACTCAAGCAATATCCAACAGAAAAAGTACTTTGGCCAATAGGCTCCCAAACAACAGGACTATGAACTTTTGTGAAGCACTACTTTTTTTTAAAAAGCTCAAGCAAAAATTGCTTTAGCATAAGCCACTGCAATCCCAAATGACCTGTTGAGCTCCACCTATTAGCTGCTGCAGTAGGTATTAGGAAGTACATATTTGGTTTTACAGGAAAAATTGTTAAATGTCAAAGCTTAATCAGATGAAAGGTTAATTACATGATTGTGGTGTGCAAGCAGCCTTATATTCTAGTAAGCCTCATTCATGCATAGAGTCAGTAGATCAAAACTAGAAGAATACAGAGAGAAAACATCAAGTAGAGACCAACAACAAACCCAATGACCCCTATTTTATTTCTTCCAATTAAGCAGTAAACCTTATTCTAAAACAAAGAATGCAGAAATTTAAAAAGGATAAACCCTAAGCATTGTCATTGTAAAAAAATTCTATGCGCTAGATACTTAGCACAAAATCAGATGAGAGATTTTCCATGATCTCATTATACATGAGAGGTAAATCGAGACCAGTATGAATAAAGAAATTTTTATGCTAATAGCATACATAAGAAAAATCCAAAAACCAATATGCATGATCCCTTCATGATTCAACAGAGGAATTCTTTCAAGGGAGCGGGATTACACAAGAATGAAGAGGACAATACTCGGAGTAATATCAACAAAGATTGAAGCTTGCAGCATTAATCCACATTATTCAAGGCAGATATGTTCCACAACATATTTAAGTTTCAATAGGGAGCAGGTAAAAATAAATTTCCACACAACACTTCCAAATTCAAGCTTTAAAAAAATATCCGTAATTCAACAAAGAAACATGATCTATCAAACCAAAAAATAAATAAAAAGAAAAGGGCCCAGAAACCACATATACATGATCATATCAGACATGTTTTGGTACACATTAAGTTCATCTAAGGTGTAAGACATATTAAATAAACTATAGAGATATAGCCATAAAGCACAAAGTTTACTCACCTCCTGCATTATCTTATATATAGGACAGATGACTTGCTCGAGGTAGGACACCACACCGTCTTCATTTGTACAACTTGAAGCAGGGTGAGCTTCTCCATGATCCAAGATAGCATCCAATTCCCTAGCCATCTGCATAGATTCTCACAATAAATCAAAAAAGCCCATGCACAATAAGCTCCCCATGATTTGTAATGCACAATTATAACCAGTACCGAGTTTCAGGATGCTAACTTTATTACTTTTTTATCTCATATTGGAAAACATGCAACTGGAAGACTCTAAAGACAAATAGAAATGAGGAATGGAACTGAGTCAGAAGCAGTATCTCAATTGACCAAAAGTGGATTCTTTCTAACTATCCTCAAGATGCTCTTCTTCATTCTTTTCAAACTTTTACCATTTGTGACAAGAAGCTTTGCTCGCCGATATTTAAAAATTGTATCAAGAGTGGCTGGGAAAAGAGGAAACAAGACCAGATATAATTTGATCATTGTGAACAAATCCAAAATCTTTGTAGACAGAGCCGACCATTAGTTCCCAACCACAAGGTGAACGGAATCCAACACATAAATCTGGGATTCAACTTGTGTTACAGACACTAATAGGAACAGAACCATTACAGCAAGGAAAGATTTGATTCAGCGGGAGAAGAAGAGGCAAAGTTGGAACAGAAATATCCTTTGATTCGTCAATCCTCAAAAAAATGAATAAGCAAAGTTCAGTCACTAAATGACAAATGGGAAATTTATAGAAAGTTACAATCCCCACCATGGATGCACCCACACGCCTTCATCGATGTTGTTTCGTGACCGGAAGACCGAGAGCTTTCAACTAGAGATCTTCCTCAGTTTCGATTTTAGTGCACTTATTTGACTTATTTGATCAATATCCCACAATCGTCTATACATATAGAACATGTAATAGCAAAATTTCATCAAGTCAATTCCATTGCCAAAAAGACAAGGTGAACACTTCATGGATTTACCTCACAAATTTCAAGTTTGTAAATTTGATGGTTCAGAACTCAGAACTGAATTTAGACTTGGATAACAACTATCACCATCACACATACTAGACCACAGAGAGAGATAAAAGTGGATTTGGGTCTGAAATGCCTCGTGGCATCCACAGACAACCTGGTCCAAATCATGCTGCCTAACCCGCAGTAATATTCTTTAGGTCCAACAGAAAATCTTTAGAACCATAGAAACAGTAAAACTCCTAACAAAGCATGTCACCCAAACAAACAGCATAGCAAAAAAAGCATGAAGTACTTACATGGTGGAATATATAACAGATACATTCAGGAAGAAATCGGACATTTGCTGCTTCACCCCATATGCAGAAGTACAGAGAAACAAGAAAAAGCTTCCTGTCCCCATTGATGGCTTCCAAACTGAAAGAGAATAGGCTTAGAACTGATTACTGGCACTATAAGATGAGAATTATCTTATCAACACCACAAGTGCAAAATTTTCTTTACATAAGCAGAATACATGAAATAAGATAAATCTACTAAATAAAAAGGCTACAAATTCTTCACAGAGTGCAAAATACACCTATTGTACACAAGACGAATCCGCAAATATCTGCACCATTTTATGTAATTATCCAACACCTTCAAGAAGACCTCTTTTACAGCCTTTTCATCAATGTTCTGCAAAGGACAAATAATGGATTACCTTCTGTTACTCAAAAGGCATAAAATAAATTTGCACTAATGAAGCAATGGAATCGCATGTAGTTTATATCAATTGCACATGATATTAATAGATGGATAACTAAGCATATATGAAAAGGGCAAAAGGGATTTGAGGTAACAAATGAACAGACAAACAAGGATTCAAGGAGACTAAGCAACCAAACTACGTGCCTGTTTACCAATCCGTTTTTGGACACAATCAGATTTCCGAGTTGAATAGGTTTGGAAGGTGTTTTGCCATTTGCTGACCCAAAATGAAGACATGAATCAACATCAAAAGATTCTGTTTCAGCACTTCTTTCAGGCATTTGCTCTGAAATATCCATTGACATTTTTTCCATGTAGCATTTTCAAAGGCTAGATATATCAGGAAAATAAATACTTTATTTTTGTAAACATTGGCACTGTACCGATTCTATAAACTCAAAATTGAACTTTGGTACCAAACAATAGCCTAGTATTCCACATGAATAACTCCTATGAGCATTGAAACAAAATGTCAACCATTTCACAATATCTAAACTTAAAATTTGTGCAAATCTCATGTCCAGATTATAGCAAAGGCATGGCTCCTAGATAATTAATTCTTAACTTTTTTCTTTCACAAGATCTCTTAATTCTGTTCAATCTGCTTTACTGGGTTTTCAAAATTTCATCCCTTGAAGCAAACACTTTCCTAGATAAAGTTGGTGAATATCAAAACATGAATACACCGAATGAGCACAAAAAAGTATGAGATGCTCCTAATAAAATCTTCCTTTTTAAGTTTTTTAAGCGTGAAAATCTAAAAGAGTCCTAACAACAACACCTTGAAAAATTTCCACCAAATCCCTTAAAAAAATAACTATCAAATTACCAAATTCTCAGTGTTTGAACTTTGAATTTGATTATAAGACATCTTGACATCAGAGGGCACAGAAAAAAGATGACACCACTAAGAGTCAAAACATTTTTACCATGCATATGTGCATCAATTGAAAGACAGTGGTTGAGCTGAAGAACGAATAAATATACATATAAATCAATGTTTTGATGGGCGCCTCCAAATAGGGAAAAAGAGGAAAAAATCATAAAAATAGCTTTCTTCTGGCCCCATGCAGATCCATTTTTCTGTTTTATTCTCGAGCCCAAGAGTATGTTCAAGAAAATATTGCATAGATGAAGAAAACGCAGATTTAAGTTCAAGGGGTTTAGATACTGGAACCACATATGCCTACCTTGCATGCAAAGAGACTGCTTATATCATACATCAACCTCAGGTCTCAATTCAAAATAAAGCAACTTTACATTTACTCCAACAATTGTCCTTCAAATGAAAGATGTATGATTACTAAAAGATTTCTTTCAAAGTAATATTTCGCAAATGCTTGGCTGAAACATACAACATTCCATCTCAAAGAACAGTATATCCAAAAATCTTATGGCAGAGAGAATTCAATAAAAAAATTGAAACATGATATTGTGTGAAGCTTACGAAATTTGTTCATGCAAAACAGAAAGATAAACACCATGCAAAGTATGCCCCCAACCAAACAAGATAAGATTTATACACCCAAAAGATCCTTGCAAACAACACCCAACACAATTACCAAAGGCTTTCAACTGTCAGAGAGACCATTTCTCTGATGTTGCACCATTATTCCAGAGAAACAAGAGTGTTGACAGTCTTAACAGTCCCAAGCAAGACTATGACGCAACACAAATGATGTGCCATACTTAGGGTCTCTCGTACATAGGATATTTAACGCCCAATCCTAAATTATCAACATTTCATGATCATGAAATACTTCCATGTTCGAGTTTCATTGTACATTTTGAGAACTTCATTTCTTTCTCATCCCCACATCTTTACATGCAAGTGAGAGTTATGAACAAAGGAAGTACACGTCACCATGTTAATGATGCCTAACATCCTGAACGGCATATACCATGTATTTGACTAACAGCAAGCGACCTTCTAAGAACAGGGTATAAAATAGCATGTCCATTCCTTGAGCAATAGAGATACCCCTTCAGCAACTCTGGAAGCTCCAAAATACTAGGCCAGGAACTACTGTATAACAACATCTAACATGTACCTCAGTTCCCGCTGAACTTTACTAACTTAAAAATGTAAAAAGCAAGAACAAGGAGATTTCCATATTTGCATGCAAATATACCAACTGAACTTCTAATTAAATCAGGATGATAACAATATCAAAATAGCATGAGAAAGTAGACCTGAAAATTAAGTGCATTGTAAATGAAGGAAACCAAACAAATAGATAAATCTTCAAGGTCAACAGCCTAACTCACAGGATCAGCTTCAATAGGTAAGCTAAGTCGTGACTGTGCATTGGCTAGAGCAAGGACAACATTCTCACGCTGATTCCTTACATTGTCTTTCTGCAAATAAAAAACTTTAATCATTATTAACAGATGAATATGTAGCACACTAGACATTGCAAAAGGAACAAGTCACATAAAAATGATCCTTATTTCCTAAACATCAAAAGACAGCAATGGCAGAGAGATTGAATTAACAAATTGTTGATCAAAATCGCATCTTTTTGCCCCAAAATGAGATTATGTGCAGCAGGTTTTGCCTAGAACACAAAAATGCTAATTCTTAAAATAAAATCTCTCACAACCTCTATAAGATGACAGAAAAAAGAAGTAAACCATAGATTAACCTACTTAGAATCTATCGCATCTTTTATTAAGAAGGAAGGGCTCTTCTTTGGAAATAAGAAAGTTCATCTTATGATTGTCACAGTATGACAATCTTACATTTCAGTTGTATCAATACTACCTTTTCTCATCAAGTTCACAGTGGGATACTTCTGAACTGTCGGTAATAAACAAACTCTAGCAATTCAGCAACCAGTTCCTTAAATTCATAAGCATGTTTGTTCTGCTGTGGTAGCTCTTACGTAAAGCCCAAGTTGAATACCGTTTAATACTCATTTTAGCACTTAAAATGAAACCATTAAGTAAATGGAGAGATGGATAATGCTAATCATTACAACTTTAAAAAGTTAACTCCACATCCCACTTAATATCAGTTAAGCTTTTCAACTAAATTTTGCAGTTGTATTTTATTACATCAAACTTTTATGTTTAGTACAGTGCACCGATTATTGTCATTTATTACATGGTCGAGAACAATTTTGGCAACATATAAAAATGTCCAAAACAGAAAACTATTAAATGAGCCATAATGGACTTGAGCAATAATTTAGCCTGGTGCATTAATCAAGAATATAGCTCCAATTCAAATTTTAGCTTTACATAACTTACCAATGGGAGCTTAAAAATAACTTTTTACTGTTAACTGACTGAACAAAGTAATGGCCTGCTCATTTAGTATCTGAGAAAGCCTAAACCTGAAATGCTTAATCAACTAATCGATGAGCCAAGCTAGCCATGGTTGAGCACAGTTCTAAGGTTTGTTCCGCAAAGACCAATGGATTGGCAAGGACTCTTTAAGCAAATCACTGCCAAAAAAATTGATCTATCATAACTACATACAGACACTTATCATTTTTCTCCTGTCTTGGTCATCTAAATTTCTCTTCTATGTTAGACTTTTCTAGAAATCTCATAAGGAAAAAATCCAAAGAATCTAATGAGACCACCAAAATCTATAGTCTTGATTCTTGTGGTTAGAAAATGATGCTGGCCTTTTTCCTCGCAATAATCCTGCACTTGGTAGATTCTAATATGATCATCCTATTGATCTAGACAAACTGATTTGGAAGCCAATGGTTCCAGCATACATCAAAATTTTCACAACTGTGATGCTTCTAAAAAAATTACTTATCTAGATTTATGTAGAATGTAAAAGCAAGCAAAACAAACTGATAGGCACCTTTCAACCTGTTCTAAATAGGCCAAAGGTTTTAGAAAATTCATCCAGTACTACTCATGAAGCATGGCAATGTATAGAAAATTTGTCAAAATTTACGAAAAAAGGTTTCAGAGCCATGGAACCAAGAAACAATTTCATTGCAATGTACCTATTGAAGATTATTCTGGGTAATTTGGAGAAGGTAAAAAATCTATAGACAATTAGTCAAGCTTGTGATGCAACCATGAAAACTTCTGTCTTCTCACCAACCTTTGAGCTGCAAGGACTTCCAACAACTACACAAAATGGGGATATGAAAGGAATCTGGAATTTTTTCCATAACCTTGAATTTGATTTCTTTGAGAATTTTAAGTCATAAATGCTTCTCTTTTATACTTCTTGGTGAAATTTCTATCCATCATCTTATAGAAATCAGCAGTTGAAAAAAACATCTCTGTTAGAAAGTTGATATGTTTTTTTCCGCTTCTACTTGTTCCGTCCACTTGGAGAGGCTTTTTTCACCAAAAACAGTAAATAAGGCAGACAAGACATTAGATGAAGCTACTGCAGCTCTTCCTTTTGAGACAGTAATTAAGCTTGACCCTTATATCTCATTTCCTCTGCAAAAAAATAGTTCAATTTGAACGCATCTAATTTTCCAAAAAGATGCAGAAGTTTATAGTTTCAATGGATTCCTACAATACAAAATCTTTCACTGGAAAGTCAGCAAGACATACTCACACATTGTGAGTGACAAATTACATATTGTTAGTAGCAAATGACAAACTACTTGTAACCTTTCAAAAATCACAAAGATTAAAAAGAAAACGTGATATGAGGTGGAAATTCTTTCATAATCACACAATAACATTGCTGATGACTCAACATTTGAACCTCAATTAGGAACAATAGACAGATGCAATCAAACATTTTTATCTTATGAGATGTAAGAGAAACACCAAACCTGAAAACCAAATACATATTCCAAAAGATCAAACATGTCCGGATCCCGTTGTCCAGAAATCTCAAAATCATCTGGAAGCTGAGGGAACTGTTCAGTGTATTTAATAGCCGATATAGCACCTCGCACCTAGACAGAAAATAAAGAGTAACCAAATTATTCATTAAAATACAGTAACATGTAATAATCCCTTCAAATGCCTCCAAAACATAATCGATAGGATGACTACATAATACGGTTTACTCAAGATATAGCCAGTCATTAGCAACATGATATCATCAAGCAGAGTTTGCTCTGACACTAAATCATACAATAAATGCCAGCACTAAAAAAATAAAAAAATAAAGAACTCCTCCAGTTCTTTCTGCCTTTCAATTCCCAGCTTACCTCAGGGAAAAATCCAATAGCATTGGTTAATACGGGTGCTTCCAAAGGGATGATATTGTATGGTGTGAGCTCCGCAGATAAAGTTGCATCTGACTTTTTGATCCTTCTTAACTGAAGTAAAAACGCCAAAAAGTTTAACAGCATAACAACGCCAGAAGAAGAGAAGCCATTCAAATCTTAGCTACATATTAAACATACATATTACCAGAAACTACTAAACTAGCTTTCTTTGAGGACTCTATAAAGACCAAAAACCCAACCACACATGTATATATTACTGTTGCTTCATTTAGCAAGGTAATCAGAGCTAATATGTTTGCCAAAAAGGATGATCAGCAAAATTTTAATAAGCTGAAGTATGGATGCAGTGAATACATAAAAACATACACTTTGAATACAAAAACCAACACTAAAAACAGATATAGCTATACTTTATGATATTGCACAAGGAAAAGCTTCCTGATTTCACAGACAAAAGAAATAAAGTAAAGCATAAGTACCTCATCCTGAATACGCTTTCCCACTCCTTCAGGAGCATCTTTAGTTAATGCCTCCATCACTTCAACTAAAGCCTTCAAGGTGGCAATGACCTTTCTCATTTCTGATAAGCTAAAACAATTTGACATAGATAAATAAATTCAATTACTAAGCGTATTACAGCTTTCGTGAGTAAACAGAAGCTATCTATAAATGAGTTCTGAAAGAAGAATACCACAACATTCATGCATAAGAACCACACAAGTTATACTTGAGATGCTTCAAATAATAGCAAAAAAAAGCAGGTATGATATTACACCTCAGATTAGTGACAATACTCTGCTATACTAAAACATAAACAAAAGGACAAAATATACAATTCTTCTCTACTATCAAATACCAAATCCTAGTCTTTGTAGCAAGGTTTCTCAACTACTTAACTTTCATTGAATATTCAACCACAGATACGTATTCATGCCCAATTTGAAATGTGCAAACTAACTCCAAATTTCACATCCTCTCAGTTTCTCATGTCATGTAAGGCAAAAATATCATCCATATTTTAAAACGCAAAATCAGACATATAGTGATAATCATGATTTCAGAGTACCATATTGGGCAAAGGTCTAATTTGTCAAGCCATCATATGATAAGATGCAAGTAAAATTGAGAAAACCAAGACAAGCATATGAAGGACGTACTCTCCAAGATTAGCACTAAAGGTTCCAGATTCACGCCATTTTTGCTCCTCTTTCTGGATATCGTCTACTCTATTTCGTCTTTTGTAGCGCTGGTAAAATTCCCACAAATGTTCAATATCACGACTACGATCAAGCGGTGTACCATCCTTCTTGGCAAGTTTTTGCTGCACAAATATCAACAGTTTCATCACATTCTCATCTTTAAGAACTCAAATCCTAAAAATCGAGGCTGAAAATATTAAAGCAATCCATTGCGATACACCAAAGTAAGCCAAAAGAACAATATTCCAACAATTATTCTCAATTTCTCATAAGTCTACATATCCCCGCAGAGAGCAAGGTTATTGTTCACCACTAGCACTATTCCTTTTATCCGTGCATACCTGCATGTATAAAGGTTACATAGCAGCAAAAATCGATAAATTATTTCCTTTAGAAAACATAGAACCAATCTAAAGTGTTCAAACCCAAGAGCGTACCTTGATGACGGACATTAAACCAGTCTTAAACTGAAGAACACCTCTACCATCGCTGTTGGGATCCAAATTCTGGGCCATGGAATATGCCTGCTCACAGACTAAACAGGAGCAGCATCTCAGAAAACCATACAATAAATTGCTCGATCACTTTTATGAATTAAATTCCAAGGCTTTCAGAATAAGAGTAGACATCAACGATAATAATGAAACACACTGTCAATAACAATGACAGCAGCCATTAAGCTGTCATTTTATATTCTATTGAGAAATGAAACACCCATCCATTCCATAAGTGATTCCATACTCACCAAAACCAGAGTCAAAATTTTTTTGTACCAGAAAGCAGGATAAATTACCAGCAGACAGACATAAAAATTACTTGTAATCTCTACATATGGAAGATCCAAAGGCATTCTTTCTGATACATGATACCTAACAATCTTCTGTTCTAATGACGAGAGTTTCGAAGTGTGTGACCACAAAGGACACATGGAAGAGCAACTTCTTCTAAAGCAATAAAGCACAAATTTTTCTCAATGCATGTAGAACTACATCCTAAAAAGTCAAACTTAAGAAACTACATCCTAATTGTAAAAGAAAAACAGAATCTTTAAGCTCCAAGTTGCCATTATGACTTGTCAAGGTTAAATTTTCCCTTGTACTACGACACTTCTCCTTGCAAAAGCTCATTCCACAACATCGATGCAATCCATACTATAACAAGCGCTTCATCTCTCATTTACTCCTATTATCAGCCTCCATATGTTTAAATCTGCCAAAACACTATTCCACAATACAAGATCAATTCACCACTACGTGCTCTTCTCAACTACTTTTGCAATTATCTGATTTTCAAAATTTTCATTGAGCAGTTCTCGTTCTATAACCTGGTTAAGCTATGGTCATACTACAACATTCAACGCGGCAGCTATAAATATTAGCAATCCTTCCATATCATACATTCAACCACTTACAACTCTCAATTCTTCTACTAAATACATTTTAATGCATCTAACACAGGAATAGACGCGAAATAAGTTTTTGATCAGTATAATAACTCAACATTAGGACTTCAAAATCTAGAAGAGCTGGAAATAAACAAATTCAAGATAAATATGAGCAAAAAGCTTACGAATTCTGGAAACATTGGGGTCTTCCGATTGAAGTTCATCGGCAGCTTGAAGAATAGCATTGACATTGGTGGTTCGTTGAAGAGAATCGGGGACAGCGCCGGCAATGCCGCTGGAAGTTCGCTCGTGTCCTTGGCCGGTGTACCTCAGCTGTTCTCTCCTCAGCGTAGCCCTAACCAGCCTCTCCCAATTATTGTAAACCCTCGCCATTTTCTCTCAATCTCTCTCCCCAAAAGTTAGCAAAAGAAGAAGAAGGAGAAACCCTTGTGGGGAGAAGAAAGAAAATTGATTGGGAAGATGAAATAAATCAAAGAGGTTTTGGAAAATAAAATTAATTTCGTTTATATTAACGGTTGGATTTACGGATCTAAAAGGATGCTTATAGGAGAAGTAGTGGAGGAGATGGCGAAATGAATTTGAAAGGGCCTTTTTTTATTCAACACGGTATGGGAAATGGATCCGATCCAGCGTGATTTCCCCTATTTGGAATGTACACCACCTACTTTTAAGCTTTTGTAGCAAGGCCCCAAGAATTTTAGTACTTTTACATCCAATTTGAGCATGAAAAAATTTAATATTCTTAACTCCTTAACCACAAAGCATCATGAAGCCATTGGTAATTTGTATTTGAAATAAGGTTTTTGCGAGGGTCATGGAATTTAGAACAGGACATGAAAGGGGGGGACATTGTATGTAGGAATAATTTAATGATCCGTTTCAAAATTTTTATTGAGGATTGACTGAAATATATGTGAGAAAAATTATGTAGTATAAATTCAAGTTAATTGAAATTAATCTATGATAGTTAGGTGTGATTTGCACTTTGAATTTATTTAATAACAATGTATTTTTCTAATATGTGCCTTAACCACACCTAATAATAATACGTACAAGAAAAGGAGTGAGTTAATGAGAAAGCTTTGTTTGGAATAATTATATTTGCACTTTTTGTGATGCGATGTATGTGAGATAAAAAAGTGGTTGGAATTATAGAAAGGTGGATTGAGAAATGTGTTTATGATGCAAGTAAAAAAATATTTTTTGGAAAAATTTGCTATCCAACTCTCCTTTCTTTTCAATTCTAAAATGTCATGTAATCTTAGTGATTAGGGGTTGAAAGATGAACCAAACCATTTGATACTTGGTTACTTAGTAAGAGTTCATTCAAATTTAGTTCATTAACTAGTCAATCCAAGGTTCAACAGTTTTTTGTATTCGATGACTTCCAAACAGATAAAAAGCTCGTTCAAACTTGGTTTCGCAATTAAACAAGTCAATGTTGAACAAAATTTCAAATTCATTAAAATAATCAAACAAATTTGATTACATAACTAAGGTGTTCAACTTGATTAGGTTTATTTATTGCTTGGAAATGATCTTGACAGTGGTTATACAATAAGTTCAAATCCTCAAACACGAGGCCAAGGCTCCAAGGCAAGAAACATTAGATGAACCATAAAGTGCCTATTTGGTTTCAATGGATGCATTACAAGAGGAGTAAATACTAAATAGCCACGATCATAGAGGAAAACAATGCACTGAAAAACTCCATAAAAGACAATGTGTGAAGATTGTTCAGGCTACATCTACTCCAACAGCGGATACGTGTTCTAATGTGATTTTTTTTTTCTACGAAGTAATTACCCACGTAGCAAGATAAAGCAAGTACCCAAGATTCTGCAATTTGAAATGGAAAATGTTATTTACACTTCCATTTCCACTATCATTTTAATCATATAGTTTTTATTTGTTAGATTATATGATAAAATAAATAATGGTTGTACAAATAACAAAAAATAGAGAGCAAATAACATTTCCCAAATTTATGGTAAACACTTTCAATTATCTATAATGTGGGAGGACAAATGTGTGATGTAAACATAAAGTGTTGGAATTCAAATTTTACCCTTAATTATAATGAAAAATTTTTCCCAATCTATTGCAAGATAGCACCCACAATTAGCGCATAGTCTGCATAGTTATCAATTTATATTATCCACTAATTACCACTTTCTCGGCCAACTCCTGCATTTAGCTATTCAACTCAACTTCCTTTTTTTCCTTGAAAAAAAAAAGCAGCTCCCTCTTACTATACCATTATCTGGAGTAGAATGACCATATTGTCATCTTCCCCTAGCGTATGATATGTCTGCCAATATTATGGTCTGATGTTCATCACAGTTTCATGCATTACCAATCATCAAACGTTGATTTGAGTAGCACCAAAGGATCAAGACATTCATGTCCACCTATTCTTTAATATCGTTGTTCTGTTTCAAGTCTATTTCAATATAAGCTCCTCATTTAATAAGTTACACGAAATAAGGAAAATCTAAGAAACCAATGAGAGATGAATTCAAGTTTGTCAGCAGTCTCAGGAAGATGGCTCTAGGAGTACTGGGGATAGATAGAATTTTTTGGTCTTTTTTGAATTCCTGTAAGTTTTTTTGTTTGACTTCTTTCTACCAAGAAGTTTGTTTGAGCCAAAGAGTGTAAAACTGCAATAGGAAAATAGATATGGTTTCAATACTCAATTTTCAAATATTAATAAAGGACTGTGACAAAAAATAAAACTTTATAAGGACATAATTTTCATATATGTAATTTTCCTATAATTTTTTATAAGAAAAATAGTTGTGCATTTTGGTAGGTATTTTTTTTTTCATAGCAATGCACCATATTTTATTTATAGTAAATATATTAACTTATCTTCCTTCAATTTCACTAATACAAGTTATGAAAAACAATAATGGCTTAAAAAAATTAGGGATGGGCCCGATCTCCACTCTGGACTCGTGTACATGAATGAGCCAATATTGGGTTTAACAAGCCAAAAATTGAACTGAATTTGAGCAGTTTGAACATATTAAACAAGCCAAATCTTGCGCACATATATGTGAGATTCGAAAATTCTCCAACCTTTATTGAGTCTCATACATGTTTATTAATAAATATTGCAAAATGTCTACTGTATACCTTGTTCAAAATAATAGTTAAATTTGATTAAGTTAGATTTGTTTGATCTTAAACTCGTGTTTGAGCAGGCTAATAACTTCAGGTCGAGTTCAAACTCACCTTAAAGAATTTGACAACTTCGAACTTGACTAGTTGACATCTTTACACACAAAATAAGGTTTCATTGTGTCCTTTACTACATTGAATACAGGTGCAAAAGCCTTATGGAGTTACGGTTTCCCCAGTCATATGCTCATTCTCGATAATGATTAACTAAAAATGGTAGGGATCTTTGACAACCTCCAAAGCTGGGTTTCCCTTTGGGGAAAAAACAAAGGAAAGGGTAATCCTTTACTTTTCTGCTTGCTAGCTATATATATGTGTGTATACGTATGTGTTTCCTGCAACTACAACATCTTTTTTCCTTCTGCAAAGCTAAATACAATTTATCAACCAAAACATTTATAATTTGCTCACAGTAATATTTTGTCATAACTTATAATGTCCTTCATCCTTCACCAAAAAAAAAAAAAAAAGCAGACCCAATTTGTATCC
Organism: Coffea humblotiana; assembly: GCA_023065735.1. Taxonomy (NCBI): domain Eukaryota; kingdom Viridiplantae; phylum Streptophyta; class Magnoliopsida; order Gentianales; family Rubiaceae; genus Coffea; species Coffea humblotiana. Next base: position 8,382,625 of record CM041211.1, read on the forward strand.
ACCATTCAATCAAGCCCATGGTCATAATCTAAAATGAGAGCGGCCCACTGTAAAGGTTAAAACTAAAGACGCGTACATCAAAATGAAACGGGCAGCATTTTGTGCAAGAATGCGTCCTATGGCGTTCCAAAATTTGACTAAGTTGCAACCACAAAATGCTCTAATATCTTCCACCTGCTGTTTCATGGAGCATTCTCTCACGTCGCACTCTAGCTGCTTGCTGAGAAGTTTCAGGACTTCAATGAGCATTTGATCATCACCAGGCTGGTGGCGAATGATGGATGCCTCTCTTAGAAGTTTTATGTCATCAGGCACAGATGCCATGCTGGAAAAGAACAACACCAGAGAGGTAAATAATGGTTCTATACCTCTAGAGCTTTGTTCATATGCCAACAAGTTTTTAAGGATGATAATGGAGCTCTCATCAATGGAAATGCTGGGAATACGCAATCTTCCGCTCAATCCTTCCCTTCTGAACTGGATTTCAAGGGAGTTACCTTCCTTTGCATAGAATCTAACACCAGAGGATTTTAATACTGTGGCACTCGGTACCCAGTTTTTACCTTGCACACTTGGGCGGTCCATGAGTGGTTTCTTGTTTTTCCGTCTTTTTTGAGCCGCAGCTGAATCAGAAGATTTGGGTGGCAAATACGAGGAATGAAACAAATCAAGTAAATGTTCATGTTGGCCTTCTGTATGGTGTTCCTTGATGACCATAGCTTCCTTTCCAATGTGAAAGGACTTGAAAAATTCGAGAGCAACTTCTTCAAAGGAAGTTTCATTAGGCATTAGCTTTGTTACGGTAAATATCTCCTTAAGCACGAACAAAGGAAGTTGATTTTCAATCATCAACAAGTGACGACCAATTTCTGGCAGCATCCATCTTGTTGAAAATATAGGGTTGTCAGTAACATCAACTCCCTCCTGCATAAAATTAATAGTACATTGTTACTAAAATCCAACCCAGAATAGCATGGTTTCTTTTCTTATGTTTCTTATATTAACTAGTCAGTTGGCAAGAATGGCAGAAATTTATAATAATTTATCCAAACCAAACAAATAAATGACTAGCTACTAGTTGATGGTAATTAAGGTTACCTTGCTGCATTTGTGATTGAGGCGAAGTAGTAATACAATGAAGCAACCATCAATCACCAGCATCTCCACAAAATCAGCGCTGCTTATCCCTTGGAAAGTCATTGAATAGCATTTTCTAACTCTCGCCTCCCATTTTCCCATTTTCCATCGTAATTCTTTGTTCTTCTCATCCGGAAAAGTGCCAAGAAACTGCCTTTTCTTTTCTTCCGTCAGCCACCAACTCTCCCTATTATGATGAATAGGGCCGATGGAGACCAATTTGGGGGTATAGGACATTAGATCTACTTCACGAACATGTGGTGGCACCACCGGCATTTGACCATCTTCTGGGACGTCGACGGTGATTGTTGCCGAGAAGGGAACATGTTGCTGGATTTGTTCATCAGGAACCTCATCATCTTGAGCTTCACCATCTGGAATTTCTTCTGAACTTTCGTCATCTAGAGCTCCATCAGCTGGAACTTCATCCGAAATTTCATCATTTGGAGCTTGATCTGGATTTACAGGTTCACCACCGGCCTTCAGATCTATACGAACATCATGAGAGCTGCGATTACCATGGATGTTATGAGATAGCTCCATATCGATGCGGGAGGAACCTGGCCGTGCTTCATTTTCTTCTCTAATCTCTTGAGAATCAAACTCTTCTTCCGTATCTGGAGTAGCCAGTTCATAGACATCTGAGCTTCCTTCACTCTCCATTTTCTCCTCTTTCTAAATCGCTACAAATCTAGCCACTAGGCTGAGTATCACCAATTCGCAATTTTCAAGCTTTCTTTTCAAAATTTGAGAACACTACAGATTTTATGGTAGAACCCAAAATTGCTATAAACTTTTGCTGTAATTTCTTGCTTATATAGGAACTTATTAACACGGTTGGTACACGCGTTAGCCGCCTGTACGTACAGTACAACATGTACAATTAGATCGTACATTGTTGTTTTGGGTTGGTGGGGGGGGGGGGGGGGGGGTGGTTCCAAGCATAACACACTCGAGGATTGCTTCGTTTTCTTACTGTAAAAGAAAACTTATCCTTGTCTTTTTTTTTGTGTCGGCGGGAATATTGGCTACCTCCTTCGCCGCAAACACAACACGGCCACTTTTCTGTCTTTTAGCAGTCTTATTATGTACAGATAAACAGAAGTATATAGCTCTCTGTATACGTGTAGTAATAATAATGTGGCTACTAGAAAACAACTTACATATAGTAAACTATATGTGACACTCTCTACAAGCGTTTATAATTCATGATATTTGCTCAAATAATATTCCTCTTGAGAGTAATTAAAAGAAAATGAAATTGTTTAAAAGTTTGTTTGATATCAATCTTCTTGTTTAAAGGAAAACTTTTCAACTTGCCTGTAAACCAAAAGGAATAAACAATATATGTTTCCTTCACTTTCCTACATTTTTCCTTACAAACGAACACTACTTATAGAAATTAGTCATTAAAAGTCATGTAAAATAAATAGGAATATGATATTTACACTCTCTTTTTTGTTAATCACACTCCTCATATCATTTTAATCATATAGTTCATTTGTTAGAGTATGTGATAAAAACAAATGATGGGAGTGCAAATAATAAAAAATTGAGAACTAAAAAAAAAATTTCTTTAGAAAACTCCAATCCTAATATGTCCTTGGATCAGGAAGTTAACAAAAATAATTATCTTTGAAAGTCTAAGTTAGTTCAAGATAGAAAGTCTTCCTATTATAATTATTCTTTTAATATCTATTTAACTTTTTAGGCCATCACGAGACAATGTCCAATCTCCACGGACATATAAAACAATTTTCTTCCAATTCAAAATTTTATTCCTCAAAAAAATAGCCAAATTTGTTCTGAAAAATTTTATGTCTGTGTAACGAAGTACCTGTAAACCGTATTTACTATTTGCTTGAAGTGAAATAATTGCAAGAAAGATCACTATAAACACATCAGTTGGGTTTTAATGGATCTTAACTAAAGAGAATCTTTCAACTTTTCCGATTCCCAAACTATTTCCTGCCAAGTCATGATTTTATTCCTAAACAAGAAATTTGGAATTTTTTTCTTGTAAACCTTTATATCAATATTACATAGAAAACCGCATTTACAGTTTGCTTGAAGTGAAACAAATTTTGGAAACATCACAATGGATCATCCTAATAGACCTTGACTAAAGGGAATCTTTCTAACATTTCCATGATGCAAACCGCAGAGCTTTCCAAATTTCTTTGGGAGAAATATGGAATGGGGACAATTTCCACTTGCTGATAGACTGCTTGTCTAGCAGCAAAGGTCTTAGCAAGTTCAGCATTCGCAGAACCTTCTTGACATTTTGACAGACCAACAATGAACACACCTTCGTGGTTGCGAATGCCAACCCCAAGACCAAAATCCTTTGAGCCTATGGAAACAAAAGCATCGAAATTGATCTTGAAATGAGGTGAAGACGGGACAGTCCATGAAAGTCAATTCCATGGAGCCTTGGCGTGCACTGAAAGGCAATTCCATGCATTTGCTGTACGAAAATCTGCAAGATGATGAATGCATAGCTGAATATAGATAGAGGATCCCCTTGCTTGCCATTGAAAATTGCGCCATTCCTATTGCTCCAGATTCCATAGCAAAGAGTTGCGAACAATTCGCAATCCTCAGTGGAAAGTACCTGAACGATTTCCTTAACCATGAGTTCAAAATTAGTATAAAGTTGACTTGATTAAAAGTATACTCAGCAAATGACATGTTTTTCTGTTAAAAACGCGTATCATGTGACAATGGATTCAAATATCGTACTGGTAGGGCAGCAGGAGAAACAACGTGACAGTTCAGGTGTCGACAAGATTTGGAAAAAGCTTTGGGGCCTTGACATTCCAAGCAAAACAAAGCACCTGTTATGGAAAATCATCCATAATTGATTACCTTTCCTATGATAATCTTCAAAAGCGAGGTATTTATCATTTATGTGGATAACTTCTGCCCCACATGTAATGGGTCTGATGGAGACCTATATCCTCTTCTTTTCCAATGTGCAGCATCAATTCAAATTTGGGCACTAGCTTGTCTTTCAAGAAAGATTTTCTTGGATTTGTTGTTTATAAGTCTAACGCAAGAAAAATTCAATTTTCGTAACTAGCAAAATTTTGTTTGATCGGTGTTTATCGTATTAGTCGTGTTAATCTTTTAGAATTGATGGTGTTTCTTGTATTAAGTAGCTTGTTTCAATTAACATTTGTACAACTTTACCATATAACAAATTCATCATTATCTCAGTACTAAGTTATTTATCTCACAATTTGTTCTCTTATTTACGTTTTACCAAAATCTATATATGACATGTTGCTTACTCCATAGAGAAAAAGAGAAAGAAGAAAATGACAAATATATGACACGGTGATGGTGGGCTCTTCGTTTTGTTTCTTTATCATAAGAAAAAAGACAAATGCATGATGCGGTGATGGTGGCTTTTTCAGCTTGTTTCTCTGTCATGTGTCGGAAAGAAAATGTAAAACGGCTTAGTAAGAATGCTTTGAAACATGTTTGACGGTTTTATTGATCGATAATTTTTTTGCAAGTGTTCATGATTAATCATAGTAATAAAATCACTTGGAATATTCCAGGGCTTGAACCCATGGAAACGAGTTAATTTTTTCTACTTTATTATTCTAGATAATTAATAGAATTCAAATTTAAACAGGTTTTAATCTATGACTTAAAAAATGAACAAATAATCAACGAAAATTAAATAGAGTTTAGAAAACAGTTGGCAAAAGCATAGGGTTTCAGATTTTGATCTAGAGTTTGAATTAATTATCCAATTATTTGCTTAGCATGTCAAGAATGTATCACACGCAAGTACCTTACATTATCTCTCAATATTAGAACATATCACACTCAAGTACCTTAGATTATCTCTCGATACATCCAAGTTGTATCTAATTAAATCTCACGTGTTTCAAGATCATTAGTATTTAATAAAATGCTTTTGAAATCTTAGATGGTATAATTACATTATACAAATTCTCGTGATTAGACTAAGTTTGTTTATCTATCCAGTACACGATTGTATATCCCTTCTCAATTCAACACAAACTCTAAAACATGTTTATAGTAGCAACTACAAACATGTAATTAAAATAAAATAGATAAATCAAGGTAAAAGTCAAAAAATTAACTAAAACAAATAATCCAATCTCTTTGACAAAATCCTAACCCTAGAATGGAATTAGTTCAATACATTCATAATTAAAACCAAGAATTCAAGAAACAATTATAGTAATAATGGAGAATAAAGTAAAGAAAACTTCTTAGCTGTTTGGCTTCAATCCCTTTATTGGTTTCTCTTTGATTCTGCCATCCCTTTTTCTTGAGCTCTTAAGAAACATATGTAAAAAAGATGAACAAAAGTTTAGCCCAATGTTTTGTCCCTAAAAAGGTCCTAAACAGCCCCTATTTATAGTTTATTGACGATGTATCCTAAATAGGGTATGATTAAGTTTTGTTGGAGCTGAAAAATCATGATTTCGTGCATTTTTCCTATGAAGATTGGCCCAAAGATCAGCCCAAACTCCAGCGCCGGTCATTGAGAATAGAGAAACTTAGGTGTAAAGACCAGATAATCAAAGCTGGTTATAACTGATCTGGGACCGGGTTGTTATCTACGCATGAATCCAATTTGAAGCCAAAAAGTTGATTAACAAGGCCAAATCAGCTATTCACAAAACATGAAAGTTGTAATTTTTTGAATTACTTTCCAATACTGCAAGAATCATATCATTTGGATGTCTAGAAGCTGAGATATATCCAAAATACTTAGAACTGATAAAAAAAAGTATCACAGCGAAACTATACTTCAGTTTTTTAGATTTTTGACTATGGAAACGTAAGAATTGAACTTTGATGTCGCATAAAAATTGTAGATCATTCTCTTAACTTCAAAATGAATTAAGAATTATCTCAATCTGATTTTGGTAGTTCAAGTTATTTTCAAAATATTGAAATTTATCAATCCTACCAAACCCCTTCTTTTTCACTTCCTCTTCTTCCATTGTTTATTTGCATCACGTTTTTAGTCCGTTTTCTCTTCAATTGAGCTCTTCATCTATTATAATAATATAAGAGTAAATTTAAGTAGTTTTTACTCAAAATAAAATTCAAATAACATAGTTAATTAGCAACTTATGCATATAAAGGCACTACATTTTATACCTTATAATTTCTCTTTCTGGAACTGATTTCCGAGCCCATCTTATAGGCCTAACAGAATGACCCAAATAGATTTTCAGTTGTCCAATACAAGTAGTCAAATTTTCTAAAGTTGTACATCTATTTTTTTTATCGATAATATTTATACTATCCATAGGGGAAAACATTGATACAATCTTGCTGTACGAGGGAGGGGAAGCCCAACAAGTCGCATAAGGGATTAGAGAAAAGAGAGGTCCACCTAGATCAATGAAGTATTTTGGTATACCCTTTGAATTTTTAAAACTAACCCTGAGCTGTAGCCCAAAAAAAGATTTTAAGGTGGCTAACTTTCCTAAAACAGGTTGCTTTTGTACTCTATTTTTTTTTTACTCCTTTTGTACTCCTACGCAAGGAGTTAGTCGAGTTCAAGAAGAGATCAGAAAGTGTTTGATAAAGTGAATGACAGCTATTTTGCATGGCCTAACTCTTTGTGCAGAAACCGAAATTGACTCGCAAATGAGCTTGTACACTTCATAAGAGTGGATAAAAAGTTCCAAGTTGGCAGATTTTTTTATCTTCTTGGTCGAGATTGAAAATGCATTTTCACTCATTTTGGTGCTATTATTTCCTATTGGCTAAAGGCAGCTTAAGCCGTCAATTCGCCACATTTTGTCAAGTCTTACTTAGCTAGGTTAACTTCATTTAGTCGTTATTTTGTTACTCATTGTCTTAATTCATTTGTATTTGGCTTAGGACACCAGCGTATGTCAAGATAGATAGTTGTCAAATTTAGTTTAGTCCTACGAATTCCATGCACTTGAAAAACGATAAAAACAAAATTATAGTGATTTAAGTCCTTTCTCATGTGGTTATATTATTCTTACTTTCACAAAACAATGTTCAGAATTTGATAGTGGGACCAAATTTGTGCATACTGTGGCTGTTACAAAAGGAGCACATTTTATTGTTCCTAATTTATGAGCAAGAAAGTTCATGAGGAATGAAACTCTGTACCATGAAAGTCATAAAACCACACTTGAAAAATTGCTAAGGGGCTTATATGCTTTGATGGGCTGTGGAGGGAAAAGGAGCTAGAGTTGAGTCATCAGAAGTCGAGGGTAGCTCATCGCATCATTTATTCGGAAAATGCTTGTGATAAAAAAGTGGGGTGTTTTATAACAGATTGATGTTTTGAGAACAGTTTTAAGAAAAGTTTGGCGAAGATTTTTGTGATGTTTCATGTATTTATCAAACTAAATACATGTTTGATTAAGTATGGGTTTTTCTTTAGGGTACCCGTTAATACACCTAACATTCAGTTAATCTATCATATATATATATATATGTACTAACAATTATTACTCTTCCTTTCGTTTATATTCTTTTCTTATTTAATATTTCCTATTCTCTATTGTATTTATTAATTTTTCGTAATTAATCTTACATTTTAAAAAATATGATACCTGAAATATATTTTAACAAGTGTCTGTAAGTCACCCATTAAACAGACCCATTAAGTATCAACTAATTTTAGTTGATTGTTTCATAATATATGAAAAGTAAAAAAATGCATTCAATACAATGCAATCTTGACATAATCTACCATGATTGAATACGTAAGAAGTGGTCATATTAATTGTAATGTTATCATTTTAGAGTTAAAACCAAATTAGTCATGAGCAAGTTGAAGTATAGCAATTTTTCATGCTATTCCAAGCATATGGTTTACGGAATAATTTATTCTCGATTTTCTTTTAATTATTTTTTCCCCCTTTCTCGATATATAGAGGGTTAGCATCAATAATTAAAAAATACAAAAAAAATTAGGAAAAAGTACGAAAAATTAGACGCTATAGACTTCTAAAAACGTTGAGCGAAGGATAATTCCCACTCAAAGTCCTGAAGTGGCATGATCCCCATTCGCTGCAGCGCAAAAGTCCAATATTTTTTTTTGGTTGCAAAAAGGCGAATATTTGGATCAGTAAAGATTAAAACTTTACTGCTCATCCTGATGGAGTTTATTTCTAAAGTAACATTTTTTACAAAAAATATTTCCATTGTGATGCACTTTTATAAAATATCACCTTTTAAATCTTTTTATGCCATGTAAGCTCCGATTTTAAAAATTGGGAGACCACACATAAACGAATCTTTTCATTATTCATGTTTGAATGGTGAGTTTTTTGGGTATTTATATAAAATTTTACTATAAGTTACTGTAGAAATTATAGAAAAACTTTTGTGTAGGGTTTAGAGAAAAAATTTCTTTTTCTTCTTCTTCTTGTTTCCTTTTCTTTGTCTTTCTTTTTTTTATTTTTTATTTTCCCGTTCTCCTTCTTCCTTCTATTTTTTCCCTTTTTCTCCTTCTTTCTCCTTTCTCGTTCTCCCTCCTCCTCTTTCCCATCATCGGTTGCCACATCACTCTTCTATTTTTTTCCTCTCTCTCTCCTTCTTTCTCCCTTCTCCTCCTCCCACTTCCTCCCATCCCCCTTCCTCTCCTTGGGGAGAGAGAGGAGGGAAGAGGGAAAGAAGTTGAAGCAAGAGACAAAGGAGAAGGGAGATGAGTAGAAGGAAAGGAAAAGGAGAGGGGAAAAGGAAAAAGAGAGACGCCGGCGCTTAGTGGGATAAGGTGGGGGTGGAGGAAGAAAATAAGGGAAAGAAAGAGAAAAATTTTGTATGTCTTTGAATATTTTGGGGTGTGTATGTTAAAAACTTTAGAATGTTTTTAGAGGGTCACTATAGACAAAGTTGTAGAAAAAACTTGTCTATTAAAAACATAACAAAAAAACTCGGGTGCCAAATAGGGCTGGAAGGGATAATTTCACATACCTTTTAAGATAACAACCATTAGCTGCCTTCACATTTAAAAAATTATATGTACCTCCTTTGAATTGTGGTTTTGGTTTTATTTGACTAAGGAAGGAAGAAAAACCAATATTGATATTTCAAATGGCCCATAAGGATTTATTATATTTTAAATCAAATTATTCAATGAGTATATTCTTTTTTCTCCTGTTCTCAATAGCCTTGCTTAAAACCAATTGCGTTCTCCATATTCCTTTGGTCCAGTTTACAATTGTATATTTGTGGTTGTAATTGTTTATTAAATTTTAGGAAAAAAAGAGAGAGAATAAGTGGGAAGAATGACCTCATGATTTAGATGTTTTGAATTTAAATTACCTTTAGGATTTAGAAGTTTTGAATTCAAATTCCATTTCTTCTCTTGGATTCATAAATCCCACTCCTCCCCTATTGAAAAAATTAGAAAAGAAATAGAAGAACGAAAGATGGGTCGATATAAAAGCACAATCAAAACTGGAATTTCTGAGACATAGAAATTGGGATTATAGAAAGGATAAGAAAACTTGGATTGCAAAAAAAAAGGGGATAATTTCGTAACCTCCCCTTAGGTTTTTAGCTATTTCACTTAGTTCCCTAGACGTTTTAAAAATTACACTTATCTCCCTTGATTTGACATTTTGGTAACCAAAACTCATAATAGAGTGAAAAATTTAATGAATATCCTGAAATGCCCTTATCTTATAAAATTTAATTTATTCTTTTAAATAATTGTAAAGTAATTTAGCATAATTATAAGGGATAATTTCACAAACCTCCCCTGAAGTTTATGACAATTTCACTATAATGACCTTCACTTAATAAATAATTCATAGTATAATGAAATGAGATTAAAAAAAAAAGAAACTTGATCTCTTCGGCTATTCTATTTAGAAGTTACAGCCAACGATGATTCTTTCTCATTTACTGTCATTCCCTTCTCATTTATCAACCTCTTCCTCTTATAATTCGCTCTCAAATTACCACCAACCATTGCCTATAACTACAGCCAATCACATCGCAAGTGATCTCTTAAACTCTATTATATATTTCTATTCCTCCTTTCTTTTATTTGGAATTGCCAAATCACAAGTTTAGTTGAGGGATTAAATTTGATAGTTGAAGTAAAATCCGATTTCATGGTTAAACTAAAAGGAGATGAAGAGGCACATAGTAGAACAAATAATGCAATCATTGGCCAAAAGAGGAAGAGGGATTGAAATTGGTAAATTTGCTAATTTGTTTATCATCCATCTAAAAAACTTTTTAAGATGTTAATAAGTACATTTATATTTCTTTTTATACTTGACAATTATTGGTTGTGGTTTCGCTATGGATATAGAGTTTCTTAAGCTAGATTATTTTGTTTTGAGAAGGTGTGGGCATTGGGTTTGAAATTTGGGATGTGATTAGTTATAAATAGAAATTTGATTTTTGGCAAAATGAATTTTTTGAAGATCTCTATAGTCATAATGATGCCTTTCCTTCTCTTAAATTTGATTAATCCCATCCATGTCTAAATCTCCCCTAAGAATTTTCTTCAAAACCATAATGTGGCTCATGTAATAGAAGTTGAGCCACTTATATAGAACCAAACCATGGCATCCTGTGTTGAAGATTATGCAAACATAAGGGCAGTTAATTGTGAGTTTAACCATTCTATGGAGTCATATGGTGAAAATATTTCTAAAAGATGAAACGAATCTTCAAAATTGAATGCATACTTTGGGAGCAACAATTTTATGACTACGCTGATGGAATTACTTGGGTTTAGAATTTGAAATTAGACTATTTGTTAGGCTAGTTTATTAGTATAATGGGTTTGATTGAAATATGGAAAAAAGCAATGGGCAAAAAAATTTTTGTTTTATTTTTGTACAAAAAGGTTATTTTAGGATTTTTGAGAAAAAATATAGCCTTTTAGGCCTATATTACTATATAAACAGTAAAAGTAAGGGAGGTAAGTGTAATTTTATAAACTTGAGGGGAGGTCTCTGCAATTGTTAGAAACCTCAGGAGAGTTTTTTGAAATTATCCCTAATTATAAAAAAAAGAGGGTCAAGTTCTTCATACGAATATTGGTTATTTAATAATCAACTACAATAATAAGTCTTTTGCTATAATAGGCTATTTTTTATAGAACTTTGTTGGGGGATGTAGATTCTTTTTACAATAGAGAAGGAAGTGTTATCTTTTTTTTTTTTAAGTTCGTGGACTACTTTTTAAATAAAAGTTTATGGACTGGCTTAGTGATAGAACTACCATAGTTTGGTAGTGATTTTGGGCCAATGTTTTAAATTATTGTTGATTTGTTCTTCATTTTGATACAAAAAAAGAGTTACAAAAAAATGGATGATGTTAAAAGTTATCAACAAAAATATTACTCGTTTAACGTTTGATTTGGATTGATATTAAGGACAACATTGATAATTCTTCTATATTTCTAATGAAATATAAGAGAAATGAATAAGAAGGAAAAAGGAAAAAAAATTATAAAATCCATCCTTTGCATAAACATGGCAAGAAGAGAGTTTTATTAAGATATTAAGGTTAGTATTGTCATTTTAAATGGATAAGGGAGATAGGTGTAATTTTTGAAACCTTAGGAGAGCCAAGTGAAATTATTAGAAACCTCAGGGGAGGTTTCCGAAATTATCCCCAAAAAAATTGGATTGAAGCTGTAGGAAAGAAATAGAAATGGAAATGGGGGGTGACGGGTTATGTGGTGATTGGCAGAGAGTCATAAGGTCTTAGATCTTAAGTTCGGATAGGCATTTGACTTTTCTAAATGATCGTGCGAAGTATTTACTAAGGATGAGTACCATTCTTATTGAGAAGGTTATTATCATTTCGAGTCCTAAGGCGAGATGAGTGTAATAGTTCAAGGCAGAGGGGACCTAGGTCAAATTATCAAAAATCTTGAGGGTGGTTTTTGAAATCATTCCTTGTTGTAATTCTTTTCGTCCTTTTATGGTTCTTCATTATCCATTTCCTCATTCACATCTAAAATTCAATCACAGAAAGCTAAATTCGAGGAAGAAAATAAAAAAAACCAAGGCAATAAAAATAAGACTCCGAATTTGATTAACATTAAAATATTATAAGCAAGAAGTATTTTATAATTTACATTACAGTGGAAACAATCATATCCAATTTTAGGTTATTAGAAACAATACTATCAAGTTACTCCTGAAAAATGAAAAAGAAATGCTATTGTCATTTTAGTGTTAATCAAATTCGGAGTCTTCTGTGTATTGCCTGTGGTGCTGCATAAGCACGTCTTTTTGCCCATGTCTGTGTATTATTTGTTCACCATTACCAGCTCAAATTTCATATCAGTTTTTTTTTTTAATTATTGAAATCACTATTAAACCGTGCATTTGTCGCTTTTTGATTAGCTCTTGAAGGAGAAAATCTCCCTTAGGAATTCGTCATCCATGGTTTATTGAATTCCCCAGTGCCTATTCTTTCGTATGGTTATGAACCCGATTTGGGTTTTTGCATGATCACAGGTTGTTCCTCAACTCCATTTATGAATTTTGGCATCACTCTTCATTTTCTTCTGGCTTTAGGATGAATTTTGGCAAAAAGTAGTAAAGAAATGAGAACTTGAAGAATAAGTTTCTGGAGTCTTTTCGACTCTAATCCTTCTTAATCTGTCAATGGATTCCGTTGTCTTTTCTACATCGCATCCTATTATCATAGCTTGCTTTTCTCATTGAATTCGACTATGCTCAAAGCATGCACTGTCAGGCCTGGATACATTTGGACTATGTTTTTCGCAGAAAAATTTTCATATTTTCTATGAGCATATTTTTATTTCACGTGCATTAAATCGCTACAATATATTATTTTTCTATAAAAACTTCTCAAAATAGTAATCCAAACGGGTTGTTAAATTAAACTTCCAAAAATCTGCTATGCGGAAGCTAGATCTAACCACACTAGAGATATGAAGAGTCTCTGTGACATCTAACGAGTAAATTTTTAAACTCAATACAAGGAATAGGCAAATCAAATAATTGGTGGTGCAGCATTGATGGTGCTTGCAAAGTTAATCGAAAGATTAACAAACATGATTTAGCATATTTATTAACAATCCTCTATTTGGGTTTCAGGCAGACACAACCTTCCAGTTATTGGCAATATTTAAGGGTGAACCAGTACACAAAACAAACCAACTTGGCTTGCTGAATATACCATTCAAAAACAAACAAGCAAAGGCCAAAGGGTCACAACAATGCATCCCAAATGAAGATTTATTTCCTTTCCCAGACTGCTTTTCAACTAGATTCTAAAATTAGCAAATACTACAGTTGCTAATCCTTTTCATGATACATATTGTAAACATACCTACTTTGTATTTCGTTGAAACATGAATACAACTATTAACAAGAAGATTCTCACAACTTATTGTTTACTGCTTCCTTCATCCAAGAATTCATGGTTTGACTACAGCAAAATTCTTTCATGGTAAAAGGTAATTGGTCAACATTGTTAAATTGACTACAGCAAAATTCTTTCATGGTTTGTCAAGTTTTCCGGATACATATCGTGTATTTAAGGTTGAAGATACCTCACATACAAATTTGTAGATAACGAAATTGGTATCCCTAATTACCCTACATAAAATCTTTTTTTTTTGTTTTTTTCTTTTCGCCTGATGTGCTCATGGACGTTTAACAATTAACACATTGCTTTGTCCTAATTAGATTAGAGACAGTGAGCTTACCTGATATGTCACAAAGAACACATTGTGAAAATTTACACTGAACTATGTCTAGTGGAACCACGGAAGAATTGTTAATAACCGTCACTATAACACTGTAGGTAGAGGTTGTACATTGAATACAAATGTAGCTAGGTTAAAAAACAAGTTTAGAATACACACACACATACACATAATTCAAAGGCATATTTTTCCATAATACACTTTTGCAAAAAATTCTTTCTGTAAAAACATTTAAAACATCCCTTATATTTTGTCAAATAAATTATTTTTTATCCTTTGCTTACAGTTCCGCATGAATTTTTGTTTTGGAAAAAAAATATTTAAAACGGCCTTCACATTTCGTTAAATAAAAATTTTCATCTTTTACTTTTAAAATATTAATTTTACGTTTCTTACAAATTCAAATTAGCAAAATTTAGTCCCAACCTAACTTTCTGACCACTTTTTAACCTGAAATCACTACGTGACCTATGTATAATCATTTTTTTGTACAAAAAGCAAGATCCTCTTTTTTAGTGGTAAAAATAAGGGTAATTATCACTTTACCCTCTTAAATTATATCACTACTATCAATTTACCCCCTAACGTTATCTTTTAGTCACTTTACCCCCATAAGTAATTCAACTCAACATGTTAAGAAATTTTGGACAAAAATACCCACTTATTTTGTAGCATTACTACATTGTTATTATCACTTTATTCGTTTAGATTATAGTGATACAATCACTTTAGTTCTTAACATTATTTTCTAGACATTTTATCTCATCGTTAATCTAACTAGTATGGTCAAAATTTTTTAAATATATTTACCCTTTTTTATATGTAATTAAAAATAAAAAAGTTGGAATGGTTATTCTTCCTTTTTTTCACTTTAAGAGATCGAAAAACATAAAAATAAAAGGATTTTCTCAAATTTCTTTTTTTTTCACACTTATTAATACTCGAAAAAGAAAAAGAGATAGGAAAGAAGGAGATAGAAAATTAGATTTTGTAAAGAAAGAAAATAAAGAAAAATTTAACATTATCGTATTACTTTAAGATTGTCGAGATTAGGATTGAAATTTGGTAGTAAATAGAAAAGTGAAATAATTTTAAAATAATAAAAGTATTCAATTCTTTCTTATTTGTAATTTTTAAAAAAAGAATTAAGGTCTCTCTCTCCCTCTCCCCTCCCCCTCTCCATCTTTATATTTGTTTTCAATATTAATAAGATTGCTAAGAAGAAAGAAATTAATTCTTTGACATTTTTTTCTTGATGCTAAAAAGGAGAAGAGCCACTCTAAATTTTTTATTATTTTTATTATGCAGAGAGGAGGGTATTTGCTTCTAAAGTTTTTTAACTTGCTAAGTTGGTTTAATGGTAGGATAAATTGTCTAAAAAATAACTCTAGGGGGTAAATTGATAATGAAACTATAGTTTATGGGGGTAAAGTGATAATAATTTTAAGGGTTAAACATGTATTTTCACTTTAATTAACAAATTCCGTTAAGTTTGACCGTTAGTTTTAGGGGTAAAGTGACTAAAAGATAACATTAAGAGGGAAATTATAGTGGCACCAAACGTTAAGGGAGTAAAGTGATAATAACCCTAAAAATAAATATGAATTGGGCTAGATTTCACTTTTTTGATGGGAAAATAAATATGATTCAGGTTAGTTCCTACTCTTTAGGGCTAAAAAATGATACTAATCGGGTTATTTGTTTAACTATAATTGGTATCTAACTTTTTTGCTCAAGAGCAAAAAGATCATGTACTAGTCACGTGATGGGTTCGGGACAAAAAATGATTGAAAATTTAGATTCGGACCAAATCTTACATTTGTAAATGATGTAAGGTTATCAATTTAAAAATGAAAAACGAAAAAATTCATTTGGCTAAATGTGAGGTAAGTGCTTTTTTTTTTTTTTTGGTTCAAAACAAAAAACTTGCGGAATAGGACTTCAACAACCCTTTTACGGGATTTGCAATGAAAAAGAAAAAGAATAGGACTTTAATAAATTGACATATTTCCCTCCACTTCAAATTGGGGGACCCAGATAACAATATATGCATATAGAGACCCCATTCACGCTTTCAACCCCGCCATTTTCATAAGCTGGCCTATATAAAGAGAGGTGTTAACCCCTGTTTTCTCTCCTCATTTCACATCTGATCTTCAGATGGTAGTATTCTAACATCCTCAGCATTCGGCAGCACTCAACAGGTAATCAAACTCATTTTACTTTAAATTTAGTTTAGATTTTTAACTATAAATTTCTATGCTAGAAATGTGATCTAGTGGTACGAAGAAGAAAGATAGTTGTTTGAATTGCTAATCTCGCTTTCAATCTAGAGTTGAAAATATTTTGATATTTTGAAAATCCTGAAATTATGATATTTCACTTTAACTTTAAGTTGCGCTGAAGTTTGATAATCATGTATTGGATTTGTGCTGGTTTTTTATTACAAAATCGTTCGTGAATTGAGGAAATTGCCAGTATAATTATTGGATTGGATTCTATGGTTTAATTTTGAAAGAATAGCATGTGGTGAATCAGTTGTGGTTTAAAAGTTAACGGTTTAGTTTAAAATTTGTTTCTCTTGTTCGTGACTGACAACTAAGCGAAGAATTATGCGCTTGAAATTTGAAACTATGCCTTTAGCATATCATATTTATCAGTCAACATTAGAGGAATTTTAAGTTGAATAAAACTGATTTATCGTGCCTTCTCATTTAGCAATCATGAAATGATATTAGTATGATATTTGCTTTAATTTTAAGTTGCATTAAAAGTTTATAATCATATATTAGATTTATGCTGCCTTTTTTTTTATCAAGTAATTGTTCATGTGACTGTTAAAGCAGTTATTGGATTGGATTCTTCAGTCTTTTGTTGCTTTTGGAGAAACACTAGCATAGGTGCTTCTCCAGTTGGATTACAGTTCTAAATTCCACGAGTAACATTGCGAAGTTTCATGACAATTATTGCAGAGTAACATGTTGATTGTTTACTAATTGCGGCTTCTTATATGACAAGGATCTCCTTTTCCTGTCTCGGAACACTATAATTTGCCTGTTGTGTGGAGGTATTCTGTCAGACCACCAAATGTGGTGGTTTTGACAGCTTTTTGATTGAAAAATCTTACCTGCTTAATATTGCTAATGGATTCTCTTTTCACAAGTTTGTCTATGCAATTTACTTAGTGTCCAATTGGTTGTTGTCAATTACTGAAGTAATCAATTTTGATTATTTTCCTCTTCAAGCAATGATGAACTCTGGAAATCACCCCTTCGAAAGTCTGGATTCAGACTCTGAATCACATTCAATCTCCTCTCCCGTTCCTGCGGTTGGGATAGGCTTAGCCACTGCAAAAAGTTTCAGCCATGTCACTGTCTCTGCTGGTTCCTCTTCTCTTCCTGTTGCTTCTGGTTCAGGTTGTACAACTAATCCAGGATTCTCCGCTCCTGTCAATGCTGCTTCAATGTCTCACCGCAGCAGGAAGGAGTCATTTGACCTCATCCGTACCCTTGCCAATTTGCTAGAAGATTTGAAGAAGACTAAAATACCAAAATTGGCAAATGACGCCAACCTGGGGATTGAGAGGCTTCTGCCCCAGCTGTTGACCAAACCAGAAATCTTGGTGAGGAACAAAAGACAAGCTGAAGCGGTATGGACAAAGCTTGTAGAAGAGAATAATTGGGAAGGGGTGGTTGTGGTTGCTAAGGGCATCACCGATACTGCTTGGAAGAAGACAGTGAAGGTGCTTCGAGAGAAGGAATTGAAATACAGGGATGAAAAGTAAGACTGAGGGAATGGCATATGGAGACTGTGAAAAAAGTAGATAATCCACTCTTTTGCACTGAAGAAAATCAGAAACACTGGCAATAGCTTATATTTCATGACACTAGTATATCTGACCAACACTCCTTTCATACTTCTTCGCGTGTCTGCTGCAAATTGTTGATTTTTGTTAGCGGCTCTATAGCTTGGTCATATATTCTGCTTACACTGTACTCTGCAGTGGTGATGGCCGACTCATGATTGACATACTCGATGGGCCGTGCATTGTATATTCTATTACACTTGTTAATAGCCAGTAGCCTATGGAACTGCAAAATAAGGAAACACAAAGATCAGCAATTATAGAACTAGATCACCCTTTGATCTGTTTTTGCAAGTTGCTTTAGGAACTTTTGAGAATAGCTACCGCATTAGTATTCCAGTTGTGCTCTCCCTCCCCCCCTTGCCTCAATTTGGTGTTCTTGTGAATCCCCCCTCTCCTCAGTTTTGTGTTCTTGTGAATCCCCCCTCTCCTCAGTTTTGTGTTCTTGTGAGCCACCTCGCCTCAATTTTGTGTTCTTGTGATTGTCTATGTGCAACTAAACTCTAGCCTTAGATTTGTAGTTCTTCTTAGGATTCGGATCAAATTTTCTGGAGTT
This sequence comes from Coffea humblotiana, assembly GCA_023065735.1. Classification (NCBI taxonomy): domain Eukaryota; kingdom Viridiplantae; phylum Streptophyta; class Magnoliopsida; order Gentianales; family Rubiaceae; genus Coffea; species Coffea humblotiana. The sequence continues at coordinate 8,400,886 of CM041211.1, forward strand.
TGATCTAGTTCAAGTAGGATTCGGATCAAATTTTCTGAGGTTGATCTAGTTCAAGTAGGATTCGGAATCTCCATATGCAGGTCAAATTTTCCACACTTGACCTTAAGAAGGAGTCATAAAAGGAATTTTCAATCCTCACTCGGGACGCCATATTTTCATACTTATAAAAGGACAACATATAGTTGTTTGGCTCTGCTTTTACTTTTCAGCAAAGTTATCTATTTCTTATTATCACTGAATAAATTGGTGCTTTCGGGAAAAAAAAAACGAAGGAAAGAGTCGATCTTGGTACTGTTATTTGGAATTCTTGTCCAATGGCAAATAGGGTACAAAGTGCGGCTGTAAAAGATGCAGAAAAGGTAAGCTTTTTGTGCGCTACAAATTGTTCGACAATCTTTCAGTAAACTTTGATTGCAAAAAAATTCGGAAAAAGATTAAACGTTAATTATAGAAGTTTTATACAGAAATTCAAGTAGTCAATACCAATTCTAAAATCCCACAAAATCTTTCATGTGATTATATGGTTAAGATGTCTACCTACTCCAATAGAGAAATTGTTTAGACTAATGTGCATTGCAGTCAAGATATTCGTGATTAAGCAAGTTCCTCTACATGCCAAACTCCCGATCGTCAAGAGTTTTTTTTTGGGGGAGGGACTCAGTTTGTTCTTGATATTGGATTTTAAGATTATTGATAGAGAATATTTGGTTTAAGGTGTAATAATGGGTTTGCTCAATTTCTGAAAACTGAATTGTTTATGGAGTGCAGTTCATTCGAGGTGGGAGATTGATCTTTTATTATTATGTTTTTCCTCCTTCCTAATTGCAAATAGGATGACTTGCACTCAGATGATCACACGAGTAGGTTGCCAGATGAACTCATTGTATCCGTACTACGATTTTTGACCCTCAAGGAAGCAGGGGCCACTAGTGTGCTTTTCAAGTCGATGGAGGCATTTGTGGGCTTCTACTCTCAGATTGGACTTCGATGGTACTGAAGCTTTGAATAGGCTTGATTTCACGCAGGAGACACTCGACAGAGAAAGGCACAAATATGTCAGATGGGTGACTAAGGTTTTAAGGTCCTGTAAGAGTTACAATACTGAAGAATTTAGGGTGCATTTTAATTTGGACATATCTTTCCAAGAAATCCATTGATAAATGGGTTATGTTTGCTTTATCAAGGGGTGTTCAGAGGCTTGAGTTAAACCTCACAAATGATGGTGGGCCTTGCAGTCGCGATGATATAGATCGTTACACTTTACCATGGGAATATTTCTGTAATGGTAAGGTGACTTGTAGTGATAATCCTGCTCCAAGACTACGGCATATGGACTGTTCTACCTCATTTGAAATCAAGTACCTTCGCGCTCTCTCCCTTACTTATGTAAGAGTGACTGAAGAAGCAGTTCAGCACTTCTTGTGCAACTGTCCCGTTCTTGAACTCTTATCGGTATCTCACTCCCCAGACTTGGTGAATCTCAAGATTTGTGACCCTTCACTTGTATTGAAGCACTTGAAGATATGCTACTGCCGCAGCATGAATCTTGTTGAGATTAGGAATACGAATATTGTTTCACTGAAGTACGTCGGAAGGAAGATAGATTTTCTTCTTCAGAATGCTCCTCTGCTTGTTGATGTACACGTCGGAGGGGATTTTACTCTCAAGCCTAATCTCCATACCTTGCTCTCAAATTTTCTTCCACAGCTCGAGACCTTTACACTGGAAAAACATGATTTGGAGGTTGGCAAATCAAGTTAAGCGTTTCTTCTGAACTGAAATTGCTATTATTATGGTTTTCTTACCCTTTCTTTTTGTCAGGAAAACGAGTTGTGCTGTTTGTCTGCGAAGTTCAACAACCTCAAGCATTTGGTGGTCAAAATCGATCCCTTACATGACGAAGGCTTTTCTTTGCCACTTCTTGATTTGATCAGTGCATCCCCTTGCTTGCAGAAGCTAGAGTTGGAGGTAGATATTGTAACATTTTTAGTGCAATGATGATATTTTGCAAATCTATTGCTGTTTTATTTGACAACTAGGAGTCCCTAGGCCCCCACAGTAGACCTTTCTCCTGAAAAAGGTGTAGCTGCTTCCTTATGGGCTTGTTCCTTTCCTTTTACAATACGTTGTAGTTAATTAACACCCTAGTTTACCTTGTCTGCAAGCCTTACAAATTAAATATCAGCAATCTTCTGAAATCAGGAACCCGAGCTTCATGTCTTCTGTGGGAGCGTGTTTTGAACACTCAGGCTCGAATCACGGTAGATCAAACAGGCTGAAAGAGAATTTGCTTTATGTCTTCTATGTAATGAATTCCACATTCTTAAAGTCATGCACTTCACTTGAAATTTCTTCCCCATGTGACCGCACTTCTGTGGTTGTGTCTCGAATTTTCTCTTTGCATCTTGTACTACTTAATCGACCCTGTTGCAAAAGAAACCATTCAGGAAAAAAGTTTCCCCAGAAAACCATAGATGCTTTTGTTCGAACTCGTTTTTCCTCGTCAGTGTTGCAAAATTTTGTGTATTAAGAAGTAAATTAATTTCATTTTTTAGCTCCATTGTACATATTTCCTGCATATCTAGCTAAACTCCTTAGCACTATACACAAAAGTTATGCTCCAAGTATCTGATCAGTTAGTCCTAAGGGGAAAAAGAAATGTGTGGTCTTTTTCAAAAAAAAATCCCTGCCAGCGTTCATTGCTTACTCTGTGTAGATCTTCGAATGGCATCTCCTTTCTACATCATAAGATTTACTATCATTTTGGCCAAATTGGAAGCTATTCTGGTGCAGTATAAGTTAAAAAGTCATCTTCACAGTATCAAACTTCAGATTTTCATTCAAGTTCCAGTTTAAATATCACAGTTGTGTAAATCTTCCCTAATCCTAATTGACAATTAATGTAATAAGCTCTGTGTTTTTCCTGGCTAGCTTGTACCTAATGAAAACAGTTTTTACCTGAACTCTTTTCTGAATTGGGGATCTCTTTTCTGTCCGGGACCTGTCTTTCATGTATAATGAAAACAGTTTTCACTTGAATTCTTGTCCCACATATGAGCCAAGAATTTTGCTGCAGTCAAACTCAGTGCTGTTTAACTTGTTAGAAAGACATCACATGGAGATACATTTCTGTCATACCATAGAAGATTATCTGCAGTCTTACTTGGACTAAGTAACATCTGTTTGCTCATTCTTGCAGGTAGATTGGGGGAAAAATACAATTTGCCGTAGAGAAATCAAGAAGGTAGTCAGAACTCCTCATTTGAACCTTAAGCAGCTAGAGTTCCGCGGTTACTACGGCCATAAAGGTGATATCGAATTGGTTGCGAATCTATTGGCCAATGCTGCAGCACTTGAAAAAATTGTTGTTGATCCGCATTATCGGATGTGCCCAATTAGTAAGGATTTGAAGAGTATTAGAGAAGATGAGGCTGCAACACGTCGTGCTAGGCGTCAGCTCAAAAAAATTGTGCCTTCTCGAATAGAATTGAGGATACTCGATTTGTAATTGACTGCTGAAATAATTCCTGCAGTCGGTTTGAAGAAATTGTCAAATTGATGATGGAAAAGGTGTGAAAATTTGGCGACTTTTTGTTCCATTGGACCTATTTCATTTCTCTATATCAGGCTTTACTTTTAAATTTGCTCGTATTTGAGTCTCTATCTAATACAACCAAGGCTTTGATGTAGAAAGAAACAAATTTAAGTCTCTTCAATCACACATAGAACAGACCAATCATACAACGAAACAAGCTTACTAATAATGTCAGGTAAGAAGTGTTGTAAAAATAGCCAAAAAAGAATGTTAACTAAAACTAATAAAATATAGATTGAATCGTGCTTAATAGCACTGTTCTAAGAAACTATTTCAGGAGGTTGAAATGTTTTCCCTAGATTAAATAAGCCTTCTTCTTGTTATAAATAAAAAGGATCAGAACTAGCAAATATTGCATAAATCCAACAGAGAGTGAAAGAAAAAGAAGAAGAAGATAGCAGTAGAAGAAGAAAACTGGCAGGAAGGTCTCTATTGTCAACTAGTTGGTATACTTTCTAAAGTGGGAATAACTGCTATTTATAGGTATTATAAAGTGTACGTTGGAGAGGATATCTAATAATATAAAAAGAAATGTGCCTAATTTTTCATGTAACAGAAAATAATGTTAATAAGAGAACGTTGTGAACTTGCCCTGACTTTCGTAACCGATGAGATATGAATTTATTTTCCCGATTTGTAAAATGTAAAAGTAAAATTTATTCTTGCTTGCAGTAAAATCAACTTGGATCGTGTTTAACCCACGCGTAGGGGGGCAAATTCGGCAGTTTGTACTGAAACGGCCCAACTCAACTTTCCTCACATGCGCGCGAGCCACACACTAATTACTAACTTAACATAAGCCCAATAAAAGAGTAAATATTATAAATGATGAGAAGTCCCTTAGTTTTTCAATAGGGGACAAAATCTTTTGAAATACCCCTATTATTTACAACAATTTCCTTCCTATTTCAAAAGATTTTGGACAAAAAAATAAGAAAATAATCTGCTGGATTTATTTGGGTGAAATGTAATTAGTTTGGTGTATTTTGAACTATGATCCAAACTTAGATTGATAAAACATGACCTACAGAATTATTAGTGAAATATGAATTTCTATGAACCAATAATCCTTAATGTATGACAGAAATTTTATCAATCACATTGCAACTCATAATTTGCTGTTAACTTGATTTTGCGCTTTTAGGCCGTGCGCTTGGCTGGTTATTCATGAGAACTCTAAATATTCGACCAATAAATCTTATATGAGCGGCCCCACTCCACTCTCATATCGGTGAATTCATCCAGTGTATACTACTTTAAATACACCTCCCTAAAAGGATATGAATTCATTAAGAGTTTTAACTCACCCTCACAATTACTAATAATCAAAGCACTTATCTTCGGAAGGACTTAAATTTGAAGTGCTTTACGGTCAATATTAACTTGTTATTACCCATATGAACCTGCTTCATGGGATCACCAATCACATAGGTTGGGATTATTGTCTCTATTGACAACTTGTTGGTCTCAATCCCATTTCCCTTGTAGTTTAAAAAATTAATTTTCTTCCTACAAGTTTAGTCAGAGGATCGGTCAAGTTCAACTCTGACTTTACAAAATCAATGGAAATAATTTCATTTCTAAGCAGCTGCTTTACAACATCATGTTTTAGTTTCATATGTCGATTTATACAGTCATATGATTTATTTTTAACAATAGCAATTGTCGCTTGACAATCACAATATATGGATACAGGAGACAACAGATTCTTAGTTGGAGGAATATTAATAAAGAAGTTTCTTAACCAATCAACCTCAGAATCAGTCAACTCCAGAGTTATAAATTCTAATTTCATGGTTGACTTAGCAATAATTGTTTGCCTAACTGACTTCCATGCTACTGCACCACCACCAAGGATGAATACATAACCATTAGTGGATTTTGTCTCATTTGAATTTGAAATCCAATTAGCATCACTGTACCCTTCCAATACAGTGAAAAATTCACAATATAAGATACCATAATTCATGGTACCTCTCCAATATTTCATTAGTCTGACTAATACAAACCAATGCTCACTATTAGGATTGTGAGTATATCTACTCAATCTATACACAGTATAAGTTATGTCAGGTCTTGTAAAATTCATCAAATGTATCAGACTCCCAATAATCTGAACATATTTAGACTGAATAATTGGGTCACCATTATTTTTCTTTAATTGAGTGTTAGCATCATAAGGAGTACTTACAGGTGTCACATCATAATTTTCAAACTTTCTAAGAAGTTTTTTTGTATAATGTTCTTGTAACAATATTATACCATCATCTCTCCTTATGATTTTAACACCCAATATTATTTTAGTTTCACCCAAAATTTTCATATCAAAATTAGAAGATAAGAAATATTTAGTACTATTAACAATATTTATACTTGTATCAAATATAAGTATGTCATCCACATATAGGCTAATTATTACATATTGATTATTCACAACTTTTAGTATATACACAGTTATCAACTTCTACAGATGAAAATTCGTCTTTTATCAATAATTGATTAAATTTTCATGCCACTATTTAGGAGTTTGTTTTAAGCCATAAAGAGATTTGATTAATTTACATACTTTATTTCTTGTCTGGATACAATACATCCTTCTGGTTGAAACATATGCATTTTTTCTTCTAAATCTCCATTTAAAAAAGTTATTTTGATATTCATTTGATGAATAACAAATTTATGGATAGAAACTAAGACAAATAAAACACGAATAGAAAAAATTCTTGTTACTGGTGGCAAATGTGTTAAAATAGTTAATATTTTGTTTCTGAAAAAATCCTTTTACTACTAAACGAGTTTTGTATTTTTTTATAGAACCCTCAGAATTATATTTTCTTTTAAAAAAATTCATTTACAACTAATAGATTTTGCACCAGGGGGTAAAACTATCAAAGTCCACGTTTTATTTTTAAAATAGAGTCAATTTCAGATTTAATTATTTCTTTCCAAAACTTGCAATCAGAAGACGAAATTGTATCAGAAAAAGTTAAAGGATCATTGTCAACAAGAAAGGTTTGAAAATTATTTCCATAGGAAAAATTTTTTCTCGAGCTTTTGCTCTTTCTCAATTCCTCATTAAAGATTATTTCTTTATTTCTCTCAACAGGTGCATGAGAAATTTTATTAGACAGTGGAAAAATATGTTAAAAAAATTCAGCATTCTTTGTCTCAATAATTGTATTACACTCAAGTACATCACTTCTTAAAACAAAAAACCTATATACAGTACTATGTTCAGCATATCTAATCAATATACAATCAGAAGTTTTAGAATCTAATTTTCTTTTCTTAAGTTCAGGTAATAACACTTTAGCAAGACACCCCCATACTTTTAAATATTTTAAATTTGGTTTATAATTTTTTCATAAACTCATAAGGTGTTTTGCCAGTCTTTTTATGTGAAATTTTATTTTGTAGATGACGTACAGATAATATAGCCTTTCCCCATAAGTTATCCGGAACATGAGAAACTAACTAACATAGTATTCATCATTTCTTTTAGTGTCCTATTTTTTCTTTCTACTATTCCATTAGATTCTGGTGAAGTAAGGAAGTGTTATTTCATGTACTATCTAAAACTAAATATTCACCTCCTCTGCCTGATCTATTTTTTTTATTTTTTTATTAAGTTGATTTTTTTATCTCAGACTTATAAGATAAAAAGGCATTATGAGTATCATCTTTATTTCTAAGTAAATAAAGTTTAGTATATCTTGAATAATCATCTATAAAAGCTAACATAATATCTTTTTTCCTTTTCTAGTCATAATTTGTTTTAAATCACAAAAATCTGTGTGAATTAAATTTAATAATCCAGTTTCTCTTTGAACAGTTATACAACTTTTCTTGATTATTTTAGTTTCTGCACATATTTCACATTTTTTCACGTCATTACTATTAATATTAGAAAGTAACCTAAGTGATTACATTTTCTTTATGTAGCTAACATTAACATGTCCTAATCTAGCATGCCATAAAGAAATTGAATCAATAATATAAGCAAAAGAAGATGCATTTTCATTGATCACATTTGAAATATTGAATATAAAGAGTTCTTGATTACAGTAGTTCTTACCCACAAATACATTATTTTTTGTCATTACAATCTTGTCAGATTCAAATGACACTTTCACCCCAATTTTTTCTAACAATGCTGCAGAAACTAGATTTGCCGGAATATTCGGCACATGCAGCACACCATTGAGGGCAAAAGTTTTTCCTGAAATGAGTTTTAAGAGAACTTTGCATTTACTCAAAACTTTAGTAGTTCGTGAGTTTTCAAGATAGATTATCTCTTCATCATCCCCTATTAGAGTATAGGAGGAAAATGCTTCTCGATTTACACATATGTGCCTAGTAGCCCAGAGTCTACTATCCACTCTTTCGCATTGGCTGTAATGTTAACTTGAGAGATGATTGCAGCAATTATATCATCCCATTCGGCTAAATTAACCTTAGGAGGATTGCCATTTGTTTTGTCACATTTCTTTCTGTTCCTGCATTGAGCAGCATAGTGTCCCGATTTTCCACAAACATAGCAAATGCCTTTTTTCATGTTAAAGTTGGGATTATTTAGTTTAGAATTCTGAAATTTATTGGCGTACCTTTTATTATTACTTTGAATCAGGTTAGCTTTGAGAGCCATCTCCTTTGCTTTGACAGTCCTTAACTCCTCCTATTGGAGTCTTCAATCAAAATATGTTTCATGAGCTCATCAATAGTGTAATTTTTCTGCGTGTATTTCAGGTTGTTTTTGTAGTCAGTCCACGATTCGGGCAACTTTTCAATTAGCATGCCAGTAGCAAATTTTTCGAGCAAATTTATGTCTTCATTTTTGAGATCCTCGAGTAGTATTTGGTACTCCGTGATTTGTACTTTCATTTCTTTGTCTTCTGTCATCTGCTATTGGTTGTATTTTTCCACGACAAATTTTTGTTTGGTGGCATCTTTGGCGGTAAATTTTGTTATCAAGACTTTCTAAATTGTCTTAGTTTCCTTGCAGTTACAGTCCACATCAAATAATTCATTTGAAAGTGTTTGTAAAATAGTATGCCGACATACCTTATTGGCATATTGCTAGAATTCTTGTGTCTTGACATCCATAATTACAGTTGGTTGTGATTTTGTCAGTACATAGGCCACTCCATGAATGTCGAGTAGAGAGTGCACTCGTTCATGCCACCTTTTGAAGTTTTTATTGACAAAAACTTCAATTTTGGATACGTCTCAAAAAGGTTTAGCCACAGGTAGTGCGACTGCAACTGATGCGGATGCAGGTTGTGAGGTGTTAACATTGCCAGAGACCAGTTTCTTAGATTGTTGTAAAAATAGTCAAAAAACAATGTTAACTAAAACTAATAAAATGTAACTTGAGTTGTGCTTAATAGCACTGTCCTAAAAATTATTTCAGAAGGTTGAAATGTTTCTCCAAAATTAAACAAGTCTTCTTCTTGTTATAGGATCAGAACTAGCAAATGTTGCGTAAATCCAGCAAAGAGTGAAAGAAGAAGAAGAAGAAGAAAAACTGGCAGGAAAATCTTTACTGTCAGCTAGTTGGTGCACTTTTTAAAGTGAGAATAGCTGCTATTTATAGGCATCAGAAAATATACGTTGGAGAGGATATTTGATAACATAAAAAGAAACATGCCTAATTTTTCGTGTAACAGAAAATAACGTTAATAAGAGAACATTGTGAACGCGCACTAATTTTCATAACCGATGAGATAAGAATTTATTTTTCTGATTTGTAAAATGTAAAAATAAAATTTATTCTTACTTGCAATAAAATCAACTTGGGCTATGTTTAACCCACGCGCAGGGGGAGGGCAAATCGGCCAATTTGTACTAAAATGGCCCAACTTAACTTCCTTCACATACGCGCGAGCCCACACTTGTTACTAACTTAACACAAACCCAATAAAAGAGTAAGTATTATAAATGATGAGAAGTTCCTTTAGTTTTTCAATGGCGGACAAAGTCTTTTGAAATACTCCTATTATTTACAACAAGAAGTGACAAGGATCAAGAGAAAGTTGTTAACATGAACAAACCAAGAAACTAGGAAGAGGTTTACAAGAGTAAAAACTAAGGAATAATATTTTATACACTGATATTGTATACATTTTCACTATTAGATACATGACATATAATCCAAATTTGAATTTGAAACTCAAATTTTACATATGTGTCGTATATTCAATCGTGATAATGTATACACCGTCAATGTATATAAGATTTACTCAAAAACTAATGGGTTAAACTATTTCACTTGAGTAAAAAACCATAGATGCAACATACATACATTTTAATTATTCATATAATATAGCAACATAAAAAAACATATAAAAATATCTCTTATCATGTTGTTAAATTGTATATGAACATTTGATGACTTTTAACAACAATTACCTATATAAACTTTGAGTATCAAACTCAAGTTAACAAATATTAAGGAAAACTTAAAAGGTTAACAACCAAAAAAAAAAAAGAGGTTCATAAGAAAGCCAAAAAATTTTTAAAAAAATGAAGAAACTGCCTTTTCAGGTTTATTTCCCATTTTTTTCGAGTAAACTGCCAACCAGTTTAACCATTTAACTGGATCCGGAAAGCTAGCTGATTCGGGTCCGGTCCCAGTCCGACTCCCAAAAGAGTTGGGGTCCGAATGATGCCATACAAAATGGGGTAATTTCAAAAACCCTCCTTGAAGTTTTTGACAATTTCATTCAACTCCCCTCAAGTTTTAAAGCTAGCTGATTCGGGTCCGGTCCCAGTCCGACTCCCAAAAGAGTTGGGGTCCGAATGATGCCATACAAAAAGGGGGTAATTTCAAAAACCCTCCTTGAAGTTTTTGACAATTTCATTCAACTCCCCTCAAGTTTTTAATAATTATATTGACCTCCGTTGATCCAATCAAATGACTAAAATGTCCTCTATTCAATAATTAATTCATAAAGGGACATTTAAAGCGAAAAAAGAAAGAAAAAGCCCTACTTCTTATTATCCTATTTGCTATATCCTGATCTCAAAGAACAACGGCTACTTCTTTCCACCAAATATCATGTTCCGTTGTTAACAACGATACCACTATTAATTTTCTGCTATCTCCAAAGTTTGTCCATATCTTTTTGTCTTTCTTTCTCTATCTTGCTATAAAAATTTTACACTTCGAACTTTTTTTTTTGATATTTTTACTCTTTACAAATGTTAACCAATTGAAGTTGCCAAATAAAAAAGGTGCAGATTGTATATTTTATTATCAAACTAGAGGAAGATGAAGAAGGTTGCAGTGATATAGAGAAAAAAAAATGAAATTAATAGTTGGAAGACGAAGAAGTGACTATTATACTTGTTAAGCAAAGGTTAGGAAACAAAAAACTCAGTTTGGCTCTCTTTTTTATGTCCACTTATTGATTGTGATTTTACTATGAACATAGAATTTATCTCTATTTCTAAGAATGCTAGAGCAATGGTGATGGTAATGGTGGGCTGCATTGGGCAATAATTAACAATTAGTAGGTTTTGAGGTACGTTGGAGTCGTTGGACTGTGTTTGCTTTGTTGGGTTTGCCACATGCAAGAAGTTAAAGATTAAAAACTTTTTCTTTTTGTGAAAGTACATGCCACTAGGCCAATGTTGTTATGTAAACCTAAAAAGTGAGGGAGGCATGTGTAATTTTTGAAACTTGAGAGAAGCTACCTGCAATTGCCGAAAAACCTCAATTGTTGAATTTTAAGAAGCACATCAACATGATCCTCTTATGCTTCTCCACTTTCCTGTTTTCCCTCTCTGTGCTTCTCTTTATGCTGCATCAATGATAGGTTGCAATTTTATCATTTATTTTATTATTAATTTCCCCTATTACCTGACCTGATGTGGATTAATTGTTGGATTCTACTCACTTTTAGTATTTTGCATTTATTTCAGGGAGTAGAACGAAAATATGACAACAAGTGCCAATTTGACTGAAAAGGAGTCCAAGTCACAAAGCTTATACCGGAGGCATTATCGGAACAGGAAAATGATTGGCCCACTTTGGTAATTTCTGAAAAGAGCAGCGTAAAGAGGTTTACCTGGGGTGGACAGCGGCGGCACATCGGCTAGGCATGAATTTAGTTAGAAAACTAGAAGGAGAGATGGCAGAGGAGTAGCACTAGTTCCTGGAGTTGCTTTTGTTGACTTTTCTCCCTTTTAGTTCTTGGTAGTTGTTTTACCTTCTTCGAATGTAGAACCTTTAGCTGAGATTTTTCTTTTGACTTTTCCCTTGAGTCTTGGGTGGATTTCTCCTGCGCATGTCAGGAGCAATTGAAGGACTTAGTCACTTTCTGTATTCTTTCATCAATTGAACGAATTGAACTCCCTCGATCAGGGACGATGGCCGCTACTGTTGCTTCAGCTTTGTGTGGGGTTTTCTCACCAACAATGAGCTAAATCCATTTTTCTAGTCAAGGAACAATGGAGGCTTTGGTTTGCCTAAAAATTGTGAGATCGATTTAATTTTATCTTTTCCTTTATTTATTGGTATTCGCGTATTTCTTGATTGCAGTGCTTATGACTACTTAATTAATTGATTGTCTTGGATCCGGATAATTATTTAATTTGGTAATCTATTGTCAATTAGGGCATTTAAATCCGTAATTGTTTAATTGCCTTAAAAATAGTGACAACTGGCACAATTGGGTTTGTGTCAGGGGGATACGCGGGCTAATCTGAAATAACCCTGGTAGTGCGTTATTTGGTTAGAATAGGGCTCCTCTATTACGTAAGGCAATTGGGGAATTAAATCTTACGAGCGTACCTAGGATTATTTCTCAATTAGAGCAGTGGTTAACGGGCGTACCTTGATCACCGACGCAGTAAGGAGGAGTTGACTGTCATCGCTTGTTTGGCAGTTATAACCTATTTATTAATAAATAATTGGAATTGCTTGTGCATCGATGATCAATTAGGTGAACCATTGCTGAAGTTATTTCTTGACTAGACCTTTAATTACTGCTACTCTAATTTTAGGGAATTGCTATTTAATTTCTAGTTAGTTATCCATTCTTATTCCTGTTTGAATTTCTTTTATTTGAATTTCTAGTTAGTTATTTGTTTTTAATCGTTTCATTTGAATTTCTTTGATTATCATCGTTTACCCCAAAAACACCCCCTGTATTATTTTTGGATTTCTTAAGAGACAAATACCCCCAATCCCTGAGGATACGACCCTACTTGCCCTGTTACAAGTTCATAATTATTTGTAAAAAAAGGTCATCCCATTCAGGTATATCGGATTAAGCAAACTCTTCGAGAACATGGTGAATCAAGTAACCCATTGCACACCTAGAGTCCCTGCTCCAGTACTTGGAATCGGGTTTTGGCTATTTTAATTGGCAATTAGGTTTATTTTTATTATTGCACAGATTCGGCACCTGTCAATCAAAATCTTTTCATGTATTTCATCAACCTGTTTTTGCACAAGCTCCAGCTTATAACGCATGATACTCATGACTTGTAGTAATTTGACAGAGGGAAACATATCAGCCAAGCTGAAACCATTTGAATACTTATTCATTTTCTCTATATATCTTTCTGCATCTTCATTTCTTTTTCCCAAATGCAATACGTCCCGTTATCCAATATTTTCAGTCCTAGCAAACGGACCCTTAGTTTAATTTTTATGGCATTTCTTTTTTTTCCTACACAACATAGAGTATTCAAACCCCTTGCACTGCATGGGCCTTACTACTAGGATAACATAAATGATAGATTGCCAAGAAAACTCAGACTTCAATGGTTGATTTTTCTCTCTTTAGCCTTCTTTGGACCTGACTCTCACACTCTTGGTGCTGATTTTTCGCAATACTTGTCTCAGAAAAGTTAATAAAGAGGACTTACAGAACAAGAAGAATACAACACAGAAGAACTTTTGGGAACCTGATTTCATTCTTGTTTTGGATTAATTGAAGAGAGAGATTGTGATGATAGATTCGATGATTTATACGCATTGTTTGATTATACTACCTTTGGTTTCAGGCATTCTTCTGCGCCTGTGGTTGTAATTCGGTGATACAGTAAGCAAAACCTCAATATCGTTATATTCTTCTGCTTGTTATTTGTTGTTGAAGGGTATAAACCATATAATTATATCACATTTAGTTTAGGATTTAAAGATAACCTTTTTGACTAGCATGTTACAGATCAAACTAATCAACAGGCAGTGCTAGTCCTCACACGCTTTGTTCACAACTACTCAATTTTGTGCGATCAAAATGCAGCTGGAAAGTAAGGTATATGGTGCTCTAGCTTTATTGTTCTTGAATACCTGATTTCCAATTACTCCAGACTAAAGAAACAACTCCAATGATGCTGTGTTCCTGCAATGCTGCTGAGTTCATTTCTTCTATCCTTTTTTTTTTGGGGGGTAGAGAATGGAGTGTGAAATATTTGCAAGAACAAGTTAACCGGGTCTCTCCCAGTTGCCCCTAAAATGTCTGCAAAAATCAAAGGACCTAATCCAACGGGTGATTAACTACCAAAAATTCAAAGGTGTTCTACATTCGACACCTAAATTTGCTAAGAAATCTGCACAAATGTTCCCCCCCCCCCGGTTCCCCTCTTTTTTCCCTCCTCAAATGTTCGTCAAAATCGTACTTGAATTCCCCACCAGCAAGTCTTACAGTTAGCTATTAAAGCTCAAAGATGAGGCACTTCACATTTGATGTTTAATAAATCTATAGCATCCTTTGAATCCAATTCCTGAACAAGTGAGAAATTATTTCACCGTGATTGTACTCTCAATCTTGGTGCCATTGGAGCAAAGCAAGTGAACAATAATTAGAATATCTGAGGCACTCAACGAAGAACTCAGCAGGGTTTTGAGCAGTGCAGGAAGCCTTGAATTTGCCAAAGTTGATGGTTCATCTTCACATTCTACCCACCAAAACTTTCCCCTGCAGCAAGGAGGGAGGTTTTAGTTATCCGGCAACTAATTCTTCTGCTGCACATAGATACTGTCGCCTCTTAAAGCACCCACTGAATCTCAGATGTCTTTACTATAATTAATGCCATCCACAAAACCCCTTCTCACTTCTGAGAGAATTTATTGAGGTGAAACACAAGCACTGCAACCGTGCAACTGCTACTAAAGGTTCAACACTGTGCCCGATCCGGCTGTCCGATAACAGCTGAGCCCTCATCCATGACACCAAGTCCACAGACCCCACGACTATAAACACCAAGACTACCTCTGCAATAGTATCGGCCATAATATTAAGGTCTCTTCAACTTTAAGATCGGAGATAAAGGTACAAAGCCAGCACATTTCCCTTCTCATATATGATCATTACCAGTGACCATTGCTGCCAAGTCCGTAACCATAGAGCACTTCTTTATGACCACAAGAGTGCGCGCACACAAATACACTCAGATGTAAATGAAGTTTATAGATAAGCAGCAGATTAAAGTAAATTGGTTGCTGCACTATAGAGCACTTCTTTATGACCACAACTACAGTTTATGCGCACACACAAATACTCTGAGATGTAAATGAAGTTATAGATAAGCAGCAGATTCAAGTAAATTTGTAGGCTACACTTACTATAAAAGAAATTTTACATATCCTATTGAGCTTGCGCTTTAATAATTTAACAACATAAAAGAAACATCCTAACATCCTCCTGAAGCTGTATACAGTTGAGTTAAAAAGGAAATAAGTTTCCAAGGCCTAAAAGAATCCAAAATCCGGGGACAGAGTTTGATCCTAGATATTACATGTACTTGACAACAGAGATTTGTCAACATGCTGATTTAAGAGAAACCTGCTTCCATTTCATTTCTCGCCATTCTAACTCCACCAGAAGCTACTGATTTGCCCCGATTTTCTGGATGGTCAAACTTGCAAGCAGGACCAAAACTTGCAAATGCCATAACGGTTGTAGAACGAGCAGATTGATTGATCCTAAATTACAAGGGATAAACAGTACAAGGATCAGATGGAAACCACATCTATTCCGAACATAATCCATTTCAAGAGACATCCTTGCAAGAAAGTTAAAACAACCCTCCAAATAATGCTGGAGGAAGATTAATCTAAGAAAAAAAAAGAAAGAAAGAAAACCAAGCGTGGACATTATTACAGGAAGTAAGCAATAAATCCTCTTGTTTATGCTTAATTTAAAAGAATATATTTAGACCTCACATTATTAAGGGAGAATCTGTAAGTTGTATCTCTATTTTGCTTGTCCTACGACTTACAGGTCTCAGAGGCAAACCCTTGTCGCTAAGAGCACATGACGTTAACTTGGGACTTTGAAGCTGAGGATGGTTAAATCTGCAATTAGCTTTGTATTTACAGTCTCCAGTTTTCAAGAAGTAACTGCAGTCAGGCTGACCAGGTCGCTGAGGATATTCGTCAACTGGCATTTGCTGTTGGAGCGGTGCATAGAAATTGGTCTCAGATACTGGGTTGGTCATTGCAAATGCTGGAGGTGTGGGTAAACTCCTCTCCGATGTTGGGTAGACCGTAGCCTTAATCAATGGAAAGGAAACAATCATGCAAAGAAGACCATTATACAAGTTTCAGTGAGTCAAGAACACCAAATTTCAAGGAAATAAATGCTGATACATCTGTTATTTGCTACACGAGAACAATGGTGCCAGAGAGCTAAAACTAAATATAAAAACTTTAGAGCTTCATAGGCAGTAACAAGCATACAGCAGCTTATATTTACAATGGAAATACTTCTCCATGCAATAATTAACACCTTCACTTTACCAACCAATTTCACATGCATAATGAAAGTCATGAATCTATTGACTGTTTTCTCTCTCTGTTTTATGTATTTTTTTTTTTTGTTGGTTGCATGTACATAATCTGAGGTTTCATACTGTTTCAAACAAAAATCGAGATTTATTTCCTCTCTGCAAATTGATCTCAATAATTTTCTCTTACCTCTCTCCACATTGATCCCTAATTGTTTGAAATGTTTCTGCAAACCCCTTTTATTTAAGGATGGATTTCTCTTTTCATGCCATGGGAACATTTTTTAAAAGAGATCATGATACACCAGGAGTAAATCCACTTCAAAAGCACTATTTCTCGCATATGCATCTATACCATAAAAAAAAAAAGGAACAACAAAGCAGTTAAAGATAACTGTGTATGGGAATGAGAGCCTATTGTCAATTTTCAAAAGAGATACAGAGAACAACAATCATTGTTAACTTCAATTAACTTCAAAGTCCTGAAAAAAAAACACAGCCTCTGAAGATCTTCATCACAGTAAAGGTGAGTAAAAAGATTGTCTGCTGTGGCACAAAAAGATAAGAATTAGTTGCTTCATCTCAATTATAAGTAAGAATGCACTTGTTCACTACACTATTACCTCATATGTTAAACGTTACACATTGACAAGCACAAATTGGAGACAATGACAGCGAGATTTTCAAATGCATCAGTGACATCTAATGTATCAGATGAAATTCGTATATGGTGTTCAACAAGCAAAGATAACACCATTTGTCAAATACCACCCACAATTTGAACATCAGATGGACATTCAACAAATCAATCTTACAATAAATGTCATCAAGCAGACAAATGCAGTGTAAAATAGAGAAGTGATGTCAGAAACAAACTACCTGATACCCATTCCATTCAGCAGTTGAAGGCATGCCTTGGGCTGGCGGAAATATCATTGATGCTGAAGACCAGGATGAGGCACTTGTCTGGGCAGCACCATGCAATTGAGCAGATCCACCAGTAACAAAACCCGAAGTATGGTCGTTTCCTGCTACAGAAGTAGGATCAGGATGGTTAAACTTGCAATTTGATCCATACTTGCAAGAGCCAGTACGCATGTAGTAGGGGCACTCTCTTTCTCCCTGTTTCAAATACAATAACAATGAATATCCAACAAATCCGGATAAACTACATAAACAAACTTTTGAAATGAAAATCCCTGATACCGGTCGAATGGGAAGGCCTAGAAAGTTAAACTCTACAACGGGTGCCACTGCACTTTTCTCCCTGCTATGATTGTACTTGCAAGCACTACCAAATTTACACCCCCCTGAAGTCAGGTAATACTGCAAGCAAACACCCAAAAAGACAACTAATCAAGATACAACTTTTCATACAGTACTGAAGCTTGAGTAACATATTAGTATGCCTACCAAATAAATGAATTGTCGCAATGACCAGTAAAATTGAGCACTCAGGATCAATGTTCTTCTCAAGTATAAATCAAACCATTTAGGAAAATAAGACAAAACAACAATAAATTAGTCAGACCTCCACTGAACATCGTGCAAAAAATTTAAAAAAAACATATAAAATGATTAAAGGCAGAGGAGCTTAATCAACTAAGAAAACTTCAATATGCTACTTCACATAATTGAAGCAAATTGAATAGAGTTTACTGCATATGATGCAAAAGAGATCGGATACCAGGCTTCAATCTTCTTTGGAGAAAACATATGTAGGTTGAAGTTTTTAAAGAATAAGCACACCAAAAGAAAGCTGGGTAGCACCCAACTTTGTTTACAACGTTGTGTTCAATCCATTCACCTACCTCCACTTGGACAAAAGGAAGGAAAAAAAAAACAAAAGAAACTTACAAAAAAAAAACTGCATTAAAATGAAGAATGTAGCCTTAAACATTGCACAATAATAGCATGTACAGCCTCAATAGCCTCAAATACGCACGATTTCAGATAAGGTTCCTTACTATTTTTAAACAGAACATAGCCATGCAATATAATTTTTTTGCGTGACAGAAATACTCACAAAGCAACAAAAATGAAGACAAAGAAAAGAAAGATGTGATAGATTATCATATTAATCATCATGTGACATTTTAAAAAAAAATCTGTCATATCTGACTATTTATCCACAACCAAAAAAAAAAGTAACTCGTAGCATAATGGAGTTTTATTTAAGTTAGTGGCTCCAAGAAGCCAAGAAAGCGTCATAATGGAGTAACAAGTGTCTGTAAAATAATATATCTTTTTGTCTAAGAGTATACAACTTCATCATATGAATCAATTCTTATATCTGATGCATGATATATTTTTTAATACACGTTAATAAATCTAGGCTCACTTCTGTTGTATTTCAATCATTGTCCTCAAAAGATAACCCAGTTAAAATGAAATGAAAGTGATTTTCACTTGCTCTGGAAATCACATTTGAAATTCAAGCAACAGTGCTTTGCATTTGACCTTTCATCTTAGATTTCACATAGTCAAGATAACAAGAGCATGCCAGCATAGCAGTAAGCCACAACAACAACAGAAGAAATATCTAAGTTACAACAAACAACAATAACCTTGCATTCAGTCTGTCCTAGCCGTTCTGAGTCTTCTACCCTTGGCTTTGCTTTGTCCCTAGTACCCTGCCAAAAATAAGATGCAGAAGTAAGAAAGAAAGAAAATCAAAGCATAGCTGCATCATCTCAAGTAAATAAAAGATGACATTTTCTTTATCTTGGGCTAAAGGTTATACGATGTCATATTTTCCATATTAATCCTTTTTCCTTTTGCAATTCTGAATTGAACTTAAGCAATCAGAAATATGCCTCTCATTCCCACGGAGTCATAATGAATGCCACAAATTAGTGGTCCAATTCTAGCAGGAAAGTAACTACCAAATGCAAGAATTGACCATAGTAATAAACACAACACACCATCCCCTACAATACATTTAATTTCAATGACACGATCAACGCCAATAGCTGCCAAAGACAATCAACTGGAGAAAACACATTATTGACACTTGCAAAAAATAAGGCAGACATTTCCAAAAAACAAACCATGAGTAGGTAGCATAATGCTAAATTGACATATGTCTGAAACAACTAATGCATTGACAGTAGGCAATATTCCCGGAAGTCTAGCAGCAACCACAAACTTCCCTTGAATTGAACATACACAATCGCATCAATGCTTGAGCCTGCCCCCCTTTGCCAGCACAAATTAATACCAAATGCTTTCCTTTTCCCCAGAGAGAGTGATCAAGCGAGTAAAAAATCACAAAAAAGAACCAATAAATTACAGTTCCAAACCATGACAAAGAATTCCTTACTACCAGTAATTATAAATCTCGCGAAGCACAACCCAACCAGCATTACTGTAAGAATTGGACAAAACCCAACCCTTACAATTACTTTCAACAAACACAAACCAAACCTTTTTCTCAACTGCAGTTGATTTCAGTAATTATACCGGGCAATCAATGACAAGACAAGATACACAATCAATTAACTAAATAATCAATTCCCTTGAGATGGATAGACCCAAATCAACCGAGCTAAAACCACTCAATAAGCATCCTACTAAAAAACCAACGATATATATGCGTAACATTTTTCTATCATTAAGCTTTACCTGATTCCTCCTTTTCGGAGGATGATTAAACTTGCAATTCATTCCAAATTTACAGCTCCCTGTTTTCATGTAATAGGCGCAATCCTCAGCGTCTAGCCTCAACGGATACTCAAACCTCCTATTATAAGTCCTATCACACTGTACCCACTAGCTTCTTCAGTCCCATAATTTTCCTCCCCTTCCACCTCACCCCCAACCTCATCATTCCCATATCTCCCCTGGAATAATTCATCAACATCCACACCTCTACCCCTCTGCACATCACTCCCACCTTCCCAAAACTCCTCCCCCATTCGTTCCCATCCCCAAACCCA
Organism: Coffea humblotiana; assembly: GCA_023065735.1. Classification (NCBI taxonomy): domain Eukaryota; kingdom Viridiplantae; phylum Streptophyta; class Magnoliopsida; order Gentianales; family Rubiaceae; genus Coffea; species Coffea humblotiana. The sequence continues at coordinate 8,421,160 of CM041211.1, forward strand.
CCTCTACCTCCCCGTTCCTATCCTCCCCCAAGCTAAAATTCATCACGGCTTCATTCAATGCCTCTTTATAAATCACCTGATGAATCTCTTCATCCAGGGTCTTCCGCAAAATCCCATCTTCATCCAGCCCATTTTGACCATCGATTCCATCCCCAGCTCCGGACCCTCCTTTGCTCTCCACCGGCAGCATTTGCGGCTTCAATTCCGCACCGATCACCGTCAAATGATGATCGGAGGAAGAAACCGGCGTCGTTTCCGGTTCGGAAGACTGAGGTTTAACAAGCCCTAGTTCAGCAGATTGGGGGTTTTGAGGCGCGACGCCGTTTTGGGGGTTCTGATGCTCTGAACACTGAAAATGTTGGTTCTCCTCAGAAGGTTTCGATTCCATTGTGGTTGATGCCCCACCCCCCATTACATTTGTTTTTAATTGATTTTTTTTTTTCAGAGTTTAAGGAAAATAAACCCTACTATTTATAGTGGAGAGGAGAGTTGAGGGAATCTGTCATGGCAAAAGTTGAAAGCCTTAAAAGGGCTTTTATTGTAGGGAGCAATTCACATGAAAAGTGGTACAGTTGGAAAGTACAGTGGGAAATGAAAATGGAATCAAATTAGGAAAGTATAGTGGGAAATGAAAATGGAACCAAATTAGTACTAATTGCTTTGAACAACAAACATGAATGTAAGAAGACAACAAATGTACCATGAAAGATGTTGACCCCAAAAAATGAAAAAAAAAAAAAAAACCTCAATTTGATTACTTTGAAGATAGTGTGACTCGTGTGACGCCTACAACATGTTATATACTTCTTCCGTTCCATTGAAAGTATTGTAATTTTCATTTTAGAATGTTTCAAAACATTTGTCATGTTAAAAAAGTCAAAACACCTTTTAGTTTCTCTTTCCAATGTAACCCTTCTTTCTTCTAATATATTACCATTCAAATTTAAAATTTGAATTTATAGGGGTAAAATTGAAAAATAAAATACAAAAATCACAATCAAATCACTATTGTTTAAATGGTTGGATTCACCAAATATGACTAAATAATTGCAACGGAAGGAGTACTACATCAATTTGAGGAAGGTTAAAAGGTATTGTGGTTGTATTATACATTTCGAAATATTTCAAATATTTTTTTTATCGAATCACAAAAGTTACACACACATCAGAGCAATTCTACTTTGAAGCACGTTACAAGGAGTTAATTTTAGAATTTCGAGTCTTTTTTATTAATATTTTAAAAAAGGATTGATAGTGATATCCCACTTACTCTTTGACGACTCAATCCGCGACCTTTTATGTTTTTTTTTTTTTTTTTTTGGGGAAGGGAGGGTTGTCTTTTAAAGAAATATGAAGTTCCTCGCCACCGGCTAATTTGTATAATTTTTGTGCTACGTGTGAACAAGAAAAACTGTTCTTAAATTGACTGCATTGACCGGTCAATTGATTTTCAAGTCTGAAATTTAGGGGTTGATCACAATCATGAAAAAATATTTTCTGTTTCAAAACTAAGTTTGGTATTTTCCTTGCAATTGGAGTTAGAATTGGGAAAGAGGGCTTCCTAATTTTATGAATCTTTAAAAGTGGCGCAGGGAGATTATTTATTTGCACTAGAGGTCCAAATGTATGTAAAATCGAGAACAAATTTGGGAATAGAGTTAAAATGCTTGAATCTTACATTTACGCCATACTCTAGGAAGTAATTTTGACTTTTATTCATTGCACTGTACCTGATTTATCTGAATTTGCAATTCATTGAAGTTTCAAAGTGCAACCTTTGTTATTTTCAAAAAAAAAATATTACATTAAGTGATTTTCATATTTCTTGTATATGTTGTATGTTCGATGTTTTTCTGCCATTAGTATAAATCTTATTGAACAAAAGTATATATTTTTTATCAAAAATTATTTCAATTTTACAAGAAACTTTGAATTCAAGGCAAAATCAGACAATTTATAAAATATCAAAGGAAATCATCAAAGTTTATATTTCTTAGGATTAATCTTTGATGGAATTGGATGAATGCCACATTATTTGAATTGAATTTAAACATCAAATTTTGTTTATGTAACATGCATTTAAACCCGTTAATGTATACATTATCAGTGTATAAAAGATTTACCCTCCATCTTAATTCGGGTAATACTACAACTTATAGATTCAATAGATTTAATTCTTAAGTCGACCACATTTACCAAAGCAAGCAATGAAGTCCATCCTTAAATAATTAAACCAATTTCTTCTGGAAAATTGACGGGCTCATAGATTACTGTACTTGTTTATCATTTCCTTTGGATTTGCTAAACTCATCCTTGGATGAGTAAAGATTAATAAGCATTCTTTCCTTCTGCTAAGGAACATGGGAAATGGGAAATGGGACAGGGATTACACATCAGAAATTTATACCTAAATTTAGTTAGAGCATATAAATTGATACTTAAAATTTCCGTGGCAACCACAAAAATCAAAAGTAGAATACCATGCAATTTTTATTTTAATTAGAGAACAATTCTCTTCTTTTTTAAAAAAAAAAATTTCTGAGGAGACATCGACTATGGAAAATAATGAAAGGCATTTGATAGAAAGAACCATATAACTGTAAGAGAAAAAACAAAGAGATTGAATATACGATCAAGGACTATGATCAATTGATGAAAGCCGTATTTTAATTTTTTTTGTTTTGTAATTTTCATCACTAATAGTAATTAGTACCAATCAATTTACAATGTAGTTTATTTCAAAGGGATTTTAAATACCGTGCAGTAGTCTTTTAAGATTAAGCCAGCATTCCATGTTTTCTCTCTAGCCTTTGTGGACACATTTCTTTACTTTTGTTTTTTTTTTTTTGCATAAAACATAAGTCAATATTATTAATAATCTAGATGGAAATTGTCCAGCACGATTTGTTTGACAAAGTAATCTACACTAATGGCATAAAATACATTGAATATGTCATAGATATATTTGATTGAAAAATGATAAGATTTAACAGAGTTACAAAATATAAAAATTACACTGTGAATCACAAATCATCAAATCTGATCAATTGAATGAACCGCTCATAGATATCTGTGCAAGTTTATTCTCTCAAATCCGCTATCCAACTGGTTCAAAACTCAAAACTGATGTTGAGATCTGACGAGATTATCCAAAGAAATTTTAGATCTAACATATAGATTTGAAGAAATTCTAAAATCTGAGAAAATAAATAACAAAAAAAAAATAAAAAAACTAAACAAAGCTCTCTTCAGGATAGCTTGGAAGAGAAGAAAACTCTCACTAGGATAGTTTAGGAGAGAAGAAAATTCTCACTAGAATACGCTAGGAAAGACTTTATTAAATAAAAGTAAGAATAAAGAGAAGGGGAGAACAAAGGAAGAAAAAGGAGACTTTGGATTAAAGCCAAGATCTTAAATTTAGATCTTAGGAATATCCACTGCATGCATGTTCAGATAGCAATAATAACAAAACCGTGATTTGCTAATCATAATTAACGACAAACTTCAAAAACATTTAAATATCTAATTAATATAATGAATGTGCTCTTCCATAATTTGTAATCCTCTGGATCGAGCACCTGAATTTAAACATTAGTAGAATGACAAATGCATGCAAAATTAAGAGCTTAAATAAATGAATTTCTATAGTGTAAATTGAAACACATACCAAACTAATCAGATGATTGTTGATGCACTGGCCTTGAAGAATAAAACTTCCTGCTGCTGGGTCATTTGTTGTTTGTTAACTGCTGAGAAGAAAATTTCCACTTGATGGGAGGCAGTAATTACTAGTTAAGGGGTCATCCCACCTATGATACATTGAAATCAATTGATTGCACATTTAAAGAACCTTTTCCAGTGCTGCTAAGACTATGAAATAGGGACGAAATTAATGAATGATAGGAAAAATAACACTTTGAATCCCAAAAGTATGAGGTTTGGACAATTTGCCTCCTAAAGTTTTATTTGTGAGAATTTAGTACGTAAATTTTTTTTAAGTCGGAGGTTTCGAACTTGGAACCCAATATATTAAAATTAAAACTCTTTTAGTTCAATGTGATTGTAGTTGAACGCATGTTTTCAAGATAAGTTGCACTCTTGAACAATATTTTATCCTTAAAAAAGGATACATAAGGATCTTACCATAGACACTGATCTCATATATCTGCAATAATGGATTTTCAATCACAAAATATTGGTCGAGATTTGTTCATCTTAAACTGTGGTTTCAAAAAAAAAAAAAAAAAACAGTAACGGAAAGAAGTTTAGGATCCAGATTTATTAATTCCAACGACATGCATATTGTCAAAATCTCATGAATCTCTTTAAAAGGGCAAACTGGTTTGTCTGTAAATCACATGAAGAAAGAAGAAATTAGTTGAGAGATTGTGAACAGACTTCTTTAACAAATCGATGATATTGCATAATTCTTCTCTGGAACCATACTTATTGAATAAATCATCCAAAAGAGTTATCAAGACGACATTTTGAGCATATGAAATGCGAACTTCAGACATTTCAGGGTTAGAAACATTGGACGGCAATTACCGAATAAGCAATACATAGGGCATGTCTGTAATCCTTCATTTGGTCAAAGCCTATTTGCCTTATACCATCTGCTTACGTATAAAAAAAAGAAAGACTAGGTGTTGATACTTTTTGTGTTTTGTGTAATTTGGTCCGCTTATTGTACATGTATAAATGCTCAATCACATTATAATATTATACTAAAATTATATAAAGTATTTTATTCATGTACAGTATTTTTTCTACGAGTACAATAATGCAATGTGATTGTACACCAAAATGCTATAACAAATACAACAATTGGACTGAATGGCAAACAACCACAACCGCACGGGCACCCATTCCAAAAACCAAGAAGAAAGGTTGTCAGGACATCTAGCTGCAGTGAAGCCTCTGAAACTCGAGGGTAGTCCTTAGTCAAAATTAAATTACCTCTCAAGTTTTTGAAGTTCTGCTTGGTTTTGAGCTTCACAATTATTAAAATCATGTATTGACAAGTAATTGGAAATGGCTATTATCAAAGTTGGTGATCTAGATATCCAGAAAAGTACCAAGAATTATCTTAGTAATCCAGTAGTAGATCATTGAAAGAAAAACTGGGAAGCTGTTAAAGAATGATAAAGCCTTCTCCTATTGCCCACCTTCAAGTTTCAATGAATACATGGGATACGATTATGCAGCCGTTGGTTTTGTACCATACGGCCCTTATTGGCGTGAGACACAAAAGATTGTTGTGCTTGAACTATTTTCAAATCAGAGTGTTAGAAAGACAGAAGCATGCCAGGGATATCTGAGATAGAAATTAGCATCAAAGATGTGTTCTATGGTTGGAAAAGCGATATGGCTAATGCTCCAGCAAAAGTTAATATGCACAAGTGATTCGAGGAATTGTTTTGAGCATAATGGTGAAAAAAATTTCTGGCATGAGATACACACTGAGTCTGAAATTTGCTTAAAAAGAATTGCTCAATGTAGAAGGCTGGTTAAAGAATTTGTACAATTTTTGGGGCAATTTGTTTTGTCAGAAGCGGTTAAATTTCCATTTATTGAAATGGATTGACAAGCAGGGACATCTCATGTTCATCAAGCGTGTCTCCAAAGAGCTTGACAATCTTATTCAAATTTGAGTAGATGAACATAATGAAAGAAAGATGAAAATCGGTGAGTTGGAGGATGAGCAACAAGACTTCATTGACTGATTGCTTTCAGTAACTAAAGACAAGAGCCTAATTCGGACACACAAGGGCCAGTAATCAATGCCACACTGATGCTGATCCACTCTCTTCAATACTGTGTTTGGATAGAGATTTCTTATACTGTTCTTTGTTTTTCATTTTTCATTACTGATTTTATGGTGAACATGAATAATACATGTTTTGGGAGTTAAAATACAAATGGGAGGAGTAGTTTGGTCAGGTACCTATTTCTATGGCGTCTGTATTTTAAGTTAGTTGGATATGAGCAAATTATCTTTTATTAGAGAGTTTGGTCAACTTATTTCTCATTTTTGTCCAATTAACCAAGAAACTTGATTCAAGAGAGTTCAATTGTGACAATCTGAAAGAAGACAAGTCAACAATTATCCTACAATCTGTAGTAAAAACATCGTAGGGTGAGTTTTACCATGCTTTGCCCTCTGGCAAGTGTATATGTGCATGTACGACATGATGCTTTAGTGTCTTTAGGGTGCGATACAAGTCTTATCTATTTGTTTTTTACTTTGAAGCAAGTTTGAGATCTTACAATGATTGATAGGAAGAGTACGAATATAGAGTATAGGAACATACAGTCCGAGGAAAATCAACATGGGTATGTGTAACTTGTCACAGTTGCTAAATGGTTTGGTGATTAGAAGCAAACTCTTTTGTCTGATATGAAGAGTTTAATCTATCTTCAGGCTATACCGAAAGAATCAAAATGATTATATCTAATCGGCAAAGCCCCCTTTATCATTGCCTCGCCAAGCCTTGGAAGGCTGTCATGCTTTCCCAAATCATGCATTTTTATGGGTGGGAATTTAATGCATCAGACTTCAAGGATCCTTGTGGCAGAAAAAAAATATGTATTAATTTGAACAAAATCTTATGTCTAAATACTTAAATACTAATCAAACAGGGAAAAAAAAGCTTTGAATCGATCACTTATGAGAAGGTAAAAGACATGCAAGCATAGCCCATCCTGATGCCTGTGATTATCAATTTACTCGATATTGTTTGGTAGAAGATTAATAGGTCATGTATTACCGTATTTATGCAATCGAGCATTTCTACTGGAGTAATTGACATATCCCTTGACGAGTGACAAAAAAAAAAGGGAATTCCAGATAGTAGTACATAGGGATCCTTGGAAGTAGGCTTTCTTTTCTTTGAAGAACCATTTCTTGCAGCTCTCTTCACTGCTATCTTTCATTAACTTTCGGGTAAATTACTAATAACTTGTAGTTTGTCATATTGCTATAGGACTCCTCTAATGTTTTAAAATATCTATATCATCCCCTTATAGTTTTATGTAAAGAAAAATTTTGAAAGAAAATAGTTGCCATAATTTTTAGTTGAAATGGCAGTGTTAAAATGGAAAAAACTTTAGGGCATAAATAATTATATAATAATTGAATGCGGAGGAAAAGTGTTCCGATCAAGTTTATGAGAAGGTAAAAGACAAACTTTATCCAAGGAAGACAAACTTTACTAAAATTGATCAGAATTGAATGATCTAAAAAAGAATATGGTTTAATGAAAGATGACTTGGCTGTTTTGGTAAACTTAGCTAAGCTAAGAAGAATTTGAGAATGAAATTTTGAAGAGCATGTGCCGCTTTGAACTTTCATCTTTCATATTTCTAATTTAGTTTATATTTGATTTTGCTATGACCAAAAATCTGGAAGGTATTAACTTTCTGTTTGCAACCAACTACCTTTAGAGTAGTTGGCCATCAGGTGCAGGTCAAGGGATTCGATCCCTTGACTTGCATTCATGTCTAGGATTTCTTAGAAGTTTCACTGGGCACTTGTTTGGTTCAATGGTGATTCAGTCCCTTTCGAGTTCTCCCTTGACCCATTTGGGCCCACCCTCTCCCTCTGAGTATAAAGTAAGAGTAGGATAGGAAAGTTATTGTGTCAAAAAAAAGGGAAAATGGTCAATTTAGTCCCTATACTTTTATACTTGTGTCGATTTAGTCCCTTTATTTTATTCTTGGCCAATTGGATACCTTAACTTAAAATGCAACTCCAATTGAGACCCTTTGCGGCGGTGCCACCAGAAAATATCAATCAGGCGTGAAATTGACCACATAATGAGGGTTACTTTTGGAACATCACTTATAGGGCTCTAAAATAGTCAACTAAAATCATACGGTAACAACATCAGGAGCTTAAGCGAGGAGCTTTAGACTCTGAAATCAAAGTGAGGAGCTTAAGTTGAATTGGAGAGGTTGGGTTCATCCAAGAAACGGGTAGTTTGCATAAATTCCCAGATTGTGTACAGAATCATTGCAAATGCAGGTAAGGTGAAATTGGGCCAAATCAACATCAAGTTCAGGTAGCGTTTCAAGTAATAATGGCGCAAATCGATTTGAAACAGCATCGGAGATTTATCGAGGAAATGATGAATACTACAATGGAGACCTAGTTGTGCACTGCCACTGCCTTGAAGAGTGTCGAGTAGTTACTTCGTGGACAGAATCAAATCCTTCAAGAAGATTTCACGGCTGCAAAAAACTATGGGATACTATTTCTTGGTTCTTGGGTAAACATATTTCAATTTTGAAAATTTAATGAATTTTGTTGAAGTAAACTACGAATTAATTGTCAATGCAGAAATCTGGAGCTTGTAATTTCTTTCTATAGTACGATCCACCCATACCTTAGAAGATGAAGAATGTAATTGCTTCATTATTGAGGGACCTTAGACGTGTAGAAGCAGAAAATACAACATTGAAGCTTGAGATCCGAAAATTGAGAACAAAAGTGAAAGTAATGATATTGGCATGTGTTTGTTTATGTTGCTACGTTTTAATTACTACTGTGCTTGCTGGCAATGGAAACAAAAGCAAGGTGTGTTGGAGTTGAAGATGTTGAACTAGTTTTGGACATGTTGTAGATCCTTCAAATACATGGCTGCTAATTTCTCCTGAATTTGTACATGTTGTCAAGAGAAATATGGTAGTATGTTATGAACTTGTTAAAGTTTGAGGAGAATATGATTCATTGTAAACTTGAATGTGAATGATAAGGAGCCAAGTGCATTAGTTTTTTGGTTTTGAATTGTTTGGGAATTGGTTTGGTCACTGGAAACTTGTGGAAGCAAAAAAGAAAATGGACAAAATGGAAGCCTGTTTATGGACATTTCCACTTGGAACCAATTCAACGAAATATCTAACATGGTTAGCCAATAAAGTTGTTAAATGACAGAATTTTGCTTGTAATTGATCCTTCCATTGGGCACAATTCAACAAAATAGCTTATAGAGTTAAATAAAGGTTAGAATTACACAATCAAGTTGTCTGCTAATGCCAAAAGTGCCTCCAAAAGTAACTACAACAGCCAACGTTTACACAAACAAGCTATCTGCTAATGCCATAAAATCCAAAAGTAACTACAACAACCAACATGTTTCAGCAACATATGACTATGCAATGCATTTTAACGCTTCCACTACAAGAAGTTCCAAAAATAGTCAAAACTAACTAAATTAACAAAAAGTAACTGCCATCAACATGTTTCAACAACATATGACTATCTTCAACTGTCTTCATTATTGTCCATGAAGTTATCCAATTTATCCAACAACCTATGCGCCTGCAAAATACATTTGAAATGAGAACCAACAAAGAGTAATGGCTAATAGTTCGAAATTAGACCGAGTTTTTAATGCAAAAGGCATACAGTTTATTTTCTTTTTTTGCCTTTTCCTGGAGATACAACAGCAGCCATCCTGGATCTCCAAAGTTGGGCTCATGCACAGGCGCAAGTTTTTTTTGCTTTGGCTTGGAGCATGACAGAAAAGACAGCAGGCAGTTTGACGAACTTTTTTTGAACTTAACTCTGGAGCTGAGGACTGCACATGAATTGTTTCAGCCACCTCACCAACTTGGATATTGACTATTAGCAGTGAAAAATATGTAGTAAGCATGAATATGTAGTAAGCATGGCCATTTAAACACACTTAAATTAAAAATATGCAAGTTATATACCTGAATTGGACTTTGTGGCTGCCATATTTTTTGAAGGTTCACTGTCATCTTCAGTGTTTGTTGTGGACGCAGACACATGTGTTTCTTGTGTTGCTTGGGTATTAGTTGTCCCTGAGGCAATCAATAGACAAGTTCTGACATTGTGCCCAAGTCCTTTGCATTTTCTGCACTTGTTGGAGTTCAAAGGAGGTTGCCTTCCATTACATTCAGCAGCCACCGCATCAGCTGCATGGTTCAATGGACATCTTCTTATATTATGCCCTTTTTTTTGACATTTGGTACAAATAATCTGTGTAACACCCTTCCTAAAGAGTCTCGTACAGCCTTTAGAACCAGACTGGTTGCTCATTTGGTTCCCTTCTCCTTGTCTTTTTGGGCATCCCAGGAAGTTTCAACTTTTTTGGTGCATTAATAGGGTCCTTTTTTTATTTGATCCAGTTGTTGGGTCCATTAATCGGTCCAATAGCTGGCTCATAGGCTTTCAAATAGGCATATCTTGAATAACAAGGATCTACAAGATGCTCTGGCTCATTTTGCTGCAATCCAACACAGCACACAACATGCGACATGGAAGACCGGTAAGTTCCCACCGCCTACATGTGCATGTCCTTCTCTTCATATCAACTACAAAAGTACCTCCGTACATGTGTGTTACCTCGAATCTGTCATCATCAGCCCACCTTGCAATGTTTGACTTGGCATCATCCTTAGAATTTTTCCAATTTTTTTAGAATTTTGGGACAGATTTCTTCATTCCTTTTTCTCATCCATTCCCTCTTTGTCCGAAACTGCTCCATAAGATATATTCTAATATTTTCAAGCATGCCAAGAATAGGTTTTTCCCTTGCATCTAAAATCACCGAATTAAAGTTTTCACAAAGGTTGTTCAGAAGAATGTCATATTTAACTGTAGTTCGAAAATGTGACCTTGACTAATGTCGGGACGATGTATTATCCATTAACCACTTGTGTGCACTCTCATCATATTGTTTCAAGGTGTCCATCTCGGCTTTAAATCTGTTTACATATGTTGCCCTTGCACAACCTCAAAACATGCTCTTGATTGTCTCGCTAAGATGCAATTTCTTGAAGTTATTGTGTAGATGTCTCACACAGTGCCTATATTCCACATTTGGAAGAATATCATGCATGGCTGAACCCAATCCCTACCATCAATAAATGCCAAAAATTAAGCAATCGTGAACTAAAGTAATATGGTATTTAAAACTCAGCCATGGTCGTATACATTATCTTTTGTCGATCACTTATAAATGTCCACTTGCTTTGCTCATGGATGCTGAGATCAAATTTCAAAAAATTGATGAACCACGTCCAAGAATTCTTATTTTCTAACTCAACAACTGCGTATGCAATAGGATAGATGCAATCATTTGCATTTATTCCTACAGCTGTTAGTAGAACTCTCGGGTGTGGACCACGTAGAATGGCAGCTATCTACACCAACAACAGTTCTACAACCGGTTTTGAAACCTTTCTTCAATGCTGCGAAACAAATGTATAACCTTTGGAATCGCTCTTTTCCACTAAACTCATCAATCTTTGTCTCAATATGAATAGTTGATCCTAGATTTGATCGCAATAGTTTCATCACACTAGTCCCCCATCCTTTTGTACTATTCCTTGTAGTTCCCTTGAATCAATACCTTTGCCTTTGCGAATGTCTTGTAAACCTGATCTTTGGTAATATGCACATTCAATTCTCGATGGACTTTTCCTTAAACTCTCCAACTAAAATCTTCCTTTTCAACCGCAAGAACTCTTTGTAATGTACACTTAGAAACCCAGAATTGGCCAGCTTATGGTAGAATGTCCTTTTGCATCCATGTTGTGGCCCCATAGTCCGTATGACAAAGGTATCATTATCTGGTTCCTTGGTCGCATGGAGGAACCATTTGCACTTGGCATTCTTGCATTTTGTCCTTATTCTATTGGCATCATTCTTCTTCCAACCATGGTCCTTGCCCCACAACACCCTATAATAATCAATTGCAGTTTTGAATACCCTCTTGTATCAAACAGTAACCCAACAAAAAATCTTGGATCTTTCATGTTAATTTCTGGTCTAAACCGAACATACCTTGACTTCTTTGGTCCACTTTCTTTATCTAAGGACCCATAATGGCTGTTTAACTCTTCTATGTTCATTGAGTCTGATTATTCTTGGATAGGAATCTGCTCTCCATCATAAATGTTTGAAATATCCAGCAGCATAAGTTTCTCTTACTTGTGCATGTTCTTGTTTTAGGTGTGTGTGCAATTTTCCTGTTCTCTTTAGCACCTGTCTCTGAACATTTTCCCTGCATACCAACCTCAAGATTGCCAATCTGATTTTCAAATGACTTATCAATATTGGATGTACAATTCTTGTATATTATATCATCGTCATCTTTGCTAAAATTATAATCACTGTTATGAAAATCATCACAACTATCATCACTGTCATCAGCCTTAGCCTTATCACCATCTTCTACAGTTTTACTAACTCTTCTTTTGCTTTTTTTCCCTTTACCCTTAACAACTTCTTCTGGTGTTGCATGAACTGGAAGTTCATTACTCTCAAAGAAGTTATCAAATGTCATATCTACATGGAACATGTCTTCATCTAAAAACTTAACAAAGTCTTCATTTTCTTGAGTTGAGCAGCCCTTACTAGCATCATGTTCATCTGCTTTTGTCAACAAGTCTTTATTTTCAGCAGTTGAGCAGTCCTTGCCAACATTCAAAAGTCTAATATGAAACTCATGAACTACATAAAGTTCAACTTTACCGCTATGTTTATCTATACAAGTCATTTCCCACACATCCTCCTCAACATGTACTTCTTAGGTCTTAACTTGCTATCTACTGAAAGGATTCTATACATGTATTTATAATCATCAGTACACCCAAGATACTCATAATAAGTCTTCATAATTTTCAGGTTCATTCTTGTGGCAATAACCCCTTTAAAAAGCTCCATGCTACCCCCTACATATTTTTGTTCTGTTTCTTCAACATAAACCCCGCCATAGTAAATAGCCAGGTTAAACGCATCCAACTGTTCACCTATTGTGTTTTGCAAAAGACGACAAACGAAAAATATATGTTAAACCCTTGTCGACACATGCTCATGTCTGCTCTTTGAGCAACATGAAAGCAACTTCTCAAAAATTAACTCAATAAAGCCTTAGGGACCACATGAACCTTCTTTTTTGAAGAAAAAACAAAAAATTGAAGCCAGTTGATCCCATTCGAGTAATGCAATTTAGTATAATAAACAGAATTGGAACCAGATAAACCAACCCTACATACCATTAAATCAGTTACAAATAAACCAATCCCACACCAAATGAATCCTCTTCAAAAAGAAAATTTGAACAAAATTAAACCTTTTCTAGTTTCCCATTAGATGACCTATTCTAGTAATGTTGCGTAATAAACACAACTACAAGCATACCAACCCCACATTTCATATCATTAAACAAGTTAACAAATGAATAAAATCGATTCCTAAACATTTGAACTTACTATTTCTGCTTGATCGTCCTTCATGGAAATCGCCTTTCATGCTCGATTCGCACTCCATTTTTCTGTTGTTGCAATCCCATCGGCCTCCTCTTTCTTGTCCATCATCAATCACTGGAATTTTGCCCAAATATCTCTTGGAATTTTGCCCAAATAACCCTAATTATTTTCTACATAAGTCACTTTCAATAAGTGATGTTCAAAGTTTTCCCTTTTGTTACCGTATGATTTTAGTTGGCTATTTTAGAGCCCCATAAGTGATGTTCCAAAAGTAGCGCTCATTATGTGGTCAATTTCACGCCCGGTTGATATTTTCTGGTGGCGCCGCCGCAAAAGGTCTCAATTGGAGTTGCATTTTAAGTTAAGGTATCCAATTAGTCAAGAATAAAATAAAGGGACTAAATCAATACAAGTATAAAACTATAGGGACTAAATTGGCCATTTTCCCCAACAATAAAAAAATTAACTTTCTGTGTGCATCGGGAATAATACTACTGAAGTTTGATATATTACCATTTTGGTTCCTTCTTATTTTCATTGTCCACTGATTTGGTTTCAAAAATTTTGACAGAACTAGCTTAGTTCTTAATTCTCAATGTTGAACAATTTGTATTATCCAATTTGCAAGCCGATTCGGTCTTGCTATGCTATGATACCCCTTGAGCTGATACATTGTTCTAATTCCATGATAAGTATGTGTATGAAGCATAGATGCCTCCTTAGTTCATGGTCGATTAAATTTGCTGCTTATATGTACGTGTAGATGTAATTGGTTTGTGTATATTTGGCTACACTTTCTTCAAGAAGCTAGATTGCTAATTGCTTTAGTGCATGATCGGCTATTGACGCATTTCACAATGACCAGGAATTGCTAGCTAATTTTACCTATATTTATCTTAGTAGTAGGGGCAGCCGCCACCTCTTTACCTATCTGTATCTGGCACGTTCTCTCATTAGGCGGGTGATGGTCTTAGCAAGTGTGCGAGATAGGATTTTCCTAACTTGTTAATATACTGAACTTTCAATCCATGATGTACACAGCCAAATAAACTAACCCTTTGTCCCCCATATAAGTATTGCCTACCAACCTCAATAAATTTCTGCCTTCTCATATTTTATCCACAAATTTAGGAGAGAGGTCGAGCATTGCTTGTCATCCATACTCTATGGGGACTAAAGAGCTAATAATTGACTTGTTTATCGTCTGCGGGTTCCTTTTTACTCATCGGGTGATCTCATGTTTTGGTTAAAAAATTTTTGTTCTTGTTAAAACGTAGATTTCAACATTGTTGTGAAGGGATAAAAATCCTATCAAAAGATGATTATCAAACCATAAATACAAAAGCTTAGCTTGATGTTGAACTTATTTCAATGCAATCAACATAATGCCAACCTCTACAAAAGTATCCAAATACATATTTTTAAACTTTTGGATCAAAATTGAATTTTTGACTTATATATTGAATCTCTTTAACGCGCTCTTGATTTTTTTCCCCCTAACAGAATATGGTGACAAATGAAAATGGAAGGAACTAGCCTACTTGCTACTGTACTCTTTTGTCTTATTACTTTACTGAAGATTTCGAAATGATTTAACCACTTGATGTTACTTACAAGCAGATATTCTAAAGCTGCAAATTAGTGAACGAAATGCTCTACATATCATGTCACATGTTGAACATTATCTTCCTCCCTAGAGAGCTAAAAAAGTCATTACCAAAGGTAGGAGATACTGTATCTAAATTCTACTGTGTACTAACCTTTCTGTTAATCTTGAATTCGTGAAGCTGATGACAGATTTTATTGGTAATTTTGGATAACTGAATGTATTCAAGCTGGGATAGAATCTCCATAGAAGTCACACGGCCACTACAGAGGTTCAATGTCTGCACGAGGAGTTCTGCTACTTCTCCACTTGGACTACTCTCTGTAATATGCATCAACCAATTTTCCCACTATACTTCGAAAAAAAACAGCACATCAGATAGGCTGAAAAAACCAAAGACAAATGTTTCAATGCCTTATTTCTTTATTATTCCTCACCCTCAACTCTTCCTTTCTCAATCCCTCTAGTAAAAGTTTTAAAGAAAATAAGCCCTAAAACAGTGTGTATATTTGAGCTATGATTGCAAACTCACAGCATCAAGTAACTGTTGTCGGATGTCTATCCCTTGCTGCTTTGCATCCAATGAGAGTTCATGTAGAAAATCTAGCACATCGTTCAGGATTGGATGATTCCTAGATCTATCAAAAGTAAAACGAAATATTTAACTCAGTATCAATTTGCTAAAGCTGGTAGATAGTTGCTATGATGAATTAGAAATTTTGAGTAACCAATTAATTTATCATGCTTTGTATTAGTATACTAATATCTAAAATGAAAACCTTGAATTTTCAATTTCAATATTAGCTAACATACTAGTTATTGAAAAAGAAAATACTAGTTATTAGTGAGTTATTAGAATAGGTAAATATTTCATAAAGTGGTCAATAATCAAAGCAATTACTGATTAAACAAACCAAAGTTAAATACTCAACTTGGAATCTGCATACTACCCAAGAATCCAAAGGAAGGCAAATGACAGGGAATTTTAGTTTTTGTTAAAAAGTCATTCACTTTTCCTTCTCACTATGCTCTTAATTTGGGGTACAATTCTCAACTTTTTATTTCTAGCAGGTGCAAAACCCAAAATATTCCAATTTAAGTGTCTGCAATACATAAAAAGTATGTAATATTATCAGAACCGTGAGGGAGGCCTTTGTTTTTTTTTTTTTTTTTTTGAAAATAGGGGGCATTTACTTAATGAAACTCTGCCATTCAGCTCTGCCTCTGATAGAGGATGAGGCTCTCCCAATTGCTTAAGTATACTCTATTTCAGAAAATTACCATTCTTGAGAAGCAAACTTAAAAGCAAACAAATGCAACCCTCCATATGGTATTTGCCGTGAAATAAAGGGGGCATTTGGTTAATAGGTATGAAAGGTTAGAATAAATATCAAAGTTAATGATACTCATATTTATAGATTGATAGACAGGAGTAGATCAATAGAAATGAAAGTGTTAGATTTTGTACCTTATTATTCTCGACTTATGACTTGACTTCTAAAGTGGTTAAATTTATTAATAGAACAAAACCAACCTTGATTCTAAACCAAATAGGTTCAGGAGAATGACCAAAGCACATATCCATAGTGATATTCACGATTAGGTTCTTGATGGCCATTCCAAAATGTGAACCAAACCTTGCTGAGAGTGATGAAGCAAAGTGGCACATACCTTGACATTGTGCCATCAGCGTGGCTTTGAAATTCCTTTAGAAACCTTTTCTTCTCCTCCACTGAAGTTGCTTTGAAATAAGATTTATCATCTCAGAAAACACCATGGATTTCGTCCATGCAAGTCTCTCTTTGGACCTTTCTGGCTCATATACGCTGGCCGTAGCCAAGAAGAAAGGAGATAGAAGACGGTCTTGGCTCATCCTAAAATCCCCAACATCGCACTTGGCATACCATCTAATTAGACATGAAGCAATCCAAAGAAGTACAGTACACAGACCAATACCAAAATGAGTCAAAGGCTATGAAAGGCGTTAGTGTTTCTAATGTACATACTCTTGAATCACAATCCATTCATTCACGTGCTGAGCCTGGCATTTGTTATAATCCAATTTTGCAAGTTTAAGATACACATCGTCGTTGACGTCATGCATCCTAGAAAGTTGGAAAATGCCCAATAGTTAGTGTTGTATCAAAATCAAAGCTAAGTACGATGAATCATGATCATATCTGTTAGGGTTTGGTCCTAGAAAATTGATAAATGAGATAACAGGGTTCTTGCTAACTCAATGATAACAATAACAAAACAAATAAATCAAACAGAAAAATACAAGAATTTACATGGTTCGGTCCAATTGACCTACATCTACGGGCGAAAGGGTAGTACATTTACTACAATAGAAGAAAGTACAAAAGAGAGAGTACAAAACCACAGGAAATAATTTCTCAAGTTCAAAAGGCACCTAAAACTAAAACACAAACGAATCTAAACAGCACTAAATGCTTAATAGTCCAAAGGCCCATGACTTAATCTTTTGGTTTGATGCCAAACCAAAACCACTCTTAGACTAGGGCGTGGGCCCCCTAAAACTCTCTTGGACTGGTGCATATGGCACTTGGGCTAATGCCCTTAGCACAGGTAAATTCACTTAAGTCTACTATATTTATAACCACTAAGAGGAAATACTTCTTTATAAAAGTTCCAATGTGTGATACAAAAACATACTCAACAATATCAAATGTAAATATATTAGGATAACATTTTATGCATTGTCAGTGTATAATTTTTTTTTTTTACACTAGTAGGTTTAGATTATTGTCACATAATATGAATTCAAATTTGAAATTAAAATCATGTACATATAACATTCATCCAAAACTATGAATAACTTTGCTATAGTATTATCATTGTATATTTAACAAAGAATATGAATGGGGAAAATGAAAACAACCTGTGGAAAAACTCTGATTCTAAATCACCTGTACAGTGTCTTTCCGATCCACACATCATTGGCGCCACCGTACATTTCGATGTACAACCTGGTCTCAATATGGGGTAAGTTGGCATACCATGGCATCTCCAGTGCATATCTCACCTATTAGTATATATTTTTAGCTCATTAGTTATAAGAATGGAAAGAGCAAGAAATCATAGGCTTGTCAATCAAAGTGTTTAGCACTCCTTCACTTAATTACCTCGCTAGGAAGGTCTTTGGCTATCACCCATTTGTCTAATTGTTTATGACTTGCCAACCAACGTTGTAAGAACTTCTTGGCATAGGCATTGGCTTCTTCAAGAATCTGCTCTCCTGGGTAACGCACTTGAGAAGCCCTATAGAGATTGAACATTGGGGATGCAGACTCCAAAAGTTGACGATGTAAGGTACAAAAATCATCACCTTCCTTGAAGTTTTTGAATACATCTGTGAAAAGGTGCCAATTACACGTTAGGTGTCATCAAAGTTGTTAATTTAGCATGCGTTCCTTTCACATTTAATGGATGTAATGTAATGTGATGGGAAAGGAAAACTGACCTTTCAATTTGGAAATTGGGAGGATCACAGGCCTTTTTAATTTTTTCTTGAATTGTCAGATTTTTCAATATCTGATGCATGTTAGAAGGTATTTAAAGCGACAACCATGAAGAAATGGAAGTTTAATTTTAATTCCAGGTTGTTGGCTTCAGATTTCTGGTAAAAACAAAAAAGACAAAATGTAAAATCTTTTGTGTTTGTATGAACCTACCTGACGTCACGTTATATCCATGTAGCCTGAGGAGCCGGAAACCCATGGACGTGTCGTCCAGTTCACTAAAGTTTGGGTTGCTTGCCCAGCAAATTCCTTCTTTATTCCAAAACCTAAAATCAACATAATTTTAATTGAGTTTAATGTAAAAGAACAAGACAATACTTAATAATCGAATTCAACATTTAAATTTAATGGATTCAAATTTTACATGTTCAAACGTGTTTAATAATAAAAAATTGAATATCTTAATTAATTAAGTGGGTTAAATTGTGCATGCAAAACTTACTTCAAAAAATAAGTAATAAGTTATTCACTTATCAATTAATGCAGAATGCGCTGAAATGTTAAATGTTAGAATTTTAGTATTTAATAATTCAATAATTTAAGATATTCAAATTTTAAATTTCAAACTTCATACAAAAAAATTTTCAAACTTCATATTTCAATTTTATCAAATGAAACCTAAGTTTTGTAATGGAATGGAAATGCCGCCGTGACAACAATTGTCCTTATGTCCTTAACTCTTATAAAAGAGTCGGAAATAATCTCTTAACTTTTACAATTGAACCTGTTCGGTGTACTTTAACTTTTGTAAGTGTTTATTAGATCTCTCACCTTATAAATTTTGTTCTAGATGGTTAATTCAAGCAAATCTGAGTATGCTAATTTTCATTTTTTACCGCGTGTTGTTTTATTTAATGTCCACTTTTTACTCGAAAATTTAAAAATAAGTCATATTAGCACTTTGTAATAGTCTTCTTAAAGTTGTTAATGTTTGACTAACAAAAAACAAATGAAAAAAGTTATCTTTCTAAGAAATATCATAATCTACAAAAATTACTCCTTAACAAATAACACGCTTAATTTTATCTTATCTTCACAAAATTTTGCCAACCTTAATTTTTGTTATTATTGTTGTCATCATCATTACTAGTCCACTCTTATTCTTTGGATTACCATTTCCGCACACACATGACAAGATAACATTAAGCTTGTGTATGCGTGTATAATTTTTGTAAAGTCAATACCAGGGAGAATTAAAATAATTTTAGTAACCTTACAATAGAACAATAATATTCATAACAATGTAATAGAACACAATATACTCAAGTTTTTTTTATTAAAAGAGTTGGGTTATCAATTTTTGTTACTTAAACTAGTCAACAGTTTATCTATATGAATGACTAAAGTGGAGAAATTTGACCATTTATAAATTTGGAGGCCAAACTGACATCTAACTAAATCTTGTCAGGAAAGATGTAAATTGCCTTAAGTAGATGTACCCTTAGGGGCCAACTAAAAGAAAATTCAAAATTTTAAGAACCTAATAGACACTGTTAAAAGTTTTTTTTTTCTAAACTTAAATGTAACTTTTATTGATAAAGCAAAAAGATCTTACAAAGGTTATACAACCAGCAAATACAATCAAAACTGTAAAAATTGCCTTTATATATATATATATTCAGGTCTGGAGGCTAATCCCCCAGGTTGGGCAGAGCTTTGCTCCAAAAATACCCAACAACGGTAACATGTGAGAACCGAACCTGGGACCTTGTTATAACTATAAACGACCAGTCCCACCCGAGCCAACCACGGGGGCTAAAAACTACCTATAGAAAGACACAATTTAGCTCAACAAGAAAATTTCTGATCAAACACTATTAAAAGTTGAGGGACCAAATACGAGCATTTGTAATAATTAAGGAACTGCTAAAGGCATTTACTCTTAAATTATGCAACATCTTCAGATCAGAAAATTATTTGGGAAGATAATTAGATCTGTACCTGTACACATAATCCAAACAGTCTTTGATCTCTGAACAAAAGTAATGAGAAATTTTTAGGCGTTGTAGTCGATCAATAGCAAAAAGTCTTGCAAACAAGTCGACCGGGAAAACTGTAGGTGCTGAAATACAAAATTATATACAATTAGTTATAGAAAATTAAACAGCTCAGAAAATATAAGATTCAAAATAAATGTTACCACATTCTCTTTTATCTTATACGATTTGAAACTTGCTAAAGAAAAAAAGAACCGAGAAGTATAAATCCTACCTGCTCCATTAAATTTTGAAGCAACACGGTTAACATAATTGAAACATATTTCATCTTTTGTTTCCATAAATGCAAAAGCAGTAGAGGATGGAGACGTCAAGAATGATCCATCATCACTTTTCAGCTTCAGCAGCTTGTCCCACTCCAAGTCTTGAAATGCTTCCAAGCTATGATGTAGTGTGGTTCGAACCGCATTCAAGACATCCTTCGGTATCCTAATCAAAATTTACAAATAAAAAACGTCTCTACTTACGTTAATTACATTTTTTGTTTGGATTGAGCATAATCTTAAAACAAAAAAATTAAAATAATTAATGCTGTAAAACAGTTAGTAATATGATGTATGTGAAATGGAATAGTGATAAGACTAAATACAAAAGTGATTTGAAAACTTAGTTACGGTGCAACCGAAAAAAATTTTTCCAAATTAAGTTTCAACCCAAACTGTCTACCTCGTGATCTTTTGATCTCTTATGGCATAGATTTCCTTCATTTTAGGAGTGTTACAAGAAATATTAATTCCCATACTTTGGGCACGATCAAGAAGAGCCGGAAATAAAACCTCAAATCCAATCGTCATGTTCTCCACATCTTGGCCTTCTAGCTTGCAAATATTCTCGTTGATGAATTTTATTCCTAGTCATGGAATGTAAAAATTTACAAGCAGCTTCAAATCAAGAAAGTTTCAATTAGTTCCAAATCATTATATGTACCTTTAACGCTCTTGTCTGGATGCATATCCCATGATTTTAATGCAATCACACAAGCGAGTGTATTAAGCAGTCTTTCATATGTGTAGAATACTGATGCGTCGCCCCATGAACCATCAGAGAGTTGATTCTTTGCTATCCAGGAAAGACTTGCTGGAAACTGAGGTTTGTCACTTCCATTGACATCTTTAATTAGACCAAACCAAGCAGTGTCATACGGCGAGATGTTTATCCTTCCATCATCGATGGTGCTTAACATTTTCTTGATATAAAGGACCATATCCTTTCCCGCATTTGATCAATGAAGCAAAAAATCACTTTGTTAGGCATAATCTTTTGTTCAAAATATATATGCAAACTGTAGAGGGCTAAATTTTTCGAAAGTGCAGCTAAAACACTTTAACGATATTCTGCTTATTCCTTTTTCAGTCATTTCTTGGTATTTTCCCTTCATGTTTTACTGTAAAATCAATCTATTCTTGCAAATTGTTCTATAAATCCCAATATGGAGGTGGTCACACTACAATCAATGGTTTGAAATTAGGATCGAACCAACCTGTTAAACTGGTTGAATCAAATGGTCATGGCATGGGACCGTTTCAACGTGCTAATTAGCAAGTACTTTCACAGCAAATTTTTAACTATGATACACTCTGACTCAGGGCGGAGCGAAGACCCCACATTAAGTGGGGTCAAATCTTAGTACAATAAAAATTATTTTTAAAAAAAATAAAAATTACTAACATTACATACAGGTTAAAACTATATCATACAAGTACTCATTTTTTTTAAAACGTTGCAAAATCAATTCATTATCAATTTTGCTGAATTCATCTTTTTCAATGTAACTAAATGAACCTCTTAATTTTTTTAAAATAATTTGTGAATTACCATCAACTTGATCTTCTACGAGTTTCTTTCATATTATAAAAATCATAGTAACTTAATTGTGTATTATAAATAAAAAATTTACCGTCCACTTGAAAAGTTCTTGTTTTTGGAAACTTTGAAATTTGAAGAATTGGTTTTCTCACTCTACTCAAGAAAGTTCACCCCTTATTTTTGAAAACTTTGGATAAATTTATTCTTGAACTAACTTCCATAAATAACTTGAAATAAATTCAAAATTATTGTGAGGGTAAGAATTATGAAATTTCAATTGTTTGGGGTTAATGTATATAAGAAAAGAAATTTGTTAAAATTTAGTGGGATCAAATAAGATGCAACTTTAAAATTTTTCTAAATTACCTAAGCCTAAAAACTAATTTTCCAAAATTAAGTGGGGTCAATTGGCCCCACTTGCTTGCACGTGGCCCTAATCTTTTAACTTACGTGCATCTTTATGAAGCTTCTTACATATATCAAAACTCAAAAGTCGAAACTAATACATTATGCTTGTAGACTTGTAGTTGGATACAAAGGATCAAAGTAATATGAAACATAATTACTCTTCTTACCCCATGATCTTGATCTCTTATTGTTTGGGGTAAATGAACTCGATCTCTTATGCTCTTGTCTTCAGGTACTTCCACTACTTCGCTTGCACTCCCTTTCCCCTTACGTGCATGGTTTACAATTCTGGAATCTGCACCCATCTGGTCAATATAATTAAGTTGCGTACATATAGTGAGATTTTCAGATGTTTCGTGTACCTCGACTTTGTGCTAAGAACTCATGTTCGCATTTGGTTTGGTGCTTCACCAGCAAATCCTTAGTCTTGGATCCCCATAAGCCTGCCATAGATCTCAGCATCTTAATTAGGATCATTTATATAATTAATACTGTGATACAACCAACCAAAAAAAAAAAAAAAAAACAGCGCAACGTTGTAGTGTTGATGTAGTTAATATTCAATTTTTAATGTGGTAATTAAGATGATAGATTCGGTATTTTCTGTAGCAGCAAGAGTGTATACTTCTACCGTTTCACTAAAGCTTTGCCGCCGTGGTATATCTCACAAAACCTGTTGCATGATATGTTCCTACACTTACTTTTTAGTGTTTACTGATTTTTACTGATCAACTGAGATTGACACAGTAATGTGCTATTGGTCAATATAAATTTACTGCTTACTGTTGAAGAAGGTGAAACTTAATTGAGTAAATGGCCAAAAAAGTCCTCAAATTATTTAAAATTATACCAGTTGCTCACTTAAAACATTTTTTTTTTGGCCAAAAAGGTCACCAATCTCTTTAAAACCGGCCTTCCAAATCACTCCGGCAACTTCAGCTCCTTTGGTAACTGGATGACCGGCTATTGCAGGCTATTAGGGACAAAAATATCCAAAAATAATTGGAGTCAAACTTCAAAGGTGGAAAACGTAATTAACCCAGGGGAAAAACACCAGCACCATCACCTATTTTTTCTTTCTCACCAGTCACCACCCGCTCGACCCACTCCTCCGCCAGGTCCACCATCACTCCCCTCCCATCACCCACCTCCACCCCCATCAGCCCTTCCATTTCTTCTCCTCTTTCCTCCGCCCCTTCCTCCTCCATTTTCGTCTTCTTGGGACTTGCACTGGTGTTGGAGGAGGTGGGTGGAAGGGGGGGGGGGGAGAGGGAAAGGAATTCCTCACGCAGAGGCAAGTAGGAACCAAAGAAGCAGGAGACTCGAGCAAATTAGCAATTGGGACGGGTACAGGGACTATTGTTGTTGTTGTTTTTAACTTTTCGTGGTATTGGGTTTTGGATTGTCAATCGGGTCCCAAGAAATGGACATGCTATTAGCTCTAATGCTACTACTAGTCTACTGGTGCCTATTTACAATAGAAAAAAAGGACAAATGACAGGAAGAATGTCTAAACTGGAGCTTCGATGAAAATGGAAGGTGATAAGACATTTAACACAAGTTGCACCAAATAAAGTCTTAATTGCTAATGTTTTACTAACAACAGAAAAATCTTTAAATGAAGAAAAATTAAGAAAGCAGAAAAGAATGTTGAGAAAAGCACTCAACCAAAGCACTGATTGCTAGGCAGTGGCCCGGGAAGGGAACCAGCTCAGCAAATTGAAGGCCAAAAACAACTACAATTGCAAGAAGAGACAAGTATGACAAACCTTCAACAGCTCCCAGCAACTCAAAGGTGGTGCAGGTGGGAAGAAGGTACAATTTGCAACAAAAAGGTTCGGGTTAATTATTTTCAAACATTTTTGTCCTTGAAAACCTACATCAGCAGTGATGTGCTTATTTCCCGTTATCAAAAGAGTTGAACTCGCCGGAATAACCTGAAAGGTTCGTTTTAAAGAAATTAGTGACCTTTTGGTCAAAAAAAAAGTTGAGTGAGCAACCGGTACAATTTTAAGCAGTATGGTGACTTTTTTGGTCATTTACTCAACTTAATTACTAAAAAAAATAGATTAAGAGATCATGAAAGCGTGATAATCAGAATATATGCATGATGCAAGGAAGTGATGCACGAAATATATGGGACATGTATGAATAATGAGATGCAAAAACCAAATTTTAAAATAGAAGAGCCAGGTGAAGAAAGCAGGAGAACTTGCCAGTACTGATACATTTACCATTTCTTGAACAAGGCGGAATCTGCGTGCGTCGAGTAAGGGGACAAGAAGTCAAGGCGAGAGGGGACAAAGCCAACATTTTTCTCAATTCTTCACAAGGAAATTTAGTAAGGGGTATCAAGTGAGGCAATGCTAATTAACGAACGAACTAGTCTAGGTATTTATAGATGCAAATCCAATGCAAGCAACATTTGTTTTTTGGGATAATTTCAGAAACCTCTCCTGAGGTTTTCAACAATTTCACTCAACTCCCTTGAGGTTTACATAATTACGGAGACCTCCCTTGGTATGATAAAAAGATAACAGTACTCTTCATTAATTATCAACTCATTAAAAAACTCTATCAAATATTAAATCTCTCTCAAATATTAATTATCAACAATACCCTCCCTTGTTCCAACTTGGTCCTTCAAACTTGTGATCTTATTGGTCCAATGACTACAGGAGAGTCAAAGCAGAAAAGAGAAATTGAAAAAGAGATATCTATCACTCTATAAAAAAGCTTTTCCTGCTTTAAAAACTCGATGAACAAATGCCTTCTCCCGCTAAGTTAAATTTTTGGCCTCTTGAATATTGACTTCCCCAGTTGATAAACCCTTCAAATTGCTCTATAACCAAATCGCAACTAACCTACAAAAATGTTGCACATTTAACATATAAAAATGTGGCATGAATATTTCTTGGATTTTTTTGTTTTTAAGTGAAAGTGGAAGGGCTCGAATTCGAGATCTTTCACTTACACTCTCTCCTCTTGAACTATTGAACTTATCTCTCTCCACCCCAAATACTTCTTGGACTTCCAAAGCAACTTTAAAAAAATTACTATTGATCGAAGAATTCCTGCAAGCGCACAGGGTCAATTGTAGTAATAAATCACCGGGAGTATTCCAAGGGTCGAATCCACAGGGACGAATTAATTTTCTACTTTAATTATTGTAACAAAAATAACAAAATTGAAATTCAAGATGTTGTATTTTCTAGCTAAGTAATAAAATAATAACTAATTCAAATGAATCAGTGGTGAGAAAACAATAGACATGGGTCTAGGGCTTCAGGTTTTAATCCAGAATTTGAATCAATTATCTAGTTAATTTCTTAACAAACGATGAACGCTTCAAACAATTGTATTTTAGATTATTTCTCGATAAATCTAAAGTGTACCTAATTAAATCCTACGTCTCTTTAGAGATTGTAGGTATTCAATTAAACTTTTAAAAACTTTGGTGATATAAGTGCATCATACAAATTCTAACATACTCTCGTGATTAGGCTAAATATGTTTATCTGTCTAGTGCACGACTGTATATCCTTTCTCAGTTCAATTCAAACTTTAAGAGCATATCTATGTTGGCCAAGTATAAACACATAATTAAAATTGAGATAGATAAATCATAGTAAAAAGGAAGAAATTAAACTAGAAGAATTAATCAAATTCCTTCATAAAAACCCTAACCTTAAAAACAATTTAGTTCAACATGATTACGAAATTAAAATCATGAATTCAAAGAGTTGCTCCAAAGATAAGAAAAAGAGTAAGAAAACTTCTCAGTTGCTTGTTCCAATCTTCTCCTTGCACCACCCTTGATTCACCTCCGTTTAATCTTGATTTCTCAAAATAAACTATAAAAAAATGTTAAAACTAGGTTAGACTAATGTTTTCCACATCTAAAAACATCCTACATAACCTCAATTTATAGTTTCTTAAAGTACTATCCGAAGCGGAGTAGGATTGGGTTTAATGGAGTTGAAAAACGATAATTTTGTACAATTTCCCAATGAACACCGGTGCAAACACCGGCCTAAACTCCAGTTCCTATGTTTCATCAAATGACTTGACCAGAAAAACTTCGGCGTGAACATCTGCGCTAGCTATTAAAGATCCATAGACGGGTCGCTTCGGATTCGCGTGTGGATCCACTTCAAGGCCAAAAATCTCTATTAACGAGGCTGAATAAGCTCTTACTCAAAACATGAAAGTTGTAGCCCTTTGAATTGACTTTCCAATTCCATAAGAATCATATCATTTGGAGGTTTAAATGCTGAGATATGCCTAAAATACTGAGACCTGATTGTAAGAGCATCGCAGTACAACTATACTTCAGTAATTTGAACTTTTGGCTATGAAACAAGAGCACCAAACTTTAATGTCTCATAAGATTTGTAGAGCATTCTCTTAGATTTAAAATAAATCAAGAATCATCTTAATCCGATTTGTGTAGCTTAAGTTATTACCAAAATACTGACATTTGTCAATCTTGCCAAATCTCTTACTCTTCATGCTTTGTTCTTCCATTGCTTCTTTGTGCCACGTTTTTTGTTCATTTTCTCTTCAATTGAGCTTTTCACCTATTAGAAAAATATAAAAACAAAATTAAGCAGTTTTACTTAAAATAAAGTTCAAATAATATAGTTAACTAGTGACTTATGCATGCAAGTGTACTACAAATTATACCATATCAACTATTTTGTAGTTTCTTTAAATTTTTTTAGGGTTAAAAACAAAAAAGCCCCCTGTAGTATACCTAATGCATAGAAAAGCCCCCGTGATTTCAAAACATACAAAACGACACCTCGTGTTTTGAACTAAATTGTAAACTAATAGAATTCGGCAAACTTAACGAAATGATGGTCTCGATTGTTAAATTTACCGGATTCCGTTAAGTTTTCTGTTAAGTTTACCGGATTCTGTTAGTTTACAATTTAGTTCAAAATATGAAATGTCGTTTTGTATGTTTTGAAACCACGAGGGCTTATATAATTAGTGGGTTATTAATGCCTTTGAAAATTAGGCCTAGAGGATCAATTTAGAAGAACTTTCTGAGTTTGGACAATCGAGGACCATATGCAGATTTTTTTAGTTTGAAGTATCAAATTGAAATCTTTTGCTACATGGAGGATCAAATTAAAATCTTTTCAGTTTGAGATTCTGAATTGAGATTTTGACTCACTTTGGAGGACCAAAATGAAATTGTCCTTGAAGAATTTGCCAGCTAGTTGTGGAATCAAGAGACCAGAGCTAGCTGCTGATCCAATTATTATATCAAGTAGATTTGAATCAAGGTTGAAGAGAGATTATAAGTTCTACTTCGAAGCATTTAAGAGCTATTATATTATGTTGAATCTACACGTTGAAGTATTAGGGATTCGTTCACTTGTCTCTCCAAGTATTCATGATGGAGAAAACCAATTGGACGCCGGAAATATGTAACCATTTCTGTGTTCTGGCATTTTGGGGTTCCAATAGTGGGAGGATATTGATTTTTATATGCTGTAATTTTTCATATTCGTCCCTCCTAAGTTGCCCTTCTGGTGTGAATAGTACAGTCGATCGAGATCTTCTATATATATGAGTGATTAAATTGCTTGCCTATATGGGTGATTATAAGACTCAAAAGTTTGTTATGGCCAGCACAGGCCATCTCAAGAAAACGAAAGTTTTGTCTAATGGAAGAGTAGAAATAGTTAACGAGGATGCGTCTTCCTCTGTGACAATACTTTATAAAGAAATCCAGAAGAAGAGAGAAAAAAAAGTCACACTTTAAAACGGTACAAAAAGAGTAACAAGCTGTTTGATACAAGTTGGGCATGATGAAATTTTATTCACAAGTTTTCAAGGTCTCGATAAAAGATATGGATTACTAATACCAACCACCGCCACCAATTTCTTCATTTCATGTTTATTTTAATGCGACTGTGCCCTTCACAGTATAAAGACCAAAACACCATCATGGCTAGGATTGCAAACCAACCAAATTGAGTTGAGTCGAATTTTGGTCTAATCGAATTGAATCTTGATTTAATTTTATCAAATTTGAACTTGAACTCGAATTCGATGAGCTCTCAATGTAAAAATCGAGCTCGAACTTGATCTCAAATTCGGGTCGAGTCGAACTTGAGGTCGAGCTTAAAAAAAATATAATTATTTTATTTTTTTAAAAAAAATAAATAAAATAGTAATTTTTCTTAACAAATAATAAAATATTATTGATATATATATATATATATATGTAATTTCACTATTAATATATATATATATAATCGAGCTGACTCGTAAACTAACTAGTTGAGTATTTTTGAATTCGAATTTAAGGTCGAACTCGACTTGATCAACTCGAGTTCGAGTCTACTTTTGACTCGAATTGCTAGCGAGTGATTGGACTCATACACAACCCTAATCATGGCAGGCATAGTGTAGCACTAGAAGCCAAGGCTATTGCCCCTTCTCAAATAACGTATAGAGATATTCAAAGACTTTGTGTAAAATCACCATACTGCCAATCAGTATCAAAACCAAACCAAAGAAACACGAATTAAAAATCAAATTTTTGCAACACTAGTCAGCAATTGGTATCCACATATTAGTCATCTTATAAATGGATCATAAAGAAATATTGTCGTATTCTTTAACTAGAAAACATATTATGTTTGATGCTAAAAAGTTCAACTTCAGCCCTGCATCACACGTTTTTTTCGTTGGAGTAATTTAAAAATTTTGTAAGATGCACCGAATATACAAGGCGTGTATAGTGACTTAAGTGCTGAAAAAAAAAAAGGAATTCTATTGCTTGTGGCACGGAGAAGAACGCGGTGCAACGGGGGTCCCCTTTGATTTTGATGGTGTCACGGGTTTTTTTTTTTAGATTTGTTTTTGTTCGTCTATTTTGGAAGTAGGGTGTGGCGGGTCACTTTCTTCTTTTACTAGGACTAGGAGTCGTATGGTAGTGAATGTGGAGCCATGCAAAGGATAAGTTTTGCAAGTGCACGAAAATATGTGGCTTTAAGCCGATCTATGTTCGGATATTCTATGCTGTATCCTCAAATGTTTTGATCAACTAATTGAACACCTGGCTCCCCCTGAGCCCTATTACTGTTAACAAGCTACATTACTAAATGTGATGTTATTGTACTTGTCAATTTGCCACTTGCAGAAGAGCGTTACAAGAAGAAAGGAATGGCTGCTAGCGGTGAGCAAATTCGGTACATACCGAATTCATAATCGAATTCAAATTCAATTTGGTAATTTGAAATCGGGTATTTGGTAATTTGATACAAATTCGGTATGTACCGAATTCACCGAATTTTAATATGGTATGAAATAGGTAATGAGATTATGAATTTGGTAATAATCGATTTCGCATTCAAATTCGGTAAAATGAAATAGGGTACCATATTACCGCATTCGAATACCAAATTAGTTTATAAAATTATATAATATATAGATAAATGCTATTTAGTATTAGTATATACTACTAATATATTATTATATTATATAGGTAAATGCAATTAATAATAGTTAGTACATGGTATTATCATGTACTTATAATAATAATAATATATAATAATGTACAATATATTTTAGTATTTGTTAATTGTTATATGACTATAATAATACAAATATATAGTAATACATAACAATATAACATAACTATAATACTTATTAATTTATACATGAGTAACATGACTAGAATTAGATAATAATTAATACATATATGTATAATACTAAATATTAAACAATAAACATAATTTGTAATTAGAATTTAGATATTGGTAATTTGATACATCATTCATGTTTGAATTATTGAATATTTGAATGCGTAACCTGTAACTTGCAAGTATTAATATGCTCTAAATTTACATTACATGTTTAACATAAAAATTCATATTCTCTATTCACTAATCTTAAGGCTTTAAGTATAGACAAGACAACTAAGCAGTGTAAGTGAATGTTTATGAATTGCAAATCAATGTACTATGTATTGACTTTCACAATAACATATGTAAGTAAATAAGTTTTATTTTGATTTGAAATAAATTATAAGTTTATAACTAATATAACTTATCACTAATTATTGTAATTTGTAAGTTTGTAACTAATATTACTTATTATTAATCATTGCAAATTATAAATTCATAAATTATCACTAATCATTGTACAGTCTAAGGTTTATTCTAGTTTAAATTAATCACTTTTTATGTGTTCCTTAAATCATAGACTAGGGATTCTAGGTATAAGTGATCAAATAAATGCCAATTAAACCACAAAATGATTAGAACATAAGTAATGTGTTAAATTATGAATAAATTTGGGGATCAAATCAGTAATAATTGTTAAATCAATGAAGAGCATAATGAATGTATTATAATTTAGGAGCCCCAATTTGTAAATTAAAAATTACACAATCACTTCCTTCAAGACCATAACAGGGTTATCTCATCAGTTTTTTTTTTTTATAAATGAATTCAGTTAGACCGAATTCATTACCATTTCCGAATTCGAAATCAGTTGCGAAATGAATTCGGTTATAGTCAATTCGAAATTGAAAGCGGTTTAGATTTTTATAAGTCAAATAACCGAATTCACCGAATTCAACTAACTGAATTACCGAATTTGTACCGTTTGCTTACCCCTAATGGCTGCAATCAGAAAATGTCTCTCTTAAGCAAGG
This sequence comes from Coffea humblotiana, assembly GCA_023065735.1. Taxonomy (NCBI): domain Eukaryota; kingdom Viridiplantae; phylum Streptophyta; class Magnoliopsida; order Gentianales; family Rubiaceae; genus Coffea; species Coffea humblotiana. The sequence continues at coordinate 8,452,441 of CM041211.1, forward strand.
GCAAATGGCTGTTGTAAATCTAAGATAACCAAAACTAAAAGTTTTCTTTTTTTTTTCTTCATCACAACTTGCATTGTAAATAAAAAGAGAGGAAAGAATTAATACGATTCAGCTAACTGTCTAATTCCGACTCCACTGGCCTATTAAACTGACATGTTTTTCTTAATAATTTTACGCAGGAAAGTATTGGAAAAATGCTTGTATAGACGGACTTCATTTTCGGGGTCTAAAAGGACGTAGCAAAATATGAGTTAAGAGCCAGCGGTTCTTCCTCTTTTGAGGTACTGCAACCGTAAGTTTCATGCATTACATGATCGATTTAATGTCGACCATGTAGCCTACACCTGCCCTCCTCCTTTCCCATTCCAATCCTCGGCCTCACTTTCCCCAGCCCCCATGGTGTTTTTGCCACGTGCCCGAATTTATCAAGTAAATCTCACAATCACTGAAACAATAATTGCAAGGTATTGCATTGAAAGATATGCTTTTTTTTTTTATGGGATCATGATTCTGTGAAACCTAAATAATAACTCTTTAATTTTCCTTTGGTATCGACACGCTTCACCCATTTAAAATGATAAGAGACCAAAATAATTTTTCATGAAAGTATTTTTCCATACTACTCATTCCCAGCATCTACATATAATGGGTTTGCTTCATATTTTTTTCTTGTTGATTTAATCCCCATTAAAAAGCATACACTGTTGATTCAATCCCCCATTAAAAAGCCTGAAGGCCCTGAACCCATTTACCGTTTCAGACAACAAGCTCATTTTTATGTAGTTGGACGTGGCAGGTATAGTGTAGCAGCCAAGGCTACACTGGTCAGCAATTTCAATTCGCTGGTATCTACATATTAGTCATCTAAGCCTTTTGAATCTGTAACTGACGTTGCATCTTTATGAAGCTTCATACATGTATCAAAAGTCAAAACTAATATATTATGCTTGCAGACTTATATATAGTTGGATACAAAGGATCAAAGTAATCTGAAACATAATTACCCTTCTTACCTCATGACCTTGATCTCTTATACTATCGTCTTCAGGTATTTCCACTACTTGATTTGCACTCCCTTTGCCTTTATGTGCTTGGATAACAATTCTTGACTCTGCAACTATGGAATATATCCATCTAGTCAATATAATTAAGTTGCATACATATGGTGAGATTTACAGATGTTTGGCGTACCTTGACTTTGAGCTAAGAACTCGTGTTCGCATTTGATTTCTTGCTTCACCAGCGAATCATTAGTCTTGGATCCCCATAAGCCTGGCATAGATCTCAGCCTCTTAATTAGGATCATTTCTTGAACAAGGGGAGAAGAAGTCAAGTGGAGAGGAGACAAAGCTGACATTTTTCACAAGGAAAGTTATTAAAGAGTATCAAGTGAGGCAATGCTAGTTAATAAACGAACTAACCTAGGTAGTTATAGATGCAAATCCAATGCAAGCAACATTTTTTAACTCAAAATAGTAAACGCAACTTTGTGAGTTTGAATAATTAAAGGAAAGTATGCATGATGAGCAAAATAATTAATTTCATTTTGATCCTCTAAAGTGATTCAAAATTTCAATTTCTTCTCCAATGCTGAAAAAGTCCCATTATGGTTTCTCAAACTGAAAAATTTTGATTTTGGTCCTCCAGAGTAGCATGAATCTTAATTAATTTGGTCCCCCAAACTAAAAAAATCTCTATATGGTCCTTAAATCGAGCAAATTGTTGCAGACAGACACAGGACAGGACTGACAGGACATTTGCTGAAGGGGATTGGGTTTATCTCAAGTTACAGCCTTATAGACAGTCCACTGTGGCCGTTTGAAAAAGCTTGAAGCTAGCAGCCAAGTACTATGGACCATATCAAATTTAAAAAAGAATTGGAGCAGTAGCCTATAAACTCAAGTTAGCACCTGGGGCTGCTATTCACCCCATATTTCATGTTTCGCTCTTGAAACCATCCACTAAAGGTGCCCCAGCTAGTACGGAATTACCCCAGCCAACTGATGAAGGATTCTTTTCTGTCACTCCCTCCTCTATACTGGATCGAAGATGGATTGACAAGGTGGAGCATATCTTGGAGCAATGGAAGGACTTACAAAATGAAGATGCAACGTGGGAAGACTTGTCTGTCATCAGGAGTCAATTCCCTGGCTTCAATCCTAGAGACTAGGATCGTTTCGAGAGGGAGCAATTGTAATGATTGCGTAGGAAATAAGACAAATAGCTAGCCAAATTCTGTTAGAGTTGTTACAGCAGCAACAACTTGTAGAAGTTAGTTAGAGACTTAATTGCCTGTTTGGAAGTTGAGTTTTTTGTGAATTTGTCTAAAACTTTATTGTAACTTATTGTAGATGTTTTTTAAAAAATTTTTGAAATGTTTTAATTTTGAATATTTTAAAGTGTATAGTTTAAAAACTTTGAGAAATTTTTTGAGGTTACTGTAGTTAAAGTTTTTAAAAAACTTGTAGCAGACAAACTTGACAAAAAACTTGGGTTCCAAACTGGTGTAGGAACGGGGTATGTAATTTCTGATTCTTCTTGGAATACAATTCGCACGCCTCCCTTTTCAAATTCAGTCTCTCTCGCCCTCCCTCTTTCTCTCTATCTCTTTCTCTTTTTGTTCTTTCCTTAGCTTGAATCATCAGTCTCCGAACCATTACAAACCATTTCTTGCAGCTCTCTTCACGATTATCTATCATTAACTTCGGGTAAATTACTAATAACTTGTAGTTTGTCATATTACTATAGGACTCCTCTAATATTTTAAAATATCTATATCATCCTCTTATAGTTTTATGTAAAGTAAAATTTTGAAAGAAAATAGTTACCATAATTTTTAGTTGAAATGCCAGTATTAAAATGGAAAAAACTTTAGTGTATAAATAATTATATAATAATTGAATACGGAGGAAAAGTGTTCCGATCGAGTTTATGAGAAGGTAAAAGACGTGCAAGCTTAGTGTATCCTAATGCCTAATCCTTTATGCCGCATTTGAATTGAATGATCTGACGAAACATTTGAGAGACGAAAGATTTGAAATATTCTCGTGTTCCTCTAAGTTGTGTGGATGATTTGCAAAGTTTTTGAATTTGTAATCACCAATATATCATATCATTGTTTACTTCACTGTAGCTTTCGTCATCTACGTTGATACCTGTGCCTACTATTTCACTGGAGCTACCATGATCGTGGTTGGCCTTCCTGGAGTCAAAAGTCTTTGGTTGGATTGCTATCACGCTTTTTCTAATAGGACCGGGCGTGGGGGGTGGAATTTTTGCCCCGGTTAAGAAACGGGGCGGGGTGCGGGCCTTTTTTTTTGTTTGCTCCAAAAAAAAAAGATAACCGTTTCTATAGAGTTAATTGTTGTTTAAAAATGTATACATTGTTTCAAGCTGCTGCTTAACAGAATACATCTTTGAAAAAAAGACTGAATACGGGGCGGGGTGCGGGCCTTTTTTTTTTTTTGCTCCAAAAAAAAGATAACCGTTTCTATAGAGTTAATTGTTGTTTAAAAATGTACATGTTTCAAGCTGCTGCTTAACAGAATACATCTTTGAAAAAAAGACTGAATATAGTAGAAGTTTTTTTTAATAACTTTTTATTTATTATGTGATATGTCATAATTTGTTGCTAAATTTATAATTATTTTTCCCTTGATTTTAGCCAAATATTATTTTAATTGTTGGATTCTATTTATATTTGGTAGTTTGTGCTTATTTCAGGAACGAGAATGAAAAGTACTTAAATGAGGATTTTATAGTGAAAAACATCTGATGGTTGCACAGGGGCGCGCCTAAGTTCACTGCTCAAAACCAGAAAGTCGGGATTGATATTGGGCAATCTTCAAATCCAAATTAATTTCCTAATTTGATAGCTATCAGGACCTTCCTAATTTCTCTCAAGTGATTGGGAGAGTTTTTAGGAAATTAAATTGTGATAAGAATCTTTTTAGGAATGAAATTGGTATTCAATTACTAATCAGTTACGAGAAAAGAGGAAAAGCAAGCTGGATCCCGTGTGATTACTACTCGGCCAGGAAATAAGAAAAGAGGGGGACGGCAAGCCGCTGGGCTCTCTTCTTCTCTGAGTAGTTTTTTTCTATTGTCAAACATTGACGCAATTTCCTTCAATGGAATTGTGTGAGTTACTCTCAATGGAGAGTAACTAATCTTGTTTTCTAGTCAAGGAGACAACTGAGGATTTGGTTCGGCAATTACTATGAGATCTAAATTATTTTAATTGTTTCCTCCATTTATTGGTATTTATATGCTTCCTGCTTTTAATTGTTATAGCTCTTGTGTATGATTGATTAGTGCGCAATAATTAATTATTCATATAGGCTATTTTGCTAATTAGGCGTAATTGAATCCGTAATTGTTCGATTATCTCAATTTCAGTAGCAACTGGCGTAATTGGGTTTATGTCAGGGAAGCATACGATCTAACTTAAACAAACCCTCGTAGCGTGTTTGTTAGTTAGGATTGGGCCTTTCTAATTATTAATGCAATCTAAAAATTAAATCCTACGGTCGTACCTAGGGTTGTTTTTTGGGTTAGAGAAATAGTTAACGGTCGTACCTTAACTATCGAGAAATTAAGGAAGGGTTGGTTGTTTATCGCGTGCATGACAACTATAACCAATCTATTAATAAATGTGAAATTATCTGTGAATCGATGATCTATGCATGAACCATTTCTGAAGTGTACCCTTGGATAGAGTGCTCCCAATTATTTCTTTTAATTAATTATTTTCTGCAGTTAATTTGTTTAGTTAGCATTTAATCCTTAAACCCCCTATCTATCTTGACTTAAAAAGAAACGAATTATCCCCAGTCCCTGTGGATTCGACCCTACTCACCGCTATATACAAAATTTGTATTTTTCTTGAGTTGGTAATTATTATTGCACAGACTCGACACCTGTCATTATGAGTGAAAAACAAACGGAAGTTCTGCTTACAAACGCCTAATTCTCCGAAATGAAGGCACTCCTAACCTATCTATTCTGACCACCCCACGAGCCAGCGCCGGAAATGCGGGGAAATTTGTCGTAAACCTGATATGCTGTTCAGGATGAAAGACGCCTACATTGGACAAAACATCTGCCACGGTGTTAACCTCCCTGTAGCAATGCGAGAATCGTGCCGGGTCATCCACTAGCTGCCAAAAATTAGTGTTAAATACGGGGTGCGGGCCGCCACTCACAATATATATATTTATATTTATTCATATGTATATATAAGATTTAATTTAATTAGTTATAAACTTATAATAATTATATTATTAGTTATAAATATTATATAATGTATATTAGTATATATAATATAATTGATATTATCAATTATATTAATAATTATACATGTCTACTTATAGAAATTATTAATTAGTTATACTAAATTCACTAATATATTTATACTAAATTCCTAATTACACTTAACACAATCATACTTTTTTTCTCAAAAAAATACAATAATGATTTAGTGATTGTATTTATTATAAAATTACAAACTTGATTACTTTAGTTGTATTTGTTTTATCATGTTGGATGTATTCAAAAAAAAAAATTTGATTAATTTTATGGGTTTTAATTGTGAAATTACAATAGATAATGATTTGGTGATGTGTTGATATTTAATACTTAATTATTTGTTAAATTTGATTACATTAAAATTATATGATAAATTTTTATTAAACCTGCGAGAAAAGCAGGGCGAGTAAGGAGGAGCGGGGGCAGGGCGGGGTCGGGGTCAGGGGTGGGGTCCCGCGTCCCAAACCCGCCCCATTGCCATTCCCAATACAAAACACCCATGTTATTTGTTGTAGGATTTATCTTTTTGTTCAGTCTCAGGTTTGCCACTAAGATAGTAACTGTGTTTGGAGACCTTTATCCACCGAAGACAAACTTTACTAAAATTGATCAGAATTGAATAATCTAAAAAAGAATAGGGATAATTTCAGAACCTCCCTTGAGGTTTCTAGTAATTTCAAATAGCTCTCCTCACATTTTGAAAATTACACATAACCTCCCCTAGAACATAGGTTTGGATTTCACCTTGATGATGTAAGACCAAAAAGGTATATGAATGCCCAAAATTGCCCTCATCTAAATTTCCTTAATATGAATAATCATTAAAATTTTTTAAAAGTCAAGAATACACTTGTATACTACCTTATTCTTATGAGTTTTATTGCTTAGCTAATGTTTTGATGATTTCCATCCTCATAGTTTTCTATATCCACCCAAATTTTCAAACTCTTGTCACTTCTTCTTCTTTTGAACAAACTCTTTGTCTTAGATGCCAAAATCTACCGTCGTAATTCTTACCTTCACAATCTTTACCTTTCTATAGGTTTCTTCCATATATTATTTACCAAACCATTAGTTATAAAACTCACAATCGATCCTTACCTTTTTCCCACTCAAATGGCCAAGCCTTCAGTCACCAAAATTCTTCTAATCTCTGTTCTCAACATTTGGGTTGGTCATCCTAAATCAGCCCACATTTTTTTCTCTGAATTGACACAATTTTATTGAGAACAAGTTTAATGTCTATTAAGAGGAACCAAAAAAAGAAAACATCAACAAAGTGCAAGTTTGGGATAGTAGTTTTAGTACAGTCTATAATTATACTTTCTCATAATCCAGTAGTTTTTTTGTGCTTCCATCATTATCAAAAGTAGTAGCATGACAATAAGATTAGTGAGGTAAAGGCTTTTAATGGATTTTCTATGTGAAAATTTTAGAATTCCATTTTTAATGGGTTTTTTTTGTGAAAACTTTAGATTTCCATTCTATTTCAATTTACAGATAGAATTACCAAGGTTTTAATGAGTAGGGTGGCAAAATAAAAAGAGTTATAAGTTTCGGATTAGCATTTAGAAGATTAGGAATTCAAGAGACGCTTTGAGAAAGGTGTAGGGATGGTGATGGCAGGATGACATTAAGAAGTAAGACATCTACCTTGATTAGCATATTTGAGTGCTAGAAGATTATAATTTAATAGCCATGGTTAAAACAGTTTAGCCACAATACATAACCTAGTCAAGAAGAATTGTTTTCTTTTTTTTAATTTTCCTTTTTTCTGTTATATTTTCCCTTTTTATCAATGGCTTGTTTTTTGAAAAATTATGAAGGTTATTATAGTCATTATTTATTATCAAGGGAGTTAAGTGTAATATTGAAAACTTCAAGGGCAGTGAACTCACTAGAAACCTCATGGGTGGTTTGTGAAATTATCCCAAAAGAATATGGTTTAATGAAAGATGACTTAATTGTTTTGGTAAACTCAGCTAAGCTAAGAAGAATTTGAGAATAAAATTTTGAAGATCATGTGCCGCTTTGGAACTTTCATCTTTCATATTTTTAATTTAGTTTATATTTTGATTTTGCTATGACCAAAAATCTGGAAGGTATTACTGTGTGTCGGGAATTTTGATTTTACTGTGTGTGTCGGGAATGATGCTACTGAAGTTTGATATATTACCATTTTGGTTCCTTCTTATTTCCGTTGTCCACTGATTTGGTTTCAAAAGTTTTGACAGAACTAGCTTAGCTCTTAATTCTCATTGTTGAACAATTTGTATTATCAAATTTGCAAGCTGATTCGGTCTTGCTGTGCTCTGATACTCCTTGAGCTGATACATTGTTCTAATTCCATGATAAATATGTGTGTGAAGCACAGATGCCTCAGCTTATGGTCGATTAAATTTGTTGCTTATTATCTACATGCAGATGTAATTGGTTTGTGTATATTTGGCTACACTTTCTTCAAGAAGCTAGATTGCTAATTGATTTAGTGCATGATCGGCTATTTACGCATTTCACAATGACTAGGAATTGCTATCTAATTTTACCTACATTATCTTAAGAATAAATCTTATATACACTGATAGTGTATACGCTATCACCGTCAGATTTATGATATATGTGCAAAAATTAGATTTCAAATTCAAATTTTATATAATTGTCATTTATCTAAAATTGACAGTATATACATTGAATTGAAGAGGTGTTGGATATCAGTTTCTTTGATATTTTTTTTCTTTTTCCCCTCTGAAAGCTTCCCTTGTTTTACTCTGAGCCTTAGCCATCACACCTGGATTTCTAATCATCCGGACACCGCCCACTCTATAGTGGTAAATGGATTGTCAATTACCCCAACAAGCATATCCTGCACCAAATTCAATGACAAAATTCTTTGTTAAAAACTAAAAAGTAATGATAATAAAACAAAAAAAAATGGTTGAGCTACCACTTACGAGAATAACAGCTTTGATATTATCTTTCGTGATCGGAACTTGATATTTACAGCTTGCTTGAATTCTTAACAGGACATCAACTAGATCTTCATGGCCTAACTGACCAGTGGCTGCTTTTGTTCCTTCTAGTTTGTTAATATGCTGTTCAATAATGTATTCCAAATATTTATCTTAGCTCATAGCGGATATTCAGAAGTTGAGTCTTCACAGAAAATGGGGGGTGAAGAATAGTGGATGATGGAAACAGATCAGAAACATCGACGCCACTTGTTAAGGGAACTATTTGTTTGAGTAGTTGTAAGAGAGTAAAACGCTCGTCTTTGCTTACTTTCCCAAATGCTGCTCTACAAACCACAGAACTCGTGTATCAGGACGCCAAAGTCTTGATCGATGAAATTAGGTGCAAAGCCTCATCTTGCCAAATAGATTCAAATGATCTGACATTTTTTAGCACTAAGAAGTTCCAAGGTGCATGCACATTTACACATTTGTCTCCAAAAGTCACCATATTCACAGAGCACCATGTCTAAACAATTATAGACTAAGATTTCTCCAGCTCGAAATTGTGTGCGATTTGCAAAGGCAAGATCATGAGTTTTCATAATCTCTTTTGCCAACCGTGGTGACGAGACCACAACTGAACAAATTCACCTAGCTGAAGGTGCATTAGGGCTCCATGTTTTTGAGCTAATTTTCGGAGAGCATGATGGGTGGGAATTCTATCAAATGATGCAAGTGTCCTATAAAAGGTAGTTTCCATGGAGATGGTGGCAGTTTTTGGGCTACTTTTGGTCTCCTCAACCCCTTAAAACAAAGCATAGGAAAAGAAAGGAAGCAATGAAGTTGATAGGAAGTTACATTGGATGGTTTTCTTCTTGTACGCTCTCTTTACAGTTTGCGGTATCTGCTGTATATAGAAACTTAAACATATATTTAAGGATAGGGAAAATTCCACTTTTCATCCCTAAACTTTGAATTAGGGACACATTTCATCCCCAAACTTTGTGGTGCAACAAATTTAGTACATGAATTATCAATTTTTGGACACAACTAGTCCAGAAACGATAAGTTTGTTGAATTTACATGGAAAAAGCTCACATGACCAGCACGCGATCATGATTGGCTTGTTAATATAGTTCTTTGTTAATGGAAATGGTGACAATTTGTTCAAATTGACTTGTTAATATAGTTCTTTATATTTACAGCGCTTAATAGATCATCACAACTTGAATTTCAATTTTATATATTATCAACTCTTTTGGGCAATGGAATTTACTGTAATAATTGGATTTGTTTAGCTGGCCTTTTTTTGCCATGCTTTAGAAAATTAAAATACGTGTTTGGATAGGGGATTATTTGAAAATTTTTTTGGAATAAGATTGTAGTACTTTTATGATATAATAAATGTGGTTAAAAATTATGTGTATGATGTAAGGAAAACTTTTTGTACATTTTTTGCCAAAAGTTTTCCTCAAGCATGCTATCCAAACGGAGGCTTGTCCATTTGGAGGGTATGTTTTTCGAATGTTTGTCCAAAATCTTATAGTTAACTTATTGTAGTTGTTTTAGAAGAATGTTGATGTTTGTTCAAAACACGCAAAACATCCTCTATTTTTCAAAATACCATCTTCCTCATCCCTTGTCACCCGCCACCAGCCACCACTACCCAACTCCGCCACTAGTAGCCTACTTAATGTAACTTTGTTCTTGATATTTCTCTAAAACTTGTAGGTGTTTTAGAGTATTACTGTAGGTTGTGTTTTAAACAAACTATGGTCTTGCAGGTTTGTGTTTTATTGCACCCAACTTGTACCAAACAGCTTGTGTTACTTGTTTTGTACCGTTTTATTTTTATTTTTATTTTTTTTCCAAACAGCAACATCATATTAATCATAAAACAGTACAAAGTCAGAGTCTATCCTCCTTCAAGTCTGCTTGAGCTAGCTCTAGCAGCCATGCTGGGAAGTCACACTTCCATTCAGCAATATCTATCAAATCTATAGCAAATTTTGCTAATTGATGACTTACAGAGTTGTTTAACCTTCTTGTGAAGGAGAAACAACATTTATCAAATTTAGTACGCTGGCTCGAAATATCTGCCAATATAATAGCTATGCTACTCTCTTCTTCATACGCATTAATCTTGTTTACAACCAATTTACAATCCGATCCAAACTCCACCTTCCTCCATCCCTCTCTCCTGGCTAGCCCCATCGCCTTCCTGATCACCAAGGCTTCCTCAACTTTTGCATCTGCACAACTTGTAGTTGGGCATGCCCAGGATCTTATCACCCTCCCATGCCTATCTCTTGCCACAATGCCCCATCCAGTTTTGCCTCGCTTCATGTTCAATGCTGCATCCGTATTGATCTTAATCCAATTATCTTGTGGTTTCTCCCAGCCTCTGTTTGCCCCCACCTTTCCTGCACTATTACCCTCTTCCACTATCCCTGTTTTCTGGACCAATTGATACTCATTCCACTCCAGCACTGCTTATCTACAACTATTCTTGGATCAATGCATTTATTGTTGAATTGCTTGTCATTCCTAGCCTTCCAAATCTGCCATAGAATGTTCACAATAAGAGCTATGTGTTCTTTCCCATTTACCCTACCCGTGGCCCCCCTAAGCTCTTCCCACCAATGCCAAAAACTCTTATTAAACACCTCCAACCCTCCCAGCTCAATGGAGCAGTTTTCCAAATTGCTCTAACATTACTGCACATGAAAAGCATATGCTCCAATGTCTCTACACTTTCTCCACAGCACCTACACACAGGATCCCCTTTCTCACATTTCTCCCTCACCACTGCACTGGTTGGTAAAATCCCCTGCAAACATTTCCAAATGGAGTGTTTTAACTTGTTCTTCATGTTTAGACCCCAGAGGAAGTTCCAGTTCTGAGACTTCAACCTCCTAGTGCTAGTTGACTCTAGATTCCCTTTAAAACATCTGTTCCCTCTTTTCATTTCCTTTACTTGTTTATAACCAAACTTTATAGTATAGCCACCTGAACTTCACTTTGCCCAATATTCCTTATCTTGTCTCTTGCCCAGACTCAATGAGATCCTTGCTATGCTCAATCTGTCCAGTTCATCAAATTCCTGCAATAGCAGCCCTTGATCCCATTTTCCATTCTTAATCAACTCACTGACCCTTTGAATTTTACTCTCTGGATTTCTCTTTGATCTTATCTTCCCATCCTCAATATCAGGTAGCCATCTATCCTCCCACACCTTTATCTGATCACCATTTCCCACCCTTATTCGCATCTCTTCCTCCAACATCCTTCTGGCACTCAAAAGGCTTTTCCAGCACCAAGAGTCACTGCTTTTCTGCCTTACCTCCTATACAGACTTCTCTGGAAAATATCTGGCTTTCATTATTCTACTCATCAAAAGGTCTGGTCTCATCTGGATCCTCTATAGCTGCTTCCCTAATAATGCCAGGTTAAAATCCTGCAGGTCCCTAAAACCAAGACCCCCCTCTGACTTAGTTTCAGTCATTCTACTCCACTCAATCCAGTGTATCTTCCTTTCATCCTTCTTTTGTCCCCACCAGAACCTGGCCATTTTTGAGCAAATGTGTTTACTTAAATCCTATGGCAATCTGCAATATGACATAACATAAGTAGGGAGAGCTAAAATGACTGACTTAAGCAGAACCTCCTTGCCAGCTTGACTCAGAAGCTTTTCCTTCCATCCCTTCAGCCTGTTGACTGTCCTCTGTCTAATAAAGTCAAATACTTGCCTTTTTGATCTGCCAATGACTAAGAGCAGTCCTAAATATTTGCTCCGTTGCACCTGCTGCATTCCTTCCAGTAACTTCAGCACTTTATCCTTCTGCCTTTCTTTTACATTTTTGTTGAAAAATATTGAAGACTTCTCCTTGTTCATGAGTTGTCCTGATGATAGGTTGCGATTTTATCATTTATTTTATTATTAAATTTTCCTATTACCTGACTCGAGGTAGATTAATTGTTAGATTCTACTTACTTTTAGTATTTTGCACTTATTTCAGGGAGTAGGACGAAAATATGATAACAAGTGCCAATTTGATAGGAAAGGAGTCCAAGCAGCAGAACTTATACCAGGGGCATTATCGAAAAAGAAAAATATTGGTCCATTTTTGTAATTTCTGAAGAGAGCAGCGAAAAGAGGTTTTCCTCATGTGGACAGCCGCCGCACAGGAGCTGAAAAAGGAGAGATAAGAATTAGAATTAGGAATAGGGGGCTTCGGCTCTTTAGCTGAGTTTTCGATTAGTTTTCTTTTGATTAGCTTTTGAGCTTCAATTCCCACGCATGTCAGGAGCAAAAAATTAGGAGAACTTTGACTTTTCTTTCTTTTGGCATTTAGTAGTCTCTTTTCCTTCTTCATATGTCAGATGAAATGGAACAATCAATCATCTTTTGTAGTCTTGCTATCTTTTCAATATTCGGATAAATTGAATTTCCCCAATTCCTGAGGACTATGGTCGCGACTATTGCTTCACTTTTGTGTGGGTTTTGTTCATCAAATATGAACTAATTTCTCCACTCTAATCAAGGAACAACGGAGGCTTTGGTTCGCCTAAAAATTGTGAGATCGATTTAATTTTATCTTTTTCTTTTATTTATTGGTATTCACATATTCCTTGATTGCAGTGCTTATGGTTATTTAATTAATCGATTGTCTTGGATCCGGATAATTAGTTAATTTGGTAATCTATTGTCAATTAGGATATTTAAATCCGTAATTGTTTAATTGCCCTGAAATAGTGACAACTGCATGATTAGGTTTGTGTCAGGGGAATACGCGGGCTAATTTGAAATAACCCTGGTAGTGCGTTATTTGGTTAGAATAGGGCTCCTCTAATACGTAAGGCAATTGGGGAATTAAATCTTATGGGCGTACTTAGGATTATTTCTCAATTAGAGTAGTGGTTAACGGGCGTACCTTAATCACCGACACAGTAAGAAGGGGTTGACTGTCATCGCTTGTTTGACAGTTATAACCTATTTATTAGTAAATAATTGGAATTGGCTTTGTATCGATGATCAATTAGATGAACCATTGTTGAAGTTATTTCTTGGCTAGATTCTTAATTATCACTCATTTGATTTTAGTAGATTGTTATTTAATTTTTAGTAACTTCTTAGATTTTTTTTTATTTGTCATCTTCTGCACAAAAACACCCCCTTATTATTGTGAAGTTGAAAAGAAACAATTACATCCAATTCCTGTAGATTCGACTCTACTTACCACTATTTACAAAAATTAACTTTAGTTGAGCAGGTTTTTATAATTGCACAGGCTGACAACCTGTCAATTTTTTGGCGCCGTTGCCGGGGACTGGTGACAGTTATTTGTTTCTTTTTAAATTCATTTTTTTTGTTCTAATTTTCTGTTGCTTTTCGAGTGTATGCCTCGTTCTTCTCGTACAGGTGAATTAATTTTCGACCCTGAGGTAGAGAAGATTGCACGTAGAACGAGAAAAGAGACCAGACAACTCAGAGAGGAGCACTCAAGTGCTGCATCTCAGAGATTTGAGTCTGAAGTTGACCCAACAGATTCATTTGGTGATATTTCGAGTGACTCGGATCAGGAAAAAGTCACTATAGCGAATGCACGAACATTAAGGGAGTTGGCTGCTCCTAATTTAAATCAACAGCTTTTGTGCATTACTTTCCCAAGCTTAAATGATAACACTCCATTTGTATTAAAAACTGGTCTAATTCATCTTTTACCATCTTTTTATGGTTTGTCAGGTGAAGAGCCGTATAAGCATTTGTAGGAATTTGACGTCGTGTGCAACAGTATGAAGCCCCCGGGAATCACAGAAGAGCAAATAAAAATGAGAACGTTCCCCTTCTCCTTGAAGGACTCTGCAAAGGACTGGTTGTACTACCTACCACCAGGTAGTATCACCACGTGGGACCAACTGAAGAAAAAATTCTTAGACAAGTACTTTCCCGCATCTCGAGTTGCAAGTCTAAGAAAGGAGATCTGTGGTATCAAGCAGCACCCAGGGGAGTCACTCTACGACTACTGGGAGCGATTCAAGAAATTGTGCATCAATTGCCCCTAGCACCAAATAAGTGAGCAGTTGCTCATACAATATTTTTACGAGGAGCTCCTTTTCAGAGACAGGAGCATCATTGATGCTGCGAGTGGAGGGGCACTGGTGAACAAGACCCCTCGGGAAGCATGGAGCTAATTGAGGGAATGGCCGAAAATGCACAACAGTTCGGTACGAGGGAGGATGTCCCGATACGCAAAATAAATGAGGTAGACACATCTTCTATCCAGCAGCAGTTGACGGAGTTAACCTCGTTTGTTAGGCAACTGGCTGTAGGAAATACATCTCAGCCCAAGGTGTGTGGAATTTGCACTACGATGGGCCATTCTACAGATATGTGCCCGATGATTCAGGAAGAAAGTGTAGAGCAAGTGAACATGGCTGGTCACGGGCCCGTGCCAAGAATGTCCTATGACCCGTACTCGAATACATATAATCTGGAGTGGAGAGATCATCCTAACTTCAGTTATGGAGGCAATAGGCTGCCCAATTTTTGCACCTAATAGACCACAGGGACATCACCAACAGTATCAGCCCCGCCCACCACCACCTCCGCCACCAAGCTCTAGTCCATCTTTGGAGGAGATGATGAAACAATTAATTGCTAATCAACAAAAGACATATTCTGACCTACAAAGATGAGAAATCAATTGGGCCAGATACCAGTAATGCAAAATCAGCTAAGTCAGATGGCAGTGGCAATCAACCGCCTGGAATCCCAAGTTTTTGGAAAATTGCCTTCTCAACCTGAATTGAACCTGAAGAATGTAAGTGCAATGACCTTAAGGAGTGGGAAGGAAATTCAAGGGTCCGAACTCACGATTTTCAAAGACAAAGATGAGGAAAGAATCGATAATAAATTTGAGAAGAAGGATAGTAATGGCACAGATTCAAAGGTACTCCCAGACCCAGCCATTACAGTAAAAACTAACCCGCCTCCCTTTTCTAACAGGTTAGAAAAATCGAGGAAGCAGGATAAGGAGAAGGAAATCCTAGAGGTGTTCCGTAATGTGGAGATCAATATTCCCCTATTAGACGCCATCAAACAAGTGCCGAAATATGCACAGTTTTTGAGGGACCTGTGTGTCAATCGAAGGAAGTTGAGGGGAGATGAAAGAGTCATCGTGGGGGAGAATGTGTCCGCAGTTTTGCAAAGGAAACTCCCAACGAAATGCGGGGATCCAGGTAGGTTTATTGTCCAATGTAAGATAGGTAATACTTTGATTAGGAATACCATGCTGGATTTAGGAGCATCAATCAACGTAATGCCTAAATCTATGTATGCTTCTCTGAACCTAGGTCCATTAAAAGAAATTGAGATAATAATTCAATTAACTGACCGAACAAATGCATACCCTGATGGGTTGGTCGAGAATGTGCTGGTTAAAGTTAATGAATTGATATTTCCAGCTGACTTTTATGTACTTGACATGGATGATGACCATTCTCCCGACCCCTTGCCTTTGTTATTAGGTAGACCCTTTTTTAGTACAACCCATACAAAAATTGATGTTTATAAGAGTACTTTGTCTATGAAATTTGATGGAAAAATAGTCCATTTTAATATTTTTGATACAATGGAATATCCTATTAATTCTCATTCTGTGTTTGCTATTCATGCTGTTAATCCCTTTGTGCAAGAATTTTCCGAGTTTGCTTGTAGGGATAAATTCAAAGTTGCTGCGAAGGAGTATCAGGGGATGAAAGCAATTTATACGATGAAAATGAGTAGAAAATTAAGTAAAAAAATTGCACTCAATGGCTATTTGGATTCCAGAGGAGAGCCACCGACTACAAGAAAAATTGAATTACATCCAAATTGAAGAGTGGTGTTCAATGTCTAGCCAAAGACATTAAAGAAAAGCGCTCATTGGGAGGCAACCCAATTTCTTTTAGTCATTTGTTTGATTTTATTTGATTGTTTAAATATGTTTTCCTTAAGTTTGACTGATTTCGGGATTCAAATTTTCGTTTTTGATGATTAGTAGGTGTCTCTCTGACATGACGCGCCTGCGTCAAATCGTATGGAGAGCTCATGGTCAGAAGGGTTCTTGCCTTTTTGATGCGCCCGCGTCAAGTCATATTGAGAGTTCATGATCAAAAGGGTTCTTACCTTCTTCACGTGCCTGCGTCACATTCGCGGGAAAGATAAGCATTCAAACATTGGAAACAGTTTTCGATCTCCTGTGATCTCTAATTTTGAATTTCGAAAATAAATTTTGTTAATAATATTAGAAAATGATAAAAAAAACATTTAGAAATTAAAAAAAAAGAAAAAAAATTTAAATTAAAAAAATAAAAAAAAATTTTCGGTCGTTTGACTGCAGTTTTGATTTTCAAATCCCAAGTTTGTTTTTGGTTTCGAAAAAAAAAACCATTTCTTTTTCTTTCTTTCTTCCTCTTTTCTTTCTTTCTTCCCCCCTGTTTCTTCTTCTCTTTCGGTCAAGCATCCCTCACGCCCACCGCTATTTTGCTCACCATCCACGTCACGTCACCGCCACTTCCAGCTGCGCTATCATCGTGTTTCGGAAACCCACTTGAATTTGGCAGCCCTCATTCATCATGCGGGTCTTACGCCTCACTTTGGTTATCACCCACCACTTTGACCCAATTTTAAGGAAGTTTTGTTACCCTCTCTCTTTCTTTTGATGTTTATTTGCTACATTGAGGGCAATGTATCGTTTAGGTGTGGGGGGGTCAGTTGTAGTGCTAGCTTTTCTAGTTTTTAGTTGTTAGTAGTTTTTAGATTTTTTTTCCTTTATTTTTAGTTTGTTGTTTGCTTATTTTCGTTCAGTCTCCTTCTTTCTTTTTAGTGATTAGCTCTCATGTGAATGCCAAAATTTGATGTTGGATTGTTGACTCTAAATCTACTATTGCCAAGTTTTAATAATAGAAGTACATCGAGTTATTGTGGTTGAGTCCAAACGTCTCTTTGGTGAATATCGGTGATTGCTTGATTCTTTTGATTTCTTTGTTAACTTTTCAGATATAGGAAATGACTTTTGGCATTTTAATGTGAATTGATCCAATATTGACTTTAGTTCTCCATATTGGCAAAAATGAGGCTAACTGCTCCTATTTTTTTCCTTTTTAGCGGTGTTATTTTGCTTTGTTGTGTTATTTGGCTGTGAATAAGGTTGAATGTACTCCGCTATTAGTTACTATTGAGTAGTCGGGGGTTTTCACCTAAAGTGTCGATTGTCGCGTAAAAAATTAGTAATTTTTATGAGTACGTGGTCGTATAGTGATAGGAGTTGAGTAACCGGACTCCTTCATCTGAAAAATGTTGGAATTCGCGTCAAAAGGCTCCAATGGCTAGAGACTAAGTCTTTTGTGTCTTTTGGTAAAATAAAAAAAAACAAAAGAGAGAGAAAAAAAGTTAAAAAAAAAGTGAATGTTGTGTTAGTGTGTGATAGGAGTCAACTTGCCGATTTATGGATTTAATGTTGGAGACTATGGTTAAGATTTGGACCATTTACTGATAAATGTTATGTGCCATTCCTTCTTCTTAGATTAGTTAACCTGGAATTGAAGGAGTTCGTGATTTAGAAGCTAATCGGGGTGGTGTTTCTTGGGTATTGACCACTAATACTTGATCTATGTCTTTCTTGGTATCTTGGCAAAAGGTAGATGGAACAATAGCCATTGTCAAATATTGGTATTTGTTTACTGTTCTTATACTTGAGGACAAGTATGGTTTAGGTGTGGGGAGAATTGATAGGTTGCGATTTTATCATTTATTTTATTATTAATTTTCCCTATTACCTGACTCGAGGTAGATTAATTGTTAGATTCTACTCACTTTTAGTATTTTGCACTTATTTCAGGGAGTAGGACGAAAATATGATAACAAGTGCCAATTTGACAGGAAAGGAGTCCAAGCAGCAGAGCTTATACCAGGGGCATTATCGAAAAAGGAAAATATTGGCCTATTTTGGTAATTTCTGAAGAGAGCAACGAAAAGAGGTTTTCCTCATGTGGACAGCCGCCGCACAGGAGCTGAAAAAGGAGAGATAGGAATTAGAATTAGGAATAGGGGGGCTTCGGCTCTTTAGCTGAGTTTTCGATTAGTTTTCTTTTGATTAGCTTTTGAGCTTCAATTCCCATGCATGTCAGGAGCAAAAAATTGGGAGAACTTTGACTTTTCTTTCTTTTGGCATTTAGTAGTCTCTTTTCCTTCTTCATATGTCAGACGAAGTGGAACAATCAATCATCTTTTGTAGTCTTGCTATCTTTTCAATATTCGGATGAATTGAATTTCCCCAATTCCTGAGGACTATGGCCGCGACTATTGCTTCACTTTTGCGTGGGTTTTGTTTATCAAATATGAACTAATTTCTCCACTCTAATCAAGGAACAACGGAGGCTTTGGTTCGCCTAAAAATTGTGAGATCGATTTAATTTTATCTTTTTCTTTTATTTATTGGTATTCGCATATTCCTTGATTGCAGTGCTTATGGTTATTTAATTAATTGATTGTCTTGGATCCAGATAATTAGTTAATTTGGTAATCTATTGTCAATTAGGACATTTAAATCCGTAATTGTTTAATTGCCCTGAAATAGTGACAACTGGCATGATTAGATTTGTATCAGGGGAATACGCGGGCTAATCTGAAATAACCCTGGTAGTGCGTTATTTGGTTAGAATAGGGCTCCTCTAATACGTAAGGCAATTGGGGAATTAAATCTTACGGGCGTACTTAGGATTATTTCTCAATTAGAGTAGTGGTTAACGGGCGTACCTTAATCACCGACACAGTAAGGAGGGGTTGACTGTCATCGCTTGTTTGGCAGTTATAACCTATTTATTAGTAAATAATTGGAATTGGCTTTGTATCGATGATCAATTAGGTGAACCATTGTTGAAGTTATTTTTTGGTTAGATTCTTAATTATCACTCATTTGATTTTAGTAGATTGTTATTTAATTTTTAGTAGTTTCTTAGATTTTTTTTATTTGTCATTTTCTGCACAAAAATACCCCATTATTATTGTGAAGTTGAAAAGAAACAATTACACCCAATCCCTGTGGATTCGACCCTACTTACCACTATTTACAAAAATTAACTTTAGTTGAGCAGGTTTTTATTATTGCACAGGCTGACAACCTGTCACCTGAAGCTTTCCCATAGACATCCAAAATCCTCTTGAGTTGCATAGCATCAGTAGCCTTGGCTTGACAGAATATGAGTGAATCATCTGCAAAGAATAAATGCGACAGACTAGGAGCACCATTAGCAACTTTCATACCAGATAGAGTACCCCTTCTAGTGGCCTTGCTTAATGAAGCAGAAAAACCTTCAGCACAAATCAGAAAAAGATATGGAGATAAAGGGTCTTCTTGCCTGAGCCCTCTAAATGGCTTAAAGAACCCCCTCTTTTCCCCATTAATATTTACAGAATAGGAGACACTAGAAAGACACTCAAGAGTCCATTGGATCCATTTGGGACAGCAGCCTTAACACACGATGCACGGTTAAAGTGTAGAAGCGCAAAAGTAGTACACAAAGATATGTTAGTGTGGCAAAGAAAAGATTATATTAAACACAAAGTTTCTTTACAAGTTGCCAAAGGTTGCCAACCCATTTTCAATACAAAGGGCTTGGCCTATTTATAGGCAAGCCAAAATACTACAAGTGCCTAGAATTCTCTACACAACCTTATCTACAAGGCCGATATTTATCTACATGGCCAAAGCTTATCCACAAGGTCAACCCTTATCCATAAGATACATGCTTATCCATAAGGCTCATGAGCATTCCACAAGATTCTAGAATCTTCTCCACAATTCTAGCATCTTGCAGAATAGCCCTAGCCAAGCGTTCATAGTTTAAGACTTGGATATATGCTATTTTGCCTTAATTTCAACTGAACTTTTCTTGATGATGGAAGCTGATTTAACTCTTGACCAAAACATAAAACTTGTAACTCTTTGAGTTAGCTTTCTAATGCATTAAGAATCGTCTCATTTGGACTTGTGTAGGCTGAGAAATAACTGAAATACCCTTGACTGCTCAATGCCCTGTTTCAGTTTCGACTAATAGAAATTAGCTACTGTAATTCGACTTTTTGACCTGAAAAACCTTCAAACTGGATTTAAATGTCTTCATCAAAGTTGTAAATCTATCTCTTATCTTCAAATTAGTTCAAGATTCATTTCAATCTGATCACTGTAACTTAAGTTATAGCCGAAATACTAAAATATGTCAAAGCTGTCAAAAATGCACAAAATGCAAGTAAAAAGTGATAAAAACCTCATTTAATCACTTAAGAACATTTTTCACCAATTATAACCAAAATGATTCATTATCTTCCAATAATATAACCAAAGTAATTAAAAATAACATAAAATGTCATTCAATTATTACGTAAATTAGTCACTTATCAGCCTTACTTAATAAAGCAGAAAAACCTTTAGCACAAATCAGAAAAAGATATGGAGATAAAGGGTCTCCCTGCCTGAGCCCTCCGGATGGCTTAAAGAACCCCCTCTTTTCCCCATTAATGTTTACAGAATAGGAGATACTAGAAAGACACTCAAGAATCCATTGGATCCATTTGGGACAGAAGCCCATTTTATGCATAACCTTTGCCAAAAAAATCCACTCTACCCTATCATAAGCCTTAGACATATCCAACTTAACAGCCATATAACTATTTTTCCCAATTCTTTTATTTTTCAGGAAGTGAATACATTCATATGCAATAAGAACATTATCTAAGATCTGCCTGCCAGGAACAAAAGCAAATTGGGAGGGACTAATGCAACAATCCAGAATAGTTTTGAGTCTGTTAGAAAGCACTTTTGAGATGACCTTATAGAGGACATTACATAAACTGATAGGCCTATACTTAGTTATCTTGGTGGGACAGTCTATTTTAGGAATAAGACTAATCAGAGTTTCATTGATAGACTTAAGAATATGACCAGAATGGAAAAAGCCACGAATTGCACAAATAACATCCTCTTTGATCACATGTCAAAATTTCTGAAAGAAAATAGGAGACATACCATCTGGCTCTGGGGACTTGTTAGGGTGCATGGCTTTGACTGCCTGGTAGATTTCCTGTTCTGAGACTGGTTTGGTTAGCATTCTGTTCATGTCAGCAGTTATAGACAGTAGGATTCCTTCCAAAATTTCCTCAAACTCTGTAGGATTATCAGATGTGAATAAGTGCTGAAAATAATCCACCACCACTTCACATATCTCTTCCTCAGTATTGCACCACTCCCCAGTTTTCTTCTGTAACACCCTCAACTTATTTTGCTTCCTCCTACTCATTACACTTGCATGGAAGAAGCTTGTATTCTTATCACCCTCTATTAACCACTTGACCTTGGCCTTTTGACTCCAGAAGATCTCTTCGCTCTTGTATGCTTCTGCCAATTGCCTCTTAAGCCCCACAATCTTACCTCTACTGTCACTACTCCTACTCTCCCTCACTTCCCTAATCTCTTTCTTAATCTAATCTATATGCTGCTTTGAATTCATGTTCAATTTCCTACTCCATCTCAGTAGGCTGAATTTGACTTGCTTGATTTATAATGCATCTTATATAGACTAGAACCCTGCTGATCAGTCTCCCAAACCTCCTTCACCACCTCCCCACATCCTCTTACATGAGCCACCTCCTATCAAATATAAATCTCTTCCTCCTTTTCCTTTCTTCTGGTGTAGTATCTAGAATCAGAGCACAATGATCAGAAGCCTCAGTTTCAACATGAGTACACTTCACCTTTCCAACACTGTCACACCACTGCCTTGTTCTCAGAATCCTATCAATTCTTTCTTTTACCTCTTCTTCCTTGTCCCAATTATTGTACCAGGTCCAAGGAACCCCCTCATAGCCAACATCTATCAACATATTCCTATTAATGAACCTATTAAACGTCTCAAAACTTGCTTCTGACCTGATCCTACCACCCCACTTCTCCCCATTAGAGGTAATATCATTCAGGTCCCCCATCAGTACCCAACAATCTCCCCAAATCTATTTCCTTCTTTCTATTACCTGCCATTGTTGTTCTCTCACTTTATCATCTGTACTGGCATATACACATACACACTACCAAGCTCTCTTTCCCTCCTGGTCAGCCACTAACAGTTCTATAGTGAAACTAGTAAATAGAATAGTTTTCACCTGTAAATCATTCCTCCATATTACAGCCAAACCCTCAGCCAAGCCTACTGGATCTACTACAAATAAATTATCAAACTTCACCCACTGCTTAATACTATTCATGTAACTCTTCTTCTTCTTTGTTTTAGACAGAAAAATCAAAGAAGGGGAGTGGACTCTCATAAGTTCCTTGAGTTGGGGAACTGTCAAGGGACACCCCGCACCTCGACAGTTCCACACCAGAACTCTCATTGGAACTTGGGAGCCCCATTGAGGGAGGGCTCCACCACCTCAGTAATCATAATACTATTTTCGACTATCTCTATCAATTTGGCCTTTTTCTTACCCTCACCCTTCCTGTGATCTACCAACTGTCCCCCATTATTGACATCTATCTTCATTTTCCCTATTTCCAGCTCTTGCAGAGGTTTCCTCCTACTCACCTCCTGCACTAGCTTCTTTCATGTTTTTGCTGATTCTGTAGTTCCCTATGCTGGTCCTGGCCCCTTTTGACCCATTTTCTGCATATTTCCCCCTTCCTCCTCTCCCCTTCCCCTCCTTACCTTCTCCTACCCTGTCAGCATTAGGGATGTAATCGAGCCGAACTACTCGGGAGTACCTCGCGAGCAGCTCGGTCAAAAGCTTGACTCCAACTCGGGTTAACCAAGTTCGAGTTGAGTTTGAGCGGCTCGATAAGCTAAACGAGTGGAGTTCGAGCATCCAAAAGCGATGCTCGAAGGCTCGTTGACCTTATCGAGCCTTTTAATTTTAATTATTTAATATATTATTATTATAAAATTATTCTTATACCCAAAAGAGTTGTTGAATTTATGAAATGTTTCAAATCGTATAAAAATTTTAAAAGAGTAATAATGTTTTTTCGCACAAAAATTATCAAGAAAATGAAATTTAGTAACTCGAGCTTGATTGAGCTCGATAAGGCTCGATTGACTAGAGCCCATGTGAGTCAAGCTCGAGTATTGCGAGGAAGTTTCGAGCTCGAGCTCGAGCACCTTTCTTGTATGTCGAGTCGAGCTCGAGTATGACGATACTCGAGCTCGACTCGACTCGATTACAGTTCTAGTCAGCATCTTCATCATCCACCCACATTGCCTCTTTCTCCCCTACATCCCCTCGCCCTTCCCCTCCACAGTTACTACATTCATCTAACCCCCCTCTTCTCTATCCTCCTCAGTAACTTCCTTGACTTCCTCCTATGCATAGCACTCTCCCCTGCTCTCCTCCTTCCCTACCCCATGCTCACCCACTTTTGCAACCCCTCCTGCTCTACCAAATCCCCAATTGTTCCCCCTTTCATGACCACATTCTGCCTCTTATCCCTAATATTTGGGGATCCAGAATTCCCAGAGAACCTGTGGAATTCTTTAGTATAGGTCAACATAGGGAAGTAAGGAAGACTACCCTCCCTATCCAGATTTGGTTCTCTTTCCCCCTCCTTCTCACATCTCTCCTCTTCCCTCTCATACCTAGCTTTCCTCCTAGGACTCCTAGGAAAGCTGGCCCTTAACCAATTACCATATTGACTCTATTTGTCCATGTTCATCCCCTTCCTAGCACAATGACGTTCAGAATGTCCTATCAGTCCACAACAGAAGCAGAAATCAGGACACTTCTTGTATTTAAATTCGATCCATCTTGTCCCCCCCATACTTTTCACCATAACTCCTCTTGGTAAGGGCTCTCTCAAATCTAGTTCTACTAAGATGTTTAAATGCCTACCATCCTTTCCTCCTCCCTGGGGGATAAGAACCTCTCTAAGCCCCCTAAAAAATTCCACCTAGTTTCCTCCCTGCCTCCTTCGTTGCCCAGTGAAGGGGGATATTACATACCTGAACCCATACTGTAGTCTTACTAAACGCCCGCTCCTCCTCCTCCAATCCCTCCTTCCACTCTAACAACACTAAAGGCTGATCATCATATATCCATGCTCTTTTGCTTAGCACAAAATCAATATCCTTCCTATTTTCAAACCCAAACTGAAACGTATTAGCTCTAATCTCAGTAACTTTTAAATTCCTTACCTGAGGCCACATGTTATTGGCAAAGCTCTTCATACCAGTAAAGTTAGCCTGTTTTTCCCCCCAAACTTTGCCAATCAAGCTCAATCTGCACTCCTTTATACCTTTTTCCAGCTCTTCGTTTTCCAGGCAAACTCCCTCCCGTTCATTCTCCGATCAGGAAAACTTTCGCAAGACCTCCTCGATATGCTTCATAGTCACAGATCCCACAGCCTATACTGCTTCAATTGCCAAAACGCGCCTTCCCAGTCCAGCTCAGGGAAGCACCACCATCAAACCACCGCACCTTGACTCTATCCCCCAGCCAGACAGTATAGCTCAGAGATCTGAGAACTAAGTGAAAATCTGGAAAACCGAGACGAAATCAAATGATAACAAAACAAACAGAAAAAAGAAGAAAATTAAAAGAAAGCTCAACTCATTCTTCCTGCAACCCAAAAGAACTAACAGTATATGGCTATTAACTGAAAATGCGCTAGCTATGACAGACGAATGAGATATTCTTAGTAAGGAAATGATGAAAGAAGGAATGAATCACTGCAATATTCTTGCAGTTATTCATAATTGCATCGATTGGAGATTGAGAAGTTCAAAGAGTTCATCCCGCTTTCTGTTATTTTGGAGTTCGAAAAGAGAAAAAGTTTGAAAAAGTTGTTAGAATGTGTGGCTCCCACCGAGGGGAGAATTCTCTCTCTAGAACGAGAGAAAAAACTCTCAAAGTGAGAAACTTTTTTTTTGTTTTGTACCATTTTAGAGTGTGACTTTTTTTTTCTCTTCTTTAGGATTTGTTTATAAAATATTGTCACACCGGAAGATGCATCCTCGTTAGCTATTTCTACTCTTCCATTAGACAAACTTTCAAGACCATTTGGGCTCATCCCAAAATGCTTAAGATACCATCTAAATATTGGAAAACCATTAAATAAAGAAATAGATAAAGGGTCAGTCTATGGCTGTTGTAAGAGGGGAAAAAAGGCTAAAACATGAGAAATGTCTCTAAATTGGAAAATTAACACGGTGCCTAATTTAAGATCTCTCGTGCAAAAAATTCAATTATAGATGTGCAGAGAAACAAACTTTGGGCCTCAAAATCAACCTCTAAGTTGAGGAACTAATTCCATACTTTGTCTTGATCGTCTGTTTGACCCAGAAAACTGCATATGAAAATATGCACAAAAAAAATTTTATGTCTTCCTGGTCTCACAGTTGTCAATTTTGATCATTTAGATTTATGCCTTCTAGCGAGTGTTAGGGCAGTGTAACAGTCGTGGGTGAATGAATTAGAATTCGAAGACGCCAAAGTTGTATTTGAAGCCACGGATATAAATGGCCATCTTAGGTATAAAATATTAGCCAAAGTTTGTTTGACGAGTCTCGAATGTGCCTTGTTAAGAAGTAGTTCAAGTGTTAAATTTTTAAAAAAGTAAACTTAATTAAGGAAAATGTATAAATTCAAAAAAATAATTATTAGAGCGTACATTTAACTCGGCCAACATGGCGATACCATAGCACCTAATTTAAGGCTTCCAATAAATGTTAACATGAAGTTGAAGGCATGATCTAGATTTGTTTCCAGGATAAATTGATGTAGTGAAGTGTACAAATAAACTGGTTCAATTGATTAATCACATAAGATATTTGGACATGATTAGTTAATTATTAGTGATGGGTAAAAATTGTATAAAATGGTGCCTTGTCAAGCAAATTCGTCAAACAAAGCAAAGTTATTGTACATACTATCCAATAAATAAAGACATATATGAGGTCATTATAACTCAACACTCTTAATTTTTTTGACATGCAACATGCATTTTTCTACTTACACTATAAACAATAATAAAAAATGCATTTTACTTTGAATTTTGCTTGTTTATATGGCCGTTAAGTAACTAATACTGATAAAACTTTACCATCTTTTTCTCTTTTTCACTTGTCATGCAAATCTTGAATTTTATCTTTTATCAAGTATTCACATTTATCATGTAAGACTTGATTTCTGTTAAGTATTCATATTCTCTGATAATTAGATGAAAACAAGTTTAAATTACATTACATTACATATCCCATAAATATTGAAGGAAAAGTAAGAATATTTTTTGAGATTATTTTCATGTTAAGCTATTATTTATTTTTACTTAAATTACATTGTGTTTGAAAAAAGAACTTGATGAGTAAAATTTTAAAAATAAAAAAATATAAGAGCATGTAGAATTAGTATACGAAAAATTATTAAATCCAAGGCCAATTTAATAAATTATGAAAACTTGCTGAACTAATGTGAGAGAGAGAAAGAAATAGAGAAGAACGTGACTGAGTTGGAAAAAACCTTAATTGGAGAGAGAACAAGAGGACTAATTAGTGTTTAGTAATCTAAAGAAAATCAAGAAGAATATATGGAAGTTGACTATTTGAGAATAATATTGGTATTTGAGAAAAATTTGCTCTAACAGAAATATTACTGCTCTAAAATATCGCCAACCAACACAATTATGTATTTGATCCTGAAATTGGCAAAGGTGGCTTCATGCCAAGCGAAGTAGATGCAGACACACAGTTATTCGCAATGTTTTTAAACTCGGATCGGAGAGTGAACCGAAAAATCTTCTGGTTCACGGTTCGACCCTGAATCAAAGGTTTAATAATTTTTTATTCATTTTAGTATTAAGAATTTTGAATAAAACTAAAATATTTATTTTGGAAAATAAATACTTCATAAAAACCCGTTGAACCTCCAGATTTTACCAGTTTTTACCGGTTCAACCGATTCGTGACCGATTTTGACCGATTCAATTAATTCTTTGGTTTTAATTGAACCGGACCAGAGGCATGGTCGATTTGCGATTCAATCGATCGAACCAGCCTGTTCGGTCCGATTTTCAAAACATTGGTTATTCTGGAAAAAGTGCTTCAAATCCCCGAAATTTGTGTTCCACGAGAAGTAAATCAGACATTCCCCATTTAGTTCCAGTTTAAAGGGCCTTTGGCCCTCCATAGACCCCCCCCCCCCCCCAAAAAAAAGCAAACAGTCCTAACGGTGGCTAGGGCGTTTTATTACTCAGCCTACTGTGCTTGGCAAACTATTGAAGCTCACATATCTAAAGTATTTTTTGAGCCAATTCTATTATTCTAATTTATCAATTGTCACGGATCCATTATTTTATGTTTATGCAATTGAATCTATAACTAATGAATTCTTTTGGACTAATTCCATTTTTCACTCCCAAACTTGTATTTCATTCTTTATATTCTAAATTTCAGTTTTGAATGCTTTACACCCTAACCTCTCATATTTCTCCTACTCAAGTCCCAACCAATAATTGCGTTAGCAAAATTGACGAAATATATAGAGTACCGTGCACTGGATTTCATAACATAAAATTTAAGGCAAAACTAAATATTGTATACCATTGTAATGATCCGCTTGTAAAAACATAATTTAATTTAGATAAAGCTATGAAGAAAAAAATAAAGACAAAAAAGCAATTACCCTAGTAGGAAATCAAGAAAGTAACTTGTAAAAGCACTACAACTTACGAGGACTAAGTTACTAAATTAAAAGCATTATATGGACAATATTTTGCGTATCGCAAATGGAAATAATGATTCCAGCAAAGTTTCAAAGTATCAAGGGAAGATACAATAAAGTGTAAGAAAACATTTTTTTTCCCATACCTAGGGGAGGATGCCACCCTTATATTTGATTAAAATAAAATTTAAAAAAATGTAGGGAGACATAAATCTTACTTCCAAAGCACAATGGCAAATTTACAAAAAATAAATAAGGAATATTACCCCCTTACACCATAAAAAGCAATACAGTTCCTAAATGATGAAACTTGTAACTTATCCATTCTAATAGCACCCCCACCCATGTAATAATTGTGTTCCAAATATTTTTGTTCCCTTTCTTTGACTTAATCGTGCTTCTATGATTACTTAGCAAGGAAACCGAGGGCTACCTTTGCAAACATATACAGTGAATCACTAACTTTTTATTAATTATTTGTTTTTGGTTACTCTAAATCTTACCAGAGGTGAGACAGAAAGGGGCGGATTTGAGAGTTGAACCAAAGACTTCATAGTTAACTATTTAATGTCCCCACTAATTAAACTTAGTTTTAGTTATGTGAAAAAAAAAACAAAGTTTAACACATGTAAGAGATTCTCATTATATATTTCTACTGTGTTAATGCTAATCTAAGTTCTCAGTTCAATGCAGCAAAGAAAACACATGGGTTCAAAATATTTTACCAGTTGCAGCTAGATCATATGCGGATGCATTTGAATATTGCAACTTTGCAACATTTAAAAATGATTATAAGAATTATTTAGGATTCACTTAAACTTAGAAGGTTCCAATCAGATTACAAAAATTCTTTAGATTCACAAATGACAATAATTACCAAAAAAATTATTGCATATTGCATATTGATCAAATTTATGAAATTAAAGCATCTGATTGTGAAACTTGCACTTGAATAATCAACCTCGTTCTTCTCTTTCCACTAATTGTTCAATGGAACTTATTCACATACAATAAAGAAAAAGATTTTAGCTTCCAAGATTGAAGAAATAAAAAAAAAATAGGTGTTGGAAAAAAAAAGCAAACCCCTGCCAGCTGCACCCATTACTTCTCAATGTTCTCATGCACAGCCTAGGTTTAAGGAGAAACCCATGTGATCTGTCATGTGACAACGCCCTTCTTTGATCACCAAACACGGGCTAAAATTCATCACCTTCATTATAAAATTGGAAGATTGTCATCCATGGTAGTAATTTTTTTAGTATGTGGTAGCGTAACTAATAAATTTCCTCGAAAAGGGGAACTACTCTTCTTGTTTAACGAGCATTTATTCTTCTGTTATGGCATCCCTATCTAGTCAATCAAGATTCAAGAACATGTGGTCTCTTATATCAATTTAGATATGGATCCATATCTGTCGAAAAACTATATTTTCATACTCGAACCGGACATCGACTCGGCCGAATTTAGGGGTCAGAGGTCAATGAATTCAACCAGATATCATAAATACGTCATACACACACATATATAAATATATCATTCTTTTTCCTGCAAATAAAATCTACAAAATATAACTAAGAACCTAGTGATCCAAATCCATATCCAATTCACCAAATTCATCCAAACTTAGAAAATTGACAAAATAGAAATCTCACACATTTTAACTTTGAAGTGTTCGGCAATTTGTTTGTCTATTTTTTCGCAACTTTCCCTCTTTTTTTGAAGTTTTATTTGGTCAACAAGTCCAAAAGTCTAATTGGTCAAAGATTTAAAAAAAAAGTAGAAAAGGGCCAAAAAAAAAGGAAAAAGAAAACCCGGTTTGGTTCGGTTCTTCCAGTCAAATCCGGTCAAAAATTGAGTTTGACCAAGTTTAAAATCATCTGACTTTATGAGGTGACTCGGACTGGATGTGTGGCCAGTTCTCGATTTGATTGATTGGTCTGATGATCCGTGTCTGAAAACAATGTTGAAAAGAGAGCCTTACTTGGAATATTTTCATTGCCTTCCCTAAAATTTGAAATGAATCTTAAACTATTTCATTTAATCCAAAATTTTCTACACAAAAATAGAATGATTTATACATTTTACACTAAAAATTTAATAAATAGATTTAGTGGGTTCATATTGTTTTTAAACTTCCTTTATCTTTAAACTAGTGATATAATGTGGCATTGCTCGTTAACTTTTCAACATTTGATAGTTCATTAAAGTATATATTTCTTATGTTTTATTACTTTCTTTTCAAGATTTATGTATGATTAAAGTAGAGTATGTAATTTTAGACCGGACGAAGGTGTATGGTTTGACTTGTCAAAAATCAAAGACATAAAAGAAGTGAAAGCAGTTCAATCTTCATAGAACTTTGGGTCGTCTACTCTGCGAAGAAAATCAGAATGGATCTCCTCCCACATCTCCTAGCACTTTCAGGGCTTGTAGCTTTGTTTTTACTCTACAAACAATGGAGACCAAGGGTTAATCCCAATCCAAGAAGCAAGGCCGTATCACCCCCAGAAGCCGCAGGTGGCTGGCCTGTCATAGGACACCTTCTTCAACTGAGTCCCAATGTCCCAATTGCAAGAAATTTAGGAGCCATGGCTGATAAATACGGTCCTGTCTTCAGCCTTCGTCTAGGAATGAGGCAAACTCTGGTGGTAAGCAGCTGGGAAGCTGTTAAAGAATGCTTTACCACAAATGACAAGGCGTTTTCTTATCGACCACCTTCTAGTTTCAATGAATACGTTGGATACAATTATGCAGCCATCGGATTTGCACCATACGGTCCTTATTGGCGCGAGATAAGAAAGATTGTTATGGTTGAACTGCTTTCGAATCGGAGGCTTGAAAGACTCAAGCATGTGAGGATATCTGAGATAGAAAACAACATCAAAGTTTTGTTCGATGGTTGGATAAGTAGCAGCAATGATCCTCCAGCAAAAGTGAATATGGGGAAGTGGTTTGAGGATCTGTTCTTGAACATAATGGTGAGGAAGATTTCTGGGACGAGATATACTGACTCTGAAGTGGGCTCAAAAGAAATGCTCAATTTAGAAGAGTCGTTAAGGAATTTGTACATTTTTTGGGACAATTTGTTGTGTCGGATGTGATTCCATTTCCACTGTTGAAGTGGATTGATATGCAGGGACAACTGAAGTCCATCAAGCGTGTCTCTAAAGAGCTTGACAGTATCATTCAGATTTGGATTGATGAGCATAATGAAAGAAGGATGAAGATTAGTGAGCAAGGGGATGAGCAACAAGACTTCATTGATGCATTGCTTTCAGTAACTAAAGATGAGTACTTATTTGGACACTCAAGGGAGACAGTAATCAAGGCCACACTAATGGTAATCCACTCTCTTCAATACTGCCTTTGCACTCTAGCTATTAGACATTTTCTATAGTATATTTCGTTTTGTAATTTTTTGTTTTTTCTGGTACTGATTCCAGGCTGAATAAAAACATTAACTGTTTTGGAAATCTAAAGTATGAATGGGAGGATATTTTGGTTAGGTACTTATTTCTAGGGTGCCTGGATCTAGATTAGTGATATGAGCAAAGTGTTCCATGTTTGAGAGTTTGGTCAACTTGTTTCTCTAATTTATTCCAATGTACCAAGAAGCTTGACTGAAGAGAGTACACTCTACCGTAGGAACATCTTTGAGTGAGTTTTACTATGCTTTGCCCTCTGGCAAAGGATATCCAATATAATGCATAGTATAGAATACAAGATTTATTTGAGAGTGTAAATTAAGGGTCTAATCAAAGTGAATAATCCAGTATTCACGGTTTTTTTTTTTTGTAGCGAGCTTGAAGTTGAGTTCAAATTTAATTCATTTATTTATCGAATCAAACACAAACAAATTTCTGTCGAGCTGACTCAAGTTGAGCATGAACGGCTAAGATTTTTGTACACAAATTTCAAGTTTTAAGCTAATCGTGCCAAGTTCTAATTGAGCTTGTAAAGGATATCACCACTCTTATGACCATTAGGTATCTCGAAGTCATACCTAGGGTATCTACGATTCTGATAACCAATCTTATAACCATCAGTCATTCCTAAGTTATCCCTAAGAATGACAATACCTACTACTCAAAATGTTCAATTATTGGTAATGGTTGTTTCTAGTTATTGATCTTTCTATAACTACCACATGGTTCTATGATTAAAAGTAAATGCATTAGCGTTTAGGATCAACTCGTTAACGTTTCACTTGGGTCTTTCATCTTGCAGAGTCTTGTAATAGCAGCATTTGAAACCACATCAATTCACTTAACATGGACCTTATCCTTGCTCTTGAACAATAAGCATGTTATGAGGCAAGCGCAGGAAGAGATAGATTCAAATGTTGGCAAAGAGAGGTGGGCAGAAGAATCTGATATCAATAATTTAGTATATCTTCAAGCTATAGTGAAAGAATCAATACGATTATATCCACCAGCCCCTCTATCATTGCCACGCCAAGCCATGGAAGACTGTAATGTGAGTGGTTACCACATTTCCATGGGGACACAGTTATTTGTGAATGTGTGGAAGCTACAACGTGATCCAAGAATTTGGTCAGAGCCAGATCAGTTTTCTGCCGGAGAGATTCTTGAACTGTGAAGTCGATTTTTCTGGAAAGAATTTTGAGTTCAGCTTCACCCCTTTTGGCTCTGGTAGACGATCTTGTCCTGGAATACCATTGGCAACACAAGTGACACACCTGACACTAGCTCGGCTGCTTCAAGGTTTTGATTTCACCACACCATCAGACTTGCCTGTGGACATGACTGAAGACACAAGTATTAGCATGGGTAAGGCCACTCCTTTGGAAGTAGTAATCTTGCCCCGCCTTCCAAATCATGACCTTTATGGATAGGAAGTTAATGAATCAGAACTTCAAATTATGCTTGTGCCGGAGAAACAATATGTATTGAGTTTTGACAAACTCTTATTGTATAAACAATTGATTAATAAATGTCTATTAGAAATGCAATCATAAATTTAAGGAATCCTGATGACTATTCTTTTAGAGCCTTTTAGAGTTTTCAATTCTGAGATCTAACTGAAATTATTCGATATTGTTCGATAGAAGATTGATAGGCTCATGTGTAACTGTATTTATGTGATTAAGCATTTCCATTGGGTGCTTAGCTCATCCCTACAACTACAAGACGAGTGACAAAAACAGGGGATTTCTGTAGTAGTCCAGAAGAGATCCTTGCATACTTTTAGAACTAGGCTCTCTTTTCTTTGAAGAGCCCTCTGTTGCAGCTGTTTTCGGCTACTTTTCTATCATTTCTTTTAGCTTTTTTTTTTGACCTCTACTCAGTACCACCTCCTTCACCATGAACTAGTTGCAGGAATGCAGTGCTATTTCGCTTTCTTTTCCAGCCTTTCCCCCTTTAGAAATATGGGTAGGATAAGGATTGTTTTCTCCACATCAAATTGCATTGAAAAGAAAATAGGGATCCGTCAGCATTTGTTATTTAAAAATGGTTCATCTCTGGTTGATGCTAAATATTGAGAGACGTTCAAGTACAGAAGAAGCACAACTCCTTGTGATGCCGTGAGACTTCAAATGAGAGAGCATCCCAACTTGAGTGTGCTGTGAACTAGATTTTTGAGACAAAAGAATTTAGGAGAATCCGTAAGAAGAAAGGGAAGAGAAAGAGGGAGAACAGAGATGAGAAAAATAATGAAAGGAATTTTATTCATCAACAATCAGCCATTGCTAAGAACAAAATCGAAGACTAAGCGAGAAATATGAGAAAGCAGAAGAAGGAAGGATAAAGAATCAGAATTAAGAAGAGTAAGAGGGGTTGATAGAGAATCGGAGAAGCAGATTTGGGGAGTCAAAAAATGAGAAATAAGAAAGAATCAAAAATAGAATAGAGGGAGGAAAGGAAGAAGAAAGAATCAGAAATAGAATATGGGAAGGAAAGAAGAATCTGATATAGAATAGAAAGAGGAAAGAAAGAAAGAAACAAAGAGGAAGAAAAAATATCCAATTGATAGTTAAAAGTAGTCCAAGAAAAGACTGCCTTGATACCAATTATCAAGAACTAGGCTTCAAGAAGGAGATGAAGGAGACGGGTTGAAGATGAAGAAGGAAAAGAAAGAATTGAGGGAAGTGACTTCTCTCAGTCCAGTTCCTCTCTCTCTAATTTCTTCCCTCAATTATTTATTTTCCTCCATCTTATTAGAGGATGAAAGGATTGTGTTTAACATGGGGTTTAGCACAAAGTGAAAATGATTAGGAGCAATTGATATCGTAGAATGTACTTAAGCTGAATAAACATAGAGTTAATTGATTGAAAATACTTTGGAAGTTTACAACTCATGTTGGCATAGGGAAATATAATGGAAAATAGGTGCTTCATATTTTAATGTTATTGGAGAAAGGATAGAAAAACTTGGAAGGGATAATTTGCAGGAAGTAGGATGAAATTGCAATTTGTGCATTTAGAGTGATATCTTTCATTAAACTTGGAGGATGGCTTTATGATTTTGAGAATTTTTGCGGGTTAACTTTTGAGGACGAAACTTTTATGAAGAGGGGATAATGATATACCCAAGTCCTGAGTTGCGAGTTTTAAGAGAAAACCAAAGAAATTAGGGATGAAACTTGAAGACATAGAAATTGAGGGACTCATATAGCAAATAAATAAAAGTTCTCTCCCATTCTTATCTTCTTTCCTTTTATCTTTTCTTCTTTTTGCTTTCTTCCCCCTTCATTTTTCTCCTCAAAGACACCAAAATTTAGAGGTTTAATTTGCCATCACCGGAGCACTGGCACTATGCACGCGCCCCACCATCTGATTGCCCGTGACCTCAAACATCTCCTTATCGAATTTCATGGTTTTTGGTCATCGGAGATGCCGGCAATTGCCGGTCAAAGGTTTGGCGGGTACTATTCACTGCAGTTTAATATTTTCAACTTTTCTCCCAAAATATTTAGAATTTTTGAAAACTAAAAAATGTAACTTTGTTCGTCTTCTTATGGCTATCTTCAGTTACATTTTCATGATTTTTGGATGTAAGATGAATTTTTAAAAATTAGTCAAACTTTTCTGTTTTCTTGGAATTTCGGGGCTTTGATTATATTAGCCTAAATTTAGGTTATTCGAGATTTATTTAGCTTCTTACGACTAGTAAACATTGGTATTCATGATTAGTTCGTTTGAGTTTGTTGGGCTATAAATGAAATGGAATTGAAAAGGTTAATGGAGACTTTGATAGGCTTTTAATGTTATTTCAAATTTAGTTTAGTTATTTTGACTATACATGAAGTAAATGTACTTGTGAGTATAATTAGCTATTAAACTTGTGAGTGTATTTAACAAAAATTAAATATTTGAAAGTAAATACAAATCTGTGTTTGAGCGTAAATATTTGTATTAAATTAAATGTTTGAAAGTAAAATACCCATAAAGAACCGGTACTTTAAATAGGTAATGTGTATTTGCCTATAAACTATACTCCTTAAAGTTTATTAATTGTTAATTGATTTGTAGTACTTTGTCATTCATTGGACATGTAGTACAAATGACAAATTTGGTAAAAAATTCTAATTTCACTCCCTAAAACAATATTTTAATCGTTTGGACTGAATTTGCAAAGGATTAGTAACCTCAGGGGAGGTTAGTGTAATTTTTCAAACCACAGAGAAGGTCAGTGCAAATGTCAGAAACCTCATGGGAGGTTTCTGCAATTATCCCATTTTATTATTATGTCTATGTGATAAAGGTAGCCATTATTCTGAATACTTGAACTAGAGTGGGTATCCGTTGGACCAAGATAAGTGATGCGTGATTTTTGAAAGCTACTTGTTTAATTGCTAAAGTGGCATGAGCATGTATAATTTGTGATATTTGTTATTACTCTTGCTGGATATCCGAAGTCAATTGTTGTCTTATGGTTTGAACTCGTTTGTGTTATGGTGTATGATGTGTCATTGAAATGTTTATAATGACCATGTTCTTATAAAGTTACATGTATAAGTTAATGATATTTGAAATGTACTATGTATGTAACATGCTCAGGCCAATAATGAGATACATGTGCTACTTATTGAGTGAGATTTCGCTCACCCTTTTTTTTATTATGCAGTTAATGATGAGTTCATTGAGGTGGATCTTGATAACTCGTGGGGTGGTAATGGAGATGGTGATGTCATTTGGCTAGAGAATGACTTTTGCACTCATGTATATGATGGATACTTTAGGATAGGATTTGAATATTGTATATATTGTAGAAGGTTTAATTTTACTTTTATTTTGGAAGATGCAGAATTGCTATTATAGATGATCTTGTATTTGTATATAAAGGTGAATGTAGTTTTTTTTTTGGAAATTTGTTGCATTATGCCTTTAAATTTGTCTAGAATATCGCGGTGTTATGTTCCGGGTACGAGGCGTGACAGGTGGTTACTTTATTCCTAAAGGTACACAATTAATTGTGAACATTTGGGGGTTGTGATTTGGAAGTTGCATCAGAACCCCAAAATTTGGTCAGAAGCCGGATAAGTTTTTGCCTGAGAATTCTTGAGTAGCCAAAATGGTGGCTCAGAAATCGATTTCTCCAGTCGTATTTGGGATTTCACCTTCACCCCATTTGGATTTGGCAGACGATCGTGTCCAGGAATGGCCATGACAACACTTGTGACGCATTTGACAATGTTTTGAAAACCGGACCGGACCGGCCGGTTCGACCGGTTGAACCGCGAACCGGACATGTCACCGGTCGCGAACCGGACATGTCACCGGTCCGGTTCAAGGTCATAGTTGACTTTGCCAGAAACCCGGTCGAACCGTGAAAACCGCCGAACCGGATTGAACCGGCGTTTCCGGTTTTCAAATTTTCCTCTTTTTTTTTTTTTTTTTTTTTACATTTTGCAAAATGCAGCTATCAAGATTCGAACCCAAGACCTTTGTAATAGAAGACCAATGTATTAACCATTGCACCATCACATCTTATTAGTTTTTTTTGATAAATTTATATAAAACAAATACTCATATTTCTTTTTCCATTTTTCTTACAAAATCCCACCCTCTCATGACTCTTTCTTTTCAATCAAAAACTCTCTCTCTCTCTCTCATCTTTTCTTTTATCACTCCCTTTTTAATCAAACCTCTTTATTTTTAATTTATTGATATTTTCTTCCATCTTTTAATTTTGTTTTTGTCCATTAAATTGAAAAAAAGTTAAAAAAGAATTATTTTTTCTTTAACCCAAATTATTTAATGCCACAACCACTCACTTTTATCTCATTTTTTGTTTCTTATCAAGTTTACATTTCTATTTTCGATTCTCTTGACTTCCTTCAAACTCCAAACTTTCTTTTTTAAATTGCAATCTTTAAATTCCAAAACGTAAATTAAAATTTAAGTTCACAATATCTAAATTCTCATAGACGTGAATTTTGTATAATTTCAAAATATTATGATATTTTTAGGTTGGATTTAGATATAATTGAAATTGAGATGAAATTTATTTATTTTAACTTATAATTTAAAATTTTTATTTTTAAAAATCTAAGTTATTAAAAAATAGTAAACTTTTCATCATATAAAGTATTAAATTAGTCCATTACATGTCTTATTTTGTGCATATATATATTTATATAAATTATTTTTTAAAAAAATCATTGAACCGAGGTTGAACCGGTCCGACCGGTTGAACCTCGACCCTTTCACTTCACCGGTTCAATTAACGGTCCGGTTTTTAAAACATTGACATTTGATGATGGCAAGGCTGCTTCAGGGTTTTGATTTCGCAACGCCGTCAAACGTGCTAGTGACAAGACGGAAAGTCTAGGGATGAACTTGAACAAGACCACTCCACTTGAAGTATAATCAAACCTCGACTGCCTAATCACGAACAAATTTCACAACTTTTTCTAGTGAAAGGGGGTCCTAGTTGCTTATTTATGGAACAAGATGCATGAGATCCATGTATGGATATCAAATATTGCATGTTCAAAATTGCTTGTTACCATAGAAGCAGCTATATAGGAGTCAGCAATTAAATGTTTCTCCAACATTCTTTGGATTCAAAATTGAAAGTTTGCCATTATAATAGTTTTAGGATGCAATGTTCACGTGCGCGGGGTATACATATATCAATTAACTCATCTACAATCAACTTTTATATTTATAAATTCTAAATATACCACACGCGATTTTTCGCAAGTATACGAAAAGTTTATTGAGCATAGGGGTATTACCGGTTACTTGTATGTTATTGTCTTGGTTAGTTATGGCGTATTTCCTAATGTATGTGAAATCTACTCTCATAGTGAATCAACTATACTTGTAACTAAACCATACCTACTCTTATGGTTATGAAATTAACTACAAGTTCATTTCTTCTATGAAATTACGTGAAACAAGTTACTTAAGCCACAAA
Source organism: Coffea humblotiana (assembly GCA_023065735.1). Classification (NCBI taxonomy): domain Eukaryota; kingdom Viridiplantae; phylum Streptophyta; class Magnoliopsida; order Gentianales; family Rubiaceae; genus Coffea; species Coffea humblotiana. The sequence goes on from CM041211.1 coordinate 8,490,829, forward strand.
GGTGCACCTCTACTCTCGTGTACTTCCTAGGTTTATCACTTCCTTGAACTAGTGTTAAATTTCAATTTTTATTGCAAACTTAACACCTTAAGATTATTATAATTAATGGCCAGTTAATCATGATTAGATGAGCAAAAGTAATAAATAACTTGTTCAAAATAATATCATCAAATAACTAAGTAAACATCACTAACAAAATATAGAAAGTTCATCTATAACTCTAGACATAAACTTTAACTAAACATGAAAATAAACACCAAATTTGTATTATAGTTAAACATGAAATCAAATACAAAAGAGAAAGTGATAGGAGAGAAGTCACCCTTGTCACATGAGTTTTAAAACTCCCATCTTTGCTCCTCAATCTTCATCCAAATCTAACTATAAATACAAGATGGATAAACTACACTACCTATACTATACTACTCTAACTAATGAACTAAAAGAAATTCTAGTGAAGCGCGCATTTTGTGGAGTTCTCTAGCCTCCAAAGTTATGAAAATGTTCTCCAAGGCCTCTATTTATAGAGGAATTCAATCTCAAGGTGAGTTGTTAAAGTTAATGTAAATTGCTCCTTGGAATCACCAAAAGATGCTTCTTGAATTTTCTATACTTGCTTGCTCAGTTCTAGCCAAATTTCTTGTAGATAAATTGGTTAAAAAACTTGTGTAAACAGAGCACAAGTTGTAGAGCTGCAATTGAGGATCCGAGGGCAAGATCCGAGGTCGGATTGCTCAAAATACCTATCAGATCTCTTTTTTTTTCATTTTATTCTTCACTGCACATTAGGATCCGAGGCCTGTAACGTGGGGATACGAGCTCAGATCCTCCTTTCGGATGTAGCCTCTGATTACAGAAGTTTATCCGAGGTCTGGTTTAGTACAGATCCGAACTCAGATTTACTTGCTCTATTTTTCCCCAACTTCCACTGATCTTTTCTTGATGATGGAGGCTGAACTAGTTCTTATACAAAACATGAAAGTTGTAGCTCTTTGAGTTAGCTTTCCAATGCATCAAGAATCATCCAATTTGAAGCTATGTGGACTGATAAATAACCAAAATACCCTCAACTGATCAGAACTCTTTTTCAGCTTTCAACCATGAAAATGCACTTCTGTATTTTGACTTTTTGACAATGAAAATGACTGAACTAGACTTCGATATCTTATACCAAATGTAGATATATCTCTTAGCTTCAAAATGATACAAGAATCACTTCAATCCGATACTTGTAACTCAAGATACAGCCAAATTACAAAAAGATGTCAAAGCTATCTTCACTTGCATTTCTTCCTTTGAGTATTTTACACTTCATGTCTTCTTTAAATCACTTGAAATCGTCAATACTCATCTAATTATCTTCTCAATTCACTCTATTTGATGATTGAATCATTAAACCTATAAAAATATGAAGTTTTACCATTAAAATCCATAGAAATGCAATTTTACCACTTTAACTATAAAATGCATATTTTCATTAGAAATCTAGTTCATTAGCTATAAACGTGACTAAAACACACCAAAACTAAATAATAAAACACACTTAAAACACTCAAAATATGACTTATCAAATGTGTCCACGAAAAAAATTTTAAGATTGGAAAGTGAGAATAATTAAAAACATGAAGGTAGCAAAATGGGATTTAGTCCGCATTAGATGTCATTGAAAAGTATTGCTTCAATATTTTCTCTCTTTTTTTTAATTTGTTCTGTGAAATGTATTTCTTTCTTTCTTTAATCAACTCTTGTAAATCTTTATAAGTTGACAAATGATTATGCAAAATGGCTTGTCTTTCTCTTCTTTTTCCGCTTAAGTTAGCCGTCAAACCAATTACTTAAGTTAATGTTTTGCTTCCCTTTCCAGATTAGTGCTATAAAGAAAGGCCTAATGACAGACCAATTGGGTGGATTTTGAACCACTCATTTTTGCCATTTGAATTAATTACATTACCTGTCTAGGAGAATTGTCCAGGTTACAAAATTAACCACATAGTTGGCCCAATCAATCACAGTCCACTATTTCAAATAACCAATCGTTTATCAAAGAAGCTTCCTCCATTAGTGGATTACTGTAACGACTTAAATTGCTATCAATTACTCAAGATGTAGGATGGAAAAGTATGGTAGCAATTGAGACGCGCCATAAGCAGAGAAAGAGAAGCTGTGAAGAGGTTTTGTTGATTTTTTCCTTCCCTCTTTGTTTCCATTTTCTATTAGTTAGCACTGAGTTGGTTTTGTTGATAAGGGAACTAGCAACTGCCATCCGAGAGTGCACGCTAAGTAAATTTCGCCCTGTGCAATAGTCCACCAATCACACGGAAAGGTAAAATGCACTAGGCAAACCTTACGCGACGAGCGAATGTTTCAGAAGAGGTTCGAACTCAGGTTAATATCTACTATATCGTGTAACTCAAGAGCCATTGAGTTACTTTAGTTAGCAATGAGTTGTTTTCTTTTGAACTTTTTTCAGATCGTGTTTGGGATTTTCTTATATACAGCTACCTATTAAAAGGGTTAGGGTGCATTTTGATCAGATTACGCGATCCTCTATAATTTGGCAAACTTCTATCGGGATTAATGCATTTCAAGGTTAGGGCGCGCGCATTTTTTGCCCTCATCATTAACAAGTAGATCAGTGTAATTAAACCAACTTTTATAGACTAAATAATAATTTGGACAAATCTCAGGAAGGTACAAGATACTAACAGAAGATTTTAAAAGCATAAGCATACCTAATTGACTTGAAGAACAAATACAAATCAAACATTAATCGCTATAGAAAAGAAAAGGTAATACAATAACTACCAGTAATACGAACATATTTATCTTATCAATAACAAATCTTATTGAAATAAAAGTAACGGAATACTAAGTCGTTTATAATTTACAAAACTATGAAATTTATTTTGTAACTAGTAAAACATAACTATATTTAGCCAATTGTCCACTTGCTACTCATGTAAAAGCTTTAGGCACAAGCCCTGGTTCCGTTTTAACCATCTAAAATTATTCATAAAGTGCATGATTAGGCAGGCGTGGCTTGATGAGCACCTCCAGTGGAGTAGTCTTGCACAAGCGCGTACCCAAACCTTCAGTCATGTCCACTGGTAAGTTTGATGGGGTTGTGAATTCAAACCCTGCAGCAATCGGGCAACGATCAAGTATATCACCTGTGTTGCCATTAGCATTCCTGGACATGATCGTCTTCCAGAGCCAAAAGGGGTGAAGGCATAATCGAGGCTATAGCCATCGTCATGCATCTTTCGGGGACCATTGCAACTATTCAAGAATCTCTCTGGTAAAAACTTATCTGGTTCCGACCAAACTCTTGGGTCGCGATGCAGTTTCCACACGTTCACCAACAATAAAGTATTTTTAGGAATGAGGTATCCGCCAACGGTACAATCTTCGATGGCTCGGCGTGGCACGGATATAGGTGGTGGATATAGGCGGAGTGTTTCTTTCGAAATAGCTTGAATGTTGACCAAACTCTTGATATCTGATTCTTCTACCCATCTGTCTTTACCAACATGTCTATCTATCTCTTCCTGCGCTTTCTTCATGACATGTGGATGGTTTAGTAACAGGGACATGAGCCATGTTAAGTGTGTTGATGTGCTTTCAAACCCTCCTACGATCAGAGTCTGCAAAGTATAGATAATATGGTGAGTAGTTTCTCGGTGAATAAATAAACACCTGCAAAAGCTTGATACTATATTAGTAGTGGAATGTGTTGGGCTAGTTTCCAACCGATTTTAAAGATTTGATTTTAGGTTTTGACTCTCAAAAAAACTATTTCATTATTTTTTTTTTCTTCTTTCACGGGAGGAAACCTAAAATCTAATTTTTAAAATAAACTTTTGAAAATAAACTGTCATGGTGCTATGAGAAAATGTCCAAGGCTGTGAGATACATGAAAAATCCTGGCAAAAACCATGTAGAAAGTTGAGAGATAATGATACGGTGAAAGTGTGGCAGCTTACCATGATTGTGGCCTTGATCGCAGTCTCCCTCGAGTATCCAAACACAGACTCGCTTTGGATTTTTGAAAGCAACACATCCATGAAGCCTTTCTCATCTATTGTCTCACTATTCATCCTTCGCTGAGTATGCTCATCCCACAAATCCTGACCAACAGCGTCAAGCTCTTTCGCGAACCCCTTCATGGACTTAATGTGCCCTCCTATATCAAGCCATTTCAAAAATGGAATTGGAATCATATCGGACAAAACAAATTGCCCGGCATAGTGTGCAAGTGCCTTAAAAACTTTCTGGAATTGAGCATCTTTATTTGTGCCAACCTCAGTTTCACTGTATCTCATCCCAGAAACTTTCTTCACAATAAGATTCAATGTGAATTTCTCGAACAGCTTCCTCAATTCCACTTTGGCTGGACTTGCTGTACTACTTTTCCCACCAACATTGTTGGCCTTACTGAAAATTGAGAACAGTTCTTTCATGGTATTATCGACCTCCGAGACTCGGATATGCCTGACTTTCTCAAGCCCCCGAGTTGAAAGTAAGTCAAGAAAAACTATCTTTCGCATCTCGCGCCAATATGGACCGTACGGTGCAAAACCAAAAGATGCATTGCCAAAACAAAGAGTTTCAGCAAAAACTGATTCAGGGCGTGAGGAAAGGGCTTTGTCACTGATGGTAAAGCAATCTTTAACCGATTCCCAGTTGCTCACGACAAGGGCTGGTGTCATACCAATGCGTAAGGCGAAGACAGGGCCGTATTTCTCAGCCATGGCTGCTAAGTTCCTCGCCACAGAACTTTTGGTATTAAGCTAAGAAAGTGGCCTATGATAGGCAAGCCACCTGCTGCTTCTGGTGGATATGGGAGCTTACTTTTTGGAATTTGGTTCCTTGATTTCCATTTCTATGGAGTTGAAAAAAAGCAAGAACGGCTACAATTGTCACCAGATATGGAATGAATTCCATTTTCTGATTTCTCCGGGAAGTAGATGAGTGATGCACTGCTTAGCTTCTGGCAGCTCTTTATATAGGGAAATTCTAGCAGCTTCAGAGCACAATCCCAATAAAACGACACATATATTATAGAATGGGGACAATTCCATTTACGTTTTACACTTGCTTACATAATGGGGACAATTACATGGCAGGGGCTGATGCAGCAATGTAGCAAAGTTCGAAACCACTTCATTAATTCTAGAAATGGCTGGCACTTAAGAGATTACTTGTGACCGCTGAGCACAAGCAGCCAATTCAAATAGTTGAAGTATTCCCCATCCAGTTCATCGTACTATCTTTTTTTCTCTTTCCGTGCATTACGAAGCGTGACATAGTAGAGATGTAGTAGTTCTTCATATACTGAAGTTAGAGCCTTCAAATATATTTGGCAGTTAATTTGAGGTTTGTGCATTTAATTGTTAATAACTTCAAAAGAAGCTGCCTATAGCGGATAATGTGCATTGAACGGTGTCAAAATTCATCTGTGAACTGTGAAGTAGTAAAGTTCAGCACTGCTTGCTCTTGATGGACTTCGTACAGAAAAATGATTGCGTTTCTATACAGAAGGAACGAAAAAAGCTAGGTTGATTGTCAGTAATTACAAGAACTCTATCAGATGCCTTCCCTTTACGACATTTACAACCTATTCAGGGTTCTTTCTTTTTTTTTTTTGGGTACGAAAGATATAATGCATTAAAACAGAAATAAAAGAGTTAAGTAGCATTTACAATGTGGGGCAAACAAAAACTCCTACAGTCCTCTTCTAACAGCCTACACATAGCTGTGGGTTTACAAGACATAGCCGGCTGTTTTCCCATTTTTGCCAAAAAATCTACACATCTGTTGGCTTCTCTGTAGATGTGTTTAATATGTGTTTGCTGGAAGCCCTGCAAGGCGGTCCTGCAATCAAAGATAATAGGGGAAAATTCATGAGTGTCAAGGTTGAGTGTTTAGGATGTCCAACACAACTTTTGCATCCAAGTCAATGATAAAATGCGAAATGTTAAGGGATTTAGCTTAGGCAGAACCCATTCCTTAGTGCCCATAATTCACCAGCAATGTTGATAGCAGTTCCCAGGTTCCTGTAGAATTCCCCCATCCATTCGCCCCATGTGATTCCTAATTAGGCCACCTGCTCCTGCTTTCCCTGAGTTCCCCAAGGATAATCCATCAGTATTGAGTTGAAGAATCCCTGTGAAGGAGCTTCCCAATGAATATTGATCTGCTGCTTCTTTCTAATGGTGGGGCCCATTGATGGCCCCATATATAGAAATTCTGATAGGGCAACTAGGGTGTTTTTGCAGGGTTCCACTGAATGTTTGGATTGCTCTTTTCTTGAGAAAAAAATTAGCATTTGCCATAAATATTTCTTTTGTGCATTTTTTAATCATCTTGTTACCTTACATACATCACATTTTAAAAAAAGTGTTACAACAATTTTTTTTCCCCAAAAGCTCTTGAAGAGTTGCAATCCAAACAACCTCTAAAATTAGTTAGTTGTGGAGGAACTTTGGTTCTTTTTAGTATAGGATGCATTGAGTCAGGTGTAGCTAACTGGTCGAAATTTAGCCTGGAAATTTTTATCTTTTGTTAATGAGATTTTTTGCAGAATCTTTAGAGGTGGACACTGGCTATGCGTAGTCGAAATTTAGCATGGAAATTTCTATCTTTTGTTAATGCGATTTTTTGCAGGGTCATTAGAGGTGGGCACCGACTATGTGTAGTCGAAATTTAGCGTGGAAATTCCAATCTTTTCTTAATGAGATTTTGTTTAAGGACATTAGAGGTAGCACTGGCTATACTTAGCACAGCCGGCCTCATCTAGGATGGATATAAATGCACACATTTAATAGATTGAACTGTACACTTGTTTCTACAGTACAAGTCGCACGTATCTTTCTTGATTTAATTGTTTCGATCTGTACTCAGCGGTGAAAGCTGCTGATAAAATACATTTAACACCAGTGATTGACGTTGTAACAACAGAATCATAGACTAGCACGATCAATGTAAATTCATTCACCCTCAGATCTTTTATTTTTCTTTATAAGGGCAATAATGCCCCTTCAGAGTAGCATTGTTGTCACATTGTTATCTGCTAAACTTGATCTAGCACGATCAATGTAACTCGTAATTTGCACGATTATCAAGGCGTGACGAGATGCTAAAGTACATCAAGTTTTTCAATATACTTTGTAATAGGCATTATTTGGAAATGAGTTAGTTTTTCGTTTGTTCACCATCCAATTTGATCAAGGATAATAGCCATGATACTTGAGGCTTTAGTTATGTAACCTTTGCATTTGATGGCCGATAGCTAAAGAAAAAGAGCAATTGCAAAAAAGATTCGGAACTAATCTATAAGTGTTAATTGAGTCCCTAACTTCTCAGTTGTTCCTTAGCATTCAGCTATTCTTTACACAGAAGCCATAGAATAAAGCGATTGTAGGAATGGTAGAAATTGATCAATATTCCTCAAAATTCGTCTAGCTGATGTTACAAGGTACCAGAACAATTTGCACCTGGAACACTCAAGACAGATACTAGAATCTGCCCAAATAAATTAGATGGATCCTCTGTCCAATATTTTCCTATCTAATGCAAAACTACGTAGAATCTTCTGTCCACTTTCCTATCTAATGCAAAACTACGTAGTTGCACTTATTATATCTACTGATGTGGCACATAAAAAAGAAAGTCTGCTTGGCTGCCTTACACCAGAAAGAAAAAATTTGTTTTGTTGAAGAACTTCTTTCGTCTTCTAGGCAGAAAACGGTGGCAACAGGTTTTAGGAATTGTAACGGTAGCAATAGAGTTTTGGGAATTATAATAAAGTTGTGTAAACAAAGGAACCGAAAAAAAAAAAAGAAAGAAGAAGAAGCATAAGGTAGCCAAACAATTTTTCATTTTTATGTGTTACATCAGCAGATATAGTAAGTGGAACTACGTAGTTTTAAATTAAACAGGAAAGTAGATAGAAAATACTGGACAGAGGATCTCGTTTGAAAATAGACAGTGTACGTAGCATCCTTCGGTTTCCTTACTTCTGTTAAACATCTAGGCCATAGCCAAATAACATTTTGAATGCAATGTATCACTTTAGAATTATAAATTATTTAGTGTTTTTGATCATCTGGGCCATTCGTGAACAGGTAAGAATCGACCCCATGATAAACAAATCGAATTCGAGCACAACATTAGCCTCATTTAGCAAACTGCTTGGATAAGTTCTTGAAAATTGATATATCTATTAAATATAATCAATATAATATAAATGCATTGTATATGCTCAAATGTAAATATATACACCTTCTTTTTTTTCCCTCAAAGTAAATATACAAAAAATTAATGTTATTTTTTATAAGACAAAACTAATATATTTTCATATACCCTAAATCATGTACTATTCCAAGGGAGGAGGGATGGGTTGGGTGGTATGAGAGAAAAGAATATAAGTGAGAGGTACTATTCCAAAAAAAATAGAACTAAATTATTTTGGAACTCAAATTCAAACTCAAATATCTAAATAAACTTATGAATTGAATTTGAATCAAACTTGAAGTTTGCATAATAAAAGAATGAATTTAAATACTATATCCAAACAGAGTATGAACATCAAATAATATGTGAATAATCTCTGAATATCAAGTGTTCAACCTAATTTGACTCGTTAAAAGATCTAATCGTAGTCATGCAAAAGATTTTCATCTCGTGGACCAACGTGTGCCGGTTTGCATGATAAACAATGACGTAGTTCCCCCATTAAAATCACGTATTTATAGCTTTATTAGGGTCAACCAAGTTGTTAACCATTTCCATCAATCCTTTTATCTTCTCATCCTGTTGACAGTTTTTTAAAAGGTGGTTGAGTAAGGATGGCAATGGGGACGGATGCCCGCAGGAGTATTATTTATATATATATATTATATATATATATATATATATAATACAACCCTAAATTTTCAAAGTTGTACCTTACTTACAAGTACAACGCTTGTCAGTGTTAATGGCCGCCGCAACAACTAAAGAAATTTTTTGGACTATTGTTGATTTGTTTCCAATGCCCCTCCCACCCCAGGACTATGGTATCCAATTCCAACCTAACCCATTTTTATTTAGATCGGTTTCCTTCCTCAGCACTGAAAATAACTTTGACTTGTTGTGCTTTATTTTTATCTTGACAGTTTTTTAATCTTATTTAACATTGTTTACAATTGTATTATTGTAAGTGAACATTTATGATAAGTTGATTTCTTCCTCCGCGGGGGAAACGGGCAGGGGGGTGGGGGCAAAGAGCGGAGATGGGGCGGAGGACGGGGGGGAGTTATTTGACAACGGGATGGGGGGCGAGGGACCATTGCCACCCCTATGGCTGAGCTTTCCTTATTTTTTTTTCTATTAAAGAAATATGCACAAAAGTCTCCTACGGCTGTAGACAAGGCGGGAAGGTTTTTCTATTGTTGGATCGATTGGGAGGGTTTTCTTATTGTCGGTTTGATCTGTCGCAAGTAAAGCGTCTGTGAATTTTAACCCTGTTCACGTGACTAAAGATGGGGATAATTTCACAAGCCTTCCCTGAGATATCTGATAATTTTACTAAACTTCATCAAAATTTTAAAAGTTACATTACCTCCCTTGTTCACATAAAATGTCAATATTAGCCTTAACATTTAATAAAATTACCTTGCTTGGTGTGCATATACAAAGAATGGGATTTATAATTATTTTTCTTGTCTTTTTCTCTTCTTATTCCTTCTTTTTATATTTTTTGCTAGTGAAATCATAGAAAACTATAAACACTAACTCTATATGTTGAATTAGTTACTTCTTTTAACAACTTTGAATAGCATCCAATTTTTATTTATTTATTTTTTTAATCAAAGGGACACTAACTCAAAAAGAAATGGTCAAAACTACTACCAAACTATGATAATTCCAATAATTTAAAAATTTACAAACTCTAAAAACAGTATGATGATGCTTTCTTCTCTAATTTAGAAAAATATGTATCCTATAAAATGTCATTAAAAGTATTCTATTATAATGTAGAACTATTATCATAATTGCTTATCAAATAATAAATATGGTATTAAAAATTTAACACTCTTTCCTTATAGTTGTGCTAACAATTGCTTTGGAAAGTAATTAAATTTTATAAGCTGAGGGTATTTTGGAGTGTTCATTTTAATTATTTACCAAGTCTAAAGTATGGTTATCAAAAGTGTAAAATCAAGAGATGTATGTATAATTTTTGAATCTTCAAGGGAGCTTAGTGAAAGTTTCAGAAATTTCAACGGAGGTTTATGAAATTATCCCCTAAAGACATGAAACGTGTGCTTCTGGGGCTTGACATTGGTGATTCCTCCAACTTCTTGTTTTCATTATATTGCATGCTTGACTTCGATCCTTAGAATATAGGATCAGCCCGCAATAATCCTACATGGATCCGTTTTGAAGAAGGATCCATTGTTGTACTTACTTCTGACTTAACCTTATGTCCATTCATCAAGACCTTATGTCCATTCATCAAGTTGACTTGCATGGTAGTCTGCTGTTAATTGCTTGTACTGCCAGCTTGATTCCAAGTCAAATGTTAGAAATGGATACTTAATAATCCTTCGGCTGAGCCTTCTAAAGTCCACGGATCACTAATGGTTGTCATTTTTCATAAGCCAACGTTGTATTTGGGTCCACAAGAAGAAAAAGGGTTGCTGACATTTATCTGTCCTAGACTCCTTGCAGGATGCCGTGAATTCACTTGCCAGAGAGGCGAAAAATGCAGCATAGTATTACGGGATAATTTCACAAATCTCCCCTAAGGTTTTTGACAATTTCACTCGGCTCCCTCCAAATTTAAGAAACTACACTAACCTCCCTTGGTGTGATAATATGACTATAATGTCCTTCACTTAATAGATAATTCACAATATCATGCAAGGGTTAAATAAAACCAAGAAAAGAAAAAAAAAAAAGAAACCCTACCTCTTCTATTCTCCACTAACAGCCACTCTTTCTTTTTTCCTTTCTCTCACTCTTGTAAGCAACGATTCTTTCTTCATTTCTCTTATTGTCTCTTTGCCTTTCCTTTCCTCTTACTTTTTCTCTATATCCACATCTTTGTTTATCTTAATGATGACCAACCATACCATAACCATCTCTGTTTACTTGATGAATATGCTACTAGTTTACTTGCATGAGCAGATTTCATTGTCAACTAAAGAGAAATTGAATATGCTTGTAGCGATGATAAAGAAATAAATAATGCAATTGATAACTAAGAAGCATGGAAGAAGAGAGATTAGTGGCAAATTGTTGGGTTGATTATGTCCTGAAAACTTGTATAAAATGTTAATAAATGCATTTCATTTTCTTTACTTGATTAATATTGTTGGTTCTGGTTTTTGTTATGGATGGCTTTACTCTGTTTTACAATGTTAATACTCCATCTGTCCCATATTGATAATTCTAGTTTTTTTTTCACACAATTTAAGAAAACGTAGTTAATTTTGTTGGAAAAACAAATTTAGATTGCAATTTTTCTAAAATACCTTTACATTAAATAAAGTTGGCTTTTCATATATCAATATGTTTTGAAAAATCTAAATGCAGTAAATGTGGTCTATTATATTCAATACTAACAATCTATATTAAATAAGGTAGTTTATAGTAATAACAACTTACATTGAATAAGGGTATTTTAGAGAAATTAAAAGACAACTACATTCTTCAATTGGAAAGTGGACTATAATTTGGAACAGATGAAAAAGGAAAATAGGACTATCAAAGTGGAACGGATGGAGTATATGTTTCTGTGGAGGTCGGAGTATTGTTCTACTGGTGGTGGTAGGTTAGATTATTACTTGTTTTGCAACAGTGTTAGGTATTGAATTGAAGTTTAGAGTGTGAATTTGGTTGTTGGTTGTTGGTTGTTAAGGAAGAATTGATTTTTCAAAAACATTTAGACTAGGATGATATTACAAGGCAGATGTTGGGATTTTTGAAACTGCTAAAATTCTTAAACTGTTCAAATTATTTGCTTAGTAAGTTTTGTGGCATGTTTGGAAATAATTAGATTTGGCGTTGGAGTTTGAAGTGTTTACTTGGTGGTAGTGTTGTTGCAAATTTGGAAAAAGTGTTGAGAAAACTAGTTTTCTTTTGTGTTTTATAGAGCAAGGGTAATTTAGGGTATTTGAGGAAAAATCTAGCCTGATGGGTCTATCTTATTACGTAAATAGTAAAAGCAAGGAAACTAGGTGTAATTTCTAAAACTTGAGGGGAGCTCTCTGTAACTGTCAGATATTTCAGGGAAAGTTTGTCCCAATTATCCCTAGTATTATATAAACCAATGATTAACACTTAAGATGCGTTTGATAAAATTGAAGTCTGAAATTTGAAATCTGAAATCTGAAATCTGAAATCTGAAATCTGAAATCTGAAATCTGAAGTTTGAATTCATTAAATTATTAAATTGTTAAGCATTAAATCTAATACATTTGAATGCATATCACATTCAGTGATAAGGAAATAGTTTATCACTTAATTTTGAGAGCAAGTTTTGCCTAGAAAATTCAGTGCCACTTAATTAATTTAGATGTTCAATTTTTTGGTTATCAAACGGTCTAAATATGTTAAGACATGAATCCATTAAGTTTAAGTGCTGAATTGGATTATTAAATAGACCTTTAGTCTTGTCTACACCAAATAATGAAAACTGATTTGACATTTTTGCAATGAATATATAATAAAGGGCTCAATTAGATACGTTTGTGCGAGTGAATAGTTATGTCAAATAAGTTTTTTTTTTTTGTTATTTAAATGAATTATGCAATCGTATGAAAATAGTAAAGGGTCAAGAATGAGCAACTGAAAAATTTAAATGACTTAACAGTTTTGAAATGATTGATAGTACTGAGGTTAGTATCCAGTTGGGAATATAACATTATTCAAATTTAGTAGGGGGTTCCTTTTTTCTAGATTGTTTGGAAGCCACCACATTTACAATTAAACGTAAGATAGAAAAATTAGAAAGTGAGCTTGATGTATTGCATAAATAGTGTGAGATTTATAGTGCGCAAATAGGTAACCGAATATTTGAGACAACTTGGATCCTGTCCTAATCAGAGTTTTAATACAACATAATGGAGTATTGCCCTATTAGCAACATAAAAAAGTGGATTGTCCTTTGTGAGAATTTTAGTGAGAAATTTCGGAGACTGCCTCTAAAATCATGGGGATAAAAGGGGGGTTTGCCTCTTTAAAGATGGAGACAAAGAAGCATGTGCATTAAGACACAAAAAATAAAATAAAAATAAAAATAAAAGGAGGGTTGCCACTTTTTTATTAAAAAAAAATCTAGCAAGAAAATGATGAAATTTAAAAAAAAAAAAAAGATGAGAACAAGATTTCTAATTCTTAGAGTTTCAACCTTAGAAGTTACTTCCCCTTGCCTCCTCATTAAAAAGAAAAGGAAAATTAAAGAGGGGTTGGTTCGTCTCCATTTATGATTTATGTTGGTTCGAGTCCCAGGGCCAGGCCGTGGCTATTGTACACATTCAACAAGACTTTGAAGCTGCCAAAAAATACTGAAAGTTGCAAAGTTGGACAAATATTTTGTACAATCGTGCTTAGGGTTATACGGTTTCCCGCCATGACTAAAGAACAACTAATACATTGCTTTTTTTTTTTCACAGACAATAAATTTCAAATGTAGACATCAAAACAACAGAATGAAAACACAGTACAAAATTTATCTCTAGTTCGAAGCCTAAAACTCAATTTGAACCATTCGATTTTAAATTTATTCATCTCTTTTCGTAAACTGTTTTCTACAATCACAACTGTAATTATAGAGAACCCTTTCCACACAAAATTACCACCAGGCTACGGCAAGATATTTGGATGTCCTGTCACCATGGTGTGCAAGTCTACAACACCCAACAAAGTTGCCTTTCCACAAATGCAGCTATGTAAGAGTCTAATGTGCAAATCTTTCTCCAACGATCCATATAATCAAAAGTGGAAATTCAACGTTGCTATAATTTTAGAGTGCAAATTTCCGGAAAAAAAAACTATTATTCCAAAGTAATTAGAATAGATGAAAACATGAAGGGCAGAAAACTATTCCTCCTTACTAGAGTTTAGAGATATTACTAAAGTAGATTTGTTACTTATTAATATAGGAAAATCATCTCAAAAAAAAAAGGAAAATCATTTCTGTTCTTTGGTGAGTTAAACATCAACAATCATCTATTCGTGTTTGGTTTCATCCTTCAGATCATTGTGATACAAATAGTCTCCTTGCAGGCCAATTTGAGAGCCTTTGAACAATCAATGTAATGCCCACAAATGAATTATTTCCATGAAATTTCCCAACTTGCAGACTAGCAAATGTCGTTTTCCTCCAGAAAATGCAAGCATTCCTGCTTATGAATGATGTCGGTCATGACAAAATAAAGTAGAAGTGCGAAATATTAGATAAGTAGATATAAAAGCAACGGACATTAATCTGTTTTAGTGAGAATTAAGATGTGGAAGCATGGAAAATAAATTGCAGGAGTTATTACTTGTCCACGCCAAAATGACTTTTTGTAGTTTGAATAAGATGCGGCACCGTCATGGAAATTAAAGACAAAAGCGAACTTTTTGGGTTCATCCAAAAAAAAATAAAAAAAAACTTTTTGTGCATATTCTCATGTGATGATTGGGACATGGTGAAAGAAGAAATAAGTTGTCTGCATAAAGGTTTTAGTTGAGCAACGACTTATATGAGAACTCTTGATGCTATGATGTAGTAGGATCATTCGGCAGAAAGAGAGTCATCCTCATGAGAAGTATCATATATTAGGGAAATGCGGCATCTTCAGTTCCAGTTTTCTCCAGTTATGTAAATAGATAAAAATTATTACGAGTACCACATATTTGATCAAATTTAACTTCTAACATGACTGCAAAATGAAAGAAAACAATACTAAAGTGTTGCTTATTTTAATTTTACTGCAAAGAACATGTAGGCCATATGAGCATATTATTGCTATTTGTAAAACAAAAATCTTGCACTAATTTTATAAAAGGGTTTTGATAGGGAATAAATTGTAGTAGATTTATATATATAAGTTGCTATTTAACTATATTATTTAAACTTTATTGTGAATGAAAACTACTTAATTTTGTTCTTATATTGTTCTAATAAGTGAAAAGTTTAATTGAAAAGAAAGCAAACTGAAAACAAGGTGCGAAGAAGCAAGGGAAGAGGAAAAAGTCAAAACAAAGGAGTTTGGCAAGATGAACATGTTTCTGTATTTGGTGATAATTTGAGTTATCAAGATCGGATTGACATGATTCTTAATTCATTTTAAAACTAAAAGAATGCTCTATAATTCTTATGAGACGTTAGAGTTTGATTCTCACATTTTTCATAGCCAAAATCCAAAGTATTGAAGTATAATTGCGCTGCAAAGCTCTTATGACTAGCTCTAAATATTTTGGG
Organism: Coffea humblotiana; assembly: GCA_023065735.1. Lineage (NCBI taxonomy): Eukaryota > Viridiplantae > Streptophyta > Magnoliopsida > Gentianales > Rubiaceae > Coffea > Coffea humblotiana. The sequence continues at coordinate 8,506,289 of CM041211.1, forward strand.
ATCAGACCTCCAAATGACATAATTCTTATGCCATGGCAAAGTTAATTCAAAAAGTTACAACTTCATTTTTTGAAAGAGAGCTGATTCGGCCTCGTTGATAGAGTTACTTATTTGATTCAGAGGTTTTGTTGAAATTTTTTTTCTTGCCTCTTGTTTCCATTTTCTGTTAGTTAGCGCTTAATTGTTTTCTTTTGATTTTGATTACTTTTGTGATGGTTTTGGGGTTTTCTTATATATAGTTGCTTATGCCTATTAAAAGGGTTAGGATACATTTTGTGAGATTACAAGATCCTCTTTATAATTTGGCAAACTTCTATTGAGATTAAAAGGTAGGGCGCATTTTTTGCCCTCATCATTAACAAGTAGATCATTGTAACTAAACCAACTTTCATAGACTAAATAATAATTTGGACAAATCTCAGGAAGGTACATGACACTAACAGAAGATTTTAAAAGCATAAGCTTACCTAATTGACTTGAAGAACAAATCCAAATCTAACATTAATCGCTATAGAAAAGAAAAAGTAATAAAATAACTACTAGTAATACGAACATATTTATCTTTTCAATAACAAATCTTATTGAAATAAAAGTAACGGAATACCAACTGGCAGTAATACCAAATGGTTACCAGTTTTTGTGGTCTAATACAAAGTGGTGAATTCAATAATTTACAAAACTATGAAATTTATTTTGTAACTAGTAAAACATAACCATATTTAGCCAATTGTCCACTTTCTGTTCATGTAAAAGCTTTAGGCACAAGCCCTGGTTCCGTTAACCATCTAAAATTATTCATAAAGTGCATGATTAGGCAGGCGTGGCTTGATGAGCACCTCCAGTGGAGTAGTCTTGCTCAAGTGCGTACCCAAACCTTCAGTCATGTCCACTGGTAAGTTTGATGGAGTTGTGAATTCAAAACCCTGCAGCAATCGGGCAACGATCAAGTATATCACCTGTGTTGCCATTAGCATTCCTGGACATGATCGTCTCCCAGAGCCAAAAGGGGTGAAGGCATAATCAAGGCTATAGCCATCGTCATGCATCTTTCGGGGACCATTGCAACTATTCAAGAATCTCTCTGGTAAAAACTTATCTGGTTCCGACCAAACTCTTGGGTCGCGATGCAGTTTCCACACGTTCACCAACAATAGAGTATTTTTAGGAATGAGGTATCCGCCAACGGTACAATCTTCAATGGCTCGGCGTGGCACGGATATAGGTGGTGGATATAGGCGGAATGTTTCTTTCGAAATAGCTTGAATGTAGGCCAAACTCTTGATATCTGATTCTTCTACCCATCTGTCTTTACCAACATGTCTATCTATCTCTTCCTGCGCTTTCTTCATGACATGTGGATGGTTTAGTAACAGGGACATGAGCCATGTTAAGTGTGTTGATGTGCTGTCAAATCCTGCTACGAGCATAGTCTGCAAAGTATAGATAATATGGTGAGTGGTTTCTCGGTGAATAAAAAAAGTCCCATGACGTAAACACATGCAAAAGCTTGATACTCTATTAATAGTAGAAAGTATAGATAATAGAAAGTGTACTTACCATCGAAACGAATTGTTAGGTTGACAATTGCTTTCCATATTTGGTATTTTTGGATTTAGTAATATAAATGAATTTAAATTCCATATTTCGAATCACATCCACTGCCATATATGGATGATCTAAAGGAGATTTGGAGCTGAAATCCCTCAACAAGAAGAAGAATAGTGCTACTTAGGATGAAATTCCAACAAAAGCTAAACTTTTGAAAATAAACTGTCATGGTGCTATGAGAAAATGTCCAAGGCTGTGAGATACATGAAAAATCCTGGCAAAAACAGTATAGAAAGTTGAGAGATAATGATATGGTGAAAGTGTGGCAGCTTACCATGACTGTGGCCTTGATCGCAGTCTCCCTCGAGTATCCAAACACAGACTCGCTTTGGATTTTTGAAAGCAACACATCCATGAAGTCTTTCTCGTCTATTGTCTCACTCTTCATCCTTCGCTGAGTATGCTCATCCCACAAATCCTGAACAACAGCGTCAAGCTCTTTCGCGAACCCCTTCATGGACTTAATGTGCCCTCCTATATCAAGCCATTTCAAAAATGGAATTGGAATGAGATCGGACACAAAAAATTGCCCGGCATAGTGTACAAATGCGTTAAAAACTTTCCGCACTTGAACATCTTTATTTGTGCCAACTTCAGTTTCATTGTATCTCATCCCGGAAACTTTCTTCACAATAAGATTCATTGAGAAATTCTCAAACAGCTTCCTCAATTCCACTTTGGCTGGACTTGCTGTACTACTTTTCCCACCAACATTGTTGGCCTTACTGAAAATTGAGAACAGTTCTTTCATGGTATTATCGACCTCCGAGACTCGGATATGCCTGACTTTCTCAAGCCCCCGAGATGAAAGTAAGTCAAGAAAAACTATCTTTCGCATCTCGCGCCAATAGGGACCGTACGGTGCAAAACCAAAAGATGCATTGCCAAAACACAGAGTTTCAGCAAAAACTGATTCAGGGCGTGAGGAAAGGGCTTTGTCACTTATGGTAAAGCAATCTTTAACTGATTCCCAGTTGCTCACAACAAGGGCTGGTGTCATACCAATGCGTAAGGCGAAGACAGGGCCGTATTTCTCAGCCATGGCTGCTAAGTTCCTCGCCACAGAACTTTTGGTATTAAAGCTAAGAAGGTGGCCTATGATAGGCAAGCCTCCTGCTACTTCTGGTGGACATGGGAGCTTACTTTTTGGAATTTGGTTCCTTGATTTCCATTTTCTTTGGAGTTGAAAAAAAGCAAGAACGGCTACAATTGTCACCAGATATGGAATGAATTCCATTTTCTGATTTCTCTGGGAAGTAGATGAGTGATGTACTGCTTAGCTTCTATCAGCTCTTTATATAGGGAATTTCTAGCAGCTTCAGAGCACAATCCCAATATAAAGACACAAATATTATATAATGGGGACAATTCCATTTACGTTTTACACTTGCTTTCATAATGGGGACAATTACATGGCAGCAAATGTAGCAAAGTTCGAAACCACTTCATTAATTCTAGAAATGGCAGGCACTTAAGAGATTACTTGTGACCGCTGAGCACAAGCAGCCAATTCAAATAGTTGAAGTGTTCCCCATCCAGTTGATCGTACTATCTTTTTTACTCTTTCCGTGCATTACGAGGCGTGACATAGTAGATGTAGTAGTTCTTCATATACTGAAGTTAGAGCCTTCAAATATATTTGGCAGTTAATTTGAGGTTTGTGCTTTTAATTGTTAATAACTTCAAAAGAAGCTGCCTAAAGCGGATAATGTGCATTGAACGGTGTCAAATTTCATCTGTGAACTGTGGAGTAGCAAAGTTCAGCACTGCTTGCTCTTGATGGACTTTGTACAGAAAAATGATTGCGTGTCTATACAGAAGGAACGAAAAAAGTTAAGTTGATTGTCAGTAATTACAACAAGCTATTCAGGGTTCTTTTTTTTTTTTTTTGGTTGGTATGGGGTTCTCTTTTCAAATAGTTTGGAACTCTGTTCTTTACAATTAAATGTACTATACGAAATTTAGAATGTAGTCCATATAAATAGTGTGAGAGTTACAGGGCGCAAATGGAAAGCCGAGTACTTGAGACAACATGGATCCCATTTACTCTGAATTTAATACAAGATAACGGAGTATTGCCCTATTAGCAACATACAAAAGTGGATTGTCCGTTGTGAAAATTTAAGTGAGAAATTAAGGAGATTGCTTTTAAAATAAAAGATGGAGATAAAAGAGGGATTGCCTCTTTAAAGATGGAGATAAAGAAGCATGTGCAAGTGCAACAAAACGTCAGAGAAGTAAATAAAATAAAATAAAAGAAAGAGGAGTTGTCACTTTTTAAGAACCGGGAAATTAAAACTCAAAATCTCTAATTTTTTTATCTTAAATTTAGCTATTAGGTCAAAGTTTTCCCGACGAGACGTTGTCACTTGTCTTCTCATTGAAAGGAAAAGAAAAGTTGAAGAGAGGTTGGTTCATCTCCACCAATGTTGGTTCGAGTTGCTTGTAGTAGGAGATTGCGTAGCTGTTTGCATCTCAACATGTAAGCTGGCTTCTCCTACAATGGAGTGATGTGCAGATGGATGCCCCGGCCGGCCGTCCCTATTGTACGGCCAACAAGACTTCGAAGCTGCCAATAAAAAAAGAAAGTTGCAAAGTTGGAAAAGTATTTTATGCTTGCACGTAAAATTGTGCTTGGGATCAAACTATGATGGACCCAAACAGATAAACACATAAACCTAAACCTATTACTCAATCACAAACCTAAACTATGATGAACAATGACAAGAATTTGATATACGAGGCAAAGGAAACAATTTTCTTCTATTACTCAATGGAGGCTGCGGCTACAAATAAACGACAACAGACCAAGTTGATGCAATTCAAGCCATCCGATTTTAAATTTATTCCTTTTTTTTCATAAGCTGTTTTCTAAAATCACAATTGTAATTGTAGAGAATCTCAATCTTTTTTCCGCTCATAATTACCACTAGGCTACGGCAAGATATTAGGATGTCCCCTCAACAAGGTGTGCATGTATAATGTGAAAATCTTTCTCCAACAATCCTTAGAATCAATAGTGGGATTTCAACGTTGTAACAAGTTTAGAGCACAGATTTCCCCAAAAAAATTTATTATTCCAAAGTAATTAGAATACATGAAAACATGAAGGGCAGAGAACAGTTCCTACGTATTAGAGCTTAGAGATATTACTAATTAATGTAGGAAACTTATTCCTGCTCTTTGGCAAGTTAAACATCAACAATCAGCTATTCGTGTTTTATTTCATCTCTTGACAGACCAAATGAGTGCATTTGAACAATCAATGTAATGCCCATAAATGAATTCTTTCTAGAGTAGTGGTCTTCATTGCTAACTTACTAATTCACTATATATTTTAATAAAAAGAATTATTTCAAAATGCTTATTTAGTTAATAATTTGTCTTGGTCAACTAATTAGTAATGCTTATTTAGTTGGCAATCAAAAAGTCAGACTCGTGACTTTTATCTTGGGAGAGTCCTTAATTTCTTGTGTTGCAACTAACAAATCCAGCGCCAATAGCAATGTCCTTTTCAATTTGATCAATTCTGAAAATGATTTTTTTTTTCTTTCGATAATACCATGTTTGGTAGTTACTCTTAGGTTATAACTTCCTTGACGAATATTCATGCAGAAATCAGTGCAAGTTTACCATGAAACAATTCAACCTACTGTCTACCGATTGCAGAAAATTGAGAGGGTAAAAACGGTGGTTAGTCAACTTAAGGTAGAACAAATGGCCTCCCAATCATTACTTTCTATCATATGTCTATCTTCCTCTTTTTGTTCTCGTGTTTACTTTGGCTCATCAACCAACAAGGCTTTGTTTTGCATTTATAAGAACGGCTCAAGTTTCTTTTTCTTTTTCTTTTTTTTGGGTAGATCAAAGAAACAGGTCGGATTGAGAATTATTTTTTGCTTCCTTGCTGCCATGATAGATGATTATGATGAAGCATCTGACTAATTGAAGTGTTTATGATGCAAATCAAATTACAACTCAGCAACAGCAAACGTTGATGGGACTGATCAAAATCAAGTCTCAAGCATAAAGACAAGGCGTGCTTTGAAAATTTAGTAGCGTCTAAATTGTGAAACACTAATGCTGTGTCCTATTCAATAAATATAAGGTTTATGGGAGGATTTGAACCATATATTTGTTTTTCTTTACCATTTTCTACTACTTTCTTTCCTTTCTGATGTCCAAAAAAAAAAAAAGAAATATTCGTGTAGATAAGATTGCAGTCTCCTTAAGCAAATTCATACCTATTTTGTTTTAACAAAGCTTATGATTCGAGGTTGTTTTATTAAATTTCACTAATCCCTTGACTTGAAAATTTAACTAAACTCCGAATCAATTTTTTTTTTTTTTGGTCTCATAGTTAAATACAAACTTCGATATACACCCCTTATACGTTCATTTAGTCTATACACTTGTCTCGCGTGAATAACTAGGAGTAGCCCTAGCAATAAAATTAGGGTGGATTGCATGCACAATAAATATTCAACACACTAATTAACATGCAAATGGAAGACTTTAACTTTTATGCCAATAAACAGGAAGTCAAGCTCAGTCTTTTTAAAAAAAATTAATCTTATATACATTAACAATAAATACACGTGTAAGAATTGAAATTCAAATTCAAATTAGCTGGCATACATTTATCAATTAATTTACCCACTATCAGTGTTTATAAAATTAATCTTTTTAAAATTATGCAAAAATAACTTTTTAAAGAAAGAATGCAAGTACGAACATAAATCTTGAGATCGGACAAATCTAGACAAGCCGTAAAGCTTTGATTAGTCACAAAAAAGAAATCCAAAGGCCCGAATATCTAAACAAGCAACATAGCCCAGAAATAAGGCTAGAGAAATTTCCCATACAACATGTAACAAAGCTCAAAGTATTGAAGAGGCTAAAATTTTATTGTTTGGGTATTCCAACTCTCTAACCAAGAAACACATAGTGCAGCACACCCAATTTTAATTTCGGTTCTAAAATATGACCCAATTCTACTTCCAAAACCAATTTTGAAATCAATTCTAGTGTAAGTGTAATTATTAAAGAACAAATCTATTTTTAAAGGTACCAAAATTCTAAATGATTTAAATTTGTCAATACACTTGAAAGGTACTCCGACTGTTTTTGAACAAATTTAGGCGCATGAATATGCCATGCCATTCAATGCCGTCCAATAAATTTTCAGATTGGACCACCACGTGGCAGTTTACATGATAGACAATGACGTATTCCTCCCATTAACATTCACATAATACAGTTTTATTAATGTCTATCAAGTTGTTAACCATTTGTATCAATCCTTTTAGCTTCTCATCAAGATGGCAATTCTAGAAGGTTGGGCAAGTGCGGATAAGTCTTCTAGGGTTGTAAATGAGGGGAAAGAGTTCAACTGCCGTAAGAAAAGCATCTTGAACGTGACTGAAAGATACGGAACGACAGTTTCTCGGACTTGACATTGGGGATTCCTCGGACAACTTGTTTTCATTATAATGCATGCTTGACTTCGACAATTCCGTGGAATATAGGATCAGGCCGCAATAATCCTAGATGGATCCGTTTTGAAGAAGGATCCATTGTTGTACTTACTTCTGACTTAACCATGTGTCCATTCATCGGTTAAGTTGCATGGCCCTCTGCAATTGTTTTGAAAATCGGACCGGTTGGATCGCGAGTCATTCATAACTCCAGTCCGATTCATACTTTGGATTGATTGAATTAAAAAATCGGTAAAAACTGTTCAAACTATACGAACCAGATTAAACCGTTAACAAGCGGTTTTTTCTTTCTATGAAATTAAAAAAAAAAAGAATCGATTTTTCTTAACTCTAAAGACTAATTATTAAATGTCATGTTCACTCACTTTTTTGCCACTTATCAAGTTTGCATCTATATTTTCTGTTTTCCTGACTTCCTCCAAACTCAACATTCCCTTTTTTAAGTTGCGATCTCTAAATCCCAAAAATATGAATTAAAATTCAAACTCATAATGTCTAATTCACACACGTGAATTTTGTATAGTTTTAGAATATTGTGGCATTTTTGGGTTGGATTTAGGATTATTTTTGGGTGGATACAATGGAGATTGAAATAAAATTTATTTGTTTAAACTTATAATTCAAAAAAATTATTTGTTAAAATTCAAATTCTTTGAAAATATTAAACTTTTCATCATATAAAATCTTAAATTAGTCCATTCCATATCTTATTTTGTACATACATTTTATATAAATTATTTTTTAAAAAATTCATTAAACCAGAGTTGAACCAGTCCAACTGATTGGACCTAGATTCGAACATCCCGTCAGTTCAATTAACGGTTCGAATTTCAAAACATTGGTCTCGAGTTAATAACTAGGAGTAGCCCTAGCATAAAATTAGGGTGGATTGCATGCACAAAAAATAAGCAACACATTAACATATAATAGAAGACTTTAACTTTCATGCCAATAAACAAAAAGTCAAGCCCAATCTTTTCAAAAAGATTTAATCTTATATATATTAACAGTGAAATACACTAATAGGTATAGATGCATGGCACATGTACAAGAATTGAAATTTAAATTTAAATTCAAATTAGGTGATATACATTTACCAATTAATTTTATGCACAGTCAGTGTCTCTAAAATTAATCTTTTTAAAATTATGCAAAAATAACTTTTTTAAGAAAGAATGCAAGTGCGAACATAAATCTTGAGATCAGACAAATCTAGACAAGCGTTAATCTTTTTAAAATTATGCAAAAAATAACTTTTAAAGAAAGAATGCAAGTACGAATATAAATCTTGAGATCGGACAAATCTAGATTTTTTTTTTTTTCCGGAGACGACAACTGTTATATAACCTATCTATCCTAAACTACAGGGAGGAGGAGCCTAAAAAGGCTATGTTTGGAGCTAGCAGGTATACAAACCTTACTAGACCAAGGGAGTGTTTTGGCACAATCTTTGGACAAATCTAGGCAAGCCGTAAAGCTTTGATTAGTCACAAAAAAGAAATCCAAAGGCCCGAATATCTAAACAAGCAATATAGCCCCAGAAATAAGGCTAGAGAAATTTCCCATACAACATGTAACAAAGCTCAAAGTATTGAAGAGGCCAAAATTTTATTGTTTGGGTATTCCAACTCTCTAACCAAGAAAACACATAGTGTAGCACACCCAATTTTAATTTCGGTTCTAAAACATGACCCAATTCTACTTCCTAAACCAAATTTTGAAATCAATTCTAGTGTAAGTGTAATTATTAAAGAACAAAATCTATTTTTAAAGTTACCAAAATTCTAAATGATTTTAATTTTGTCAAGACACTTGAAAGGTACTCCGACTGTTTTTGAACAAATTTAGGCGCATGAATATGCCATGCCATTCAATGCCGTCCAATAAATTTTCAGATTGGACCACCGCCGCGGCAGTTTACATGATAAACAATGACGTATTCCTCCCATTAACATTCACATATTACAGTTCTATTAATGTCTATCAAGTTGTTAACCATTTGTATCAATCCTTTAGCTTCTCATCAAGATGGCAATTCTAGAAGGTTGGGCAAGTGCGGATAAGTCTTCTAGGGTTGTAAAATGAGGCGAAAGAGTTCTCCTGTCGTAAGAAAAGCATCTTGAATTTTAGCCCTGTCCCACGTGGCTGAAAGATATGAAACTACAGTTTGTGTGACTTGACATTGCTGATTTTTTTTTTTTATAACGATAATATTTTATATAATTTAATCTATTCTATTTTACGGGGAGAAAAATCTAGAGAAACTGTATAAGGGATGAACATATATATATATATGATTACTCGGACTGCTTGTTTTCATTATAAAGAATGGTTGACTTCGACAATTCGGTAGAATATAGGTAATAGGATCCGTTTTGAAGAAGGATCCATTGTTGTACTTCTTATCCATTCATCAGGTTGAGTTGCCATGGCCCTCCCTCTGCTGTTAATTGCGCATACTGCCAGCTCAAAGTGTTGAAGAGGCTAAAATTTTATTGCGTTGGATATTACAACTCTCTAACCAAGAAAACCACGTAGTGGTATTTCTTTAAAATATGGTATAAGTGAATCCAATTTTAATGTTAATATTAAAATAGGACCCAATTCTACCTCCTAAACCAAAATTTGAAATCAATTCTGATGTAATTTTTGAGAACGAATCTATTTCTAAAGTTACTAAAAATTCTAAATGTTTAATTTTGTCAACATACTTGAAGAATACAAGTGCTTGAACAAAATCAGATGCATGGACATGTCAGGTCATTCAATGGCATCCAATAATTATTGAACTGCCGGCCGTCTCTGAAAATTTGAAATGGCATAGAGGATAGCGTCGCTACAAAATGTTAGGGCCGTCCAAATAATTGAACAGGATACAGGATAGCGCCAACAAAGAAAGAAAAAACGCAGGCCGGAACAGAACAAGTGAAGGGTTAGTTGTAGAATGTAGAACAAACAAACGTAACTAAACCTCTTATTGACTCTTTTAAATGAGCTGAGGCCTCAGGAGCAAGCTAAAAGCAAGATTATTTAGTTGAATTATTACATTGTTTTTGTTGACACCCCCCAATATTTGGTTTCAGAATTTAGATAAATTAGTTTGGGAATTTACCATGTTTCAAGGATTAATTTTATTCGGGAAGAAAATTTGTTTATAATTTATGATACTAGTCTAAAGACCCGTGCTATGCGCAGCTATAAAGAATGTTATGAAAAAATAAATAAATAGTTTATGGGAATATATAACACATAAAAATTTAATAAACAATAGTTTAATCTATGAAATGTCAAACAATTTTTAGCTACCCCTTCCTGCTTCTGCCTTTATAAATCCCATCTCTTCCTTGCTGAAAAATATTGAAAACAAAAAACAATTTTTAACTACCGTCTAACCTAGTACAAACATGCATTACAAAAAAGAAAGTGGTTTAACACATAAAACATGTCATATTAAATTGTAATAGATCTAAGACCAAATTATATTTGCTAAATGCCAATTCAAATTCACAACCATCATGTCCAACATTCAGAAAATTCAAAAAAGCATTTGCCAAAATGTTAAATTCATTTCTTAATCATCATATCCATTACATTTGGGATACAATTCATACAATATCGGATTTCTTTTAAGAAGAATAAAAAATAATTATTTCTTTCATACAATAAGTTACTTAACACAGCTATCGAAAACTATAATCCAGGTAAAGTAGAATGCTATCAATATATCAATTTTCTATCTTTTTTCTTTTTTATCTTAAGTTAAACTGGTTGATATTTAGCAATTTTATAGACATATTAGCCTTTTAGCTTTTCTAGAAGTTTTGTGAGCTTCAAATTGTAATTTCTTTACTATTCCAGCCATACTCTTTCACAGATTATGAATCAGCATTTTACTGATGGTGTCAAGATTTCTTTAAATGAGTAGGTATAGCCGTATAGATCAGTGGCTTGTGTATCAAAAGAATGTTAATATTTTAACAGATTATGTCACACATTTAACATAACTCATGTCAAAAAATCTCAACACTATCCCTTGTGCAAATATTAATCCACAAACCAAAATCATATTATTATTCTGCCATTTTAGTTTTTTTTTCACTTATCATTCTTCAATAATAGTCCTTCCTTTGTATATGTGTCTGTGTGAAAAAGAGCACCGATGTTATTCATATACAGAAACAATTCTCTATCCCTCCAAAATTGACTATAAAATCAAACATGCAACAACTGGTAAGTTGCTTAAATCCTCCAACCATTTTCATCTTTTCAATCTTTTACTCCGACCTTTTTTTTTTTTTTTGGTTTCTCTTATGTGCAGACCAAATAATGGTCCTCGTCAAAGATCTCTTGTAGGATGTTCTGCTGAATTTTTCCATGGTAAGCATATTAAGTTTCCATAATGAAATAAACAGTTATTAGTGTTACATTATTATTCATTGTACTAACTTTTATGCATAGCAGAAGGGTCAGTTGCAACAATGAAGGATATGGTTTGGCTCAAAGGTTGAGTTATCGGTGCTTGACTGATGACACAGCTTGGGTGGCCATGGTTTCTTCTGGGGTTTCCACAAACACATCTGTTCTCCAAAATGCTTGGGTTGCATTATGGAAAATCTGCACCAACGTGGGTCGTGGGATTTGCATCTATGACATCCATTGCTAGTACTCCATTTGGATGCAGCATTTTTCAGAAAACTCATTTACCCAATTATCATTTTATCTCATATACACATTTAATCAAAAAATTAGCAATAAATTTTCAAATAAAAAAAACAAAACCCAAGTATCCAAACGGAATTAACATGTGTTCTAGCCCTGAGAAATTTGATATTGATACTAGAGCCTTCAATTACATTTGGCAGTTCATTAGAGAACACACGCTGATGAAACTGGAAAGTGGCAAAAAATTAATACTGGTTGTTCTTCTTGGACTAGCAGTGGCGGAGTCGAGACCCAGGGTCAATGGGGCAAAAAGATAGAAGAGTAAAGGAAAAAACTATGTCAATAATACACAAAAATCAAAATTATATGAAAATGTTATTTTCAATTATATATTTTACAGTGAAGAATATGATAAGGAAGCAATACTAAAACATTGACTATGTGAATAATTTAGTTTTAAAAATTGATAGATTTTATTCGCAATCATATAACATGATTTTGAATTGTAAAGTACAAGATAAAATACATTTGGACTTGTTTTAGATTTCTGTGGGGGGAAATTTGAGAATAGAGAGCAATGTTGAAAATTTTTGGGAGGACAATTCCAAAGAAACATTCAAAGATTTGGAAGTTTTCTTTATAATTTTGTAATTTTTCAGGAATTTTTTTGGGTGGTTCCTCAAATCAATGTGGTTCCGCCACTGTGGACTAAGTACAAAACAATGATCACTTGTCTATACAAAAGGAAAGAAAAGGGGATAAATTGATCATTGATAACAAGGACCAATTTATTTGTATAAATAAAATAAAATAAATAACTTGTCTTTGAAAAAAACGGTCAAGTTTATATCAGAAACCTTCCCCTTATGACATTTACAAGCTGTTCAGGGTTCAGTTATTCGTGATTTGAATTCTTGATATTTGTAGATCAAAATCAGTCATCTCACCGTCAATCCTGGTGGTACTTTAGTTATCTTGGGTTTGGTTCGTATGTATTGATGCACACCAGGATAGTCCACGTTATAATCTTGTTCAGCAGATAATAAAAATTGGGTATGGCAAAGATTGGGAATGCAGGCTTAATCACACTTGGAGAAAAGGCAATATTAATTGCGCTATCCCCAAGACCAAACTTACGTAATAGTAACATTAGTCAGGTGATCGTAAACTTTCAAGACTTAATATATATATATACAAAAAAATTTGTGCAGACTATTTGGTTAAACTAGGTCTGAATCAACCACCTGGGTGACCATTAACCAGCTTCAGGCATACACTAATTTGAGAAGATTATTAGGGAATGGTGTTGCTAGCTAGGGTTGTCACACCCAAGTGTAATTCCTATGTTGCAGGACCTTGGTCCCTCCATTGTACCCAAAAAACAAAAAGTATTATTAGCCTAACTTCTTTAAACTAGTCCACCATATCAAGCAGAAGTACATAAACATCACCCTAGACTAGAAAATGACTCGCAGTTCAATTATTGTCATAAAGTTTTCTGACTTTCTAGATTTCCCATTTTGCAATTCAAGATGGTAATTGAGTATAATTCTTGTTCTTCCCATGGAAAATAGGAGAAAAGATGAGTTTAAATGGCAAATTCAGCTACATAAAGTTTTTTCTGAGAAAGCTATGAAATAAAGTCCGATGGCAAAATGGATTTGACCATCATATCAGGGGTTTTTTTATTTTATTTTATTTTTTTGGAGTGAACTATTACATTTCATAAATACTTTAGGGGATAAAAAATAATCTTTATAAGGATCTAAGTAAAAATTTCAACTTTGATCATAGGGACATGCATAGTTTTCTTAATATATATTGGGGGCAGCTGCCCAGAGGACGATTACAATTTGCCCAGTCAGTAATAACTTAAGACTAAGCCTCCTTAGATTTCAGGAAATTAAAATATTTTTCCCCATCATTAGTCGTCATTGACCATTGAACACTGAATCAGAGAAGTACAAAAATTCAGTCACTTTCTCTTGAGATTTTGCTAGGGATATGTCAACAATTGATTTGACGAGCCATTCACCAAAGCTACTTCAAAAGTTGAATCTAGTCTTCTTTCCTTTGTTCAAAAAAAGTCTTCTTTCCTTCCAAAAATACAGCGCAAATTGTCTAAAACGTATAATCTCCGTACGTAAGAAGAATTATATATATGAATTTTTTTTATGTTTTCCTTCTTTTTAAGTTAAACTGGGTTGATTTTTAGCAATTTTCTAGAAGTTTTGTGAGTTTCAAGTCGTCTTTTTTTACTATCTCAGTAATAATTATACATTAGTTTTTCACTCACGGTGTAAAGATTTCCTAAGACGAGTATGTAGCAAACCAAATTTTTTATAATTTTTTTAGAAGAGATTATGTGCCGCACATGTAAGCTAACTCATCTAAAAAAATCTGATACTGTTAGTGTATAAAATATTAATTTTAAATTATTAATGAATCATCATTTTTTCCATTTTTACTTACATGTTCCGCTTCTCATTTCTCCGCAATATTCCTTCTTTGCATATGTTTTTTTTTTTGGTAGGATTTTGTGTATGCGTTTGAGTGGAAAAGAGTACCTATGTTATGCTGACACTGAAAACGATTCTCCATCCCTCCAAAAGACCGAAAATTCAAGAAATTCCCAAACATGCAACGCTGGTAAGTTGCTTATATCCTCTAATTATTTTCGTCTTAAAATCTTTCCAAAATCACTCGACTTTTTTTTTTTTGTTGGGGGTGGGGGTGTGTTTCTCTCATGTGCAGATGCAAATTGATTGTCATCGATCACTTGTAAGATTTCATGTCAATTTTTCCACGGTAAGTAAATTCAATTTCCATAACACTTACTAGTGTTATATTATCAAATATTGTTTGTGCTAACTTGTTATGTATAAGGGTCAGTTGCAACAATGAAGGGAGACATTTTGGCAGAAAGATTAGGTCAGCATTGTCAGCTTATGACCACAACGAATTTATTGTCCCACTTCCTATGCCACTCTCTATCATACTTTTTATTATATTATTATTTCTCTTTCATAAATATCATATGTTAATTCTTTTTTGTTTTCTCAAAATCCAACAACTATTTATTGAGTAATACACAAAATTTAACAAACTCAAAAATGAAAATACACAAAAAAAATGAGATTTCTTATGAATTTTTTGCTGTATTTTTTAATTTTCTATTATATATTGTTTTTTGAAACTGTTGCAATTATTTTTACTCAATTAATAGTTGTTGAATTTTAAGAAAATAAAAAAGAATCAAAATATGATATTTATGAAAGAGAAATAACAATATAATAAAAAGTAAGACAAAGAGTGGCACAAAAAGTGGGATAAAAGATCCGTTACGGCTTACGACACAGCTTGGGTAGCAATGGTTCCTTCTTGGGACATTACAAACAAGCCTTGTTTCCCATAATTCTTCGGTTGCATTAAGGAAAATATGCACCAAGATGGGTCATGTGGTTTGCATCTTTGACATCCATCACTAGCTCTTTTTAGAAAACTCATCTACCCAATTATCTTTTTATTCCATATACAATTTACTCAAAAAATTAGCAATCATTTTTCAAAAAATAACCCAAAAAACAATTGTCCAAATAGAATTAACATGTATTCTAGCCTTGAGAATTTTGGGGTTTAACGTCCATATGTATCATGGCATTGAGTAGATCAATTTTCATGATACCGAACTTAGCTAGGACTATTGCAATTATCAGTATCAATTTCACACTACAATGTAGGCAATATCGCAACTGATGCTGGAACTAATACAATAAATATAGACATTAAACAATAACATATAAAAACATGATAAATAATACTATCAATCATTTAAATATGTGTCTCAACTCTCACAATGAATCCCGTCCATCCAAATTCAAATTGAACCTATACAATTCATCAATTTCAAGGTGCAATTGTACTGAGAATTGTAGAGAACCTAATCCCCTTATTGAATATGTATACTACTTTTAGAGAATAGAGATTTCCTTTAATTTGTAAAAACCAATAAAACAGTTACTGCATTCCATATTGTGTTCTCGACTTTCGAAGACGTTCAAAAAATGAATGTCGTATTTTGTCCTATTGCGTTAGAATTTTCTCTATGATCATAGTTTATGAGAGGTCATATATATATGATACCCGAGAATTGACCAACCCATTGTCAAACAAATTGACAAGAATTCCGAGTGCATTTGGACTGGCATTATTGTTGGATTTTTCTGTAGTGGGGACAGTACGGATGTCTCCACCAAGAGAAAAGCTGGCCAGATGAAGCATCGATTAGCACCTGTCCAGCCACGGAAATCAAGGCTGCATGGAAACCGAAAGGAGAATTGCTGAGCCGGTGTTGTTGCAGGCGGCACATGTTCCAGTTGGACCTCCGCGTCAAACCAGATGGCTAAAAATCTTTCATGTTCCAGTCGGACGTCCATCATTGCAAACGTGGAAAGATGATTAATTTAAGAACGGAGACCAACTGAACACTAAATTGCAAGTGGCCCCTAAAAAAGGCTGGCTAGTAAAAGGGGTAATTTCAGAAACATCCCCGAGATTTTTAATAATTTCACCGAACTCCCTCTCCCTTAAAAATTAAACAATTACACATACCTCCCTTGGGATTTAAAAAGACAATTTAACTCTTAAATATTTTAATGAAATTCTCTTATTTGGTATACGTATATTTACAATGAGTTTCCAAATTATTTGTTAATTCTTTTTCCTTCTTATTTCTTTTTGTTAATTTTTGTCAATGAAACTGTAGAACTGCCACTATTGTCTCTAGTTTCTATTGTAACTAAATGTCGAATTAGTACTTTTTTTTACGAGTTAATTATATATATAATTCAATGTTTTTGTTTATTTTTTCTATTTTTTTCTTTTTAATTGACAAAAAATGAAAAAGAAATGGGCCAAAACCAGTATTAAATTATGATAATTCCATTACTTGAAAAATTAATAAACTCTAAATGAATTTTTCAACATATTTTTTCTAGCTAATAAATCTAAATCTATAATAAAATACCATGAAAAAGTTTCCAATCTAAGCTAGTGCAATCTTTTTTTTGCTTAATGATTAATTATGAATTGATCAAGGTGTAAATAATTGTATAATAATCTTTTGTTAAAGTATTCATAGTTGTATGAAGAAATAATTGCATTTGAAGTATTTATGTACCATAGTAGTCTTTAAAAAGTTATGTATACAAAAATAGTGTGATGCAATCATATCTGCTAAATACTACAATTCATACAATAGATGAAATGTATTTCTGGAATGGTAATTAAATTTATGATGTGTGTGATTATATTGACATCGGTATTCATTTTAAGTAGAAATAAAAGGAAAGGTAGCATAGTGCATTCGTGCGTTAGTGATGTATTACTATGTAGCAAAATTAATAATTAACCAATATAAAAAGTGAATTAATAAATGTACACGCAAATTACTATGTATGATAGTGCAAGTGTATTGAAAAAGGTAAATAAAATTAGAAGGCAAGGATAAAAAAATAACTCAAATGCATTAGGTGTGAGAGAGGTTATTAGAAGAGACAAATTATAAATGAAATTAGTTGGAAGAGAGTTAGATGAAAAAATAAGTAAAACTCAAGTAGAAAAATTAGTTGTTATACAATCAAAATAGATAATTATCGAAATTGGCAAGTATAAATGATTAATTCTTGAAATAATAATATAGTATATGTGTGTATGCGTGCATACATGTGTATATGTGTATGTATTAGTAACCATGATGAAGTCGATCATGTAATATAGGCGCACTTTTGGCGGATATGAGAAGTGGGATTTATGGCCCGTAAGAAGGATGTGATTAAAAGTTATAGGATGGAAGCAAAGAAGAGTTAAGTATTGTCAAATTTTTTTAGTGTATAAGTGGCAGGTCTCGAACTTGGAACCTTTTACTTACACTCCATCCGCGTACCATCCAAATCATCCCTTCATCTGTAAGTTTCGTCCATAGTACAAGTTAAGGTGTCACGAACATGTTCGAGTTCGGTTCATTTGAGTGAAAAAAAGATTGATTGTATAATAAATAAATCAAACTTGAACACGATGTTAGGTTCATTTAATAGTTGAGACGAGCACGATCCTATTCACAAACTATTCGAATAGTTCGTGAACACATATAATGACAAAGAATAAATGAATAGCAATATGAGTATATTTTTAAATATAGGATATATATGTCTTGTTTCGTAAAAAAAGTAATTATACATGAAATGATTATTCATTAATTTGTTAAAAAAAGAAGCATAATTAAATTTATTCTAAATCATGAATGATTTTTAAAATGCATAATTAAATAGTTTTCAAATTGAAATTGGAGTTAGAGCTGAAGCTTGAATTCGATTCATTTAATTTAACAAATTGACATCAAATTTGAAGTCAAACATATATACAAATTATTGAAGCGAATTCAAGCAACATTTATAGGTCGTTTAATATTCAATCAAGGTCGAATAATGTTCATATAATATGTGAATAGATCTTGAACATCATGTAATTAAATGGATTTGGCTCGTGGAAAACATATTATACAAGTATAATAAAAGTAAGAAAATCTGTGAACCTAGTAAAATTAAATGGTAGAGAAACTGAATGGAAAGTAGATGAATGATCGCTTGCTAAGTAGAAAAAAGGCAAAAAAATTTTTTTGGGTAATTTGGCAAAGAGCAAAATGCACAAGATATTAGCAATGCTTTAAAACATTGTTAAGACTATCTGCTCGATGCAGTTACACCATTGCATAAAAAATGACCTTATTGATTAAAAAAATGGGAAAATTGCCAAGTTGTACCGTTAACCTCTTAAATGGGAACCATTTTTGAGGGAACTTATGATGCAATATGTTGCTTTAATCAAGTCCCAAAAAGTTTAAAATCGGTCAACAAATGTAACATTAATAATATATATCATAGGTGTCAATGCATCTCATTTGTATGTACATTTTTTGAAGGGAAAATCGTTCAAAACGTCCCTCACATTTTACAAAATAACTTTTTTCGTCCCTCACTTTGAAAAATGTAATTTTACGTCCCTTACAAATTCGCATTGGTCAAATTTGATCCCTACTTAGGTTTCCGACTAGTTTTTGGTCGGAATTCACCACGTGCCTTGCACGTGATCATATTTTAAGGGCAAAATTGTCAAATCAAATTTGATATAATTCGATTCATAATCCCTCAAATTTCATAAAATAAATTTTTTCGTCCCTTACATTTCACAAAATGAATTTTTTCATCCTTCACATTTTTCAAAATGAATTTTTTCATCTTTTATTGATCATGTGTGTGAATAATTTTTTTTAAATCCATGTAAATATCACCTGAACAGTACGGATAGCATGTGAAATCAAATAGAGATATATTACATACTATTCGTACTATTCAAGTGAAATCAAATAGATATATACATGGGTTTAAAAAATTTGTTAGTTTTTCACTTATATTCATTTTCTTTTACTCAAAATTTGAAAATAAAGAAGACATTTAATCCTAAATATTATCGAGTGTTTATATTGAATTAAATTTGGATAGAAAAAATAAACAAAAGAAAAGTATGACAAAAAGAAATAAGTGATTGGCACTTTCAAATTTTAAGACAATCACAGGGCAAGTAATTCAACTGTTAGTCTTAAAAGTGTCGAGTAGAAATTCAGATTTAAACTGAAATTTGTTAGCACAATTATAGAATTCAAGTTAGGACCCATTAATTAGATGACCTTATTATACAACTCAATAAATAAATTATTACCAAAAGAGAAAGGTCACAAATATTGAATAGGTTCAAATGGTGAAATCATATAAATATATACATAAACAAAATTATTAGCTTAAAACCCCTATATATATCTATTGAATAGCATGTGTATAACTACGATTAGCATGTTTAGATGAAATCCAATAGAGATAAATTATATGTTATTCGTACTGTTCAGGTAAAATCAAATAGACATATATGTGGGTTTATAGAAAAAAAAGCTATTCATACGCATGATCAATGATGGATGAAAAAATCATTTTGAAAAATGTGAGAGATGGAAAAATTCATTTTTTGAAATGTGAGGAACGAAACCAATTCATTTTGTAAAATGTTAAGGACGAAAAAATTCATTTTGTGAAATGTGAGGGACTATAAATCAGATTATGTAAAAATTTGATTTGACAATTTTGCCCTTAAAAAATGATCACATGCAAGTCACGTGGTGGATTTCGACAAAAAACTAGTCGGAAACCTAGGTAGGGACCAAATTTGTAATGTGAATTTGTAAGGGACGTAAAATTATACTTTTAAAAGTGAAAGACGAAAAAAGTCATTTTGGTCAAATATGAGAGACGTTTTTGAATGATTTTTTCCTTTTTTGAATGCCTATGTCGTACAAAATAGTATTCACATAATTATGGATGACTTAAGACGTAAATCTTAAAAATGAAATAACTAATTTATATGGAAATGTGTTGTAGTTTGTACTTATATAATTTACCTTAGTCTAAAATAGCCAAAGCTGAGGACATTAAAAGAGAATTCTTTCCCAAAGCAATCTAAAAATTTCTTGGATGCTTACAAGATTGGTTCATTGTTATGTCTCTGATAGATGGTCATAATTTTCATATGGGGTTTGAATCCTCTGAGAGGTACAGTAAAAATAAAAAAAATTGTTGAAAAAGCAACAAGATGTTTCTTTTGTTCCCTTCCAAGCAATCGAAAAAATATATTCAAGATACTTATGTCTTTACAAAATACCATTTCAATTCATCTTATTTTATTCAAGATATTTGTACTTTAAGTTTGCAAAACAGTCCCCGGTGCTGATTCATTAGAATTATTTTAATTACCCGCTGCCACCTCGACCGATCCACTAAGTATTCACGGTCCTATCTCCTATGGATAACACTTCACTCACTGTCAAACCGGTAAGAACCGACACTGTTGGGCTGCAACCAAACAGCACATGCTGGCCCTCCCCATTAATGCTACTGCAGTGGCTCATTGCACACCACATCCTTCCAAACCGTTGCTTTACTCTTCCTGGAGACATCCGAACTGTCTCCACTAGATAACCATCCCCATTATTGTTTTCCAAATAATGGCCCATACAAACATTGCATGGCCTTGATTGAATAGGTACAAATTCCTTTTCTGAATATGATAAAGAAGAAAAAATACATCACAATCTCCCCATGGTTTATGAGAATTACAGGAATTTCAATGTTGCTTTGATAACGAAAACACTCAAACCCTTCATTCAATTGTTTGAATTTTGTTGGTTAGTGGACTGAATTAGGTAGGATTAGTCTCAGGTTTAATAGTAGGTAGAGTATCTTAAAATTCATTATTCTATTTGCTAAAGTGAGCTATGTCTTTAGCACTGATGTCTCATCAGAATATCTTAATTTTATCTTCACCTACTTTCCTCAGAAACATGTTTTGATTTCGTCCGGAAAAAAAAAATCTTAAACAATTGTGGTGATCAGGAATTTGTCATTCAAATCAAAATCTCATCATTCAAGTAAAGAAGCGGAAAGTTCCCACGGATAGGTCCGACTTGGTTCCATAGTCTGGTAGTTACCAGTAGGTCCCGTGATCAATTTCCGTATGCTATCTCCCTACGTATTCTTGGGGGCAAGACTTTACATAGATTTAAGGGATTAGTATATGGGAAAGGCCCTGAAATACCCCTGAGTGAAAAAAAAAGGTAAAGAAGCTGAAAAGATCCATTTTAGTTCAGTTTTCCCAAGAAATAGGGATATTGTACTTAAAGGGTCACCGTCAATGGCTCAATATGAGGTGCAGCAATGACACTTCTGAAATTGGAAAACTTGCAGGCTTTGTATATTTATTATTTTAACCAGGACCATATGAGATTTAACTACTACTTTAGCAATTGTGGTGTTAACAGGCTTTGAGTCTATATATATACAACCATTTGCCAATTTTGTTCTTCTAGATAAAATTCTATTTTTTTTGGAGTTATTTTTTCTCAATAATAGAGGAAATTGAAAAACAAGGTTGCATATATAGATATGGGCTGAATAAAAGATTATAGTTATTGTTAATTTACTAACACTAAACTATCTTAATGAAGAGCTACGCTCTATTAAGAGTATCTGTCAAGCATAGAATTATTTTGGCCTTTTCTTTTGTTGGTGGTACCTTGATATTATTTCAGGGTAACAGTTCCTACAAATATTGCATTTTATCACCCCATATAGCGGACCAATCATGAGCCGCCATGTAATTTGATATAATTATGCGTTAAAAATCTAAAAAAAAGTTTTAAAAAAAAACGATGAGCAGTCGACACCTCATTTTTCCTTTATTTTAAAATTTTTGTGGGGAGGGGGTTGGGAAAGAGTTGGACCCACAGTTTGCTTGCACTGTCGTTTATTGTAGAGCACTTTCGAAATAGAAAAATTTTTTTTTCCTTATGAAAGAGATAAACTTTTTTATTAAGGAGAAGAGTTGGGTTGAATGGTACGGGAGAGGGAGGGTAAGTAAGAGACTCTAGGTTCACGATCTCTCACTCACACTAAAAATAAATTAAAAAAAAAAGATAAGCTTTTTATTATCTCTTTTGTGCTAAGGAAGCCCAAGGACCCTTTACAATGGTACTAATTGAGGGGTAACAACTTCCATAACATCATAACTCAAGGGATTCCTACCTAGGCAATCTGTTGATGTATTAACATAATGCTAGCAGTACTTTCAAATTATTAATAATATTTCAAAGATAACTACGAAAAAATATGTTTAAACTTTCCAACAATTTTTTTTTAAAAAAAAAAAGAAAGAATGATTATTGATCTGTTTTTGAAAAACAAAATGCATCATGTCAATTATAAATTGCCTTGAATTACGCTTATTTTCTACTCCATCTCATTCAATCCGAAACGTCAAAAAAATATTAGAAGTGTCAAGTGTGCATATGTGTGTGTGTGATAACTGATATGCATAAAAATAAAAGAGAATAAGAGAAAAATTATGACTATTGACTTGTTTGGATTAAGGAATTTGACGAAGGATTTAACGTCCACCCAAATTGTTCTAACTGTTTGGAGTACTTAAAAGTCGTTTGAATTTATTAATATATCTTAAATACTAAAATAATTAACTAAAATTATTAAGGTCTTATAATACCTCTTAAATAATCCAAACAATTTTAAAGAAATTTGAAAAGATTTCAAATCTTTTCGTCAAATCCTTCGTTCCCAATGCAGCCCAGGAGAATTTTTGGGTGGTAGAGACAGCTTATCAGGGGTGAAGCAAGAGCTCAGCACAGAGGAGGCAAAAACCTACATTTTTTCTTTTTAGAATTTAGGTACCCGTGATTACTTAATATTTCCATGAATATTCTAAGGAACTTGATTTTGAATTTGGCAAGAAGTTGCCATTCATTAATGGTCAAATTTGACTGTAGGCAATATTGCAGTGTTAAAAAATACTAGGAGTACGTGATAATATATCATCAAGAAAATGCCACTAAACTAATAATTTATCATAGAAAATAAAAAAAAAAGGGAAATTCACGACCAAAAAATCATGATTTGCATATGATGGTAGGAGAGGAGAAGGCAAGAATTTGTCATCCATAACTTGCAAAAGACCATTTTAGTTTCTTTTACTGAATCAATAAATAATGAGAAAACTTTTACAGTTACTGATCAGATGTCAGCTTCCTCAGTAAAAAATTTTAACTCCATTGGGGTGATGATCCTATCCTGCACTTTTGTCTAATGAAATGGGATCTTTAACTGCTCATATTTAGAAGCTTTAGATATCTATTTCCATACCTTTTATAACTTCATGTCATCAGAATATTCATCGGCTTGGGTAATTTATACTTCACCAAGCAACATTTTTTTATTGAGTTTTTTCAGGTTTAGATATTAGTCGGACATTTTCTCCAATCACAATTTCTTTAAATATTTGACAATTTCCTAATATGACAAAAAAAATGAAAATAAAAGCCTTAAAAAGAAAAACCAAATCCCAAATTGAAATTACTTATCATTTATCTAAATCTACTAGTGTATACGAAAAATTTCAAAAATAATTATGCCCTACATGTCTTTCATCCCTATAATATTATGGACTAGTGTAAATATTACTACCACTAGGTACAGAAATATTATGTGAAATAATTCAGCAATCCAAACACAGGAATGCCTGAGAGTGCAAAAAGACGAAGAAGCAGCAAACAAGTAACCTGAATCATAACTGTCTTCGAAACTTAAAAAAAAAAAAATTACATCAAAACTTGTCGACTCCTAGTTGCTCAATAGATACTCTGTTATTAAGGGAAGAGATGAGTAGTACATAAACTTATTGCAGGCAAAGTTGCATCAATCAGACATCTATTTTAAAGAATTACCATGTTTTTGCTTGTTATCAGATCAAAGTTACTAGGCCAACATCAATTCAGCTGCATGGATTCATCCCGCAAACATGTTAACCTACTCAAGATACTATAGAGCAGATAAGACTTGTGAGCCAGCAAATTTCATTCTTGTAGTCGTAAACCCTGTCTATGAAAAAGGTTGCTCAATGATCAGCATGTATCCAGTTGCAGATCAACATGGAATCACTTAAATTTCGCGTCAATGTCTATACAATGTACAAAACCTTAATCCAACCTTCAGCAGACATTTGCTTTCATGAGAAGACTAAAGAAGAATACAAATAAACGATGCCAAAACAGAAAATTAAACAAATTACTCATCATCTTCATTGCCAGCCATATTATGCAAATCAACAGTGCATGTAGCACAGTAAATTGCTATGGAGGTAGTGTCTAAACTATCATAGGAAGAATGTAGACATAGGATGTTTAGTACACAAGTACAATCCACTAATAGCACCTGAGGAAGTGCTTAAATCTCTTCGTCTAAGCTTTATTCTAATTCCTACGTTCGAGTAGCAACTTCAAGCATGAGCTTTCGTGGCATTCATGTTCCACTTTCTATTTACAGTCATGAACAAGAAGGGATTATACAAAAAGCAAGAATACTGGGAAAAAGATAGTAACTTTCAGGGGATTGGCATGTTGATACTGGATGGAAAAATAGGAAGATAATTTACGGAATCATTCAGGGCCATTTATAGGTCTTCTTTATCAATATCATGGCTGTTTAGAGTTTTAAGGAACACCTAATGTTTGCTGAAACTTAATAGTAGAAAAGAAGATTTAGTCTAGAAATCACTCATTCCAGAATCTGTATTATCCAAAAAGTATAAATTCAAATACACATTAAGAGAACTCCTCAACATACAAAACAATAAATACTTGACTCATTCACCATCTTATATCTTTTTTCCCATATCTTCTGAATCTGGAAAAAATAAAAAGCTATACATTGCAAAATAAAGAGATAATAATTGCATATGAATTAAAGAAACTAATCATTACACTAAACTATTCAAGATTCCAAAGAGTAATTACCACCAAGCATCATCCAGATGTTGGCTGAAACTAAAGCTTCAGTCAGAGTTTTCAAAAGCCTTGGAGTTAGCTTTTTTTGTTAAAACCATCCAGTCATGTCTTAGTCAGATATAATAAAGTGAATATGGCACCAAAAAGTCCTGAAGAGACGCGAGTTCTCGATCTCATTGTGTTTCACTAGCCTTCACATGAAATGAAGCCTTTTAGAAATGCATGTAAAGAGTAAACACCATCAGGTCTCATCTTTACTTCAGATTGGCAAAGAACAGAGAATAATTAGGTTACTGGATTTCTAATAAGATGGAATTGTTATGCTGGGGAATAAATGTGCCTTCTGCAGGACTTCCCCAGACTCCATGTAAAACTGAAATACAAAATGCAGAGAAAGTTCAACTACTAGAATGATTCAAGGCAAAGAGCAGGCTGAACATTATGAAGCAATAACAAATAACAATACATTATCACTGCAAAAGAGATTTTCACGTACAGCAGCTTAACCAACTGATCTGTAAAGCAAGCTGGAGATAAAATATAAGCACGGAATATGAACTTGATCTGATAAATGTATTCAAAATTTGCATATTAACATACCTATCTCCTATTCTATATTATTGGAGTTCATAAAAATCCAACAATCAGAGGTGGATAAAGAGAATAAAACCAAGACCAGAACATATATCACTATTAATAGGAAAGGAAAAAAAATAGACTTTAATCTGAATAATGTTTTATTGTCAAATGCTAGCTAGTTCTACTGAACAGTCAAATGCAGAAGATTTATGCCTTAACAGTCAGTTGATCACGCCATGAGATTTTCTTCTTGCCGAGTCCTTTAGCGTCATAAAGTATTTCCTTGGCATCTTCTCTGTTCTTGATGCCTCTCTAACAACTTGTTCACCTAGTCCTCTTCCTCCCAATGCCTCTTCATATCTCTGTAATAAGAACTAAAGATCCATGAGTTCAAATTACAAACTAAAAGAAGACTGTATCACCACTTGCCATCAACATCTTGTCCACGTTAATTCAAATACCAAAGTCAAAACTTTACAAAAGATGGAGAAATATTTACCACTGCCGTTTCACTGTAGCATGCTTTCTTTCCTCTTCAAGCATTGCTCTTTCTGTATCCACATTTTCAAGTCAACGAGATCGCTTCCCAGTTCAGCAGGCGTATGTTGACAGTTCAACAAATATCTCCGCTTTCGTCTCAAAAACCTGATTGTCAGACAAGTGAATTATCAGTACACTCTAAGCTTTTCACATTTTTCTCCTCTAACATGATGCACCTCAACAGAGGTACTTAAATAGAAGATGAACGGCACTTTCAAACTTTTAAAAGGCAAAGAATTCATACTTGACTATAGCGACAAGGTTGTCTCTCTTCTGCTCTGCAAGCTGAAACTTCCTCTTCTTTGAAACAAATCCTGTCGAAGATGGCCCCAACAAAAAATACATCCTCATCATGGAAGTCAAGAAAAAGTTCCCAATTAAATTTCAGGCCAGAAGAACCACCAAAACAAATTAAACCTTTAAATTCGAAGTATAGAACAGCATTAATTGAATTAAATTCCTAACAAGTAGACAGCAATCCTCAGACATTTATAATTGAAACCGTATAAAATCAATCAAAATTTTTAGAATAAACGAACCTTTTGCAGTTGCAAGTATTCTCTCAAGAGGGTTTGATGCTTGAGCCTTGCCCGATTAGCCTCCTCATCCACACCATTACATTCTTGCAAATTCACGGAAGCCCTTTTCATCTTCAAGTATAACAACCAAAACCCACCAGCCAAATCAAACAAATATCTCAAAAACACCACCAGCCCAGATCAAAAAAATCAGATCTTTATACAAAACAGAGAAAAGGGTTGGCAATAATGTTGAAAAAAAATAAGAGGCTGTTGAGTGGTCGTCAATATGAGAAGCCTAAAAGGAACCCCAAAAGGGAAGAGGGGTATTTGAGAGAAGTTGGAGGGGCATGTGTGGTTGGAGAAGATTAGAAGATGTTTCCTCTTCTCAATGGATATGTT
The DNA here is from genome assembly GCA_023065735.1 of Coffea humblotiana. NCBI lineage: Eukaryota > Viridiplantae > Streptophyta > Magnoliopsida > Gentianales > Rubiaceae > Coffea > Coffea humblotiana. Next base: position 8,533,549 of record CM041211.1, read on the forward strand.
GCCATAGTTGTGGACTCGTAGAAATAAAAGTAATTTTTATTCTTTTTCTTTTTGTTTTGGATTTGTCATGTGTGCAAAATGTGTAGTTTTTTTCTGCAACATAATTTCTAGGCCAGCTGGGCCATTGGATAGGGAGAGATAATTTGTTTGCGTTTGTTGCCTTGGAGAGTTGGGAGATCAGATAGATAGGGGGTATCAGGAATGAGAGAAAGTGTCTTAGATATGGTGCAGAAAAGGCAGGTGATAACTGGCCATTGTTTGTTTATGGCTATGGCCTCATGGGTGGGATTGCAGTTTCTTGAGTCGTAAAAGCAATGACATGATTGATGGAGGGTGTCTAAGGTGTCTAACACAAATCAACTGGGAGGAACAAGAGGGGTAAAATAGTAAATTGCATTGCACTAAGCAAACATCTCACCTTGTTTTTTTTTACAAAGATTTTAGATAGTAGTAAAAACAAGAACAAATTTACCAAGCACTCTATCAAAGGATTCCATTTGGATGATTTTTTTTTTTGGCTGCATTAATCTTTACTACAACGTCAAAGCGCAAAAAATTTTTTACACGTGTAACATTAGATACATGCCACATGTACGTTAAAAACATTTGCATGTTAAATTGAGATTATGCGTTATATATTCAAATTTATTAGTGAACACAAACTAAACGAGATGAGTTAAATTTTTTCAAAAAATATCCATAGAAAACATGAAAATTTATGAGTGTCAATGGGTAGAAAAGGTGAAAATCATATATTAACTACTGAAAATGGTTCAAGCAATAAAAACATCATCAAAGTTGCCAGCCCAGTTTAAGACATGGAAGCAGTTAGAGATTTAGAAAAACCTTTTCAATGAAAACCAAAAAACAGAAAAAAAATTTCCTTTGTTGTTGTACTCTGATGTGTTTATGGTAATTACACGTCTATATAAGACAGATAGCAGCTTATATCTTATTATGGAAAATTCTAAACATTACTTTAACATTGAACTTTGGTACTCTGATAAAAAATGGTTTTCAGGATTAGAAGAAAATTATTGAAGAAAAATTGAAAGCACTTGAACCTACTAGGGTATAGTGGTAAAATAAGACATTAGACTCTAAACCAGGCAATAATTGCAGGCCAATCATAGTTCATAGTTTCTCCTCTAATTTTGACTTTTGGTCCCCATTAAGGGTGGGATCAAATGAATAATTAACTACTGGACCCCTAGATAAGAGGTAGGGATAGTAAATTAAAAATTGTAAAGCAACCCTTGATTGGCCCGTGAATTACTGATTATGAAATGATTCCTTGTTAAAATGCCAAATCGTGAACAATTAGGTCAGTTAGGTAGAGCATACTAAACATGAAAAAAAAAATTTATAAAGGGTAAGATTGTTAAGATCTTTCTAATTATTAAAAATTGTAAAGCAACCCTTGATTGACCTGTGAATTACTGATTATGAAATTATTCCTTATTTAAAATGCTAAATCATAAACAATTAGAACAGTAAGGTGGAGCATAATAACATTAAAAAAAAAGATTATTAAGGGTAAGATTGTTTTGTTAACTTTTGTAATCAACAAAAGTCAACAACAATGATTGTATTCAAATGTAAATACCCCGGCAAGCTGCAAGTTTAATATCTAAGAAAAAATGATAGGGAAGATAATATTTTTAGTGGTTTTTTTTTTTTTTGGTCTCAGATATTAATAATATTGAGGGATCATATCATAGGTTACAACTAACTTGGAAATTAATAGTTCAATAAGCTTTGACAGAAGATAAGAATATACAGTTCAATGGGCAAATTCTATCTTATAATGTATCTTCCTCTTTTTTTTTCCTATTTTTCTCTCACCAACCTATCTTAAGTTCTTAACTATAATATGAAAGCAGAGGGACTGTTAGCAATTCTTTCTTTCCAAGGTAACCTTTTACCAAGTACTATTTTGCGTAGGTGAAATACTATGTACAATAGCTGGACCTGATTTTTTCTCAGCAAGCCAGAGTTTGGTGAGATATATGACCCCTTAATCTGCAGACATTTTCGTAAGAAATTAAAGAACTTTTTCTCCATTGATGAGGCAGGTTGAAAAAATTTAACATGGTACAGTCATCCCATTCAATATTCATTGATTTTCGTTTGAAATTACTCTAAATTTCTTTCGGTCTAATACGATTTTTTAACTGGTATTTTACCTTATATGTTTCACATGAAATAAAAAAAATGTTTACGGTAAATGGTACAATAAACTTTTTCCAAATAATTTTTCAGGCAAAGGGAGAAATTTCTTAACCCCAACACCAGAGAGAGAGAGAGAGAGAGAGATTTCAAAAGCATGTTTTGTCACATGGTTTTGGACCAAAGAAATTTGTTGCTTCTAGTTTCATGGCTTTTAACATTTTACAGAAGGAAAATTTTATTCTAGTCTGGCCGACAAATGACTAGTACGATAAAACACAAATTAAAAAGATGGCCCTCCTAATTTTTAAGAGTTTTCGTATTCATATATATTTCTGTATTGTATATATCGTTCAGACACATCGTATTCAAGACAAAGTTTCAATCTAAGATCAAGAAAATAATGAAGCAAATATGATTTGAGTTTCAATCCAAGATCAAGAAAACGAAGCAAATATTGATTGCGCCCTTGACCGCATAACCTGCTAAAACCATACAGGGAAACTTGATCAGACTTTGATTGGAAGACTGAACAGCGTTTATGGAGATTGGAATCTGGCAGAACACAACTTTTTGACGACTAAGATACACTTGCAATGTCCGGGACACCTCATCCATGATTCTGCCTACAATCTCTACAATGAGATGAAATACTCAAAAAAGTAGTTTAACTTTACAGTTAGCCTACAATTTGGAATTGAATTCTTCTCCTTTTTCAGAGTTCCATTTGCTGTCAATGCTGAAACAATTGATCTACTTCAGTAAATGGGGGGGGCCAATTGGGAACCCCAAACAAAGCAGACCTAACTGTACCCTAGGAAGAATTACGATGGGCATGCTAATCCTCACCTACCCCTATCTGCGTTAATTGGAAAAGATTCTATCAGTCATGTTAAATTACAACATCAAGAATCAGTTAATGCATCAGCTGCCTTTCTTCGAAGAAGAATGACCCGTCTTCCTCTTGTGACGGGCTAAAATCTGATACAAATCGAAATGTCTGGTTACAGCCTGGCTCAGCACAGACATAAGGACGAGCCCGGTGTGAACTCTAATGTGCTCCGTCCTAGCCCATGCCCACTTAAATGACATCTTGGCAGCCTTTCCAGGGGGCACTTCAGCGGGCGATCATCCACGTGAACACGGCGATGCTGCACCAAGTACTTGTGGGAGAAGAACTTCTTACCACAGCCCTTTACTGGGCAAATATTGCGCTTATGTAATAAAAGCTCCTGCTTTGAACCAAATCCCATGGTGCAACCTTCCATATCGCATGGATACTCAGTCTTCTCATCTTTTAACTTCATCTTGTTAGAGCCAGCAGGACTCTTCTTTGCCTTCAAGCCATTTGGCTGTTTCTTTGCTACTGATTTGGTTTCAAGAGATTTGGCTCCCTGACCTTTACTAGGCTTTTCAGTTCTTTTCCTCAGCCGTGTGCTAGGCCCACCTTCCTGCTCTTCCTCAGTTTCTAAGTTGAACTGTTTCCTGTTCCTCACAACTTTGTTGCCTTTGTTGCTAGTCTCAATGTTCTCTTTCTTCCTTTGCGTGTTCCTCCGGTTGCTTTTGCATTGATGTTCAGAATGGTTGACTGCAGAATCTTCGGCAGCTTTATCTCGCTCTTCAACTTTTGCAGATTTAGCTTTTACAGCCGGCCTAATTTCTGCTGCAGTTTTCTCTTTCTCCCAGTCCTGCAAGTTCTAGCAGTTGTTTCACCAGTCTGCACACGGGTGCTTTCCAAAGGTCTCTCAGGCTTCAAATCAGCCTTCATGCAGGAAGGAATGCCTCTCTCCTGTTCTTCTTCATCTCTGTCAGCAAGGAAAGGGTGAACCTGGTTGGACATCCAGACTTTTCCACACCACTTCCCAGCAACAACAGTCTTTTTTGGTTTGCCTTGCCCCTTCCCAAGAGAGTCATCCTTTGTTGGGCTATTCACTGGAGAACTTCGGCCAAATGCATTGTATATCACAAGGTTGTATGGCATTTGCTTAGAGTAGAGAGGAGAGCGACTAAGACTGGCACTGTAATAGAGATTAATGCCTAGTTTTACTGCCCAATCCCCATTTCCATGTATTGCTTCTTGACTTTCTAAAGCTGCTTGTATAGTTTCTTCATCTTCTTTTGATGCCTGCCTGAATGAAATATTACTCCAAACATAATGACCCCCCAATTCTTCTGCCATCTTTTTCGCTTGAGCCTCTACATTGGGATAGTCTGCATAGAAGTAATAATAGTAAGAAGAACAAAATTTCAGGAAATGTACACCAATGAGATGCAAGGTTAGCTAATCTTTTTGACTTCCCAATTTACCACTTTCATTTATTACTTTCTTCTGTCCCTTTTCAGAGTTTTCCAAGAGCATAGCATGGCTACCCCTCATCGCAAAGAGAGAGTTCAATGTGGCAGACACTAAACGTCAAGGATTTACTTCCTTTTCTTTTTTAAAGTTGGCGGAATTATTGTGTTAGAGCGGTACTAGAAAAGCATTTATATTCATCTACAAGACAGATATTCACCTGGATGACAAAGGAGCAAAACATTAACCCCACCAATAGACGAAGCTGCTTTTCTACCTGTACAGCATGCTGAAGACAGAATACATGCATTCTTGAAGAATCTTCATCAGGTCTTCCGGCAAATGGCAAAGTTTTGTTCTCAAACTCTACTATGGCAGTGGATGTTTATAGTCTCAGCCTTATGGGCTAATGGGGAAGGAGATGAGGCATCTTGTTCTTTGACTTGATGTCTACACCTATCTGCTAAATTATCTATTCTCCATCGATGGAAAACTTCGTCTCTTGTACTCAATAGTCCCATCCGGAGGTGGATGTCGTCTACTCTCAGATGTAGATTTTGTAGTTCCTTGTTTGTCAGAAGAGCCAATAATTTGGAGAGGAACCACATCTGCACAACTAAACTCTGAACAGGAGATAACATCGTTTCTGGATCCTCCTTTGTGAAGTCCAGCATCATGACAATGCAATCCACTTTCTGGCGAGCAATCCTTAGCTTCGTTCTGGCAGGCTTCAGTATGATTATTCGCATCAACATCATCCTCATCTGAGTCAGAAGAATTACCGTATGTCAAAGCCAATAGACCAAGGGATGAAGTGTCCTTTTGTGCTTCTGTATTTGGAATCAGTCCAACAATTTCATCATTCGACTGACTGATACAGACCACCAGATTGCACTGGGACATCAAAGAGTTCATCTGGGTTCCTTTTGTACATCCATCCTGCAATGGAATACATGAAAAATCATCAGTCACAACTGCTGGACAGATTTAACCCACATCTAGACAGAATTCAAAAATGGATAAGTAACAGTTCTAAGTTCACATTACAAATGGGCAGACAGTTGAATGCATTTGCTGCGACATCCCATTCACTAATTTGATTACTTCATCCACCAAAACAATTACACTTCAAGAAATCAATCTACGCTAGAATAAAAATGGGAAGCCAGTGTCAACATTTTCCTTCAGAGGAGTACCTGGACAAGAATCTGACTTAGGCAGAACTTCATCTCCACTAACAACAGTTAAGACATCACTGCTTTCTCCCCAGTCCTTAAATTCGCTCCTATCAGCTGTTATCAGGTAAGTTGCAGCTGCATCTGTTGGTTGAACTATAGCAACACAAGCAAAGCACAATATCCCACAAGTGACGCATGAAAAGAGCCCCTGCTCTGACAACCTATCACCCCGAGAAGCTCTGCCTTTTTCAGTTTCCATGTTCTTGGACTCAGAAGCTAGAGCTGAAAATTCATTACCTCTAACTGAACAAGGAAGCCTCTTATCAAAACAGGAAGGAGAAACAGTTTCCTTCATCGAACAGGATCCTGTCCCTTGCAGGACTCCCCTTTTCCTCTCTTGCACAATACCTTCAGAAAGTAAGCTTTTTGTTGTTTTCATCATGAGGTCTGGACTGCCCAAACTGGGAAACAACCCGGGCTGTACCTGTGACTGCGAACCAGCTTTTGAATTTGAGCTGAAAGAACTGACAACTGAATTTTGAGGAAGAATTACAACTGAAGATCCCTCAGCCAGCATATAAAGTAGATCATTGTTCTGGCATCACATCTTGTACAAATAGGTCTTTTACCAACATTTCTCCTTCACCCTTCTTCTTATCCTTTAGCCGTGAACTCCGAGGTTCCATGCGACCCCTTGGTACTCTGCCCCAAAAAAATTGTTAAAAGCTATAGAAGCATCCAGAGTAGGTCCTTTTCTAGAAATCATGTTTTACACTTGCATAAACTAGTTCTGACAGTTCTGTAAGACAAGACTGATGTTATAAGAGGTGATTTTTTTTTCAATAGAAGACACGTTTACACTATCTTCCATCAAAAAGTTCTGACATTTCTAAATCAACTTTTCATCACAAGAATCTCCCCCCAAAAAATTGCGTTGCATACCCAAACTGGCCAGAAAAATGATGCATTCATATCTTCAAGCAAAATAACTAGCATATATCACCCCGCCCTGGAAATAATTAACAAATTTATACAACCTACCTTTTCTTTTACACACCCCCCCAAAAAATTTATTCTTGCACTTTCTGGAACCAGTTCAATATCTGAGACTATCAGTATGACTAGAAAAATTCAATATCCACTTTATAGGAAAAATAAAACAAAAGGTAAGATGACTTCGTTCCCAAGGTTGAGGAACAGAAATTGAAGATGTAAATCGCCATAAAGCAGGAAGATGGTCTAGACTTCAGAAAAAACTCAGCAAAAAGGAATGGAAACACGCTAAGAGTAAAGCTAACAGATTTAAGGCACCAAAGAAGCTCACATCATACTGATAATTACCAATAAAAAATAGAATGTGCCCCCACTAACAAGTGAAATGACAATTTTCATTTATTAGATATGCTCCTTCAGTTTCGGCTAAATCTTGGCATGTCATACTTTTAAGGAATACTTCCATCCAAACACTGGGCAAATTGTAATTGATTAGTTTATGATGGAAACCTCAAAGAGTCCAAAACCTCCGCATTTGAACCCCAGACTAAAATGAGAAGCCACAACCAAAGGAAAGACCATAGGAGAAACTTTCACAAAGCCAAACTACTAGATAGCACAAATTTTTACCCATTACAATAGAACAAACCTTGAACAAGATGAAAGTGCCAGATCATATAACAACTGAAAGTGGGAAACCATTGGAGGACAATTAATTGAAGCCCTACGAATTGCAGCATCTTTTGCAACAGTCAGCCATCCAGGAGTAGCAATATTAGCAGCCTCACCACAGTTAAACCCTATGTTTTAAGAGATGAAATGTATAGGAATACTTAGACATTCTACAATCTTTCAATCCTTCAAGGGGAGATAAGGAGATAAGAGACGAATTAAATGAAGAATTGTATTACCATGACTAAACCCTGAGTGATAGGCCCTCGGAAAAGTAACAACAAATTCTCCAGCATTTTGCACCAACCTAATACAAAACATGGGCAAATAAGCTGCAAAAAACCCAACGGTAAAAGAAGCAACTTGTAGTAGAACTTATATTACAAGAGCCTACAATGGTAGCTAGATCTTTTTCAAGGCTTTTGCCACAATAATGTGTAATTAAGTAGAAATTTGCTGTCCCATGCCATTTTTTCCTTTTAAGCGAGTTACCAGATGCCAATGAACCTATATGTAACTGACATGATTTTATTCCTTTCAGAAGTGGCAGGGTCAAAGTGAAGCTCGAAAGCTAATGGTCAACTAGTCCACTCTTAAGGAACCACAGTCCTCAGAGCATTAATGTGAAACAAACATTGTAATCTGTTGTGAGACTAGAACTCACCTGCAGCATGGAACACCCGCATCAATAAGTACCTCAGGTGACATGACTGTGGTCTTCTCACCAAGTGTTGAAAACGTAACTGAAAGAATATATCATAAAACCCTAGTTACTTGAATAAGATGTGGAAAAAAGGGGGGAAATTCTAACACACACATTTAGCAATCAAATTACCAATTTAACAAGACAAGTTATCAGAAACCCAAAAAGACAAGTAAATACTTCTGTACCAACCACAACAGTTAGGAACTTTCTGTGAGAAGCCATCCAAATTATAAGAAAAACAGAAAGAAAAGGAATTTTGTGGAGATCCATTTTTGCTGGCCTTCAATACTTTTTTAGCTACACCAAGTGAAATTATTCCTAAAAATTTAGATGAAACACTTCACTAAGAGAATTCACAGGGCAAGTTAGTACATGTAAGTTAATGAGTCATTTTAGGATCCGTTACAACATAGCCCCTGAGATAAATCATTTGGCATATGGTCTTTCTGTAGCATTCAAATAGACAGACCCCTAAACTTCTGTTAATACTTCCACATGTTATAGCTCCCATTTGAATAAATTTTTTAGTCCTCACATAACACACAATCACCACAGTTGAAATACCAATCCAACCCAGCCAATCATTAACAGGCAATCAAAACATCCTCCTCCTTTGTGGAGCTTGTACTCTTTAAATTCTAGAAATAGATGTTAAATTAGTATCTGGTGTAATGATTTCATAGAAAAAATAAACACTGAAGTAATCCATCTTCAACAATGCATCCAGCTAAATAAGATCAATCTCAAATCCTGCATTTCTGAGTGAACCTTATCGGCTGACATAAATCAGTTCGGACAACCCGAGAAAACACCCTCAGACATCTATATGTGCTTGAGCGAGTGTCCTAATCTGATGGTTAAGATTCTTATTCGATGGATCTGTCCATTTACCAATTTTACCTAGTCACTAGCATCCTGCCCTTGTAAGCAACATGATGATGATTGATTTGGCACTAAAACTTTATCACAGCAATATTGCTGCAATCATAAATTGTTTCACAAAGAGGACTTCGGGCAACACAAATTTTACAAATGGTGGAAGCACAAATTCATTAATTGTGGAAATTTATGTTCGAGCTTATGTTCGAGAAAATGCCTAGAGAAAAACTTGAATATAGTGCCAACCTTGAGCTTCGTATGAACCTGTATCGAATAACAAAATGAAAAGAAAGTTTTATCCTACCTAATTGGAATCTACTTCTATTTTCCTCCAAGAATTTAAATTCAAAGGACATAAACAACAGTAGAATCACAAACAAAAAGCAAACATGAATCAGAATAAATAAAACACAAACACAAAGCATTGAGAAATTTGAATCCTCGAATGCTCGGAATTACTATCAATCCAGAAGTGCACATGAACTATATCTTCTTTTGCAATAAAACTTTCTAGCAGTCATTGTCCTCCAGGTGCACAAAACTTGGACTGGGTTTTGTATAACTTCCTAGCTTCAAAGTATGCCCAATAAGCCTTCTCATGCCTTCTTTCAACTCCTTCCATGAGGAGTGTATTCAATACGTTTGATCCAGTCCTTTCTACAGATAGATCCTTTTGTGCTCTACGAAGCTTCTCAAAATCTCTCCCAGAATTAAAACCGAAAAAAAAAATAACTCCATTCCTGGATACGTATGCAAACTACTTTAAAGAAACTTCTTTGTGAACTAAATCAGGTATTCTATGATAACCAATAAACACCTTGTGAATTTTCATTCAAACTGAATGTTTAGCTTGACAACCACTACTCGAATCAATAGACCTGGTACCAAGCATCAACCAGCAGATTTCAATTCAACTTCTACACTAAGTCTAAATTCTGTCAAACACTAGGTTTAATTATCAAAAGAAGATGGTAATGATGGTTGCAACACAATCAACCCTATGCCTCACAATAAACATTGCCGTTAAGGAGAACATCACATCATTGAATTAAGTTAATCAACAGAACTGTGGAATTTTTAACTGCCTTCTGATGTGTCAACAACTTTGTGATAGGCTTAGACAACTTATCATTACATCATGAGGTCCCATGAATTCTGGTTCACAAGTTTGTTCAGGCATCCACTCAAGTTCTCTTTCAATCTCATTCAACTGACACTGCCTCTAAAGCCATCACATTGAGTAGTGTTTTTGGTAGAACAACAACTGACTTGGGGCTTGGCAAGAGGACGCCATTATGCTTTATTCACGACTGGCCTAGGTTTCTAGATCAAACTACGAGAAAGCCCTGGTTTTACCATTCCTCAGCTCTAAAGAGCACAACAACAGAATTATCAAGTTTAAAAGTGGAGAATCTTATCGTTATGCCCAGAGGCGAAAATATAGGACCAGCCTTACCCCTAAAAATGCTATCTAGATGGACTACTTATCCTTCTTAAGCTACAAGTAGTAAAATTAAATGAAACGTGATGGAGGCAAAAATGTAGAATAAAAGGTATTAAATTCTAAAACCAGCCAAGAAGGAAAAAAATGATTTAAGAAGGATAAGTAGTCCATCTAGATAGCATTTTTAGGGGTAAGACTGGTCTATATTTTTGTCTCTGGCATAGCAATAATATTCAACACTTTTAAATTCTAAATCGTTTTTACTACATGTGATCTGCTACATTTATGAAAGCTACCAAGTTACAGCACAACCCCTTATAGTGAGCATGTGAACAGTAAATTCTTGCCAGTAAATATTTCTCCTCCACTAAGGACTAAGACCAAACTGCGTCTTGATTTTTTGTTCTTTTCTCTAGGAGATGGAACCTAATAACTAGGTTGAAGCTTGACTGTTTCTAAACAAAAAAGGCACTGTACGTAGCACAGGAGACAGGGGAGATCCCATCCGTCTAACCATTGACAAGAGCATCCCAGTCCCAAAAGTTTCCGAGACAAACAAGATTAGACATTAGCTCTCAGGCCAATACAGATAGCACATGCATATAGAACAATAATAAATATGTAATAATTATAATCAAACAAACTGTACAATACAGTAAGGAGAGATTAGAATTTTCAAAATCAAGTTCAACAAAATTTTCATTCCACACTATCTAAAGCATCAATTTGTCCATATTATGCTTCTATGCCCAGCAATATTACCCACATTGCACTACAAGCCATATTACTTTATCTTCCCATCTGTCCAATATTTGCATCAGCATTAACAATGATCACTGATATGTTGAGAAGGACAAGCAAATTAAGGATTTCAAAAGGCACAACATTGTGTCCTTTAACATAAAGCTTGGGCCCAAGACAGAGCAAACTACTAGATTATGAGGCTTGTTTATAATTAACTAAGATGGAGTCATGAGCTCGAAATCAAGATAATGCAAAATTTTCTGGCAGCTTAAGTAGGCATTTTGAAAATTATAGCAACACAAAAATGAGTTCTGAGTTTTCTTTTACAATCTTTCAACTCTTTTCTTTGCTTCTGCTTTTAATTAATACTCGTCCTTCTATTAATACTCGTCCTTCTATTACCACCAATCTACAGGACGAAACCAAGTGAACATGCATTCAGATCAGCCGTTGAAGCATGTCCATCAGTGAGAACAATTGTCCTTTTTGTTGAAAGCAACCACTACCCACACTCGCACCCACCCACAGACAACACGCAAGAATGCATCTGATGCTCAGCCTCTGCTGCAATGTCATGCACTTGAATGATACTCACAGATCAAAATATGGCCTTATCCATGAATATCTGTGATGAGAAGAATTATCTATTATCTCCATTGTTCTCCTTGTCTTTAAGATAGTATCCTACGTCATCATTAGGGAGCAAATGTCATCCATTATAGAACATTGAAAAGTACAAAGAGATTTTGTCCATGACCATTCCCCATTTGGCTACATTATCTGTCCTTTCTACTCTACTCTTTCTAGGAGTTAGAGTGATAAGTTACAAGTATCCATGTCTTCATTCTATTTTTGTAAAATCATGAATTGAAGTTATCTTTGGGTTCCTCTTACGAGATAGTTAAGTCATCATGCAAACAAAAGTTTTTATTTGAAGTCAGAATGCCTCTAATGCCAAAATATGGTTCCTAGATGTCTATATTAGCTTAATGGTTGAGTTATTGGGCTCTCATCCTAAAAGAAATGATGTTCTTTAATCCACACATTTAACGGGATCTATGCACCGCTGCTCCCAATAAAAGCTTCACTAATTCCAAAAGCTACAACAATGTGACAGCAAAGCACCAATTCCTGCAAAAGAACCATTCCAGAGATTCCAATTGTACCTAATCTTACCTTAGCACCCATTTCACTGTACTCAAACTATTTTTCATCATACACACAGCTCAAACTTATTCTTTCACAGATGAGTTATAAGATGCTTTATTTTTTAACCAAATAGTAGCATCAAGAAGAAAAACTCAACCAGCCATGTCCAACTTCTATATGTACCTATGACGATAGCCACTTAATTTAAGTAAAAGAATTATTCACACCGATCCTTCTTATTGATCCACAGTCCAAACCTCAGACTAGCAGTTGTCAATCCCATTTTGTCTCAAACTCTAGACAGGGAATCTCTATTACAAGCAATATCTTTGGAAAGAAGTAGTTTAAAAACTCATGCATGAAATTATCAACAGCCTTGCAAATTTAAGCAAGCTACAGTGTCCAACATCGAAAAACAGAGCATGCCATTCGGCCAGGGGAACCACTTATTTGTAAAAGATCTCAAGACTGCAGAATGAAAGTAATAAACCACAATGGACGTGAAGATAACACATTCTAAAGCCATCTAATAAATGCAGCAACAACACAAGGAAACAGGGGAACCAATTAGAAAACATATATGAACAGTCAAATAAGCTATGGATGGGCAATCGATAATTCCAACTTTTCTCAGGTTCATTTCCTAACAGAAGCCAAAGTTCTCGAGTTTATACAAACTTTACGTCCTCAATAAAGAACAGAGTGTAGATGAAACATAAAAGAACAAAGAAGCCAATTTCAACAGAATAACTACTTGAATGTACTTCTACAGCTCTAAATAGAAAACTGACCAAGAGGATTGATCTCTCCCCCATAGCCATGCACCCTGATCACCTCTTCGAACGCTGCAGCCGCATCCCAAGGCACACCATACCATGTCTTCCCTGCACCCGTATGCAGGTAATTCAAGCTATGCAAGTCATGATCCTCCACATGCCAAGCAAACCAACTAAACATCATGGCAACATACACCATAGGCGAAGTCACACCGGGTATTTCCTCCTTCATAAAGGTCAACAGAGACCCTTTAGCCCTAGAAACGCCTCTCATATTCCACTCAGTGTCCCCAACTGTCACATTAGCATTAACATTACTCCCCTCGCCTCCCCCCTCCTTTCCACCCCTTCTCGGGGCAAATGCTGAGCCAGGCATATCATTTGCATACTCTACTGAAAAGGGCTTATCCACAATGGCTTTCCAGTAAAGAGTTTCAATCTCTAATGGAGTCAAACACTTCTTCCTACTCTTTTTCAAGTAATTCCTTTCAAATGCTTTTGCCTTAGCCTCAAATTCTTCCAGGGTATAGTTCTCCCCACTCTGCCACACCGGTTTCTGAACAGGGCGCTGTTTTCTTGGGCAGAATCCGATCTGCTGCTGCCTAGTGGTAAATGTAGGAGAACCAGACCGGGCCACGAGTGATTTGTTAAGGTTAGAAACGGCAGTTTTCTTGTGAGGTGCTGGAACAGGGGGAACAATTTTGCAAATCCCATATTGGGAAGCTTCTTTTTCAATCTTGAAAATGTAAGCAATTGGATCTTGAAATTCAGCTAGGGTTGGGTGATATTCTGGAGCTACAGGTAGGGTTTTTAAGCCAAGAAAATACTTCAATATTTCCACTGGCAACTGGGGTTGAAGAAGCTTCTGAAGCCATTGAATTAAATTAACTAAACTAACCAAATGGCAAAATGGGATTTTGTCAACAGCTCAAAAAATTGATAAAAATGCAATCTTTTTCACACAAAATTACACCAAAAATGGGGAATCTTTACATTTTTGGTGTAAATTTGTGCAGTTGCATGGCTGAAATATGTTAGAGATCTGTCTTGGGGTTCAAAGGGGAAGTAGCATTTTTGGTTGAGGGGTTTATTCCAGAGAGAGAGAAAGAAAGAAGGGCAGAAAGAAGGGCAGAGAGCAGCTGTTGAGATTCTCTATTCTCTCATTTTTCTATTAGGATTTGATATCAAATATAAATTCAGTGCCAGCAAGAGAAAGAGGGTGACCTACTGACCTATTCCTTTCCTTTTATTTTTTCCTTTTTTCTTAAAAAAATCTTTTTGTGGGGTTTTTTTTGGGGGTGGGGGGTTTGATTTATTTTGTGCTCTGTTTTTTATGGGGAACAGAGAATGAGAGAACAGGGGAGGGGATGAGTGAGTAAGAGCCAGAACAGAGGATGAAAAGGTGAAAATGAGAGTGTGCAGTGTGTGTAGTGTGTGAGGGAGAGTGGAGTGAAAACATGTGATGTGAGTGGGGTTTTATTAGGGGCATGGGGGTTAGGAGGGGTGGTGAAAATGACAGGAGAGTGTTTTTTTTGGGTATATTTACTGTTCTGCCACAAGATTTTGTTTTTATTTGCTGGTTGGAAGATGGAGATAGGGCAATGGTGGTGGAGTCAAGTGAATTTGTGGGGTTGTTCTTTTCTTTCTTTCTTTTTTCATTTTTACTATAGGGTGATGTTCTTTGAAAACTGAATAAGTCTGAAATATTCTTTGAGTATATTACAGTTAATCACATGTTAAATGTTGCCTAAAAAAACTAGTCCCACAGTAAAGGTGAGTTTGAGTTTAACTCCTCTAAGAAATTCATCACCACTACTCAAGCACCATTTGTTGTGTAGTTCTTTCTATTTCTTCTTTGTTCTTTTGTACCAGTTGTGTAGGTGAAAAAACCTAAATTTCTTGCAATTTTAATTTAAATTGATTCTTTTTTTTTAAAATTGATTGTATTATTGATCATAAGTTTTAGTTGTGTCCATGCATAATATAAATATCCAACTAACTTTAAACATGCATTGAAAATTATGGAATGTTTGTTGTATATTTGGTTAAGTTGATCAATTTACATATTAGCTTTATAATGCGTTATTGCAACTTTTTCCCAAGAAAAGAAACGCGATATATTACCTTGCTATGAAGAATAAATTGTCATATTTGATCTTTAAAATTAATTCTTTTCCATTTTGAGTATTATTTAAGGAGAACACTATTCTTTTTAGGAAACATATAATGATTTGATCACGCTATTATGATTAGTCATGAGAAGAACTAGAAATCTTTGCTCTTTTGTTCTTCAAGAATAAAAAAAAAAAAGACATTTTCTTTATAACAAAACATTGATTTAAATCCTTTGGTGCTTATGTTCCTCCATACCATTTTCTTTGCATGATTGCTATTACCAGTCCCATAGGATATATCCCATTAAATTAGACCCATTTTGCATTCACCAAAAGTACAAAATTGATCCGAAATTTACGAACAAATCTATTATGTAAAATCTATAATTTCTCCTCTTCTTCTATCCATCAAAATTTCATATGACAGCCTTCCACCAAATCGATTACTAAACCACAATTTTGGACTTCTCGTAAACAAGAAAAATCCAGACAAATTGCTGCAAAAATGGATATAGAATCAGAACTGAGTGAATTGTTTTCCTTTTTGCCAGGTTTTCAACATCCAAGGGGGGAGAGATGTCTATAATTGTACCCTATCAAAACTTTAGTGGAGGAAAAGGTAATTTAACCTTTATTTTGGCCGTTCAGACTACAACAAGAGTTATTTTTTCAGGTCAAGGACAATATCTATCCCTGGAAATTGGAATCTACTGCCGGAGGCACAGCCAATCATAAGAAGATGCCCCAATCGTATGGGCCACACTAATTGAATGGCCCCACCAAAGCAGTAGCCCATGCAAGAGCTAAGTCCACTTTGGATGATGCCCCCCCGAGTCCAGTTCAGCCCTTTGACAACAGTCTTCAGTCTTCACCAAAGTTGACCACATCTTGGGTAACATTTTGCAGTAAATTTAAAGTCTTCCTGCGAAGGTCAAAGGATTAGCAATTAGTACTAATCACCACTTTACCAAGGTAATTGTGGGATCTCGAGTGCCTACCTCGACTTCAGATAGGGTTGCAAACGATCGAGTCGCTTGCGAGCAGTTCAAATCCGAATTTGAGCTGATCAAGTTGTATTTGAGCTCGAACTCGAAGTCAAATTCGAGTTAAAAAATACTAAATTCGATAACTTGCGAGTTGACTTGAGTTCAATTATATATATATAAATATATATTATTTTAATAGTAAAATTATATATATATTTAATATTTTATTATTTGTTAAGAAAAATTATTATTTTATTTATTTTTTAAAAATAAAACATTATATTTTTTATTTTTTTAGGTTCAAACTTGATATTTTGATCTCATCGAACTTGAGTTCGAGTGTGAGATTCATAAAATTATATTGAAACTCGATTCGATTAGATCGAAATTCAACTTGATTCGACTCATTTGCACCCCCAACTTTAGGTTGCCAAGGAGCATTCCTATTGCCCTTTCCCCTCTTCTTATAACTAAAAAGTTCAAGCAATTAGTAATTTAGATATGATGTGATGGGATTGATGGGACAAAATATGTTTGATGTGACCTTTATCAAGTTTATCTGACATCCGTCATCCCATGAGGATATGTCGGCTCACCCTGTAAAGATAAGTCGATTTAAGTAGATGACTCGAATATCAGCGTACTATACCATCTTACCACTATGAATACTATCTCCTTCAATCTTCTGACGGTAATTGAATCTGTTCCAAACCTATTAATTGCTCACTTCCGAACTTCTTATCTTCTATTTCGATTGCTAATTGAATTACACCAGCGGTAATGCCCCGCTCTGCGACCTCGTTTTGTTGCTGGCAGGGAGACCTTTAGGGGACGTTTGCACTAGCACAGGAAAGTCCGATACGTGCCTGCACAGTAATGAATCATCTAGAAGTTTTACATGTTGATATAAACTTCATGCAAGAATTGGCTATGATATGCCAAGAAAATTATGAAATGTTAATTAGAAAAGTTTCTGTAATAGGAAAATTGATTCAATTACACCCGCCATAAGACTTGTACTGCTTAATCACGTGTTACTTAAATTTCAAAACCCATGCCATAAAATTTTTTATACGAGGTTTGAATGTAAAACATAGGGATTAGTATGAGAAAATAGTTATTAATTCGATTCTGATTAAAATATACATAACTTTCAAGCCTTGATCATGTCCAACTTTAGAATTAACACGTTGCAAAATTTTTCATATAATTGGATATTTGAAATTTATGAAGCTTAGTGAAAAACAACAAACCTTAATAATGGAACTCTCAAAAATCAAGGAAAATTAGACAGTATTAGTGGTTTAATGCTGATTTATTACGCTTATGCAAGTTGTCCCATTTCTTAGAGATAGAGGTGGATTTCGTGTTATGTTTCTTCATGAAAAAACTAAATATTTAAATTTAAAGATTAATCTTTCCTGTACAGTCAATGTATCATATCATTTGATTTTGAATTTGAATATTAAATTTTGCATATATAGCATGAATCAAGAGAGATACATCATTTGATTTTGAATTTGAACATTAAATTTTGCATATATAGTACGAATTAAGACCTACCACTGTGTGCACTGTCAGTATATAAACTTATTTGACATTTTAGTCAATGATCTTGCATAGTAAACAAGAGTTTTTGCTTTTACTCCAAATTTTACCTACTGTAGCAACCTTTGTATTTTAGATTCCTAGCTTGTACGACATGAAATGTTGTCCATTAGTTTTTTTCTTATTTCAATTGTTATTCTTTATAGTAAATCCTATATGCACTTATAGCATATATACCATCACCATTAGATTTATGGCAAATATATAAAAGTTGAATTTCAAATTGAAATGTTACTTAGTTATCGTTCATTCAACGCTAACCGTCAGTGTAAAAAAGATTAATCCTATTCTTTAATTAAGCAACTAGGAGCCTAAATTATAATCTTGAAAGGGACAAGATTAGAAAGTTTTTGAAGCACCATTTCGTTATAGATCAAAAAATAAGAATTACCAAAACTCTTAACAGCTTAATGGATTGGAGAACTGTTCAAAAGAAGCATCAAATAAGAGAGAACCCTCTATTCTGAATCGTATTGGAAGACTTGATGCTGGTTTTGCTCCATGCACATGTATACACAGTACTAAGCTACTAAGCTTTTTAATCAACGATGTCTTTAACATTGAACTCGAAAGAGTGTGGTAAATTGGCTAAAGCACTTGTACAAATTCAGGTTAACTAGACAACTAGGCTGCAGGTTTAAAGTCTTTTCCTCTCTTTGAAACACGACGAAAAACATGCACGCAGGAACAAGTCATTGGAAAGGTTTCCACCTATCTACAAAGAATGATGCCACTACAAAGTGTCTAGACAGGAGTTATTAGTAGCATCAAGAATTTCCTACCATCATCAACACTTGCTATAACTTAAGTCTCAGACTCACAACTCTTGGCAGAAAGTTCCAGGGATAGTGGGCAGTGGTCACTTCCGTAAAACCCTGCAAGAAACAGTTCTTTGTTAGTACAGATGCCAACGAGTACCTGTAAGCGACCAATCCTTCCACCTCTCTGTAAGGAGGTTGAACAAAAACAAGCCCATCAAGAATGCTGCATGCACATAGGTGTTGGTAAAACATGACATGCTAGAAAGCTATAAGACTAATTTCAGCAAACTAAAGCTTTGCTTGTTTCCAGCGGGCGGATGGCTGAATGGATCCATTTTCTTCAGTTTGACAGAAGGCAAATTTTCACAGGTATAATCACAGCCAAGATGACTGAATTCCTAATTTAACTATAATAACAAATTAACTATAATAGCAAACAACACTGACTGAAATGTGTAAAGAGCTTCACCACCAGTTGCTCACATCCGCCACAAGGAGTTGCAGAACACCACAAACACCCCCGGCACATCCCCCCCCCACCCACCCACCCACCCACCAAAAAAAAAAAGCCCAATGATTTTTTACAATAGAAATGAAAAGCATACAACAATTTGAGATGCTGTAAAAAAAAAAGGAATAATTACCTTGGGAATAATTGTAGGAAAAATAGCCAAAAAACAATGTTAACTAAAGCTAATAAAATGTAGCTTGAGTCGTGCTTGATAGCACTGTCCTAAGAAACTATTTCAGGAGATTGAAATGTTTCCCCAGGATAAAACAAGCCTTAACAAGAAGGATCAGAACTAGCAAATGTTGTGTAAATCCAGCAGAGAGAGAAAGAAGAAGAAGAAGAAGAAGAAAAAGTAGAAGAAGGAGGAGAAAAAAGCTGGCAGGAAAGTCTCTACGGTCAGCTTTTGATGTACCTTCTAAAGTGGCATCAGAAAGTGTTGGAGAGGATAAGAAATAATTTCGGGTAGCATAAAAAGAAACGTGCCTAATTTTGTGCAACAGAAAACAACAACGTTAATAAAAGAACGCTGTAAACGTTCAAAATTAACTATCCTTGGGTGCGTGGGGGTACAAATCTGTCAGTTTGTACTGAAACGGCCCAACTCAACTTCCCTTTCATGCGTGCGAGTCCACACCAGTTACCAACCTAACTCAAACCCAATAAAAGACTAAGCATTATAAATGATGAGAAGTCCCTTTAGTTTTCCAATGTGGGACAAGATCTTTTGAAATAGACCTTTTATTTACAACAATAATAACCTCCTAATCTAATATTTGAGAGATCTTTTAATGAGGACAAATTGAGAAAGCTCAAAAAGTGTTCCACCTAAGAAAGAAACGGGACTCTAAATCCATCTCTAATCGCAACAGGACATTACCCAAAAAAAAAAAAAAAAAAATATATATATATATATATATATATATACTGATACACTTAAAAAAGCAACTACTAGTGGAAAGACAAGACTGTGTCAGGATACTACAAGTCATCAAGCTGAAATAAAAGAGAAAATGAGTTAGCATCAAATACCATCTAATTCAATTCCTTGCCCATGCATCTCACATGAGACGATTCTATCCTTAAGCTTCTCTGAAACAATGAAATAGTCAATTCTCATCCTTTTTCCACGGTACCTGCAAGAAATGAGGACATAACCCAAGGCATAAATATCAACATATTACTTTAGTGCCGGTCATAATGATGCATTCTCTAGAAAATCAGTTTTTAAAGAACAACTGCAAGAATAATGGATTACTAGATAGCAGCATATCTCACTTTCCAACAGGGTGCCCTGACCATGAAAAGCCACGCTCCATGTCCTTCTCCTTATGCAAGTACCTGTAGGTATCTACTAGCTTTCCCCTAGAACCACACAATTTTACCGAATCAATGAATTCTGAGCATGAAAATACTCTCATAAAGTGATAAAAAATGTGTGTCAAAGCACATGTAAGTTTGTTCACCCAATTAACTAACACCACTTAAAACTTGTCTCAGAAAAAGGGGAAAAAAAAGGTTTTTTCCCCAGATGGAATGGCATATGTAGTTCCCCAAACCTGGGGGAACTATGGTATTTTTCCCAATAAATTGGTCTAATAGAAATGCAATTAGCTCTAGTCAAAGCAATTAGGCTGCGTTCTACAGGAACATCTACCTTCATCTGACAACCCCAGACAAAAACAAAAGGACTACCAGATCATTCATGAGAAAACTATGGCTAAATTTCCAACAATGGAACAACTTAAAAATCCAAGACATGAAATAATGAGATTATATACCAGATCTGGACCCTTACACTGCAGTTCTTTAGAGCCTTGGAAAGCAGACTAAATTTTCAATTGTGTGTCAACATGTTTTGGAGTTCAAAATGAATTCCATATGTGAGCTTACACTCCAACTTGGACACAAATTTCAAACATAAGAGAATCAATTCTAGCAAAGACAAGTGGTAATGAAGTAAAAAAGGCAACAAATGGTTGGAATTGTATCACCAACTAATTATTCAACACTAGGAATCCATACAACTAGTTCTAACGGAAGAAAAAGAAGACAAAGTCTTGGACTTCTTGGGAACTTGTAACGCAAATTGAATAACTGGCAAATAACATTGACTCATGAAAACAACTAATATTTGTCTATCTTGGTGCCATCTTTTTTCATTTCTAATGACAGGAATACTGCATGAGTTGATAGTCCTATAGAAAAATGTTTATCACAAGATTTGCTTACTCTTTCAATATAGCACCAAATCGCTTCCTTTCAGACAGTGTAAACCCAGGCTGCCCAGAATCCTGTGCCATAATTCAGAAAGTCATAGAGGCAGTCACAGTTGCTGGTGTTGAAAAGAACATCTAAAATTTTATGCAGCTTTACTTTTATGAACATATCAACAAACAATTGAGCTTATATGTGTCTACTGAGAGATATGAGAGATTAAAAAGAAAAATGACTAAACATCACGGAAATGCTTCAACAACTTAAGAAACCAGTGATAGATGTCATGAGCCACATATTTGGCCAGCTGGCATCCTTTATCACTTCCAATCACTATCTAGATTAAGTGTCTCCCATGTACCCTTGACGTGAGAGGCAGTCTAAAGGACACAAACATTGATCTTAAATAATTTTAGATGAGTCTTGTTATTTAATCATCCTGATCTCCAGAAACATGTCTATTTAAATGCTGTAAGAGATAAAAACAATAACATTCCACTACTACTTTTTTTTATCATGCTGACTCAAATACATTTTGATTTGTTGTTCTCTACTCCGCATTGGCCTAAATGCATTCTAATTAGTTGGGCAGTCATTTAACTCAATCAGACAAATGAAATACTTGATGCATAGATAATTGTCCAAATTGTGATGATAGTCGAAGTTACACACTGCTGATAAATGAATTGATACTTACCTTAAAAAGAATACTACGTGAGAGTTATTACTTTTTAGTATATCTGTATGTGGTGAAGTTACAGATGGAAAAAATTATCAGAATTAATTTCAAATAAAATGATAGAAATGCATATTGTAAGAATAGATATACGTATACGTATTGTTTCTTATCATATTTGTGCATGTGTGAACCAGAGATGACGATGTAGTTTTAAAGTGTAAAAAGCCCCTAAGGTAATCACCTCTTTATTTGGGGGGACATAACCGTTAAGCTTTGCTGCGCTGAAAAATTCTGGATGGCTCACATCTATATCCTCATGACTGTGAGATGACAAATGAAAAGAAGACCATTATCCAAAAAGATTCATACAAAGTCAAAAGTAGTTGGCCAGCAAAATGGATATGCTATTCCACAGGAAATATTACTATTCCATGGGATATGAAAAGATGCCTATCATAAAAATTGGGCTTGCATTCTATGGTCCATGTAAAGCAAATTTGCTTCAATGATAGACAATGAATGTATTGCACCTTAGTCAGATTCAACAAGATGTAGAAATTGATGCTGAATTTCAATATTATTACCTATTACTGTAGGAGTCTCCTCATGAGACACAAAAATGCGACACCTTCAGTTCACTTGTCCTTATGGAAAGACAGAACAAATCAGATATATTAACTCCCTGTATACTGTTTGTTTTTAGTAGCTTCAAAACACCTGCAGTTGTGGAGCATCATTGATCCTAATAACTACAGATTCTGATCAAGAAGGTTCACTAAGATTTGCCACACAAAATAGACATTTGCGGGTGATTTATTAAGGTTGCGGGTGATTTATTAAGGTCTCATATGCAAATCAGACATTTCTGGGTGGTTATTATTTGAGGAGTGATAGTGAGAGCCAGAAAAAACCAGCCTTTTGTTTCAAAATAATAAGGGTGTGGATAAGTAGGCAAGGTATCAGAAACCACTCGAAAATTAACATGCTTGAAACATCACAAGTAAAATGTGCTCCATGACTTCAGTCTCAAACATAGCTAGTATTTAGCACCAGCACATCCTATAGTAATCCTAGAACTGCGAGATTGTGATCAATTAATCCTCCACATTATGCTTCTATAAGTCCCTACAACAAGCTTATAGCGAGAAAAATTGCATAAAATGATTTATTTACATAACTAAAGGGGTAGACTGAAGAATATTTTTCTTCGCAAGAACATAAATTAAAAATAAAAGCAACCTCAACATGAGGCAATTACTCTCACAATCCAACGGCCAAATTTCCAGCAAAAAAGTCAATATAATATTTTCAACGGGGAACTTGCTAATGATTACATACTTAAAAAAGGGCAGGAATTAAAATAATGGAACAATGTACCAAATGAAAACAAAGGATATAGAGCACTGGTGATTCTTTGTCATATGTTTCTTTTGTAATCCCATTAAGTACCAGTTTAAAGATTTTAGTTAGCAAAAGGCAGGTACCTGACATTGAGGTCACCGCACCAGATAAGAGGTTTGTCTGAGTTTTGCAAAACAAACTCTAGCATCCTCTTATCCCATTTTCTTCTCCTCTGAAAAGAAGTTTCCTCATCTTTCCAACCATTGTTCGGCACATAAGTATTAAGAAACCGGAATGACTCAAATTCAGCCAAAATTACCCGACCTTCTGGTTCATGCTTTGAACCTAGCACTAAAGAAAAATGTAAATTCCCTTTGCTCCTTGCCACATGTTCAATATAGTAAATTACTAAAGCAAACAGCAAATCCTGTAGAATATCAGATTACTGAAATTTCACAAAATTTTTTCTATAGAGTAAAAAAGTCCCAAGTAATCTTTCCTTGGCACTTCAGGCAATTCCATATTGTCAAACTTTCAATAAAAGCTACAGTATTATTAATAAAATTTTGAGAAAGTTAATGAATAGAAGCCCAAGGCGGGTGGTCTAGAAGCAATTTTTTCCCTAGGTTGGTCAGCCATAAAAAAGTAGTTAAGATTTCCTACCAGAGCCACCCACATCAGTCAGCAGAAGCCAATTAAAGATTATGGATGGTGAACTGGAATGTTTGGTAACCAAATACCAAACGTTAGGGAACAGGTTTTAAGTGCAGGAAGTTCTAACAAAAGGTTTCAATAATTGAAAACTGATACGAATGGACTTGCATTAATAAATTACGTCAATGACAGATTCAGCCACATCCTAATAGCATCTGGAAAGCATTCCAGGCATTGGTTATTGGTAAGTGGGGATGAGTTTAAATTAATGAAAACATCCCAGGTTGGCAAGAGTTAAAATTTGACAATTGATCATCTGAATATCCTACAAAGTTTTTGTAACCAATACAAAATCGAAGAAACAAAACAACTCAGACCTAAGGTATCAGGAATATATATACATATAAAAGTAAGAATTCTTCCCTGTTAGCCAATACAAGGATATATCATCTACATATGCCAAAAAGGTTGAGACTTGGACAACCAGGAGTCAGAGGTACTCATGTTAACCTCGAACTTCAACTAAACTCTCCCTTACCCCTTTATCTATTAAATAAAGAAAGATACAGATCTTAAGAAGTGACTGATACTGAAATTGCAAGAATTTCAAAGAATGCCAAGTGTAGAGTAAAGCAAAAACTCTGAATGGCAAGCCAAAACTTTATCCACCAGAAAAATATCAAGAAAGGGAAAAGTTTACAAGCAAAAACAAGGATGTTTTGGAACGCTTTTGTTAATGTTCGTTCTTCAATTGCAACAGGTTAAGAATGGTAAGCCTAACTGATTTTAATACTAGAAGAAATTAATTCCACTTAAACAGATTTGACATGAAATGATTGGTCAAGTTTTGACAAAACCAAAAAATTTAAGAGCAGAATAGGAAAATTCAAATGCAAATACTCTACAGCAGTTTGTTAACATTTTATTCATAAAGAGTGGGGCTTACTTCTATTAAAACTACTCAAAGATGAAAGGCATGGAATCTACAAAAATCAAGTAGATTTTTGAAAAAACATACCCAGTTCATCTTCAAAAAATAATTTGAAAAGTTGAAACGAGTGATTTTTAAATTGGTTTACTCAACCACAAACCAAGAAAAAAACCTGATCATTTTGGTACAAAAACTTACCAAAAACCAACTTAACATTTCTTGAATGTAGTGGCTGCGTGCATTCAGAGGTTAGAACCATGTAATTTGCATCACTTCCACATAGGTAAAAGTTTCTCAATAAGGAGAAAAAGATAGATCAATATGCCACTATACCTGTTCGATCAAGTGAGAAAGAGACCTTCTGTGGTTTGAAGCACTTTTTAATAAGTAATGCAGTACCAGCATACTTAAAATCTGAAAGAGACCACCAAACTGCATAATTTCGAAAAGGTGGACTTGATAGGGCACGCATCATAACCTAAAAATCACAGATCAACAGAGGCTTGATTTGATAATCCTGTAAATAGACAATTTCAACTTGCAGAATAACTGGAACAGGGTCATTATTGTTAATCATATCACTGTCAGATCTCAGAGAATTTAGCAGAAAATCAGACATTTAGCCACTCTGCTGATGCCAGGGACACCACTTGTCTGTCCCTCAAAAGAATAAGTTCCAGTGTATCAGATCAATAAACTCTTTCTCAAATGGTAAACATCACAAGTTGGTAAGATATAGTCATGATACATCAATTGAGATCCTCAGGGAGTTCCTAATATGAGAACAAAATGTAAAGCAATTGAATCCAACTCCATTTCTTTAAGATCCCTTATCTTGGACAAGCTTTGGAACCTGAACTTATCCACAAAAGTTCAGTTCTTAAGCACTAAAGGTAACAAAAGCTCTAGCATAACCACATAATATGTCAGAATGTCGTGTTAAGCATTTTGATCAATCTTCTTTATCTAATATTTTCATGGAACCTAATACCAATAGTTGAAATTGATTTAACTTCAGACAAGATTGGAGCTTAACCTCAAATTCATATTGTCCAACTCCACTTCAGGAAAACTTTTCATCCCGAACACTACATGTTGTATATAGTTACATTGTGGGAAATAATGCAAGCATAATGGTATCAACTGAACACTGTACCTGCTTTTCTTCACGTGAAGAGCTCGTGTCATCTTTCAACTCTCTAGGATTTTTAGGTGTTCCCTTGGAGCCGGCTGCAGGCATCCTTACTTCCTATTATCACCATGACAATGAAAACTTTTACTAAGTCCCAGAGTGACTAACTCCACATCAGATAATAATGATGTGTCAAAGATGGAATGTGATAGAGAGACAAATACTGATGAACCACGTACAGAGATCCATAGGAGAAGATAAAAAGGGTCCACCATAAATTTAGGAAAAATATATGAGGAGCCAGGGTGTGCTTCTGTCTATCAGAATTTGAATATGCATGACCAAGATGATAGACTTCACTAATCCTTAAACATCCTTGACAAGTCATGGTTGATCCAAAGGTAGCAATAAGAATCTTTTTTTTTCCTCTCTTTGTGAATATGAGTGAAGCCGATAGAACAGAAGAAGAAAATGGAAATAAATAACAATGTGGATCGACTGTTATGAAACAAGCAGCACAATTCACTTAATTAAGGAACAATTTTGCAAGACGACCGTCTGTTAGCCTGAAAATATAAACAGTCAATACACTCAAATGCTCCCCAGGTTGTGAAACGCATTAACAATTACTTGACCATCTAACATCCCTAACTCCTTCGCCACCCCCCCCCCCCCCCCCAAAAAAAAAAAACCAACCCAAAAAAAAGAAAGAAAAAGAACGCAACAAGAATCAACCTTGCACTTAATAATCTGCCAAAATTAAGAAAAGACAAGGTACTCGACCATGCTCGCTCAGTAAAAAACAATAAGAACTCATCAAGCATATTGACATCAATTAACAACAAATTATTGCGGTCATATTAACAGTGTAACTTGTTTTTCTTTTTTTTTCCCCTTTTTTTACCAGAAAATATCTATTAAAACCCATTTCACATACCTAAAATAACAGACCAAAAAATTAAAGCCTCTCTTCCATGATGAACACAGGCATAAGCCAAAAAAAAATCAAAGCTTCAGTTCCAAATGCACAAGAAATTCCTCCACTATTCATTGAGCACAAAATTCAGGTACAAACTAATGATTCTGAAGGAAACCAAAAAATTTGGCAACAGCTAAAAAATAGAGAAAAAGCAGTAGGTCACCTGTATGGCGATGATATCAGGGTCAAGATTCTCCACGAATTTACTGAACTCAGGCCAGTCATTCTTCGCTCTCAAAAGAAAGCTATTAGCATTCCACGTCAAGAACTTTAAAGGCTCCTTTTTGTCGCCATTCTCTGAAGAAATTTCTGCAGTTTCTTCACCATCATTAACTGAGGAAAAAGGGGAAGAAGCAGAGACATTGGCTTTCTTGGAAGAGCCATCTTTTTCCACTGGCTTAAAAAATCTCTTCATCTCTGAAAAGGGTCGAATTCTCTACTCAAAAACTCGAAT
This sequence comes from Coffea humblotiana, assembly GCA_023065735.1. Lineage (NCBI taxonomy): Eukaryota > Viridiplantae > Streptophyta > Magnoliopsida > Gentianales > Rubiaceae > Coffea > Coffea humblotiana. Next base: position 8,560,916 of record CM041211.1, read on the forward strand.
CCTAGCTGTTTTTTGGTCCTTTTTAAGGAGTTCTACACTATATGACGAGCAGAGACTGGACTGTACAAACGTATACGATTATGTTAGTACTTTTTTGGTAGTGAATAGTGGTACCGTACTATATTGGGGCGAATGGGGGAAAGAATACAACTTTCGGTAATACAAATATTGCCCCTGGAATTGTCTTCTATTGTGCATATTGTCCCCTGAAAGTTTTTTTTTTTTTACTTTGAAGAGCTAAATAATTCCTTACAAAGAGACTAAATATTGGTGAGAAACCCTTCATTGCATCAAAATTCAACAAACTTCTAATCCTATCAGTGGGATAGACAACTGTTAAATCCCTAGATTTTGGCTTAAGTTTGCTCTAGTTGAATTTGTGTGGACATATTTCATTGAAATTAATCGCATTTTATATAGTATTATCATTGGATAAATTTGGAAATGATAATATAGGGTCGAATCCTCATGGTTTGAATATCCAATGAATATCTATGAATACCTTTCTTAATATCTAATTTTAAATTAAAATTTTAAAAAATAATATATGAATTCAATGGTAATATAAATACAATCTAATTACTATTTTTAAAACACAAAATCAACATTCAATAATTATTGGGTAAAATAATTATGAATTAATAGAAAGCATGAAATATCATCAAGTAATTCTATTTGTTTGAAAGGAAAAAATGCACTTTTTATTCCCAATGTTTAAGGTGTTAATCAATTTCGTCCCTAAAGTTTCATACAAAACACATTTCATCATCATAATTTTGTAATTTTGACCAATTTTGTCCCTAAAGTTCATATAGAACACATTTCATCCTCATAGTTTTATAATTCCTACCAATTAATGACAATTAAAGGATTGTTAATCAATTTAGACATAATATCATCACATGTCCCATTAATAATTGTATTATTAATACTTAATTCAATTATTGATTAAATTATAGAAATAACAACAAGTGTTTTTGGATAGGAGATTATCTCTTTTTTTTTTCCTTTAAATTGTGATATGTTATATTTGAGACTAAATAAATAGATTGAAAGATAAATAGATGATTGAAAAACAAGGATATAATGCAACAAAATAAAATTTTGCAAATAAATGACAATCCAAACCATTCATTCTTTTGCATTAATATTTTTCTCCAATAAGTTATAATGGGTTTGTTTGATATTTTTCTCCAATTGGCTATAGTGGGATTGTTTCTTTTCCACTGACTTCATTTTCTTTAGATCTTTTTGTTCGATTGTGATTAAGAAGAGAGTAATAGTAGTTAAAAATTTCTTAGTTTTTTTTTGTACTAAAATGAGAAAGTGAATTAAGAAAAGATTTTTGAATTTTTTGTTGATCCATTTTTTTTTTACTAATGGGCATGCCGTGATCAAGTGGCACTATCCCATTTAAATTGCCTGACAATCTACCAATTGTCCTCAATTAGCCAAATTTAGGAAACAATGAGGATGAAATGTGTTTGCGTAAAACTTGAAGGATGAAATTAATCAAAATTATAAGATTATTTTGGATGAAATATGCTTTACATGAAACTTTAAGGATGAAATTGATTAACACCTTAAATATTAGGGATAAAAAGTGTATTTTTCCCTTGTTTGAAATTTGTCTATACTTAAGGTTTCATACGCTTAAACCTCACTAACCCTTTTTTTTTTTTTTTAATTTAAAAGTTTGTACACATTACTTTGAACTTGACATGTCACGGACCTCTAGATAGAGAGGGGTGCCACGGAGAACACAATTTTGGAATCTTTTTTACACCTAAATTAATTATTGAAAGATGTTTTAAAAAAAACTAGTAATTTTAAGTTGTTTTGAAATTTTTTATAAGTAATACAATATTGTAAAATGTAAAACAATCTGGGTTTGGGGGCATATATATAATAGAAACTAGTAACCGTAGAAGAAATTATTTGCACTTTGGGGGTCTAAATAACAGTTTGGTCAGACATGGGGAGCTAAATTGATAATATCCCCATGTCCCCAATTTTCTGGCATTCCCCGTCATTAACTTGCTGCCTTAAACCCTAACTTCTAAAGCCCCTTCCCAACGGACAACTACCTACCCTCTTCTTTCTCGCCGGTGGCCTCCGCCCCCGCCCTTCCACCGCAGCTCAGCCTCGCCCACCACCGGAAACTGCTACTGAACTTCAACTTGGCAATCAGCACTAAGCTCTTCATAGCAAAGCTGAAGAATTCATCTTTATTCTAGTTGTCTAGTGAGTGCAATTCTTATTCTTTGACAATTTTTATGCATTTACACATTCGAATGTGTCTAAATATTTCTTTTTCGCAATTCAGAACGTAAATTGGGAGCCAAAATGGCACCTTTATTAATAATAAATAGTAGTAATGAGACATGGCGGCAGCAACCCTCTTCAGTTCATGGCATTTTCTGTTATATATTATTCAATGGTGTATTTTTATATTAATTTCATGCTTTTGTAAAATTGGGCTGGGGAAAGTAAGTTGGTTGGGGCTTTGCTGGATGAGAAAATTCGTGTTTCATTTATATATTGAATTGCGTTTTTGGATATATCATACACTCCTGACTTGTTTCTTTCATTGCACAAGATCGAGCTTTTAGGTCTCCTAGGATTATACAATGAATCTGTGGGATTGGTTTTTTCATTTTTTTTCACATGTAAGCCGATTTGAGAATGTAGTATTTTAGTCGATTTTAAGGTTTAGTTATACAAATACTTGATTATCTGCTTCTTATTTGTCTGCATGTCAGTGTCTTTTTTGGTTTCCGGGCTAAATTTACACCTAGCCAGTAATGAATTAAGTTCCATTTTCATGGTATGATATGTTTCCTGGGTAATTTGCACAGTCAAAGATGGAGCAGAGATTAGCTAATACGTGGCGGATGACGGTGAATGAGAAGAAATTCATTGAGACTGCCTTGCATTCTGACCTTAGAATAGATGGTCGACGGCCATTCGATTATAGAGAGCTTACGGTCAAGTTTGGTAGGTGAGAATCATTTAAAAAAGTGCAATATTAAGATTGAATCGGTGCCTTTTGCTCATTACTGCACATCATCCTGCATAATTCATAGAATAAGAACTCATGGTGTTCTATTTCTCTCTAAGAATTGGATTCAGCTGTTAGAACCAGTTGATTTTCCCACTTCTCACCCCCTACATTAAAGTCATTCGACTTCTATTGGTCCTTGGAATTTTTATCTCCTCTCGAATCATCCTGCTGGCTTTAGATTGTTTCTGGTTTTAGCTATTTACCTTATTTAGTGGTTTGGAGACATCAGAAGGTGAAGCAAAAGACACAGGATAAATGAAATGAGTGGGAGAAGTATCATGACTTCCTTTAACTTCGCTCTTCCCTTTTATTTGTGTTGTACTCAAAGCTTTTCTGAGGATGATCGTGGAATAATTAAAATTGAAGTCACACTATATAACCATTTAATCGATTGAGTTCCAAAAGTATAATGGTTACTTCTTCCAAAGAAAACTAGAGTCCTTTTGTGTTCCATAATACACCTGAGTGTTTTATCTTTGCTATGAGTAACAATTATGAAATGACCAAGCTTTGATCCAGAAACTATTCCAACGCGTGCAACCTTCTTTGTATTCTCTTTTCTGAGAAAAGATGATTCATGTATTAGCCTTGAGGTCAAGCTAAATATGCAGAAAATGAAAGGAAAGGTGGTGATACATAGTATTAGGACTTCCAACAATTTTCCATGATTCATGTATTAGCCTTGAGGTCAAGCTAAATATGCAGAAAATGAAAGGAAAGGTGGTGATACATAGTATTAGGACTTCCAACAATTTTCCTATCAGTATTGTTTTTCCTGTTGATTGTATAGTAAATTGTGCCAGTTTTCTGCATTTCAGTTGGACTATAGAAGTATTATAAGTAAAGATGCATTTCCAGTTTTCATAATCTGTTTACCCGATTTGGTTAGTTTGTATGGTATTCTACTACTTTTAGCATTTGATTGTGTAATAATTACAACACCTGATGCCATGATAGAATTATAGGTTCTTTTATGTTCAATGATCGACTTATTTCCATATTTAAATGATATTTTTTTCTAGGGCATAATGGTTTACAGATATATAAAATTTGGAGTTTTTGATGTATTCTTACAAGTTTTTAAAACCTTATGCATATAAGTTTTGTGTTTTATCTACTATGTGTCGCATATACTTGCCCTAACTTTTAATAGAATGTGTGAGAACAGATTGTTTTGACTCTGAAGTTTACCAAATGCAGAGAAGATGGCTCATCAGAGGTGCAGCTGGGCCTGACACATGTCATGGGATTCGTGAGTTCCCAACTGGTGCAGCCTTATCGAGATAGGCCGAATGAAGGAACCCTTTCAGTCTACACAGAGTTTTCGCCGATGGCTGACCCTTCTTTTGAGGCGGGTCGTCCTACAGAATCTGCTGTAGAATTGGGACGTGTGATAGACCGTGGATTAAGGTGAAATCTCCTTTCCTTTAATTGTCTAGTATCTCAAGGAGACTTGGTTCACTGAGAATTAATGATCTTTTTTGGCTAGGAAGTATCTGCTAAGCAGGTTTGTAGAAGTGTTGTGATATTGACTTGTAAATTGTGGAATATAATTCATCTCATGACTTGACAGTGGTGGAGAACCCAATTTTACCTCAATTAAGGAAAACTGTTAGAGAATAAATCATCTCTAATCATATGCGTCAGCAAATATCAGATACCAAATGTTTTCTTGGTTTTCTAATACCTGTATCTAGCCTTGGTTTTCATTTTTCCAATCTGTAAATCTTAATGACATAAGTTGTATTCACCTTGCAATTGAATGAGCATTTCAAGTGATATTGAAATTATAGAAATATTGAGACTTTTGAAATCTACTCCCCTTTCGAGTTCTTAAATGTCTTTATTATATGGATCAGAGCATTGTGCAAATTTAATGTTTGATCTGGATTTCTTTATACTCAATTTAGTTTGAACGACATTGCAGAGAGAGCAGGGCTGTAGATACAGAATCACTGTGTGTTGTTTCTGGGAAGTTTGTGTGGTCAATTCGTATCGATCTGCACATTTTAGACAATGGAGGGTAAGCTGTAAAGATATGCTATTCCTGTATGACAAAATAGTCCATCTCTTTCTATTGGGATTTCATTGGTCATTCATAACTTTTGGGTTTTCCTTTCCTGTGCAACAGAAATCTTGTTGATGCTGCCAACATTGCTGCTTTAGCTGCTCTCTTGACATTCCGGAGACCTGAATGTTCACTAGGAGGAGAAGATGGTCAGGAAGTCATAGTACATCCACCCGAGGTACAGCTATTTTTTTTCCTTCCTTAATCTCCAATCTCCTTCTGATGTGATTGAATTGGATAATTAGCTAACAAGTGAAGTTTGTACTCTATCCCAGAAAGACTGTACCATGCTATAATTATTTTGACCTTATGTGGTATCATCATGGAAAGTGGAAGTCTTGTTTGCGGTAGAGATTAAACATTGTTTATGCTTTTGTTGGAGATGAAGTTCAGGCTTGGCCTTGCTTTATTATTATTATTATTATTTTTTATTCCCCTTCTTCCCCCCTGTTTTTAGACACTGCATGATGTTGGTTTGCAAATGATGCAGATTAAGAAGTCTTGTACCTTTCAATTTCTTTGCACTATTCATATTCAAAGTGAAAACAGTATCAATTTAGTCTGTCAAAAAAGTTTGCAAATGCACTGTTAGATTTCTATTCCTTTTAAATTTTCTCAGATTTCTATTGCTCAAAAAAGCTTTATACCTTCAAATTGGTACAAAATGAGTTTTTCCTTGCTGTGTTTATATTTCTTATGAATGCACTTCCTATATTTGCTTTCTATATTTTACTAGCAATTCGTTTGTACGTTTGTTGGCTATTATATACTGTCTTGGTCATGCATCCAACTAGCATGCTAATGTTGAGTTGCCTTTTCTGTGCTACTTTGCTTTTTTTTCTGTCACTGATTCAGCTGGTCGAGTGTTGGAGATGTAAACCGATTTGCACCAATTATCATCTTGTCACAAAATGCTTTACTGCTGGAATAAAGATGCCATATTATCTTCTAACTGTTGTACCGTGGTGTCTCATTGTGTCTCTTTGAACGGTTTAATTGTGATGTGCTTATATTCATGTCTACCACATTTGGTCTGAATGTTAACCATTTGATGTTTGTTCAGATGCCATTATTTTTCCTGTGTTGTTCTGGGAAGTTGAGTGGCTTGACCAACCTTCTTGGGGATGTTGGTTTCTTTGCCACTTTTCTTTTTTCTTCTGATCAATCATTGTGTTTTCTAGCAGCGATCATCCTTTATTTGCTAATATAGACTAAAGTTTTTGGTGATTACATTGAATAGTTGCTATGCTCTGGACAAAATAATAAGTTCTTATTGTTGTGTGCGTGTGCACTTTGCTTCAATATAGAGCATGGTACACTTTGTACCGGTGAAGCTATATGATGGAACCTGTCAGAACTTCATAGGTATATTGACATCTTCTAGGATTGAACTGGTTTATCCCTTCATTGTTTTCTCTTTCTCGTTGTTCGAGTTTATGCATGGATTCATTTTTAGAAGCCTATATTTTGCCTGACGTGCTTGTACCCAATTTCACATGGCGAATCACTCATCCTTCTGAGAGAAAGTGAAAGCAGGAGAGCAGCTTAGCTTGTGGCCTGGTCTGCCTGCCATTTGTTGCTAGTGCTTTGCAGATAGTTACTTTAGGTTTTTGTTGATGCTACACAAAAATATAGTGTCTCTCTATTATTGAATCTGTTCTCCACCCCCAGGCCCTTCCCCCTTCCCCCCCCCCCCCCCCCCCCCCCCAAAAACAAAAAAAAAGGTATGTAAACATGCTTGGATCCTAATATTGTTCTATTGTTGCTAAAGTTATGAATTTAACTCAGCAGCCATTTGCTTAAGAATCTGTTGGAAAGATTATTTGGAAAGCTTTCTGATATAGTTCTTTAACCGGCTGAAATACATAAGAATAGCAGTTGCTTTATAAGATCCATGAGGTACTTGTAATCAGAAATCCAATGCAGTCAAAATGCAATCTGGGGTAGTGGTGTCCATTTTTCATGTCCTTTACTTTTCTCTCTGCTTTTATGCTATCAAGGAATGCTGATTTGGTTTCAATGGGTGAAAAGATGTCTGCCTTGCAAATTTTGACATGTAGACTGTACTGCAGCTGCATTTCTGAGCATTTTCTAATCTATTTGACTGCTTAGAAGGATAGAAGAAGTTGGATAAACAAGCTATCTTCATTGAATCCCTTATTCTGTTACTGTTTGTAATGCGATTTTGCATTTTATATTTCTGTTTTTTCTTTTTCAAAAATATATTGTCCAGGTGACTGGAAATCAAAAGCTTTCATAGTTAGAAATTTAGGAAAAAAGTGCTAGAGCAAGGCTCATACGTTACTTTCAAAATGAGCTCCTTATTTCTTGTGCCTAGAGATTAAACTTCTGTTGTTTGAAATAGTATTATTCTCTGTTTGACAGGTAAGGGAGCCACTTCCTTTGATTATACATCATCTACCTATTGCAGTAACCTTTGCATTCATCGGTGATGAAAATATGGTGGTAGGAAAAATGAATACCTTATTGGTTTTATAAATGTTTTCCTTTTTAATGATTCCATTTTCCTATAAAGTTCATCTCTTGCTAATACATCAGATGCTGCTAGGTTAATAGACCCCACACATTTTGAAGAGGGTGTTATGGGAGGAAGATTGACTGCTACGCTTAATGCTAATGGGGATGTATGTGCTATACAAAAGGCTGGGGGTGATGGTGTATGCAGAGTGTCATCACGCAGTGCTTGCGCATTGCTTCGGTGAAGGCAGCGGATATTACAGCAAAGATAAGGAAAGCTGTAAGATAGTCTTTTTCAAATTGTCTTGACCATGAAATTATACGACTGTTGTCTATAGATACTTATACAACTTTTGCAAGGGCTGTTGGCTTATTTTTCTGGTAATTGTTATCTGCTGTTTTCCAGTCCCCTTTTTCTCCTTGTTGCTATTAATTCTACTTCCAACTTTAACAGGAAAGAGGCACTTAGTTGCCTATATGGTTGGCTTTGTTTGAAGCTGTTATAATATGAGGATTTGATGTTATGAGCAGTGGAGAAATTTTAACCACATTCATCCGCTTGTCCGCCTCATTCCTTTCTTTGTGTCCTCTCTCTCTCTCTCTCTCTCCCTTTGTTACTCAGCTGACTGCAACAAGTGTGTTATCATATGATGGTTTAGGCTTTGATCATGTCGTAGAAATTTCTTCATTTCTCTCCTTGCTTAACACTTTCTCAGCTGTTGGTTTTCTTTTTTTCCCCCTGTTTTTGTCCTTGCAGCCATTATATTAAATTCCCATTTTATTTGTAATATAGTATTTGATATCCTTCTGTGATTGGGAATTTATATCACCACTTTCTGAAGCATCTTTTTGCTAATATTTTTTTATTCTTTGTGTATTACGTGGCTTTGGGTGTATGTAGTTGTAGTCTACCATGGTGCATTATTTCTTTTTGCTAGATATGTCCCTAAATTGTTTGGTAGCTATGGATTATTGTGATTATGACCTGTGCCTTTTGAGTATGAGAAGGTGCTTTTTCTTGCAACCTAATTTTGACTTCCTCTGCAGGTTGACTCATATAACACGGAAAGAGCACTAAGCAAGATCAGGCGGCAGCCTGCTAGTGTGGCTGTACAAGTTACTGAACCTAATCAGATAGAAGTTAAGGAGCTCATAAGCAATAAGGAGAAATTGATGTTGAAATCAGAAGAGGGTGGTGCAAGTCACAGTGATGACATGGAAATTGAAGCCCAATCATCTGAACAAGATAAAAGTAGAAGGAGAGATAGCACCTCAAAGAGTTTTGTCGGTGGTCCCTTGAGTTGGTAAACAGTTAACCATCCACACTTCATAAGTTCTGTACCTTGGTTTCGTTAGGAAATCATCTCTTAAAGTACTTTCTAGACATCACTTGAACTTGCAAATGAATGTAGAGTGGGATACATTGACATCCACATGTAAGCTATGGTTTTAGTATGGTTACTCTTGTATCAAGTTTGATTGTGAGCGCAGGCATTATCAATCAGGCCATGTTGTGGCTGCAAAACCATGTTGTTCCCGGAGGCAATTTTTTGTAAATATCGGAATGATCTGGAGAATTCTCGCTGTTTTAAAAATTATTTCCTATTCTTGATATTGACCTTAAATTTTGGCCTTGTGCATGTTTTCTCATTCATACTTCAAATGTTTCATCGCAGGCTAAAGCTGTGTGTCTGTATGTACAGAAGCGTCTGCTAGACTTCTCTAACAATTGGTTTCTTCTTTTTGATTCCTGCAGGGATCCCTACTCAAAAGGTGTAGATTTTGAGGAATTGCAAGCCTCTATTGCTTCACGTGGTACTTGGATCTTTTCTTAGTACTGATTGAACTCTTTTATTGGTGGATGAGTGCCCCTAATCATTGTGTCATAACAAGTCTCAGCACATCAAAAGCTCCAAAATAGGGGAGTTTGATGTGCATTATACGACTAGACAGAAAAATTGATCCAAAAGATCTCATGAAACCTTCAAAATCTGCAGGAACCTTTATAGTTCTGCAGAAGTATGTATTTGTCACTTAGCCACCTTCTTTTTTGTCGACTAGGACTAATTCAGCATTTAACATGATACTCTACTGCTGTGACCGATCAAGATCATCATAAAATTTACTTGATCTTCAACACATGGACAGAAAGGAATACTTAAATCCTTGTGAGAAAGCAATAGCCTTCCTACTGAGAAAGCAGAAGAAAGTCCTAATATTATGCCACTGTATGCATACTAAAATTCATTTCATATAACAACACTTGGAATGGTTAACATCATTAGCAAAATTTGAGCTGAGCATCTGCCATTTCAATTCACAATGAAATTCCATTCCTTTGTTTTGTTAGATCTGTTAATGGCTTTCTTCTCTTGAACTGAACACCAAACCTACCAAACCTACCGCAAAGAACCTATTGTCAGGGCCTGATAATCTTCACAGTACAGGCACAAGTTTTTCAACTCAGCCACTATCATATTGTTTCAAAAATTGAATTAAAGGGAGAAAAAAAATGGGGTTAAGGAAGAGATCAATTGAGATATAGAATCTCCACATACTTCTCGTGTTGAGGTTGTAAGAAGTGGAGAAGCTTCTGTATTGTAACTGAACTGAGGTTAAGGAAATTGCTTGTTTTTGATAGACTGCATGCAATGGTGCTTCAGGATCCTGAAGCTGTGTTGCATTTTGGTGTTCCTTATGCTTGACAGCTAAATGGTTGAGACTGTTATGTTAATGTAGCTTATCTGATGCACAGTGAAGGTGGCACCTGTAGAGAAGCTAGAGAAATCAAGATCTGATGAGCCATACAAAGGAGAATCACCTAAATTACTTGCTGACAGCAGTACCTCCCTTTTGCCAGATGAAAAGGCTGCAACTGGACTACAAATAGAAAAAGAGAAGACTTTGAAAGATGCTGTGAAGCCTAAGCACAAGAGAAAAAAGAAGGCATCAACGAACACAGATGCAAGTTAGCTTCATCTAGATTATGAACGCTTATAGAAAGGAATATCAGCAGCTTGAACAATTGTTTTCTGCTACTTCTCGAAGTCATTGGAGGAACAACATGACTTTCAGCTGTCAGTATGAAAATGGATACTCAAAGATACTGCGTGATGCTCCTGGTTGGTTGAATGTAATTGAAGCACCAAGGAGTTGTCCATTCTGCCAATTCTCGCACATGGCTTTAGCTTTGTACTCCAACTCGGATGTTCATTTAACAAAATTGGCGGACTTATTGTAAAGATCTCCAATGATTCTGCAGCTGGAGTTGCTGGGTGACATATTTGCTCAACAGTTTACTAATCCTTGTGGCATTGTAGATGATGTTGGGAAACAAAGGTCAAACATTAATCTTTTGTTCTTGGTTCCTCTCTGTCTAGATTGATATGAGTAGAATTTGTAGCCAGAGAGCAGAAAAGCATGAATTTTGTATTCTTTTGAAGTGATGACTATCATTTTCTTTGTTGGCTATATTAGTATCGCATGCTTGGTTCATTTCCTGATTGCTAGTGCTGTTTCATGCTGTTGCTTCTCGTGACCAAGGTGAATTTTCTTTTTGATTCGATGCAATGCATAAATGTGTTTGTACAATTGCTGGACATCTAATTTCAGTATTAATTTGGTTGCGAAATTGCAATCAAACTTAAATCAGGACTAGAGTTTTCAAGAGTTTTTTCCTTTTGTTTTTTATTCTTTTTAAGAAATAAGATAACTTTTTTTCCCCTCATCGTCTTGTTTCCCAATGTTAAAAAAAAGCAAGTTATTTGATAATGTTCTGAACAATTACCAATTGTTCAAGCATAATTGGGAACTTTTCTTCCAATTTTCTTCGAAGGTATTTTTTGGAATTTGCTTTTGCAACCTTTGAAGTTTTGCAAGATGGGCTTCTGAAAATCTATAGAAGATAATGGGTTTAGAGCTTTTAAGAAAAATAAAAATCTACCAAAATTAGAAAATTAAACTTTTTTTTTTTTATCATCTTTGGATACGAAGAGGAAAAAATGCATAAAAACTTTGTCCCTGAAATAGGGAACCCAAGAAACTCTTTAAGAATACAACACCCTACATGTGTGGCTAAGCTTCCTTGGTAGTGGCCTAAGAAAACCGTTATGTTCCAACCAACCAACCACAGGGAATCTAAAAAGTTCCGTACAAAGAAGAACAAGACTCAAGATTTCAATGGCGGCAACTGCTACAATCTCTCATTCTTCCTTAATCACTCTCTACTCTAACAGCCAACTTAACACATCCTCAGTCTTGAAGAACACATTCTTGTCATCTACATCACTAGTCTATTCTTCTTCAAGTACAATAAGCATTAATAGTTGTAACACAAAAATTTGTGGTGGTGTTACTTTGAAAAGCAGAAATGGAAGAGGTGGGATTAGAGGTGGGCGGGTGGTTTGCTTGGCTGCTTCATCTTCATCTGCACCTTCAGTTAATCTTCCCAAAGCACTGCTGTTTGATTGTGATGGGGTGCTTGTTGACACTGAGAAAGATGGCCACAGGATTTCTTTCAATGACACCTTTGCTGAAGTAAAATTCCCTTTTCTCTCCTTTCGTGTGTAGATATTCAGTATGATATTATACTTTTTTTTTAAAGTTACGAATGGTAACCATTCACTCAGATGTTCAGTTTTTTTTTTTTTTTGGTCAAGTCCTATATAAGAACTTTTCTTGATTTTTTTTCTTTTCTGAATTTTAGATACCTGATGTTAAACTTAAGTGGCTTTGGGCAAATTCTATCTTGGGGGATTCTCAATCTGTTTACTTTGAATGAACAGAAAGAATTAGGTGTAACCTGGGATGTGGACTTGTACGGTGAATTGCTCAAAATTGGGGGTGGAAAAGAAAGGTAAGATAATTATCTTTTTTGGCTCAATTTATGAGTGACTCTAGTGTATATTTGCTGAATGGACTGAATTTTGGATTAGAATCTTTTTTGGTTTGATTGTGTTTTATTAGGATGACTGCCTATTTTAACAAAGTGGGTTGGCCAGAAAAGGCACCAAAGAGTGAAGAAGAAAGAAAAGAATTCATAGCCTCACTTCATAAGAGAAAAACAGAGTTGTTCATGGCACTTATTGAGAAAAAATTGCTACCTCTTCGGCCTGGTGTAGCGAAGTAAGTCACTATTATTTGATTGTCCTTTTGTCATTCCATTTGCACTTTTATACGCAATGTTTTCATAGCAGCTTGGAAGTGGTCTGATGGGTTCAGCAAGATACTGAGTTCCTTTGTGCACTTTGAAAACTTGTAATTTACAAAAACATGAATGTCTTAGTGCATGTACTGAAAGTGAATAGTGGGGTAAATTAAGCTTCTCAATCCTGGAATCCAATCATTAGCTTAAATCAAGAAATGCAATCTATAGCTGATCGTAATGTGCTAGCAGCTGCAAGGACATTTGATCTCTTTGAACGTTAAGTCAAGCAAGACAGATAAGGAAGAAATGACATATCATATCTTGGACATGATCTTCTGCATTAGAATTTCTTCTTTACATTCATAATTACGTTATGATCAAATTGTGATTATGGAAAAGTCCTCCGCATGGTTTCTCTGGATTCTCTACCATTGGTGTGTGTTCAATTAGTTTAACAGTCTTGTGAAAAGCTAACAACAAATGCAGCTTACTCCATCTAGATATATCAAATTCAGGGCATGGAAATGCTGTTGATAATATGGTTGTTCTTACAACTTTATTTGGATGATTATGTTGACTACAAGAAAAAATTTGAAGGTGAAGAGTGGCTTGGCGAACATTTTTATTCTGGTTCTTAGTCAAACATGGATAAAGAGATAATTGTGTTTTTAGCATTGATGAGGTGATTATGCTTTGTTAGATAACTTGATAGATTTAGTTGCTGTCTGAAGAACTTAAGGCCATAAGTCCAGATTTCAGGATTCCAGTAGTCATAGAAGTAGCGGTTAGACGGTAGTTAGAGGATCAATGTACATATCCTAAGAGACAAATTTGGCAGAAGCAGAAGGCTCTTAATGGAAGCGGCAGGGTGTCGAGGCCGAGTAGAGGAGTGCATACGATGCATACATGCGAGAGTTTTAGAAGGAGAGAGAACACTACTAAAATTAGTGGTTTTTTAGTTGCATTTATGGTTCTACTCACCCACACTTTTGGCAGAAAAAATGGTATCAGTTTCTTTCTTCTGATTTCATGAGGATAAATGAAATATATGTTTGGCTATGCAGGTTGCATGAAATTCATAGAATAGGAGGTAATTAGCTTGTTATTCCTGGAGAGAGTTGTAAATCGTATACACAAGGAACTGGATTTTGACTAACTCCATTAGGGAAAAGTTCATTAGTTTGTTGAAAGTAGTTTCTATCTGGAGTACCCGTGGTTGTTCCATGTCACGGATATGAGAATAACATGACTACTGATTTGGGCCTTCGATGCCCAGTCTACAATCACCATCCCCCCTGCTAGAATTTCACTATTTAATTTTTTACAGGTTGATTGATCAGGCTTTGGACAACGGAGTCAAAGTTGCTGTCTGCAGCACATCTAATGAGAAGGCGGTAAGCTTCATCAGGTCTCAGAGTTTGATTAATGTTGGAAGTTCTTCCAATTTTGAGAACTTTACGTTATAAGATATAGGTTTATGCTTGTTTGTTTAAACAAAAAAAAACACTTAAAGTGTCTTTCTATCTTTATGTTTTACTTTATCTGTCTTCAGGACCCGTCTCTTGGACAAGTTATGTTAAATTAAAAGATTAAAAACCTAGCACTTTAATTTGATCAATTATGTTCATGATTCATGCTTCTTTTTTTATCCCTATTGATTATCAGTATAGTTCTTTTGATTGCTTTAAAATTCTGTAATTCTGATTAAGGTTGTCGAGCTTGCTCATTGAAACACTAGTACACTACTATGTTTATGCTACGATATAAGTGGGCGATGGAAAGTAGACCACATGTACATGTTGATTAAACATTGAAATGAAATTATGTGATTTCAGGTCACTTCTATAGTTTCTTTCTTGTTAGGACCCAAGCGTTGATGAAACATTGAAATGAAATTATGTGATTTCAGGTCACTGCTATAGTTTCATTCTTGTTAGGAACCAAGCGAGCAGAGCAAATCCAGATATATGCCGGAGATGTTGTTCCACGCAAGAAACCTGATCCAGTGATTTACTGTTCCTTTTGCTCTTACTTTCTACTAAGATGGCTGGTGATGAATAAAAAATTCCTTATACTTCTTTACCGAAAGCCTTAAAAATTTGGAAGTGGAGCAGTTATAGCTACAAAGCAGCTGCTTGGATTTTCTCAAGTTAAGCGAAAAGAATGATATACCTTTGTTTTGCTTCCTGCAAGCATGACACTAAGATTTTCCTGAGAAAATATTAAACCATATGGCGCTTTGATGATCACGATTGCAATTTGATTTTCTAGAGAACAATGAGGATAAAGATGTTAATATTGGTGCTCTGTTGTTCTTTCTTTTCAGGCCATTTATCTGTTAGCTTCCAGCACTCTGGGGGTTGACACTTCAAGGTATTGCATATGCAATAGAGTATGATGGCATGGATGACTTAGCTGAATGTGAAGATTCTGATATTCAAACTTGTTGAACAAAGCTTAAATGTGCTTTTAATTGGTGACAAGCTTTACTTTTAATTGTTGGAACGATGACTTGCTTCTCATTGTTTACAGTTGCGTTGTGATAGAAGACAGTGCCATAGGTCTTGCTGCTGCAAAAGCTGCTGGGATGAAGTGTATTGTAACAAAGAGCGGGTAAGTCTGATATCTTATGAACAACAAATAACTCGTCATAGGATTGAAAATCTCTCTTTTGGCAGTTAAGGGCAAGAGAACATTACCATGTTATATATCAGTAGCTTGATGTTGATCTCAATATGAATGCATTTGCCTGAGCGTCTATTACACCAAGGCACCCTTATAGAAGAAATTTCAATGTTTACGCTGCTAATAATTTATTGTCAGTTCAGAAAATAAATGAAATTTTCAACTCTCAAGGTTAATGCTTTGAGAATGTAAGCTATGGGAAGAGAAGGGTTGTCATTCATCCCAAGCAATAGAAGGAAAGAACAGAAAGAAAAAGTTTCTCAAAACAATATGACTTATTTGCAATGCAAGAAGGAAATAGGTAGTAAAGTCCTTACAGTCTAGGACAAATAAAAAAACTAATGGCTTTGGTCTATCTTATTGTCCTGTTGTGCAAGTACTTATTAACCCCGTGAGGCAGTCTGGCTAATGCTTGAAGAAAGCATCAAGAGACTGGTTTTTACTTGTATCTTTCGAGTGCTCTAAGGTAATGATCTTAGACCCCTGCAGCAGCAGTCCCAAAATTACTTGCTGTTTTATTTGGGAAGGTCGTTTTTATTTTAAGTTATCAGCTATAAATATGATGCATGAACTTGTAAGGCAATTTTGCTCCTATCTGGCTTTTATCTAGGAGCAACACTTGATTACCTATCAACTCACCTATCAATGTGATCAGTCTCAAACTTTATAACTTCATAACAATGGACAGGCAGAATCATATTATTAGTATCTTTGAAGATTCAGTGATCTAACTTTCATGGCATGAATGATCCTGAGTTGGTTGTTTCTTCATTCTTTGATCTGATAAACGAATATCAATAATTTGATCAATCTTTCCTTTGTGCAGGTACACAGCTGAGGAGGATTTCTTAAATGCTGATGCAGTTTTTGATTGCATTGGAGATCCTCCAGAAGAAAGATTTGACTTATCATTTTGTGGAAGCCTTCTAGAGAAACAATATGTTAGTTAGAATCATTTTGTTAAATGAGATCAACTTCAGCATACCACCATTGTATGTTATATAACTTCCCTGGACAAATCCAACTGGAATCCAGAAATTCAACCGAGTCTTCCTTGAAATTTTGTAAAACTTTCACAATTAAGAACTAGTGATCTTGACTCCAAAATCCAAATTAGGAATGGGAATAAACTGTTGTAAGTCCTTAAAGGCATCAACATTTTTCACCAAAACCATTCATGATCACCATAGTTTGAAATGGCAGATTGACCTCATTTAACAAATGTTATCTTAATGTTTTAGTTATCATCCTATAATGAATAGAATGGAATAAATTGGAAGAAAAAGATTAATCTCTTTCAATTCTGACTCCACTGTAAAGATGTAGATAATTTCATTCTTCAGATGCTAAACTTAAGCGTCCTAGGATTGTACCTCTAAATTATGGTTATTTCTTCTAATACAGCAACTGCTGTTTTTGGAGGTGTTTGTGAAAAATTTTACTATAACGGCTCATGTAAAAAACTTTTACTGTAGATGGTTAAGTGTTTTTGGAATTTTTTTTGAAGGTATTTTTGAGAATTACTTTGGAATATTTTTCGGATTAGAAAGTTTTTGAGATATTTTTTAAAAATGGAACACTGCCCACCACCACCCTCGATCACCGCAATGAGGGTGGGTACCCATGAGAAAAGAATGATGCAGGATTGGGGCAGGGCCAGGTCCCATCCCTCACCTTGCTCTCCGCCTATATTTTGATATATATATATATATATATATATATAATATGTGTATGTTTTATATGTATAATATGAAATAAATGCTATGTTATTGTTATTATATAAACATATTGTATGAAATAAGTAACATATTATGTTGTTATGATACAATAATGTAATATTTTGATTAAAAACTTCAAAAGAATGATTAATAAAACTATTATTAGATTTATATAAATTAAAAAGTTAAATCAAATAATAATAATAATAATGAGAGTAGGGCGATTTAGGGCACCCGTGGGTGTAGTGGGGCAGGGCGGGGGTTGGGGGAGTGGGGGACAAAGCAAGTGGGTGCACGCGTCCGAAAACCGTCAGTTGACATCTAATGATGGTAGTGGGTGGAAGAAAAAAATATGGTAGAATTTGTTTTGTTAAATTTTTAAAACTTTTGTAAGTTGTATTTGAGATTGTGTCTGCTTTTGGAGTTTTATTGTAAACTCCACAAACAAACTTATATATATATATATATATATATATATATATATATATATATATATATATATATGTTTGATTTCAAGAAAAAAAATGGCAATCCACTAAGAGTCAAAACTTTTAGCTATGGCAATTTCCCTATTTGAAGACCATGTAAGTCCAGAAGGTTATTCGAAATGATGTTTGTCTTTAAAATAAATTGTATAATATGTTATTTTTTAAATCTATTTCATAATTCATAAAGTTCGGGGAATAATAAAATTTTATTGAAAGATTCCAAATAAATTTTGTTTTGAAGAAATAAAATAAGAACAAAAGTTTAATATATAATATAAGAAGGATTAGCTACCGTGCTGTGGGGTAATGATGATTACACTTTGCTTGCACACATGAGGTCTTACGTTTGATCCACCATTCCAGCATCTTCTAAAAAATTTTTCCACAACAACATGCTAGACTTGGGTTCCTTACAAAATCGGCTAATTCATCAGGTTGGTCGGTTGAACCACTGATTCATTGACAAGTCAACGGATCTATTACTTAAACGATTCAATTAAAATCCTAGCTCAACTCAATAATCTATTGACCGGTTGAACCATCGGATCAGGTCGGTTTAATAACTATGGTTAGCAGTTATCCTATGTTGCATTATGCATTTATTTACAATTTATCAAAGGTAGAACTTCTCTATGGTTTCTGAACTAGGTGGTTATCTTAGCAAGTTCGTAAAAAAATCTGCCACTTAAAACTTCCAAAACAAATTGAGCACAACTCTCGCAGCAGCTGCCAATGCTTGCAATAACGCCTCATTCTCTTCCTTTTCCCCTCGCTTCCTACTTTCTTCCTTTTGCCGCATTTCGCTCAAAGGGTTGAAGGGAGATAGTGCAGCAAGCTGTTCGCCCACACGAAGGGGAGCGATTTTATTATAATAGAAAGTTCTAATGATCTCAGTGTAACTCAAAAATATAGGCATTTGTGGGTTCAATGTGAAAATTGTTAATCTTTTTCCTCGTTCCCTCTCAAAACTCTCCCGTTGCCCGTATTCCTCCTCTCGTTCTTCCCCTTCCGTTTTGCTATATAAATTTTCACGATTTTTATATTTGGTGCTGGCAGTTAGATGTGGTGCAAGCGGTTGGAAATTTTGGCCGTTGCTGTTTTTGTATCACAATTTGAGCTCTCATTGCCATGTTTTGCGAGTGCTATGGTTTGCTTATGTTGTAGTCATTCGTTCCAGTTGGCTTTTGTTCTACTTCACAAGTCACTAATAGTGATGCAAAACTGATCAATTTAGATACCATAGTAGTATTGTGAAACTTTCTCTATTTCAATTGTTTTGCAAAATTATGTCTCTTATTTTCTGCTTTGTTATGAATATAGCTCGATATAACTTGCTAATTATGTATGAGCAATAGAAACAAGCTAAGTTAACAGTTGTGCAATGTGTATGGCCTGCCTAGTTTGTTTGCTTGGAGCAAGTGTGTTATTATATATTATAATTATCTCATCTACTTGCGCATGCATCTTGTATACAATTTTGCATCAAATGGTGTCGATACTTTCCACTTTTCCAATTTCGTTTGAGTGCTTGAAACATCCCTTGAACAGCAAAATGAACTAAAAGTGAAAAAAATAAACTAAACTAATTTCGTTTTCTCTCTCCCTCACTTGATAGCTATCATAAAGTGAGTTCGTCTTAGTTCGATTTACTTTCTGAATTAAATTCTTAAAAACCTGTTGTGTAGAAAGTCGGATTTAGTCACAGTCAAGATAGAAGAATATATGTGACAGCTAACAGTTAGAGGTGCAAAATGGGCGGGATGGACGGGATTTGCTTGGGTTTGAAATGGAACCGAATCATATGGGTTTGGGTCTAACCTTACCCATATGTGTTTTGGGACTAAATTGGGCGGGATCACTTTGGAAAGGGTTTACATTGATCCGCCCAATACCCAAATCTATTTTCTATATTTTTCCTTTAATTCTTTTTTTATTTTTTATATAACTTTAATGTTTTTTGTTATTAAATTTCTTTTGATCTTATTATGAATTTATATTTTCCTAAATTCATTTTACACTCTAAAATGATCAACAGTTACTTCAAAAAGACATAACATTTTGGTAAGAATGAACATATCTTCTCCCTGGACTAAACCAAAAGATTGAACGTTTTGGTGTATTCATATATGAAGTTGACGTTTTCACTTCCTCAAAAGCATGGAAACAAAAAGGCAAAGGGAAATAGCTAACAAGAAAATAAACATGCAAGTGCCTTATATTCAAAATTCCCACCAAAAATTGGATTAACAAATAAAGGAAAAGATAGATATACAATCATATTCCAACAGATATCAAGATAGCCAGGCATTGAGGCTGTTGAATATTTATCCTTATCACTGTCCAAAGATGGTGGGTCTAAACTAACTGAAATGCTGAAAATTCTTGGATAAATGAAATTTGTTGAGAAGATATTGGTGCCCAATGGGTCCCCAAGGATTCCCAACATATCCCATCAATTAATGGGTATAATTGGGATATGTCCCATTTTAAATCAAATATCAAATTACAATACCTATTCCGTTCAAAGTTTCTTTGGGCATGAGTAGCCCGTTGGGACTTAGGATAAATTGCCACCTCTGCTAGCAGCTGAATTTTAGACTCACTACTAAGAGTGTAGGCACATAGGAGTTAATATGCATCAGATGCTTAGAGAGCAATGTAATGATTTTGTGACATGATTTAGCAACAATATTGTCCTTTTTCTTCAGGCATAGATAACTCTTCTGGCTGCCAATGCTCAAGGATGTCACCAACCAAACCAGCTTTGCTTGCTGACAGAACCTACTAAACGAGACAAACAAAAGACCTAAGTACAATGCACTTGAGACACTGAACATGTATGCTCAATACGAAGATCTATGCAATCTTATGTTTCCCAAAATTTTGCTATCCCAGATCTCTTCAGAACTAGATAATGTGATTTGCAAATACTGGAATTTCTAATCCTTTTCCGTATACATATTGTGAATATATAGCCTCACGCATTTGCGTAACACCCCAATTTAACTAGTATAACCAAAATAAAAAAACATAGGGCTTAAACATAAAGAATCTCATAGTCCGTTAACTTTAGAATATCCAATTAGAAATAAATGTAACAACCACTTAAAGATTCCACCTGGAAATTTGATAGACCGATGACTCAAAAAGGACTTATACATACCGTCTGCTTTTATTTCAATACAACAAATTAGTCTACTGTTTGACAAAGGAACATACATCTACACAGAAATCAATACTTCCGGCACTCAAAACTAAACTCAAACAACAATATCAGGTATTAATTAATATTCATATCACCAAAAACGAAGCTGTTAGAGAATGAAACACAATTAAGAGAGAGCAAAATTTAATTGTTATCTCTTATTGGGTGATCTATAGGCAAAGATGTCACCTACTTTGTTCGTTGATTAGTTTCATCTGATTCAGTTGTCTTGCAGTTGTTCATATAACATTATCTTAATCACTGTTTGTTTTGAGGAAATAGGAGGGGCAAGAAAGGAAATGAAATAGAGAGAAAAAGGTTCTAATGTTCACATTGATTTTTGAGGAGGGAAACGAAAGAGTAGAGAGGAAAAGGGAAGAATAAAGTGTAGTTATTTTTTTGTCACTTTTCTATCCAAAAGGCAGGAACGTAGGGTAAGGAAATCAAAATTATTGAAACTTTTAAAATTTTCTTTAAAAAAACTCTGTTTACAAATAAGACTTTTAAAGTATTGATAAAAATGTAATTAATGTGTAATAGATTTCTTTCCTTCCCAAACTTAAGTAATATTTTCAATGTTTCCCCTTTTCTATAGGAGGTATGTGTAATTACTTTTGTTTGATTTTGTGTTTAAATAAGAGAAATACTAGTATTTCAACTAACAATGTTACCTAGACTATTTTCATCAAGTTTTCATTTTACATGAATCATATGGAGCTTATGTAGATATTTTGAAACATTATGCGATCATGTAATAATTGTTGATTCTACAGGAGATATGTGTAATTTACCCCAACTGAACTAGCTAAAGTTTAGTTTTAGGTTAAAAATTCTTATCCATGATGGAGCTTCAGAAATAAATGTTATAAATGGCAAAGAGTGAATTTTCCGTGCATCACTTTAAATGTGTGTCCCCGTATACACGTTTGAGTGACAAGAGATTGTACATAAAACATTGGGAAAATGGCCAATTTCGTAAACTTTTTTTTATTGTCAATTTCGTCCCTACTTAATTTTTTTGGCCAATTTAATTCCTATACTTATTTATCGGTTCCAATTGAGGAACACCGCGGCGGCGCCACCTTGTAATTTCGAGCAAGCTTCTAATTGAGCACTTAAACAGGGATATTTCGAGTACTTCATTGATGGGGCTGTAAGATAAGAAGTAAAATTCGAAATAAAAATTTACCATCACATTTTTATCACTGAGAAAAACCCAAACCAGAAACCTCAACTTTTTCTTGCAAAAACCCAGAGCTTTAGTGAATGATGTGTTGAATAAAATCGACTGAAATCATGATGAATAAGGAAATGTAATGGCGTAGGAAGTCAAAGAATGGAGGCAGCAAGTGACGAAAGGTGCGAAAGAAGAAATTTTGAAAAAGAGGGGTCAAGCAAATTGAGTAAGTTGAACCACTTAAATCTCTTTGATTTGTTATGTTAATAGCTTAAAGAAGTTTGGTGTGGGTTTGGCTTTGTTGTGAATAGCAAGTATTGTACTTTAATAGCAAGATCGATTGAAATGTCGTGGGAAAAGGGCTTTGTTTTCTGTTTTTCCTTTTTTTTTTCTGAAAAGGGGTTCATGTGGTCCATGATTGTAAAATTAATTTTTCTTGTTGCTTTCATGTTCCTCAAAAGGCAGACAATGACTGTAAATAAAAAATTATGGTAGTAATTTTTTTATTTGTTTGGAAAATAAATAGATGATGACTTGGATATATTCAATCTATATATCTATTATGATGGGGTATACATTGAAGAACCAGAAGCAAAATATGTAGGGGGTATCATGGAGCATTTTGATGGGGTTTTGGCCTCCAAGATTAACATAGCTTTTGTGTTAGGCTTTGGCCATTTACTTGGATCTGATGAAAATGCCAGTTATAGATATAGAATCCCTACCGTAGATGGGAGACTGAGACTTAGACAAATAGACAGTGAACAGGATGTCATGGACATGGCTGCTATAAGTAAACAAATTGGAAAAAGTTGAACTTTACGTTGTCCATGAGTTTCATATTAGATCCATGGAACCTAGCAAGAACAGGGAAGTTTTCGAGAGTGAAGGTGAGAATGAAAAAGAAGATCTGCTGTTTATGGACATCACATTTGATGAATTCCTTGGGAATGAAGAACTTCCAGTTGACTTAACTAAAGTAAATTAGGGGGAAAAAAAAGGGTAAATGGAGAGGTGCTACTATGATTGAAAAGGATGAAGGTGCAGATGATGAAAATGAACCAGAATTAGAGTCAACGGATGGTGGTGAAAGCTTTCATGATAGTGACTATGATGTTATGGAAGATGAAGATGACATAATATACAAGAATTGTGCAACTACTGTTGATATGGCAATTGATGGTCAGAGGAGCGTAGATGATGCTAGTTTATGGAGGGGGAAATGCCATACTAACTGGCGAAAAGAAGAAAGGACATGTGCAGCCACAAAAAGCAAAAGCAAAAGGAAAAGGCACTCTTGCTGCTGACCATGACTATGATATTTATGATAGTGACCAGATTCCTGTCCAAGAGGAATCTGATTCCATCAACACAAAAGAGTTGAATAGTTGCTTTAGTAGCTCAGATGAAAATACCTCAAGAAAGAAGGTGAAATATGTAAGGTTCAAGCCAGAAATTGATACGAAGGAGATGTTTTACTGTTTGACACTAAGAAGATGTTTAAAAGAGCTGTTGAATTTTATTCTGTGAAGTGGGGTAAGGAGCATGGTTGGCAAAAGAATGATAAGAATAGGATCAATGCAAAATGCAAGAAAGAGAAATGCAACTTGTTTGCTTATGCTGCAAAAGAACCAGATTGCGATGCATCATGATAAGAACGATGGGGTCAGAACATCAATGTGGTAGAACTTTCTATTACAAACATGCAAATTCAGGTTTTTTGGCTAGGCATTACATGGAATTCCTGCGGATGAATAGGAAGGTTACGGTTGGTACATTTAAGGACAAGGTGCATGAAGAACTGAACGTGAACATCACAAAAGATCAGGCTTACAAGACCTTTGGGAAAACCAAAATTCTGATCCAAGGAAAATATAAGCAGCAATACACAAGAATTTGGGACTATTGTGAGGAATTGTTGAGCTCAAATCCTGGTTCCACAGTGCATGTAGAGACAGAGGCTGATAAATTTAGCGAAAAAGAGAGATTCAAAAGACTATACATTTGTTTTACAGCCTTGAAAAAAGGCTTTAAAGAAGGTTGTCTGCCTGTACTTGGTGTGGATGGGTGCCATCTAAGAGGACCACGTCCATGAGTACTTTTGACAGTGTTGGGATAGATGCTAATACTTGCATCTATCCTGTTACATATGCAGTGGTTGAGATCGAGAACAAGAGATCTTGGATATGATTCATTGAGTTCTTAAAGTTTGATCTCAAAATCCGTGACCAAAAACAATGGACATTTATCAGTGATAGGCAAAGGTATAATGATTAATTACAGAATTTTTTGTTGGAAAACTACTTTATAATGACTAATTAGTGAATTTTTTCATATTTTTATCTAATAGGGCTTGGGTTTCGCCATCCAAGATATTCTTCCTATAGTGGAGCATAGACACTATATTAGGCATTTACACAATAACTTCAAGAAAGTCCATCCCGGGGAAACACTTAAGAGTATGTCTTGGGCTTGTACAAGATCCTCATATGTCAATAAATTTGAAGCTGAAATGGATGTGTTGAGGCAGTATGATGAGAAAGCACACAATTGATTAGTGGACAACACATTACCATACCATTGGTCCATACCACATTTTAGGATCACAACGAAGTGTGATATTCTTCTTAATAATTTGTGTGAGAGTTTTAATTCTGTTATATTAGAAGCAAGAGAAAAACACATTCTTGGTATGCTTGAAAACATTAGGATATACCTAATGGAAAGACTTAGGACAAAAAAGGAGTAGATGAGAAAAAGAAATGATATTATTTGTCCAAAAGTTCAAAAAAAAACTTGAAAAGGCAAAGGATGATGCTAGATCAAATATAGCCAGGTGGTCTGATGACAGGTTTGAGATGACACATATATGTTATAAGCTGCATTGCTTTGACCGGAGTTGAGCCTGAAAGTCTAGTGCGTCCATATCACTCAAGGGATGCATATCTACAGGCTTACGAGCCAGCTATTGGTCCAATTAATGGACCTAATAACTGGAAAAGATATAAGAAGTCCCAATGTATGCACCTAAGAAACTAAAACTTTCTGGTAGGCCTAAGAAGGCAAGGAGGAGAGAGCCGGATGAACCACGAAATGATTCCAAAGGGTGCACAAGACTGTCTAGAAAGGGTATTACATGTATGACTTGCTCTCTTTGTCATCAAAAGGGTCACACTAAAGAAGATGCCAGCTCAGCATGGAAGGAGTGGACAGCAATGAAAGAATATCACCTGTAAATAGTAATAGGTGTAAAAAAATGCAAGAAACTTGGACACAATGTAAGAACTTACCCATTGAATGCCAAGGAAAAAGACGAAACTCACGTTGAAACTAGTATGGCTGAACTCCTATTTTCTTTCATATTGCACTGTTCTAGTTAGCAGCTACTAATCTCCAATGTTGTTGCAGCTCCTTCTGTGATTAGGAATACTAGCTTACCACGTGCTAATGAGACATTCCAAGACTCTGCTACATTGCAAGAATCAGCAACATGTATTCTTTGCTTTTAAGTTTGTTAGTACTCCTGTTATTGTTGTTGGCTGTTGTTGCGGCTCCTTATTATTGGAAGGTGTTGCAGCTATTTATTTTTCCAACTGTGTTACAGCTCCTTATTTTTTTCCACCTGTGTTGCAGCTCCTTATTGTGTTACAGTTGTTGTAGCTCCTTATTTTTGTTTGTTTGGTCATTTTGATGAATATATATGAAATTTGTCATGTTTTTATAATGCAAGTTGATCAAGTGCCTTAAGAAATTGATGTTCAACCTACTGCTCCAACTGAAAGCTCTCAGAGGCTGTGTAGAACCGTGTGTTGTTTTTTTTTTTGTCATGCTTCGGGCCAGACCAAAAGAACTTGCACTTGCTGCTAAACCCAAGCGTGGAGAAACAGGATGGCTACTGTGAAAAGGAGAAAACAAACGGTAACTTTTTGCAGCCATGAAACCGTATATAAATTATTAATTGTTATTTACTCTTGGAGGTTCTCACTAAACATGAATTTGCAGTCTCATAGGATACTTGACGAGCTGGATGACCAGTGAAAATGAATGTAGCTAGAAAAGTTGATGATGAAGCTGTTTTTTACTATTTTTAGGCTGCTAAAACTGTCCGGTGGCTGAAATAGTTGCAGTTGACTTTGTCTTTTGTCCTTCTGATAGTAACAAATGCAACTTGATGTATAAGGAACTTTATATCATGGGATTAACTTGTTTTTGTAATGAATCCTGGAACTTATTGTTTTTTGCTGCTAAGACTTTGAATCTAACGAATTCTGGATTCTGGAATTCTGTAATGATTCACAACTTCGATTCTAAGGGATTCACAATTTTGTTATGCATCCTGGAACTTTATGTTAGTTAATAATTCATTCTCACATATGACAGCGTTCTTAATGTTCATACACAAGCAATCTTGATATAATGCAATTCTTCCGCTCCAACCAACAATGACCAATAACATATATACATACATCACCAAAAACTCACTTAATGAAGCTGCTCTCTTTCATATTCAACATTGAATTTGTAAACATACAACTGGGAACTCATAACTATTACAAATCCATGACAATCTATATCCAAAACTATTACATGAAATCTCGGGAATTACTTCATTCGAAGAGGGCAGCATTACATGATCCAAAATATATGAATTATAAACTTTCATATGATGTCCAGAACTACTGCAACATTTTCAATTCTAACAAGCTACCCTTTTGCCTTTGAGTGCCCCCGAGTATAGCAACAACTAAAACGCAGCAACAAGTACAAGCCAGTAGTAACATTTTCACTTTTGCCTTCAATTTGCTGATTTCAATCTTCAGTGCTACATTCTCCCTCTCGGTACTTTTCAGCTCCCTCAAAATTGTAGCCAGCGTATTCTTCATTTTTTGGGTTATGGGTGAATCATACCACAAAAAAAATTTACAAGCACCAAGTTTCTACATTCACTACTATGTCATAGTCAAAATTCAAGTAATAATTCAACAAAACCTAACATTTAGCACATGCACAAAATTACCCATAATTTCTGCAGCCATGAAATCTTCTCGATGGGTTTGACTCCGTCCATGCTGTCACAATTCTGCATTGTTCAAGGCAGTGGCATCGCATTATTTTCTTCATAAATTAGGCTTTCTAATTCTGCACCATTCAATCCGACGCCGACGCTGACGCTCTTCAGGACTCGATCACTACGTCGTGAGCTTGAGGATGCTTTGTCCCAATTCTTACTTGGATGCATTTCGCTGCAGTGATTTCATCCAAAGCCACTTTGGGAAATTTGGGATACTGCGCAGATCAGATCTCCCTTTTTACCAATAACCCTAGGATTACAATTGGATTCTCTCTTGGTTTTTTACTTCTTATCTTACAGCCCCATCAGTGAAGTACCCGAAATACTCCTGTTTAAGTGCTCAATTAGAAGCTTATCGAAATTACAAGGTGGCGCCGCCACGGCGTTTCTCAATTGGAACCGATAAATAAGTATAGTGATTAAATTGGCCAAAAAAATTAAGTATGGACGAAATTGACAGTAAAAAAAAAGTTTATGGACGAAATTGGCAATTTTTCCTCAAACATTCTGCTTTAATTATTTGGTTTATAGTGAATCTGACCCAACAAGGAATCCGATAGAGAAATTGAATTAATGGATCACTAGTTCAACCAAGTGGATTACTGGTTAAACCAATGGGTACTAATTTAATATTTATAAATAGAAAATAGTAATATTAATATACATAAAATATCTAATAAAGTGCTTTTAGATACTAATTATTGCATTTAGAAAGATATATAATGAATATATAAATATTAATAAAAGATTTAATTTTATTTTATCATACTTTTACGTAAATAAATAATATGATCAAATAAAAAATAAAATTGTTGCAGTTGTTTTCAAAGAAGTAGTATTAATTTTTTGTTATTTTATTTTTGTTTAAAAACAAAATAATTTTCTAACTACTCAATATTATCAGTTTGAAAGTTAAAAGGATTAGTTGTACAATAAAAAAGTAAAAATGTTTATTTAAAAAATATTTAGTTATCAAACAAAAACTAAACAAGTAGCAAAGTCTTATGTACATTTAAATGAAATTCCAATATACAAATCTAGTCAATCATTATACACTTTGTTTCAAAACTAAAGGCCCACAATTATTATTTTTTTTAAAAAGGCCAACTAGAAAATCAGACAGATTTCTGATTGAACAAGCGGGTCAAATAGATTTGTCCAGGTCAACTCTTTATCCGGTTAAGCTAGAGACTGAAACTAATACCTAATGGTCGGATCACTGGGCCGGGCTGCATTGAATAACTATATATGTTGTAAAAGAATTATGTGCACTGGACACCAAAAAATCCCCCATTCATTAAAAGAAAAAAGGAGCTTAAAAATCAATATCATAAGTGAGACGATCATGCATAGCTCATGAATGAAAAGAAGATTACTAAGAAGTGAGAACAAGAAGTGATGCCATTGTCACTGCCAAAAGAATTCTCGTGCATGATACCAAAAAGAATTAAAAATAAAGTTGGTATATACTAATAGTTACAACATTGTTAATTTGAGATAAAGTTGTTGAGGAGGTTTCGGTCTAATAGTCAAGGATGAGATTTTAGAATTTAGAATTTTGGGTTCAGATATTCTCTCTTCTTCTTACTTTTTTAATTCTGCTCGTCACTTGGTAAAATAATTATCTTAAAAAAAGGTTTGAGATAAAATGTCTGCCTAAGTTATACTACATAACAGCTCCAAACTGCCCCGTCAATAAGCTCCTGTTGGATTCCTTCAAAGAAAAGTAATTTGACTGGTAAACGCATTGTTTTGAGTAGTATGACAAAACTCCAATCTGGGTATCTAAACGAGTCTAAAGAAGTAAACAAACTGATTTGTTATCATGTGTTTGAATAAAGCTTGGTTTCTAACTCTCCAGATATGGTATACCACCCCAACAAATACCCTTCTCCTTACTTGATCTGGAAAAGATTTCAACTTCCAATGGGCACTTAACCATTGTACTTCATTTGTGTATGGTAGAATATCTCTATCAGACAAGCACATGTGTAACAATTTTTTTCACACTTTCCTTGAAACAAAACAGTCAAAGAACAAGTAATTCGTGGTCTCCAATTGGCCTTGGCATAACTCGCAAAGCTCACCTTTGAGTCTTACTCCCCAATTCTTCAATCTATCCTTAGTATTTAATTTCCTAAGACATAGCATAAAAGCATATCTTCGCATTGCTCCTTTTCCCCAAACCAGCTTATACCAGCTTATTGTGTTGCCAGGAAATCTCAACAAATTCATCCCTGCTTTTACATTTTCTCTTCCTGATGGTCCATCAATCCAGTAGATCTCATCTTTTGCCTCCATGCAGGGTGGAAAGATTTCAGGTGTAGCAGCTTTAAGGCTTTCGAGCTCCTTAGCCATCCTTCTCCCTTGTGGCAAGCTTGAAAAGTTAAGAAGTAACAGATAACTTTTTTTCGATAAATAATATAACGTGACACATATTTTGGTTACCGATCATAAACGTACTCACCATTCCATATGTTATTGGAGGAGGATAATAACAAATTGCATAAATTACTTATAATCCCCCTGTGGTTTCATCCATTGCCACATAATTCCCTTAATGTTTTAAATGCACCCCCTATAGTTTCATGTAAATTGAAAATTTA
This sequence comes from Coffea humblotiana, assembly GCA_023065735.1. Taxonomy (NCBI): domain Eukaryota; kingdom Viridiplantae; phylum Streptophyta; class Magnoliopsida; order Gentianales; family Rubiaceae; genus Coffea; species Coffea humblotiana. Next base: position 8,590,622 of record CM041211.1, read on the forward strand.
ACGAAAAATAACTCATGTAATGTTGTTATTTGAAATACTATTAGTGCATTTACATAAATGTTAAATCAAATGATGACTTAATCATCTTGTACAAAATCATATGGATATTATGTAGATAAATGCAAAATTCTTGTGGGGGGGGGGGGGGGGGGTTAAGTAAATATTATGATTTCATGACACGCACTTTTAAAGCACTATGATTTAATCATCGTAACTGATTATGCATTCCATCCATTTTCCACTTTACATAAAACTACAGAGGGTAATGTGGCTATTTTGAAATCTCAAGGAGGTCATATGATATTATGCAAAACCTTAGAGGGGTTACATATAATTGAACTTAAGAAATTTTATTTTTCTCTCAACCCATTTCATCCCAATGGAGGCTTGAGTATTTGTTCCGCCCACATAGTTAATAATTGCAATTCAAATTAGGGCGTCATCCAATTGAAGATGATCTTGGACGTTCATATAAAATTGTTTTAAGAAAAAAACAAGAAAATGAATTTTAGTGGTTTACTTTTGTTATCTTCTAAAAACTCTTTTATTCTAAATCTGTATTTGCGTGTTCGAAAGTCACTTCTCAGCTTTGTCTAGTGCCGTCATTAACGGATACCCGGTTGTGCGCTTTTATTGATTAAATTTAGAGTAAATGTCAATGTATACACTATCACGATTAGATGGTGACACATGAGTAAAATTTAAATTTTACACGTGTCATATATCTAATAGTAATAGTGTATACACTGACATTGTATATAAGATTAATTCTTAAGTTTATTGACATAAGGTTTGACTTGGGTCAATTTGTTACTCTTTCTTATGAATATTTCTTGCCTTCTTTTTTTCATTTGTATAATTTTCATTTTCGTTTGAGCCGTAGAATAAGGAGTGGTGCAAAGGAGTAACTCGATGTTTGTCTCGTGAAAAACTGAACTCGAACTTGATGACTCAGCTCGGTTTCATCTAGCTCGAGTAACAAATCGAATCAAGTTTTGACTTTAAGATTGACAATTTTGATCTATCTTTGGATGATATTTTTCCAATTTCAGAATATATGATGAGAAATAAAAAAACTCTTTAGAAGATTAACCCGGACGATACAAAATTTTAGACTGTTGTCGAATAATTTGCCTTTCTGCAATCAAGAAATTAAACTCCACCAAATTCAGTGTGCCGAATCAATTTGGCTTCATGGACTTGGTTGTCTATAACACAACATAGCCCCATACCCGACTGCTTGAGCACAGAGCTTGGTGTAAAAGATGTTGGATGACGTCATTCCTAAAATATAATTTCATGGGTCATTAACTTTTTTTTATCTTGATTAATTTTTTTATTAAATAAAAGTATCATTAATAAACTTTTCTTTTTGGGTCTGTAATTTTAGGTGGATGGTGATGTTGGTACACTTGGTCCACCAAGTATTGAAGGCGTAGATAGTATATTGAAGTATGATGAGAAAGATGAGCTCGTGCAGCTGATAAGAAGCCTGCTGCTTGGCTTGGGAAAACTCAATTCTGTTGAAAAGCGAAATAACGTAATTAATTAGCTACGATAACATTTGTATAACCTACTCTAGTCTAACCTAGGGAGAGGAGGAGCCTAACCGACGGAATCCCGTCGGAGGAAGTTACTTGAAAGTGATAGCCACAATTAAGTTGCAAGTATATGGTGGGAAGTAAGAATTGAACCTTTGACCTATGATCAATAGCCCAAGAAGCTGTTGGCTTCTGTTGCAGATACAAGTTCAATATATCTGTTTTCTAATATTCAACTGCTGCAGATACAAGTTCATCCTACTGATGCTATCTCTCTATTCAATGATTTTCCAGCACCGTTGGAAAGTAGCACTTCTATGAGCTCTTTATTCTGAATTTCCCTCTTTGATTCACGAATGTCACCTCATAATCAGGATTTTGATTTACAATTCATAAAGATAAAAGGCAAGTAGTCTTTATAAGCAGTTTAATTCATTTTGCTTCTTTTTCTTTTCTTTTAAAATGATTCAAAATTTTGAGAGCACAAATAAAATAGGTATAGTGAGTCCATTCAAACTAGGGCTGCAAGTCGACTCGCAAGCCATCAATTGAAAGCTGGATTTGAGTTCAAGCTTGATTTAGCGAGCTGTTAAGTCGAACCCAAACATAGACATACTCGACTCATGGGCTTATTGAGTTGACTCGATTCTACTTGTACTTTTTTGGTTAATTCTACTTATACTTGATAAATCTTTATTAGTAATGAAATTACATATACGTACGTCTCTCCCGTATTTTTACTACATAGTAAGAGGAAAGTCCAATTCAGGGCAACGTCACCATGTTGTAGCTAACCTTGTAAGCACGTTCTGGTCAGTACTAATTTCAAAATTTTCAGTATTTTGTTGTCTAATGTTGAGACCTTTTTTTTTTTAAAGATGCTTTTTGCGTTTTTCTTGGGGCTGTAATCAAACTCATTTTGTTGTTTTCTTGTTTCATATCTTTTGGGTCTTGTTGTTTGATTGGCTGTTAGTTTGGAATATGTATTATGATGCATATCATTGTGCAAAGGCATTGCTCAAAGGAGAAACTGGTTCGAAGGTGGCCATCAATTGTGGAAAACGGTGGCCTTTGTATGATGCTGCAAGAATATAAATCATCTCCCAAGTTCATTGAGCTGTTTCTTGAATTTGGAGGAAGAATAACCCCCCTAATTTTAAGTGGCTACCAGTAGACGTTGCTCTTGATGCACTCAGGTTAAGTTTTATTATGTAATTATTTTCTTCCTCTTTTCTTTTTCTCTTTCCCTTTCCTTATTTTGCTTTTTGAGTCCTTCTTGCTTGACTTTTCTGAGTGATTCTTCTTGCAGAAGAAGGATTTCTTGGCCTGGCCTTCAACAAAAAGCTAAGGAGAAAAGTGACAATTGCTCGTTCAAAATGCTTATCCATTTGGATTGCAATTGTGTGAAGTTCTAAAAAAGGAAAAAAAAAAAAAACCTACCGAAAGGATTTGATATACATAAAATAAAAAAGTGATTGAAAAATGTGTTCACGGAAAACGGAAAAATTTTTTGAGGAAAAATGGCTTTCCAAAGAAGGATCCGTGTTCAATACAAATGTTATGTACAAGTCGGCAACTTCCGGGTGGGTAAAAGAACTAACCACTATTTTCTTTTTTAGACAAGAAGTAGACTACAATTACTACCAGTTAGTTTTCAACTCAAAACTTGAGTTCAAGGTTGAATACACTCTACACATGTTGGCTGCTTTGATCATGTTGGACTTTGCAGCATCCAACAAGGGGTCTGTTTGAAAGGCCTTGTTGAAGCAGAATTTGGCTTCCTCCCACCGCCGTTCGGCCACGAACACAAGACCTAGATTGTTATATGCTGGAGCATAACCTGGTTGCAGTTCAAGTGACTTGGTAAGCATTGCCTTTGCACGTTCATATTGTCGTAGCTGCCGGTAGAGATTCCCGAGGTTGGATAATACAGTGTGTGCCTGTTGAGATGTAGCCAGTGATAAGGCACGTTTATAAGCTTCTTCTGCATGCGGAGAATCCTCAGACAATTGCAATGAGATACCTGACATGCATGCTTAGAATGTAAGAATCGCAATAACAAGCGTCCTCAGAACTAAAAGATCAATAAGGTTGGAAATGCAGAGTGATTAGACACACTGATGCAGAATTATAATTACCAAGATTTGACCAAGCATAACTGCACTCCTTAAGACGCGCAACTGCAGCTTTAAAGTACGTCTGTGATGTTTTGAATTGTTGCGTACAGAGACCATGAAGGCCAACTTGGTGCCACTGGACCGCGTCATCTGGGTCTTCTGCTATTGCCTGACTCACATCACATGTGGAAACAAAGAAAATAAAAATTCTCTGTGACATAACCCTGGAAAGAACAGAGTAGCACAGAAGGCAAAGCTTGAACTTCAAATTTCTAAAAAGCCGTCATTGAGAAGATTTCACAACAATTGAACCATGCACCAACAAAGATAGGAGAGGCTTATACATGATTAAAATTAAAAGTGATAAAGAAATGTGGCACATATATAGATAAAGTAATGTCAGTTCCTTCATTTTTAGTCCTAAAACAGACAAACAGAAGATACCAAATTTGATCGTGAGTGAACCTTGGCCACTTATTGCAATGCTTGTTATGAGACACAAGAATTCTTATACATGATCATCTGAAAAAAGGAATTCTTGCACATTCCAGAAGAAGAAATTCTTTATTCCAACATTAATAACAGATGGAAGCAAAGATATCCAGAACCCAATGACTCCAAGATCCACAACATTTGAAGGGTGAAACACAACTTGCATCTCATCCCACAGAACTGCAGAATAAAACAAAATAACCCAAAAGCAACACACACACATACACAAAGAGAGAGAGAGAGAGAAGGGATGGAGGAGGGCGGGAGAGAACAGAAAAAAGAGACAAAGATTATGCTGCTTCAAACCTGTTTCAGACTGTCTGTAGCACGTTCTTTGACTTCCAACAAATCGTCATTCTCAATGTCAAAGCCTGCAGCTATCTCATGCTGAGCCTTGTGAACCATAGCAAGGCCTGCCCAAGCTATGGGAGGCTCAATCACTGAGGATTCCCCTTCTCGAAGTATGGAAGCCATTTCATTTCCAGCCCAAGAGAGCTGTTCACTTGGATTTTGAGACCTTTCTGCATCCTTGATTCGGTGAACTCCAACAGCATATCTTGTAGCTAAACAATTGGGCTCTAGTTTCACTGCCTGAACATGTAGAAGAAAACTCTTAAAACGGTCACAACGCAAACATCCAAAATGTCGTTTAGCAACCATTACTTTCACCAAAGAAAAGCACCTTGCCATTACTTGAATGTCACAACATAAAGGAAATCTGCAAAACATGAAAAACATCCCAAAATGCAAGCAAAACATTCTTGAAAATCAACAATGTCTTGTTTTACCATTAGGACACTGTCGAACTCCAACTAGACAAACACATAATGGTGATTTAACAAAAAGGAAGTTTTAAAAGAACAGGTAATCATGCATATGCACCATCAGCAAGCTAACTTAAGCACAACCAACCAAACAAACAATCAAAGACGATTTGAAACATCTACTCTCTATCCTGCTGTAGGCAGAAACTAAATCAAAATTCACAGGGTTTAATCTGGGAAGAGATGGCTGAAGAAGGCATTGGTGGCATCAGCTGATGGTTTGAGAGATGAAAGGAGTACAAAAAGGAAAGAGATTAGGGTGGCTGTAAAGGGGGCCAATGGGCACCATGGGTCACTTTAAAAACTTTTGCTTGGTAAAAGAAAGATGTCCTGGGTATAGACACGGTACAACAAGGAGGTTCCGTGCAAGAATTATGGGCCCATTGGTAACTGAAGGAGGTTTCTAAATTTTAGCAGCTCTATGAGAAACTGCAGGTGAAGTAAGCGCCATAGCAAAAATCGAAGAGAGGCAAGCTAAGAGGACATCTATGACATTAAAATACAAACACAAGTGTTCTGGTTCAGTTTACAAAAACTTAGTATGATTTTAGTGAAGAATAAAGGAGACAGAAGCACCTTTTCTAAGCATTTACTCGCACTTCTATGATCACCCATCAAGAAATATGCATTAGCTAGATTCGACCATAGATGTGCCGCTCTGGGATCTGACTTCACAGCAGCTAACAAACACTCTTTAGCAACGTTAGCTGCTGTAACTTGTTCTTCAGAAGCCCCTCCATCATTGGCACCTGCTCCAGCACCTGAAATTTGGAGTTGACAATTGAAGAGACATAATTTGCAGAGCATGATGAAGCACGTCATGGGCACTTGTCTAAAGTGGAAGCATAACTCTCAACTATATCTGAAGAAAGCACTAGACAGAGATATGCTAGATAGAATATAAAGCATGCTTTTCTATGTCGTTTTGAAACTTACCAGAAATTAATGAACCATATCTACACAAAAGAAGGGCTGCATAATTGATAAAAGCAGAAGGATGGTTTTGATCTTTCAAAATCAGATCTTGCAAGCACTTCTCTGAAAGCTCCATATTCCCACTGGAAAATAAATGTAAGTGTGAACAAACTAAAAGGAAGTAACCTACCAGTGGCTCAGGAAATATGTAAAACCCTGTATGGACTAATAAAAATGCAGAGAAATCAAGGCAGTAGAAAGTATTTGCATGAATACAATTTATTTGTCCTGACAATTAATAGAATAGGTAGTTTTGCTTTACTGTTTGTGTTACTTGAATCTAAAGGTAATTATGCTGTCTCCTTCCCTTTCTGAAATTTTTTATCTAAACAAAGTAGGGATGCAAAATTCTTTTAGCAATATGCCCAGGGAAGGAAATGCACAGCCACTAAGTTTGACGACATGTAAGTGCAGATACCAACCCTGTTGGACTTTATATGATTACATACTAACCCAACTAAAAACAGACTTTCATCGTTTCTACTTTTAAGCAACTTGACCTGGGTACTCTCAAATAATTTGCATACTGCTTCTGCCTCTTAAGCCACATTTTTTACACTTTGTGCTTCATGGTGTGACTGTGAGAAACAAATATGCAACCAACTAAATGTGTTGGATTATATTCTCTCTATTTTTGGAAAGAGCTCATCAACAGGGTCCATTCACAAATCCTGCTCTCTTAGTATGGAACCGCATATATATACTCTACAGTTGATTAACAAATGTGTCATTCGGATGGAAAAAGAATAATGAACTCCAAGATATTAGTATATACAATATAGAAGTCCCATTAGAAAGATTTCACGTACTACTCCAGGGAGTATTGCATTCCATAACTTCTTGGTGACGTTTCATAACCACTTCAGGCTTAAGCTTTGAAAGTGCTTTTACACGACGCTGAAATTCAAAGCTTTAAAAATTAAATAAGTATTTTGCCAAAAGCCACAGCATGACCGATCAGGCACCTAGGAAAGAAGCTAATTTACCAAACAATCAACATGCAGAAGCATCTCTTGCATTACAAATCAATAGATATATAAGATAATAATACTAGAACTAGTCCAAAACATTTTGAGTCACAAGAAAGTAGGAAGATACAAAAGGAGTTGTTTGGACAAAAATAGAATACACAATCAAAAGCATCTAGAAAGATATGCATTTTTTTCACCAAAATATTGCAAAAGGACAGAGAAGGGGGGAAAGAATGCAAGAATCTTAAGGATGACACTAATTTCATTACCTCTGAAAATAAGCAATCCCAAGGTTTCCCAGGCAATCCAAGTTGTTGGGTTCAACAGCTAACAAAGTAGAAAAAACTGATATAGCACTCTACAAAAGAAAATAGAAGACATTTAGATTTACAAAGTACAGAAGTCGATGCGCAACACTTCAGCTATTGCACCTGAAAACGTCCAGTTTTAAGAAGTACAAGTCCCAGAGTGTTCCAGACTGGTGCCTGTCTTATATCAGAATCTATAGACTCCCTTAGCTTCAGAATAATGTCGTCAAGTTCTTTCGGTTCAAGTTCTTTGTCTGACTTGCACTCTTCTAAGCTTCCCAACAAAATACACTGCATTTGTGATGCAACATGTTATAAATGCATGTATGGCCATTAAACATAATGTCCCCTACTAAGTACACATCATTAAATGTGGCAATCAACTAGCATACTTTGATGTAAAACAAATTCAACCTGTGCATGGTGAATCCGAACCAATGAAAGCAACTCTGGGCGGTCAATTTCTTCTTCAGAACGAATCAAAATCTCAGCAGCCTTCTCATATGCCACAACTGCCTACAAAAAGATTTATTAGTAAAACTACATCCATACATATTACCCAATCTGAAGACATTAGATTCAAAGATACCTTCTCAGCTTGACCCATCCTTTGGTACATTAGGCCAAGTACAAAATGAGCATGTGCATTCTTTGGCATCTTCCGGGCAACATGGACTAACCCCTGATAGCACAATGATACAAACAAATCGTCAATTCTTCACAAAGAAAATGTTATGATTTTAAAGCAACCTAGACAAGTGTGCCTTTTAAATTTTAATCTGGAACAAATCCCCCATTATGCCATTACTCATGTTCAGATACAACTTAACTAGTGGAGCACTAGGAGCAGAAATAAAACTAGTTCTCAGAGTGAATTTCAGGCAAATCTCTAATTCTGGCGTCATCTCATGCACTTCATTACTTTTAAACGCAGTCAAGTTTATTTCCCACTTTGGGTCTCAGTCAACATTTTTTCCTAAAAAATGCTATCAGACCAATCCAATATTCCACCAATTGTGCTCTTTTGTAAAATTAATATTACACGTCACTTTCGAAAGTTAGTTGCTTTTCATGTTTAAGCTTTCTGAAAACTTGCTTTCATTTAGGAAATCAAAGTCAAATGATTTATTTTGGACGCGTTGTTCAAAATTCATAAGACAAAAGTTACTCCAAACTCTTCAACACCTGCAAGTCATAAAACTGATTGTCGCTAAGTTGCAATGCCAACAATCATCTGTCAATGTTGAGCACTTTACTGTTGCGCTTACTTTTATACATAGCTCAAGTACTTTAAACCTATGATTCAGGATTCGAGACTCTTTTTAGTTCAAAATCTGTATCAACCGAATATACGTTTCTTCATTTACAACTAATATGGCATTTAATTGAATTATTAGCCAGACAAATAACTGAAGATTGTCATCAAAAACATCATGATTTTCTCCATAAATGAATAAAACACTACTTTCCTTAGGTACTGACAGGGATTTTATAATATAACAAGGAGTCAAGAACATACTAAAAACAAACTTAGGAAACACAACAACATTGCAACAGCACAAAATTCAATGCAATTGATGAACAATCAAACAGGCAGAGATTGTTCTTTGTATTTCCACCTATAACAGAGAACCATTCTCTGCGGGCCTACGCTTTTATTGTTTTGTCCTTTTCCTTGATAGTAGCCACTGCTCATTAATGTTCCGATATGGAAGGAGACAATATTTGATGCATGATTGCATGAATCCCAACGTGATGAATAGGGTGCTTGATTATGTCTAAAGGTGGAGTCCATGCACTTATGAGGAAAAAATTTGTAGGCACAAGAAAGGCAAAAGAAACTTGAAAGTAATAAATGACTAGCAAACAAGATAAAAGTAAAATTAGGATGAACAGAGAAAATAACAAATGGAACTTGAAAGGAAGAGTGAATAAGAAAAATAAATCAGGGTCTAATTAGCAGTAATCTTTGGCTTTCCTTAGGATGAAAGGCGGGAAACATGCTAACCAAATAAAAAACCAAAAGAAGGAAAAATGGACTAGACAGTCAATCAAGCACTGCCCTATGAAACTCCAAAATATGATTTTAACTTCCAATACAGGTTTTCATTTTTTACTGCAATGCATATAATTCCCATGATTATTCACTTAATCAAGTGCAACCTCTATCTCTCTATCCTTTTTTTTAGCGTAAGTGGGAGAGCTCAATTCCGAGACCTCTCACTTACACTCCCTCCCTCCGAACCACCCAACCCATCCCTCCCCCCACCAATCCCATCCCGTAACCTCTCTTTGTTTAACATATCATCATTCATCATTCCTGCCTGTTCTCTTTCTCTATATCAAGAGCTTAATAAAGTCAAGCAAGTACTTTTGTACATGGAAATAGTGATGTTGCTCCACAGGAGTTCAAATACAATCTCTAAGTTATGTAGCATTCCACTAAGTTTAGCTCACCTTACAGACAGAGTCTAAGTATTATGCAAGTTGAAGAAATTAGGAAATGACAAAGATAGATTGGCATAATAGATACCAAATTGTGCAAAAACAAACTTACGGTTCGAAGGCTGCTGACTTTTTCCTCACGCAAGGATGACATCCCTTGACCACTGTGATCCGCATCAGCATCAGCTCCACAATCAAGAGGGTAATCTAGCTTACTTTTCGACCGGCACTTGCCCAACTTTTTAAACTGTTTACCTTCTGCTTCCATGGCCTCTGCATCTTTACTCATCGAGGTACTTTCAAGTATTTGCTCACTACAGAAACCCAACGACAAATGTATCAACTTCCACATGTTTATATTTAAACCGGCTGATACATATTTTCATCTTTACAAGCTAGCTGCACAGCAACTGAACTATAAAGGTGCAGCTATATGAACAACAGGTAAAAAATCAAACCAACATTTCAGTCGGGTCTAGAACTGCCTTTAACAAATTGCTTAAAATTCAACTCCTCACCTAAATCCTGGATATCACTAGCTACAAATTCATTTCAATATAGCATACTTCACTTACATTTGACCAATGCCGCCATACATCTAATACAAGCATACTCAACTGGTAATCCACATTAAAAGTTTCAATCTTTCCACTTAAAAACCAAAGTGCAAAAAAGGGAAACTAACAGTTAAATATCACGCCAAAAGGGGAAAAAAAGCCAAAAAGAGAAAACCCAAAACAGATATAGCCGAGTAAAATTCACAACCCAGAGAAAGAAAGTTATAATTCTGTCAGAAGTTTACAACTAAAGGGAACAAAAAGATTTAATTTTACCATGAAATTACTGCGACAATACTCACAAACAAATAGAACCCACTCAACAATTTTCTTCAAAATTTGCATATATCCAGTTATCTATCGACACATACATGAGATATTTAAGAGAATTATTACCTCAGATATTCCAAGTGCGTCGACTCTCAAGTAGTCGGAGGTTAGAGAAGCTAATGATTGAAAACTATGCCTGGGTCTTGCAATTTAAAGCGGTGGATTTTGGAGCTGAGTTGTTGGAGGAAGTCAATATAGCTTTTAGTATTATTCTTGTCCGAGTCCGCACAGCCCAAACATGCAGGTGTCAAGTATGTATGTATGTATTACTTTCGGCGAAGATGGAAAGGAGTAGTACAATTTTTTACTATCTTTTTTGGGAGTGACGGAAAGAAAAGGAAAGAAGTAAAGAAAAGAACTAGGCATCTTTTGTTTTTCTTATTTTGTCTTATTAGAGTTTAAGAGAAAAGATGAAATCCTTTTAGGCAGGTTAATATTATTACTACTATTATTAATACATTTATGTTATGTTCTAACATTTTTTGTTACAATTTTCATCTCAAAAAAAACTTATATTATATGGTATGTATTTGATGTTAGGCTCTCAAGTTATCTTACATTTTTAGTATTTTAATTTTTTTTCCTCATTTTAAAACTACGAAACAAGAGGAAAAGCTTTGTTTCCTACTCTATTTTCTTTGTTATATTTGTATTGTTTAAGATTTAAGTTGAAAGGTTAGAAGTTACTATGTTCATCCCATGTTAGATTTTAAGTTACAAGACTAAAAAGGATGCAAGTCATGTTTTTCTCTCATATTACGGAGGTAAAAACATCTTTTAAAATATGGAGACAAATGAATAAAAAGCTGACTAAGACAAATGAATAAAAAGCTGACTAAAAACTTGTTAGTGTCTTAATAGTATTACCTCTTTCTTTATGGATTTTATGAGGTAATTTTGCCTACCAAATCGGACAAGAATCTTTTTTTTTTATAATTCATTTACTTTCAATATTTTACTTCTTTCCTCTCACAACTTAAGTTCCTTCTTCTTTTCTTCTTTAGATTTCCTCAAAAGGGGTTAGAAACTGGGGCTTTTGAGGATGTTTTAGTGACAAAAGACCTTAGTTTCATAATGTGCATCATGGAGTTTGCTAGAATAGGCGATGGTGAATACACAGAAGGGTATACTAAAAAGGAGGGGGTTCCCCAACACAGAGAAAAAATGATAGGCAATTTCATTACTAAAAGGGAGAGTTAAGCCCAAGTTCCAAAACCTGCCAGCGTCTCAGATTTTATGTTCACCCCTCCATCAGGAAAAGAGGCTATAATCTTGGGGAAAATCTTCTCGTTCATCTGCTAGGAAGACCATATTCTATCCGACTTCTACAAGGAAGAAACGGATAAGAAATACTAATACACATTTTGATTTCTGCGCAGTCAAAGACCAGATAGTCTTAATATCGCTCAAGGGATGAGCTCACAACTTCGAAGGCCAAACATGATAAAGAGTGCTGCAACCCTACCACAAGCACGATTCCTCCAACTCTGCTTCAGAAGGGAAAACAGCAAAAGCTGGACGGTATTGAATATTGATTCAGCTTAAAAGCTAAAGATAAAATGTCACTAGTTCATCTGAGTTCACTGCCCGCAAGGGGAAGATCCTTCCAAGGTGTCTAAAGAACAAAACAGTAAATGCTAAAATTGTCTTTGACTGGTAGGAATACAGAGCACATCCCCATCTCAGACAATCAGTCTACTGTTGAAAAACAAGAACCTAATTTATACACATCCATAAACTCCATCACATAAGAAGAGGCCGCACGGGAGAGAGACAGACAGACAGAAGGGAAGAAACATCAGATGGGATCTGAAAATTCTAAAATCATCCACTTCTGATGCGCTGAAACAGAAATTACCAAGCAAAAAAGGAGACAATAAGCAACAACATACACGGAGAACAAAACTGAAGTTTCTTCTCAAGAAGATGCAGCCAGATTTGGTGGTGCTTCTGGGTAAGATAAACTAAAGGATGTTAGGAGCCAGCCTCTTTCTTTAGCATACTCCAGATAGAAACCAAATTTGTCCTTGGCATTTGGAATGTCGAGTGCCAGATCGTCAAGTCCATCCTTGATCCTTCCAAACCCTTTGGTCATCTGATTGATAGTAATCAGCCCCTCATTGAAACACTCTTGGAGCAAATCCAGCATCCTATCATTCTTCTTCTCCATTGCCATTACCAGAGCTTTCTTCACTACCTCATGATTGAAGAAGGGCATAGCAAGATCCCCGAATGCATTGACAAGCTTCACTGACAACACCTCCACTTTCATATTCTTCAAGGAGCTTCAGTATCTTATCCTTGGCATCTTCCACAGCCCAGCCAGTCCCGCCACCCCAACACCTCAGAATCCTCTCTCCAGCATGACGTGCAGCTACAAGTGATCGAGCCATACGGACAGTTTCAGTCCCGCTACATTTTGGTGGCAGCCTACTGGCTATCTCTTCCAAATTCAGTGGAGCAAGGACATCATCAATAACAGCCCTAGCCAGGAAAAGAGCAAGTTCATTTGAAGCATCTAAAATGTCCAGCGCTGTGTCTTCTGCAGATTCCAACAGCAAGACAAAACCATTAACTATGTCTTCAGTTGAAAAAATCTCAATATGCAGAGCAGAGAGTAATATAGAGGCCATCTCCTTTTCTCTGTTCTTCCGATCCATGGCAAGGGTGATGAGCTTCTTCAAAAATATAGGGTTAAACTCAGGTGCCGCAAGATCTTCCAGACTCCGAATTAATTCAGGAATATCATCCGATAGAAAGTACTCATGAATTATGGTAACCACCTCTTTTTTGTATCGTCTCAACTTCTCATCATCTTTGTCCTGCACCTCCCCATCTTTACCTGAGGATTTCAGGAAAGATGCATCAAGCCATCCTTCAGATATTGCCACAGGCACCAAAGACTGGAACAATGTCTTGGCAGAAGGAATATCAAGGGCAAGGTCGTCAAGGCTCTCAGCTAGGCGAACAAAACCCTTGACCATTTGACTGGAACTTATCAAACCTTCCTCAGCAGCCTCCTTTAATAACTTCCTAATGAGTGGTTCTGCTGTACGAATCTCCATGGCTAGAACCAAAGCTCTCTTCACAACTTCATGATGGAAAAATGAAACTCCCAACTGCCTAATGCACCTACAGGCTTCAAAGGTATCTCCACTCTCAACATATTCCCTCAAAAGGTCAGCTATCTTTTTCTTCACTTCCTCCACAGTGAGATGGGTGCTACCACCCCACCGCCTCTCTACAAGTTCAGCATGATGTGGAGCAGAGAGATAGCTTTTCTCAGCAGTTTGCAGGACTTGAAGTCCTTTTGAGGATTCTGGAAGCATTTTCCCTGCCCTTGTGATGAATGCTGGAGGGAGAATGTCATCAACCACAGCTCGAGCTACAAATAAGGCAAGAATGTCAACTGCATCCAGAATGTCAACTTCAAGATCATCAGCAGACTCCAACAGCAAGAAAAAACCCTGACTAATCTGGGCTGAGCTGATAACATCAGCATAAAGAGCTGAAAGCAAAACTGAAGCCATTTCTTTCTCTTTGTCATGCCTGTCCATCGCCATAGAAACAAGTCTTTTGACAAAGTAGGGATGGTATTCACTTGATCGTAGTTCTCTGAGGTCGGAAGCAGCTACATCAACATCACCAGTGGTGAAGTATTCCTCAATAAGGGACACTACAGCTTTCTTATATTCATCCAATGGATCACAGCCAGCGGACCCAACAAGCTCATAGGGTTCCTGTCAAAGTTAGCAGGACGAAGTAAAATAAGCCAATAATCTGAGGTACCAAGTAAAGCAATAATAACTCCATTATCATGCAGAACCCAAGCATCATCGAATAGGTAATCAACAGATAGACAGTCACCATAATTAGACCCCAAAAAAAAGGTACTTAAGAAAGAATCAGATCAGGCAGAGAAGTTACCTCCCCACTATCATAGTTGGGATCATTCCGATCAATACGGAACTCACCATCAGTATCAAGTAACTTTCCCCAGGTTCCCTTACCACCTCCTCCGTCTGATTCACAATTCATCCAAAAAAAACTTTCTGAATCAAAGCCTGAAGGTACTAACCAGAATGTGAACTAAAATAAAGCATTTAAACCAGGTCCGGAGCATCAGCAATACAATGTACAGCAGGCAAGCTTTGCCATTTTTGTATCCAAAATTGAGAGGAAAAACTGCTAGCAAAATTTTAAGACCAGAGTGCATCAAACTCAGCACTGTTCACAGAATTAACATTAATCATATTAAAAAGAAAAAATAGCACATGCCGATCATAATTTGCTTATGAGGAAATTATTTAGTAAATTTTCAGTATTGAATTGAATCTGTTTACGTTAATGTTCAAGGGTTCACTGGTGCTTGCCAAATTGGCTCATCCTGTTGTTTACCTTCCAGACTTGTGTGTCTAATACGACACAGTATCTCAAGTTAGAAGCAGTCTTATGGCTAATGATATTAAAAGAAAGCTCCAGATCTCATATTCTGAAATCTATTGCAAGGGAAAGCAGCAGCGCATGAACAAAGGGAAAATCAGATGGGACAATGTCATTCACGGAGCAAAATCTCATGCAGACAGGAAAAAGGAAAGCTTCATAGTCTGCAAACAGTACTCATAATAGCAGATATTGTGATCATGTGATGTAGAAGAAAAAGAAAAGGGAAATTTGCTACAAGGAGCTGAAATTTTGTATTTACAAGTCAGACAAAATAGCAGTTGATACCAGTAATGACCTCAAAACTGCAAAAAAAAATAGCGAGAGTAAAAGTCCAAATTTGTCCTCGAAGACTCATTGAAGATGCTCTGCCACGAAAAGTTGATCCCTTCCCCCCTCTCCCCACCCCCAGCCCAAGTCTAACAAGAAGAAGAGAGAGAGTGTTTCACTGTTAACAAGTGACACTTCATCTTACCCATGGTGCAACAAATATGAAAGTGCAGAACAAAAACATCAATCACTTGATTACACTTGGCGAAAAACGTTAAAGTTACTCATGGTTACAGACGTTTGCATTAAAATGGGAGGGAGCAAAGCAAGTAAATATCAAATCTCCATGGACCCACAAAACAGAAATACACACAGGCTGACTCACAGTTCATTATTGGTGTCACCGGTTAGAGAAGCTAAAATGGGAGGGAGCAAAGTAAGTACATCTCGATTCTCCATGGACCCACAAAAAAGAAATACATGGAGGCTGACCCAAAGTTCATTATTGGTTAGCCAATATACATGTAAAGATACTGCAACATGAGCTCGTAGACAGTCTAACACAAAACACAATCACATAACATAAATTACGCTCGTAAAGCCCTAAAAGTGCTTAACATGCAGTCGATCCACATAATGGTCCTTCAGATATTTAAATGCAGAATGCAATTCCTACCAATGTTCATAGCTCAACATCTAACCCTCTCTCTAATCCCTAACCTGCTAAACAAAATTCATGAATAAAATGGCCACTGAAGATCCTACAACAGATGCTCCTTGCTGTAATGAAAACATTAACACAACTGTAAGCATCATCACCAACCCTATGATCAGAACTTACACTTATAACTTGCTCATATTCACACCAACGGATTTAAATGCACAATGTAAGGATATTTGCACACATATATACCTGCTATTTTCCATCTATAGAGCTTGTATCTTTATGGTATCCAAGCTCAACACAAGATTGATCAGTGCCAATTTAAACCGACACATTCAGTAGTAGCATATGTAGCAGAAACAACTAAAACCAAGCAAATAGTTAACATTCAATTCATCAATCACGGAGAACAAATCCATAACAGAACCTACTTAAGAAACCAGCAAGAATCAAGGCTTACCCTTCTTGACTCGTATGTACTTTCCGGAATGCGATCTCCGCACATGCCTAACCGGAGCCCCACCAGCCGCAGAAGCCCTGCCACCACCCAGAGACTTTACATGATGCTCTTTCGGGGATGGAGACTTGGGAGTCGGAGAATTCAGAGATGAAGACAATATCTCCGCATTCTGAGTCGCTATTTTCAGCATCTCCCTTTGCTCCTCCGTCAAAAATCCATCACCAGATGCCATTTCTTACCTATCAAACAAACCCTACACCACAAAAATATCAAATCAAAATAAACAAAAACTTCAATAGGACACAATCCTACAAAGAATCCAGTAATAAAAATCCAACCCACTCAAACGAAAAGCAAAAATAAAACATAAATCAGAAAATCTTCGAAAACCAAAAAATGATTCAAAACAAAAAAAATCTATCCAGACTCAAACATGCATTTCCCAGAAAACTCTAATCAATCAATTCAAAGGAAAAAACTTACTAAATAATCCAAATCACTCAAAGCAAAATGCAAAACAAAACATAATCAGAAAATCTTCAAAACCAGAAACACACACACACACAAAAGAAAACAGCTACGGATACTCTAGACACATTTTCCACAAAATTCCAATAATCCTATATAAATTGAGAGGAAAAAATTACTAAAAAATCACCTCAGAGCGAACTCAGGAAAAAGAGAGAGCCGGAGTTTCTAGCGTTATCTTGGCTCGGATCTCGAGCCAAGACAGCAGAAAACCGCAGAAGAAAACCAGAACCAAATCCCAATCGATCCTCCTTATCGCCTTCTTTTCCCCACACACAGCAACACACTCTACTGTGTGTTCCTGTTTCTCCCTCTATATATAAACCCTAGAGAAATGATACCATATCCAATCCCCACTCTATCTGTATATATCTATATCTATATATGTGTTTTTTATATTGACAACGAGAGATGAGAGGGAAGAGAGAGAAAGTAAAAGACAGAAAAAAAAAGGGGGAAAGGAAAAAGAAATGGATGAATTTTCTGGAGTTATATATATATTATGAACTGCTACTACTGCTAGTACTGAGAGAGAAAGGAGAGGAGAGGAGAGGAGGCTGCTATTCTGCTAAATGCTAATGCCAAATGGAACGGAGGTTGCTGCTGGTGGTATTATATAAGTATATAACTGGAACCGGATGGGCTCTCTTTGACACGTCAGCTGCTGGGTCGATCTTTGTACACGTGGTTTTGGATTTCTTTCTTCGGTTGTGGTGCGGGCCCGGTTTTGGGTTTTTGGATTTCTCGTGCGGCTTCGGCCTTTAGGGTTTTTTTTTTTTTTTTGCTTTTGGTTCTGGGTGTGAAGTTACGGAAGGGCCCCTGGGTTTGGTGGGGTAGTGGGATTGGATTTGTTTAACTGTACATGAGTGGATGAGTTTGGGGAAATGCAGGGGTGGTTTAATCAATTGTACCGTGTGCATTAATGGTTGTACCTTTTAGTGGTGATTTGTGTACAACGGTGACAATGAAAGGTCATTTCCCCGTTTTGGACGGTGATTAGAAAGGTTTCATGGAGAATTTCTTGAGTGGATGTGGATCCGGTCTATGGCTTCACTCGTGAACCTTGTGATTATTAATGTGTGGCGAGAAAAATTAATACGACACCGTGTAATATCAACGTGTCCTTCGTTCAGCGTTCATAATTCTTTATAGTGTGTTATTAGAATCATGTACAATCATAATAAACATGTTTTAGAACATTGTACGATCACATCAAGGACTTGAATGATACATGTTTTTATGATGACATGGTACATATTTAGCCCCTTTCCTTTCCTGTTGTAATTTTAAATGTACCGTCTTATCTTTAGTTGCATTGCAATAACCTCCCTTAAGATTATCACAATTATGAGCTTTCCTTTTAGGCCTTGAAATCATGGCGAAACGGTTTTCTGATTACAAGACAGCAAATATTTCCTAATTTGTAATATTAGCATAAAAAACTAGTCTTTCACTTCCATTAATGGATGCGATTATGGATGGACAATGGATAGCAGAAGAGATTACTGAGAAGTATTTATAACAGTACAGTAGAATCAAAAATGGAAAATAACAAAGCTTTCGACTGAATTGTGCTTCCGATTGCATACTAGAAAAATTTTAGTAGCGTGTAACGATTGAACCTCTGGTTTATGATCAATGGCTTTATCTATGCATTTCTCCATTTTGTAAGGTGATTAGAAAAGCTTCATGAAATTTCGTACGTGGAACTACTCTATCGGTGAGTCTTGTAACTATTGATGTGTTATACTTTATTGGTGAATCTTGTAATTATCGATATGTTATATTCGATCGGTAAACCTTGGAACTATCGATGTTTCAGATTCCATCGGTGAATCTTGGAACTATCATACATCATAAACATTGACACTATGATATCATGTGATATCAACTTATCTGTCATCAACATTCATACCTCTCCATAATATGCCAATTGAAATATATGATCTGAGCCATGTATGCTAAATCCCACTTATGTATCAAAACCATGTACGATTGTAGCGAACATGGATCAAAATCTTGTATGATCATAGTAAAGACTTGTACAACATGTGTTTCTATGATGTAATAGTACATATTTAGCCCTTTTCCCCGAAGCCAGATGAAAATTTCGAAAACACACTATCTCAAGACTTTCACATTTATGACCCTTTAGACTTTGAATTCATCTAGAGTTCTTTTTATGTTACATGACGGTAAATCTTTCCAAATAAAAGGTAGTATGTCACTTCTAATGGATGCCATTACGAATAAACTATGGATTGGACGATATATTACTACAAACTAGTTATAATAACTGACACGATAGTGGTTCTGATTCCATACAAAAGTTATAGAGGAGGTCTATGTAATTATACCAAACCTCATGCATGGGAATGTCAATGAAATTAACCGCTGATCAGGTGTTGGTTCATTTGGTTAAACATAGCTGAGTAGTGAATAGTAGTACTTCATCTGGACCAAAAGAAAACCGTAAATTCATCTCATAGTATGAGATTATGTGCAAAAAGTTATTGCATGGGAAGCACAGCCATTATAAAATCATAATCGAAGTACATTATTCAAAGGATAGGAGGAACAGATTCTGATGGAGGATTAACAGACAGTTGGTTACTGGGTATTGGACTTTGATGCTAGGTCGGTTGAGTGATAGACGGAAGTTTTTGTCCCTACCTTGACTTCCAAGGCATTTTTTCTTTCTGTTCTTGGTCAATTTTCTTGCAATTCTATCACTAGAAAGCCTACCCGGACTGAATTGCAGTCAGAAAACATCAACAATTTGAATTTGAAAACGTGTATAGGACTATAACAGAAGGGTGTGTTTTACGGTCATTAAATTTCCTATAGTGATGGAACTACTGATGCGTTGTTACGCTGTTTTGCCATTTGATATATTATATCTTTCCAAATGTAATTAATGAGCATCATTACTGTGGAGAAAAGAAAGTTGCTCTCGAGGTGAAGAAGAAGATAATTCAAAAAGTGACCCAAAAAACGAAAAACTTAAAACCACTAAAGATAGAAGCCTTCTCCCATTTCTTTTTAAATCATATATATATATATATATATGTATGTATGTAGGTGACTGTAATTTTTCATTTGCCATCTTTGGGAATAATTTAGGTGGGGAAAAAATCAAATGCAAGTGATTAAGCCAAATGTGCAACGTTATAATGTATAGTTGAGTTGGGTTTGACTATTGTGTCCTCTCATTTGCAATTGGCTTATATTCCACATGATTATCAAGCTTTTAAGTGACGTTTAAACCACTTACAAATGTAATTGCAATACCCTTCATCTTCTTTTATAATTGTTGGGTAGCTTTTATAGCTACAATAATAGAGGGTCTTAATGCTAAAAAGGATTGGTTGAGGAAGTACTTAATAATGAACATGATTGGTTTTGGTTCATATTTCTAATCTGTTACAAATATAATTGTAGTGCTCTTCAACTTGATAATAATGGAGGCTTTTAATACTGAAGAATGTTGCTTCAAGTGCTTGCGCTCAATCTTTTGTTGTGGGTGTTTGGACATGTATGCTCATTTACATTCTCTCTTTCTGGAGTTTTGGATGTTTAGAACTATGAGTTTTCTACTGCAATATTTTCTCAATAGCTATTGTATGAATATGGAAATTTCGTTATGGAATACATGATATACACATATGAATATCCATAGGAATCTTTATACATTTTCTAACTATATTTCCAAAATTTGATGTTCGTGACTGCAGGTGATTAAACTGTGACTAAAGATTATCTATTGACTGCAATTTCATGACCAAGGTAGGATCTAAATCTGACCTTATAGTTGATACATGTTAATTGTTGATTGGATATGGCTATGATTGTGTTATAATGGTATGGTAACAAAGGTAATGATGTTTTTGCTATTGTTGTTGTGGTATGATGTTATTATTTACTACAATCCTATTTCTTTTACTTATAAATTTGTTTTCCTTTATAAGTTTGCTGATTTGGCCAATTTACTTATAATTTCATGCACTTCAACTGATGCAATTAAACCAATTACCATGCAGTTCTAATTCTACTATCTTTTTTATAAATTTATTTGAATAAATATTTTATCACATAGGTTAAAACTCCCGCGCTTAGTGCCTGCTTCCCCCCTAGTTATTATATTATATTATATTTTATATATATATATATATATATATATATATATATATATATATATATATATATATATATCCTTATACTATATAAGATTGAGTTTTTACTCAAAGAGGAGGCTGAATTTCAACCGCATAGGTAGGGATTTTTTTGGAAATTCCTTATATTATGAAGTGTTTTGCAAGCTGAAGGTACAAGTCAGGAAAGCCTGTGGTTGAATATATTTACCGAAATGGCCTCCTTAATAGACATTTAAAACTTTGAATGTGGTTACGTATTTGGGTATTTATGGTATGTGTAATTAATCTGGAACCATTTATTGCTTAGGGTACAACTCATATAAACATGTGGGTTTGTGTAATTACTGAAATGGCCTTTACACATCACACGCTCAGCTCTTGAGCCGCAGACAACCGTTTGGGACTCGCGCAACTTAATGGTTTAGTGTCTGAAATGGATCGCTAACTCAAGTTCTTGTCCAAATCCAAACTCTTCTTATTCAACTTATTTATGAAGGGGAATACTTGTCTACTATGCCACCTTACGCGCGCTTGAGTAATTCATCACCTTTCTTGAACTCTACTTATTTGCTACTCAATATTGAATTTGCAGCAGAGAATCCAAGAAACCTTTCCTTGATACTGAAAACCACCATGGTGTAGTAATAAGTGACAAGCTTATATCATTCAAATCAAGTTGAGAAGCTTGTCTATACTGAAAACCATCAGCCTTTGGGTTGATGCTCACCACCAATGCATTAAAATTTGATGATGGGTGGCAAGAGTTCAAACCTTACCTCCAATCAATTTGTCATAATTAAATGTGGCATTGCTTAAAAAATCCAGACGAATGCACTAGTCCGGTAGTGTCCGGACGGGTGCCCTAGTCCCCTCCGAATTACCCCAAAACCACCTTAAGATTAGACTATTGATTTTATCTTATGTAAATTTTAGTTTCTATTGTAATAAGCTTCGATAATAGACTAGATGTACCATGGTGTAGTAATAAGTGAGAAGCTTATATCATTCAAATCAAGTTGAGAAGCTTATCAATAACCTAGAAAAAGAAAATCATCATTCCAAATTGCTAACTTTATCAATAACTCTTTTCAATATATCTAATATGAAGGTCAATCTTTGTTGTTAATTGTTTGAGATAGGATGCATAATTAAAATATTTTATAATTTTCTTTAGCCACAGGTACCAAACTCCTCTGCGTTGTGTTAGTTCTTCTCCTCTAGTCAAATGTTCATAAGAATGAGTTGCTTTTTTCTTTTTTGGTTCAAACTTACCATATATTTGAGACATGGTATTGTAATCAGTACAAGTACTACTTAACTTTATTTTTATTGGAGGCTTGACAGGCCATAAAACAGTAATAATTAAAATTTGAGAGCTACAAATTTCTCTATAAGGATTTTTTTGTCATCAATGTTTTGAGTATTTTAGAAGCCAAAACTTATGTATACATACCCCTAAAGAGAAATAACCCCTTTTAGTAGAAAAAAGAAGTAAATAAGGATGCTTAGGACGTGATAAACAACGCTACACCACAAAATACAATCAAGCACCATTATAAGGAAAAAAGAAAGAAAGAAAATCTTTCGTGTGTGTATACACACACACATACACATATATTATGTGTGTGTACTTAGCAAACTAACTTCTTTCCTTTTTTTTTTCTCCCCTTTTTTAGACTTGCTTTAGAAGGAAAAAAATTCAAACTGACCTTTTTCCTTCTCACTTTAATAGGAAAAATATTAAATGTGAGCAACCAAGTACCCCCTGACTTTCTTGTTCTTTTGCATTTAAGTTGTTATCCAGGAATTTACTTTGATTTTCGAGAATTCATCCCACATTTGAAATTTTCTTGTAATTCCTTCTAAAAGCAGGTAGGAAAATGCCTTAATTAAAAGGTTCACTAGCTACAAAAACCAGAAATCCAAAATGCGCAAAGGAAAACAAAAACTGTTTGCAACTTTTCATGGGCTTTTCCAATGTTTCCAGAACTGTGTTTACATTTTCGTGGTAGCACTTTGATACCAGAATTTCTCAGGGGTTAAGGTGTTTTTGGAGTTCTATATTCTTGATTTTGTACTTGAGAAATTTTGGTGATTGGCAAATCTACCATTTCTACTGCATTCATTGATAGGACATCAACTTGTAATGTATGTTGAGATGCGCAAAAACAAGTAAATGTGTTTTTAGTCAAAAAAGTTTGATCAGTAATACGTTTTTACTCAAGAACAAGTTCATTTAACAAGCCTCTTCAATACAAGGAAGAGTTTACTTGCCATATATGTTTATAGTACAAAACTAGTTTCTTGAATTTTTTTTTACTTCTCTAATTTTCACTTGAATCTCCTCCCAGAAAATAAAATAAAAACGGACCATTTGCTTCACTCCCCATCTTTTTTCTTGGTGGCACCGGAGCTCCGATGCAGCCGCCGGAAGATTCTTGGATCCTGCCGTAGGTCCTGCTGCTTCTGCAGGGCCTGGACAAGCAGAATCCGTAGCTATGGCTCCTGCCTTTGGTTAGATAACTTTTGCGGCAGGAGCAATCTGCAAAAGAAGCTACATCACAAAAATGTCAAGGGGAAAACCATATAGCAAAGCAAGTTCATCAAATTTACAAGGGAAGTAATTAATCTCTTTCACAGAAAACCCAATGGCTAAGAGATTGTTTTTTTTAAAAAAAAAACTCTCGAAGAGGAAAAAAAAAAAAGAGTACTGAACTTATTATAGTCTGTTCTTTATTCTAAATCCAAGAAACTGTAGATTGGAATTCTGACCTTCATCAGATGTGATGTGACAACCTTGCTTGATTTGTCTCTGTGAAATCTTAGTTTTATCAAAACGTCGACATGCAGAGCTGTCATCAGAGTAAAAACAAGAAAACGAGGCAGGAGTAATCATTAGTCATTAATTTCTCAACCACTACTAATTAATTGTACAAGAAAAAAAACCCAAAAAAAAAAAAGAATACCATGGTTATGAAACAAATGAGGGTACCTGCATATGAGGTCTCTAGGATTTTGGTCGAGTACATATCTGACGCTCACTTCTCTGCATTAGCAAATCTTGCAGCCACAAAACCAAAAAAACAGCTGAGAACAGATTATTTTTGAAAGAGAAAACAGTGGTCTTAACTCTTAATCAACACCCTATGGGAAAGGAAATCATGACAGGAAGAAAAAAAGAACAAAAAAAAATAAAGAAAGAAACATCATAGCAGTAAATAATCAGGTGTATAGCCAAAAATTTTGACAAGGCTACATAGAGAATTTCATCTCCGGTAATAATGAATACCCAAATATCAACGATGATTGCCCAGTTTTGCAGCAGCTGCAAGAGGACTGATCAGCACTGAAACTTAAACAGCTCTCTGGGTTTCTGGGATCTCTCAAAGCTGTATTTATGGACATGGGCAAAAGTATTTGGGTGTGTAAAAGATAAGGGGCTTGTCCTTTTTTGTTATACGTTACGTGCCAAATGTTGTTAGGTTGAGGAGTAGTCGCGAGGACCAAGACCTTTAACGTCTATAGAAAACGTTTTATTATGTTCACACCAGGATATGTATTACAGGGAATGGTTTCCAAAGAGTGGGTGGTAATGCCCATTAGTACACTTAATTACAACTCATCATATGCATGTACACATTTAATTTTAGATTTTCTTGCAATTAAACACTTATTTGATTCAATTTCACTTACCAAAATACTAACACTTGAATTTCATATCCATTGAGCACTTTTGTAAGACAAACTCAAATTAATATACATTTTTATTTTTATTTTGGTATGGAGATGAAGTGCATGTTAGTTTTTTTTTTTTTTTGAAAAGCACGTAGGTTTTAATTGAAAGTTTCTCGAAATGTTTCTCCAAAAAAAATAATAACTTCTTTCTTTTTTCAAAGCTAGAAAACCAATTAGAGATAAACAAAATAGTTATCAGAATAATCAGCTAAATCGCTTTTCTAGAAGAAAGAAAATCACGAATTATATCACAATGCATCAAGATTAATACTAATGAACTGAGGGCCTTCTTTTGTAACAGTAAATATTGGGATCGTTTGAACAATTTGAGAAGTTAAATCAAATGAAGTGGTAAAATATCAATTATTGACATTCTTGCAATTGAGGTTCGGTGTCAATAGTTTTGCAGTAACATGCAGTCAGTAGATTAAGATCGCCATTCAGTCAATAATCAAGCTAATCAAGGATTAGATACTAGTAATGCATATTTGTATTTATACGCATTTGTAGATTTGTAATTTTCAATTTCAAATTCAGATGACGTGACATGTATTTAGAATCGTCAGTGTATACACTAACACTACAAAGTCATTATTTGCAAGATTTCTGCTCGTCATTGTATTATATGTACCATATATTTGCATCGTTTTTTAGTTTTTTGAGCATATGCAATTGGAAATCAGTCTGACGAAATTAATCTCTATGAAAATTCAATTTCTTGTTCAACCAGAATTTATAAATTGGTATTCTTTTTTATTCAACTTATAATAATTAATCCTCTTGAGTACATTAATCTATTATGTTCACATTTTTTGTTGTCCCTTAAACCAAGATTTTGAAGCTTGAAACGCAAGGAATCCACAAACAAAATTGACGAATGGCTAAACAAACTAGAAGTTTCTAAAAACTGACCTTTTCCAAATCCCAAACAGAAACTAAAACATGTCCCAGTAGGTCAAGTTTCCGAGTCCTGCATTACTTCAAATCCCAATACCATAATGAAAAGAACGAAAGTTGTTTATTTTATATATGGAACCTGTGCGAAGTGCAAAAAACATTACTCTTTTTCTGATGATCAATATTCTTGAATGTCATCTTGAATCTTGATCAAGCAAAATTAATGGCGATGTTCCTGTTAGATTTATTGGCTACAGTAGCTAAAGAAGAAAAGATAAAGCTAGATGAAGAAGAAGAGAGGAAGAAAAGGAATCAAAAACAAGTACTTTTGTTATCGAAGAACGGAATCCAACTCGAACCCATGGCAAAGTCTAAAGGTAAAAGGTCAATCAGACGAGAGCTTACAAAATCAATGATGCATCTCGATGATCATCGGGAAGTTTTGGATAATCTTCATAAGCCAGAATCAGACCCAGCAGTAGAAGAAACGAGTGATCATCAAGAGAAGAAAGTAGAAAAAGAAGAGAAGAGAAAAGTAAACAAGGTGGTTAGCGATAATGATAATAATGACGATGATTATGGCCTAAAGCAGAAGAAGGATAGGAAAAGGAAGGTAAGTATTGTTGGTTTTGATTCTCCACCTCTGCCTAAGGAATTCAAGGAGCGGATTAAAGCCAAAGCCGAAAGCGGGGTAGTAGGCAAAGAGATAAAGGTGATAGAAAAAAGCCTAACAAGAACCGATACTCAATTCGCTCAAAACCGATTCTCCATTCCAGTAAACCAGATGAAGGAGGAATTTCTTCTCCCTGAAGAATTAGAATTCCTTAAAAACCGTACCCCTGATGGAGCGCATTGGAATACAATGGAGGTAAAGATAATTGAGCCATCGGGGAAAGTAGAGAAAGTGGGCCTGAGCAGGTGGGAGATGAGGAAGGAATTTGGCAAGCCGAGTGTATCTTATGTGCTCAAAGGAGATTGGAAAAAAGTTTTGACAGAGAACCGGCTCCAAGAAGGCCAGATGGTACAGTTGTGGGCTATTAGAATTGGTATAAACGAAGAGCTTTGTTTTGCCTTTGTTGTACTGAGATTAAGAGAACAGGAAGAGGAAGGGAGTACTTGTAAGACTAGTAATGTTGATATTGGAACGACTAATAGTACTCCTGTTTCTTGTGTTGGTGGTGAAGCAGAAGAAGCCAAGGCATCATCGCCAGGAGAAAAAGATGGTGAAGTTGAAGAAGGTAAGGCGGATCATCCAGATAATGGTCAAGCTGAAGTTTAGCCATCATCATCATCTGGAGTGGCTAATTAGCAATCTGAACCTGGATATCATGAATGAATGAGATTGGTTGATGGACCTCTTAGGTAATCTTATGAGTTTAGATACTGTATTAGTACTTATAATTACTAATTGGTGAATGTGCAAACTTTCTTGATTATGAGTACTTTTGTGATTGGATATCTGCCAAAAGTATATGTAGCTGTAGTGGTTGACCAAATCTGCAGGGAGCATCCTTTCAGTTTGTTTGATCTAGTGACAAATTGCAGATTTGTGCAAATTTGTGCACTAACAAAAGCTTTTTAGATTTCTGTAAATATTTCTAGCAGTATACATTTATTTACAAGAAGTTTTTTTTTCCCTGCCTTTTATATATGCAGTTAATATGCTGTCCATGATATAAATTGTTCAAAGGAAAAAGAGTAGCATTTTAATTAATAATGGCAAATGCAACTGATCATGAAGAGCCTTCGACTAAAATCTGTAATCATTATTATTCCTTAGTTTCTTGGGTCAAGCCATAAAGATTTTGAAAGCATATTATTTCCATCTTAGCAAAAGCTTGCAAAATGAAGTCAAGGGCCAAAAGCCCCCATGCAACATGCCCCAGTCCAAATTCTGCTAGTCCAAGATGTATCAAATATACCTACATATTGACTACTAGGATGCGGAGAAACAAAACAATTGAAGAGAATGCAAGAACATAAGTAGCAATAGTATTATGGTAAACATAACATAAAGATCAAAAGAAATAATTGAAAGAGAGGCACAAAAAGAAAAAAGCCCAGAGAAATTATCATCATGTACTAGCCAAGTCCAGAAGACACTAGCTAGCTACAAATTAATTTCCAACCCATGAAGGCATGAGCCTTTATTTTCTAAGAAAATTTATTATAAAAAAAAAAAAAGAAGAAGAAAAAAGGAAGAACTCAAGAACTTGAAAAGTCTATAACTTAATTAGCAAAGATTATTTTTCTTTCAAGCTACTATACTATTCTGCATGAATATAAGGGTCATAGCGCCCTGGTGGATTCAAATCCATATCTTCAAGTAAGTAATGTATTTTCGCTTTGTCTGATGACATGCCTCGATGGAAGCCCTCTATAGCAAACAAGGGCTGCTGCATTTCCATCCCTTGTTCATCAAAGGAAAATATTGAGTTCCCAGCACTTACCTTCTGAAAACAGTAATTTTGGCCTTCGATCATGGGCTCCGATGGCTTCAACTTTTCTCCCTCCTCCAGTGATGATTCAGTGACCATCTGCGTTTCTGATTCAGTCTTTTTTTTCTCAACCACAACTTGCTTCTTTTTCATTCGAGCGCGGCGATTTTGGAACCAATTGTAGACATTTGATTCAGAAATTTGGCCATGTTTCGCCAATTCAGCAGTGATATCTTTAACCTTCTCCTTTGATGGAGTCTCATTCCCTTGATCAAAAACACGTTCAAGAATCTGAAGCTGCTGAGCAGTTGGATTCCAACGCTGTCTTCGAGGAATCCTATGGAGGGAAGAAGTTGTCATCAACGGGGTAAGATACGGATTTCTTAGCATGAAACTCGAAGGATCATTCTGCGAGATGAGGGCTCTATGCAAATCTTCTAGTTGCTCGCAGATGGTTGCATAAGCAGCAATTTGCTTCCCGAGGATTTCCATCTGCTCATCAGTCATCACCTTCACAAACATGTCATCTCCATTGTTCAAATTTCCACCATGAATATTCTGTCCCTCCATTAGTAGTTGAGGCTTTTGTCGTTCTTCTTGATGTTGCTTCTGTTTTTCATACTCCATACCTTTTTTGACTGAATTGAATTATGGTTCTTATGAGACTTACATGCCTAAATCTTCTGAATAAAACAACCCTTTCTAGGAAGAAATGAATGCAAGATCGAATCTTACTCTTAATTACCAAATATTACATTTTAAGTAGGGGAGATACGAAAAAGATTACAATCATTTTTGTACCAATATTTAAGTCTAATGGATTTAATGAAGAGCTAATAATTACCCTGTTTTGATACATTTTAGAAAAGGAAATGTCTAATAGTATATGCTAGTAGGTACAGTAGTTCGAGATATTTTAAGAAACAAAATCAAGAGGTGATGTATATGATCAAAACCTTCCATTACTTCTTTCTCTTCCTATCAAAATTGGGTTGCTTTAATTGTTTGTTTGGCAAAATAAATTTATATAATTAATTGCCACAAACTCAAAGAAAATTCAAGTATACCAAATTATTGTTATTTAGTACAGTCACTAAATTTATTAGTATAAATTAAACTGCAACATAGTTAGGCTTCACATGCTGATGAATAGGGAGATGAGGAGAAAACTAGAATTTGCTTCTTTTTCCCCCCTCCTCAACTATGTTCTTGATTGGATTTTTTACCCTTATGCGAGTGACAGTAGTGTTATTATAACCTGTAATATACCCCTGTACTTCTAGTCCAAAGTAATATAAGAAAGGAAATCGGGGAATATGCATAAGCATGAAACATAATACCATTAAAGAAAGTAAATCACTTTACAAATCTGATTATTTAATAGTATATGGGCCAAATATTCACAAAAAATACAAACAAGACCCAAGTTATGATATCATCTATTGGTTAAAACATCCAATTGATTTAATGAGTCCTAGACGCACACACATATACATTCCCCCCCCCCCCCCCCCCCCCCCTTTTTTCTTAGCTTTGACAAATACTAAAGTGAAAATCAACCATCAAACCTTAACAAGGTGTTACAACTTAAAAACGCAAGCACAAGACGCCATATTTAACCTGAACTGTTATGAATCAAATTTAAAGCAATTCTTTGATCTTTACATGTGCACATATTGTTGAAAGAAATAAACCTAGAAGTACAGAAACTTCTTGGCAAATATTCACCACCACCATCTAGAGTCTTTTTTTTTTTTTTTTTGTCAACAACGATACATTTGTATAACCTACTCTATCCAAATCTAGAGGGAGCCTAAGGAGGCCGTGGTAGGGACTAGTGGATATACATATCCAACTAGACCAAAGAAGTGCTATGGTACAAACCATGAACTATTTTTTTTCGCTCCAGATGAAGTTTGAACTCTCACCTACAACCAAGAAAGGACTTAAGTTCCTTCCTGGTGGCCACTGAGCCATTGGCCCAGTGGTTCACCAATATCTAGAGTCAGTATTCTAGAACCTAACCTCATCATGAATTGGCAACTCTTTCTTTTCTCTCAATCCAAGAAAAGTAAAAGGGTCTATCAGGAACATCATTTTTTTTTTTGGGGGGAGGGGGGGATGTCTCAGGAGGAGTGCGTGGAGATAGTGAGATATGTGACAAACATCTCTATTTCTGATTGATATTCTTATACAAGTCTGTCTTCAGCATGCAACATAGAATTCTAATAGGGTAACATGAACCAAGCCTGCTTTCCCCTTTTAATTCCTGCAGCCCAACAAACATCTTTTGCTCGAAGTTCTATGAGGATTATAACCAGTTGAATGACTTTTACTCATACTTATGATTCCATATAGTTAGGCTTAGCAGATCACGAGGAAAATAAACATGTTACACCGGAATATCCCCCAATGAAATGTGGAATCAGCCAAATAATAATCTTGACCTTTTCAGGAAACTTTATCAGACATCATGGTGATCAGTGCTGGTCAAACGAGAGCTCAAAACATGATCAATTAATTCATAGAGATTAAGACTGTGATCCCATGACCCCAAGCGTTTGAGATATCCAAAAAAGCTTCCCTGAAAGTCCTCTAAACTAAGCATTTAGCAGTTCTCAGAGACAGCACAATGTCCATTGCCAAGTCTTTCCACTACGGTACTGTCTCAGTCCTCAGAATTCGCCACAACATCCTCCAAATGCCGCTTATAATTCAGAGTCTTTTCAGCTTTCTAGTTTTCAAACAGTGCGGGTCCAGGACCAAATCCACAAAATATTCTGATCTTCTGAGAAGAAGTTTATGCCTGCATATATAACCACTCATGCAATGACTACTTATCTCGTGTTGGTCACAGCCAGCCTTTATGAGTACCTTGAAGGCCATCTTGTAAAACTATGCAGATGGATCCCCGGAAGGAAATGTAAAGCCACCCAAAATATACCTGAAAGCAAACCGAAATTAATTAAAAAATTCATAGGGTAAAAGACATGATGCTCAAGTAGCCATTTTGCATCCTCAACTTCATCATTGTACACTTGATGTATTTTTAACTTCCTTGCCATTTCAAGTGTAATGGCCTTTAAACTCTCTAGCTTCATTTGGGAAATTTCAATTCTTCAAGATTCTCACTAAGCTAAATTGCTGCTTTCTTATTACTCGGCGAATTCATCTGTAATATTCACATCTTAAATTAATCAAACAAAAATTCCAAATAAACAAGCTTTTTGGCCTAAATCTAAAACTAAGCTTTTTGTCATTTTTCGTTTTTGATGACAAGAGGTATAGCGTCCACCAGTATGTTGCTTTGGACAATGTTTTTTGTGCTATAATCTAAGAGTTTCCAAATATTTTTACATTTTATTCTATGAGTTCCCAATATCTGAATACTTCAACTTCAAGCTCAGTACAAGAATTAAGAGCATGATTATCCATGTTTTCCATGTTCACAACAATTCTACCTTGCTTCAGGTAATTTTTTCACATATCTTAGGCTACCAAGACTAAGCAAATTGAACTCCTGAGATTTCATGCTTTCTAAATTCGAAATCCTGATTTCATTGTGATTTAGTCAAGAAAAGTATTTAAATGAACCTACTGAAGCCAATTTAACGTTTGCTCGATAAGCAAACAAAATATCCAGTAGTTTTATAATTCCGAATTATTTTTACATGGTAATGGTAATAAACATCAAAATTTAAATCCTCCAAGAGAAGTCGCAGAGCTAAAGTAATAACTACATATTATTCAATCTCTATTCTTCTAGAAATACTATCAAGATATGGAAATTATCAGTATATAGTTTGTGCAGATACATTATTATGCCCAAAACAAAGAAGAGCAACTACATTTCTGTGACATGTAGATGTACAAAAAGTAGCCTCTATATAAGAAGTATCTAATTCAAAAGTAGCTTTTACCTTGCTACAATGGTCATTCCCCAGCTTCTAAATTCATGTATTACTTCTTGAGAAATACATTGGTGGCTCCATCATAAAAGCTACAGATTCTGCTCCAAGAGCAGCAGATCTCAAGCTTTCAACCTAAAATTCGAGCAAAATCTCCTATGCACTTCTGGACAATTAAAATATGGTCCAGCCTAGTAATGTAGGGCTGAATTTAAGAGCTAATCAAAGTTAAAGAACTCCAATCTGAAAATAAAGACAAGGACCTAAGTTTCAGCTTCCAGCTTTGGCTCTGCCATGTGTTCTTGACCGTTTCTTTCTATTTTTCCAAAACTCATCTTTTTTCCTTTTTTTCTTCTGTTTCATCAAACCCAAGCTGCTATTAATTATACCCAGAAGAGCACTCTTATCCCTCCTATTCTTTATTTTGGCCTTCGCATCCAAGATTGCCCTAAGCTTCTCATATGATTTGGCATCTGGAACCTGGCCACTTTTCACCATGTGCTTGTGATAAAAGAATGCCCTTCTAAAATCTCGGACACGTAGATAAGCATATATCATCGTAGAATAAGTGATAGAATCAGGTTTCAGTTGCAATGCAGCCATCTCCTTCAGAAGCTGTGGCAATTTTGATTCTTGTCCTCCCTTGCATATGCATTCACTAACATATTATAAGTCATTACGGTTGGTTCAAATCCAATTTTTCTGAATTCACATATTACATCTCTTGCTTCAACATAGTGTCCTTGTTTAGCAAATCCATCCAAGAGAATGTTAAAGGTCACCTGTGTGCCATCAATTTTATTCCTTATCATCATCTTCCAAATCTCCATCAGCATTTGGGTGTCACCGGCACGTCTAAATGCATCAAGCAGAGCAGTATAGGTTTCAATGGAGGGTCTAATTCCCGGCCTTTTGCATATTCTCAAAGGCCAAATAAGCTTTCTCATGCCAGCCACTTACTGAATAGGCGTGAATGAGAGCTGTATAAGAATGTGACGTAGGAATTATACCGACCTTTTTCATTTTCAAGAATGCATCTGCAGCCATGTCACTCATTTTTTTCTGCCTTCCGTAAGCACTAATTAAACATGTATATGATTTGACATTAGGCTCCAACCCCACATTTTCCATCTCTAGCATCAGTTTCTCAACAATTTCAGGCTGCATTCTTCTGCTATAAGCATCCATAAGAATGTTATAACTGGCAGCAGTGGGTGAAATTCCCTTAGCCTTCATCTCGACAAAAAGACCCTCAGCTTCTTCAATCTGGTTTGATTTACAATATGCATCCATGATTGTATTATACACAACAGCATTGGAAGAAATCCCTCTTTTCTCCATATCTGATTGGATAATAAGAGCTTCCTTCTTCAGTCCCTCCTCACAAAAGGACTTGATTAACGCACCTGAACCTTCCAAACTCCACTTGACTCCTTTTGTTTTCATCTTTTCAACCAACTCCCATGCATCTTTAGCACTATTGCCCTTCTTTCTCAGAACTGTAACCATAATGGAGCACGTCACATGATCTGGTTGGACATTATTTGTTTCCATTGATTTGTATACTCCCCAAGCATCATCATACCTTCAAATGCAGTAAAGCAAACACGAGGAAAATCAACCTTTATGTTTGCAGATATAGCTAGAATTAGTTTAAGACATGCCATACGAGAGAGAGAAATACACAGGGTGACATCTAAAGAATACTAAAAGGTATGTGCATCTGGCAAGAACTACGAAAGTGCAAGTGCATTCAATTATCTTTATTGATCAAGCACAATAATGCTGGTTTAACAACAAAAGCGCACAACTTAGAAAACTGCCATCATCCTTAAACCTTCTTGTGCAAAATTCTATCACAAGATAAGCAAGGCGTGGCAAAGGACTTTCATTACCTATGAAAATATGATCCAATAACGAAAACCTCAATTGTATAAGAAGCCAACCTAGTACTACCACAAACACATACCATTAGAAATTCAAGAGAGGATATTTCAAGGTTCTAGCGGATTAAAGATTGTACTATAAACCACGGAAATGCATAAGAAAACTTATAAATTACACAAAGAAAAGAGTAGGAAACCAACGTGAAACTGAAACGAGTGCCATAAGGCAAACAAATTAGTACCTCGCACATCCCAAAAGTCCTGAAATTGCAGCATTATAAATATGAACATCCCTGAATCTTTTCTCATCAGGCAAGTTCCTGAATAATACCAATATCTCATCTCCCATTCCTGCTATCCCCAAAAGGGGAAACAGAACGGAACAAGCTCTAGGAGAAACCAAAGAAGGCTCCTGCAATCTCATCCATTCAAAAAAATACACACAACTCCTTATTAGCCCTTCCTCGCCCAGCATTCCCAATACCTCCCAACAATCTTTCTCACTCACTTTCCCCTGAAATCCTCCCAAAACCTCACTTAGAGTTGAGTTGTCCGGTAAAGTCTTCGCCTTTTCCAATATTTCCCCAACCATACCACCTACTTTTGATTCACCGGTACTAACTGAATTTGAGTCAACTAAAGGAGAACCCAGTTGAAAATTTTCAATTTCTTCATCACCTTGAGGTGAATTATCAGTTTCAAAAGCTAGGTGCCAAGAGGATTTTCGGTTTTTCCGGAGGGAAATTTTGCCTTCTTTACCCGGGTCCGGGTCCGGGTTCGAAGTTTGAGACTTGAAGAATCTGATAAGTGGGTCATCTCTGTTAACTTTGGAGTCAAAGTTGTCATCTTTTGACGATTCTTGAGGTGGGTTTAGTTCGGTTTCTGAATTTGCGTTTCCTTGAAGAAATGGTAGGAAAATTGGTGAAGTTGACGACTGAGGAACAGTAGAAGTGTGAGGAGGAGGAGGAGGAGGAGGAGGAGAAGGAGAAGAAGGGGAGGAAAGTGAAACGGATATTTGAATATGGGATGCTTTGGTAAGCTTGAAGAGTTTAGGTGTTGAGGGATGATGATCGTTAAGCAGAGGAAAGGAAGGAGAAGAAGAAGGAAAATGGATGATGGGATAATATGTGAGAAGCGCCATTGTTTTGAGTTTGAGAGGGCTGGCAAGTAGCTACAAGAATAAACCGAAGGTTGGCAGAGATAAATAGAAACATCCTGTCATACTGTACTCTAAATTCTCAAACTTAATTTTGTATTTTTCCAAAAAATAATAACAATTTTTATTTTTTCAAAAAAAATATAATTCTTCAAATACTTTTGGATTCATATTCAAACTGCAAAAAAAAATTTGCTATTTATAATTGTACCGTATTAAATTAAGTCAAGTCACATCAATCATATCATGTCTTTTTTATCATGTCGAATTCCTTTTCAACATGTATTCCAAACTCTTTAGTCTATGAGTTGAAATCAAGTTTTTGTTAAAATCACGGATTGGATTCCACAGTTACAATCCAAATTGTATTTTCACAATAACTTTTGTTGAATAACAAAATTTCTATTCTTTCTCAAATTCAAATTACGTTTAGACTTGAGAAAGGTAAATTTAGCATTTTATGCCGAAACTGCGGTAGAAATATAAGTATTAGTTACATTGATAAATAGAATGAAGTTAACATAAATCAATCCAATTGACGGTTTTGTTTTTAAAGTTAAAAATTTAATCATAACCAACCCACATGAGCCTACTAAGATTGGTTAAGATTTTGTCACAAGTACATGCTTGAACAAGGTTCCAGTCCTCAGCCTTGAGTCCTCGCTCACAAGTCACAATGGAAATGCTATTCTTGACTTTGAGTCGCTTGTTTGTTGGCATCCTTGAGTGCATTAATGACATATGATGTTCTAATGCTTCCTAACTCGTTTTTGGTCAATTTTTTATGGTACTTACTAGTAGTTGTTAGTAATTTGCTTAAGAAAGCATATTGCCTTTTTTGTCAAAATAGCTGTATTTCTTTTATTGTTCCATGAGTAGATGGCTACATTATAATTCATACTGATGAGACTTGAATACAAGACTTTCAAGAAGTGTTAAGAACCTTGAACTAGTACAGCAATTTTTTAAAGAAAAATTGTTACGTTTTTCGTGTACACATTTTTCAATCACTTTTTTATCTCACAAATATCAAATCGTTACAATAATTTTCTATAAAAAATACGTTCCAAACAAGGCCTTGGGACTGTTTGGATTGTACATGCAACAGCTGAGAGTTGGCTTGTTTTGTTTTTCTTATTGGATTAGCTATTTGATTGCATGATCCTCGTTGCTTTAACTGAGGGAGATGACAAGAAAAGCCCTTATTCATGATATTCAAAAGTGGTGGAATGGGCGATCTTTGTTGCTGGTGGCTCAGTTGCAGAGATCAATGAGAAGAACTTGGGACTACTTGACGCTGTGTTGCATCCAGTTCCAGTGCCTTCCAAATCATTTGATGTTCATGTATCAAGTGAAAATCCCTATAGTATTTTCATGGTTAGATGCTCTTAATGAGCTTACCACAATCAGTTAATAAACCAGACTCATGATGAGAGGATTTCTCTCATCTGAAGCAATTCAGACAAAAGGGGGGTAAAACAATGCCCCATTCCAACTACTGAAGGTATCTGCCCTATTCAACTTTCTTTCTAGTACCGACACTGTTAAAAAGAACCGGAGATGGAAAACTGTTGTAATAAAAGATGTAGCTGGAATGAAAAACAACCTTTAGCACCAAAACGTTAGTACTGGGATAACAAAGGAATGAATAATTTACACTACATAATTTTCAACAGTGACTTCTAAACATACCTCATTTCCAGTACATGACCAAAAACAAAGAATTCCCCCTACACGAAACCAATTCAAATTGCATCCTATCACCAACTAATTTCTCCCGTCCCCCTTTTGCCTTTCCTTTTTCTTCCCAAAAATGAAGAAAATACAACCATTTTTTCTCTGTCCTGAAGTCTACATTAAAAGGCAAATGGCTTCAAAATGGTTTTGCACTAACTAATGCTAAAGCAACTACTAACTAGACTGTATTAGGCCTTTGAGGCAGCAAAAGATTGTAGAACTTATCATGCAAGAAGAAATGTTTCCCTTTGCTGTCAACGGCTTTTTTCCAGCCACACCATCCACCACTGACTACCCTTTTGAGATCATCAGTGCCAGTATAGTGAGGATCAAGTATAAGAAATGCACAATCTCCACTTGCTTCATTATAATCAACACCTAGAAGAGTATATGCCAGGACACCACCACCTGCAATATATATTGAGTGGTAAGGGTTTGACTACATATTTCGACTGGCCAATAAGTCACAAAAGCAAATTTCCTTGATTACTGAAGCATCATATATTAATGGGAAAAAAAACACATAGCATCATATATTAATGGGAAAAAAAAAAACACACAGCATCATATATTAATGGAAAGGAAAGAGTAGAATCCGTATAACTGACCAATCATTACAGGTGTTCCTTGAGTATCAAAATGCAATGCCAGCTCTCGACATTTCTCAGGAAGCTCAGCTCCAGATCTGACATTTATCACTTTACAGCTAACCTGTTGATAAACAATTCACTTTATAAGTTTAAAGAATACATCTGTGGATCGAGATCTATACTAATGCTGTATCAAGTATACAAGCAAGTGATTTCCGCAATGTACCAATCTAGAACAGAAAAAGAATTTGCTAAAGCAATTATGACTTACACAGAACAGCAAAATGACTAATTTAAAATTCCAATACTGCACATCAGAGTCATAAGAAGAAATTCACATATACCCCAAGAAGGTTGTCTAACACAAAGCTCAACTCGATAGCTCCAATCCAGTCACGTGACCCTATAAAAGAAGGATCCTTGTCACCAATCTCCACAAGTGTCTGTTGTATTTCCCTGAAAAGTGGATTTTGCCACTAAGATGAAGCAAAATGGATACTAAAAATACAACACACTAAGCTACTTTGCGGCAAAGTATTATGCATAGCCATCTACATGAGAATATTTCTAGCCATCACTCATAACTGCAATAATTTGCTTTCAAGATATTTTAGACTTTCTACTTTCAAAGGTCAAAGTATAGGCAAATGTGGTCACTATAACTACATGGCATTACTCTCTACTTTGAAACATGACATATATAATATCTCACTTGAAACCTGAACAGAAGCACTTCTCCAAATCCAGCGACAAGTTTGACAATCAAACTCCTGTTCTTGTAGAATGTTGTTTATTACAATATTATTCATTAGGCTGCAGAGACACAAAATCTAGTATATTCTTACTCGATCGATTCATTCCTGTTGCCTTTTTTATCTTGATTGGTTCGTAGGAGTATAATTCTTTCATGCAAATATGGATGTGAAATTGGATACAATGTCCACTGATTGTAAACAGAATAAGTTCCTTTTCTTAAATTAACTTGATTGTATCAGGACTCACATATATGCCAAAAGTTTGAAAAACTAAAATGTGCATAGAGTTTTCTTTGTCTAGTGAATATGACAATGAACTCGCCTTACACCAAGAAAAGCATAACAAAACTGATCCATCATTTTTACAAATTCAATTAAGCAGTAGTGGTGATCTTCAGTTTTTGATCAAAAAAGGAAAAATTAGCGGTGATCCTCAGCAGAAACTTTGATACCTGTGTGAAGGAACATCAATACCACTGTAATGTTGGAGCCTAAACCATGAAACAATAGTCTGCAGAGAACGATAAGCACACCCCCAGCCCTGGTAGTTTCATTTTCACATATAATCAATTGAACGGAAAACCAAGAATTACAAGTATAAAAAGTATGGCACTCAATTGCTATCTGAAAAATCTGTACTATCAAACAACAGAGAGCATTTATTTATCCAAATTATGACAAAAGTAATTAGCCAAGCAATTGAGAAATAACTTATCAACCACAATAAGCACATATTAGATCCAGAGTAA
The DNA here is from genome assembly GCA_023065735.1 of Coffea humblotiana. NCBI lineage: Eukaryota > Viridiplantae > Streptophyta > Magnoliopsida > Gentianales > Rubiaceae > Coffea > Coffea humblotiana. The sequence continues at coordinate 8,629,552 of CM041211.1, forward strand.
AATTGATGACATCTATTAGCATAACACGAAAAACTGAATTAAAAAATCAATATAAACATAAATGCCAAAAAATCTCAAGGTTGGACCTTCCAAAAGCCATCAAAATTAGAAAACCAATGAGCATCCAAAAATAATCTCTTGCCTAACAAAAAATAAGCAGATGAAAATTTTAATTGTCAGAGAAGGAAGCTGAAAAAGTACTATCCTAAAGGTGTATATAGCAGTTTTTATAATAGTTAGTTTTGACATTTATACTTCAGTTAATTTGTAATTTGAAGACTCACTTGATATATAATCCTGTGCTATTTCCAAATACTAAGTTATTCAGACGTTTTATTGTTTACCATTTGATCTTTCGGAGGCCAACCTTTCGATAATATTAAGGAAGCTTTAAAAGACTTAGATATGTCTATTTTAACTTAACTTCTTGAGGTAATATAACTGTATTATCAATTTCAAATTCAAATATATTGCTGCATCACTTTCTTAAGAACCTTAGGTAAAGGCTGTTACTTTTCATCTACAATTTAACACAACCCACAAGTATTTTCAGAATACAAAGGCTGTTACTTTTCCACCTTCTTGTGCTTTAGCCTAAAGCCTCCAGGTACTGATTAAAAGGATATATGCAAATTCAGAATACCAAGATGTTCTAATTTCTGCACTAGCAAAAGTGAAGATCCAGCTCACCAGCTTGATAAAAGTTGAAATTTTTACTAGTCAATAGTTGATTCACAAACTTCCAGGCAATCTGGAAACTGACCATGTACTTGAAACAAGATTAAGTGAACACAACTCAATCTTAAGAAACTTGACATATGGCAGGTTCTATACCAAAAAATTACTTATTGAATTGCACCAAAAGGTTATTACCGAATCATCAAATCCATCAAGGAGGTAATGATAGTATTCATAGGAACCTTGAATAAGAGACACTGTGCCCCCAGAGACTGCAAAAATCATCAGGATATATCAAAATGGTACAATCCAAGATAAAGCATGAGAATAGATGCACAGCAACATGGAAGTGCAAATTTACAGACCAAGAAAGTCACTTACCCCCACTGCTTGGGATACCAAGATGAACATCTTTAAGCAAAGATGAACCTGAATCAAATGTACACAAGACAACGAGCACATCAATGCAACAACTTGCATTTCCAGTAACATGAAATGAAATGAAATCTTCTGTTCAAAAATACCTTTCCTTAGTGCACTGCCAGTAGTTTTATTGTCCTTAACAGATAAGTTAATGGCATTCACAACTCTTAGGAGCGGACGATCTAATGGCAATCCAAATCTAATATGAAGGGCTTTTCTGGTTTCAACTGCAAAAAGAAAATTAGATACAAAGTATTCAAGATCCTGTGAAACATATGCAGAATAATAATACTAAAACAAATGATTACTCATTTAGAAACTTCTAGTCCCTAGATAAAGGCAGATATTTTTGTCTTTCAATCTCTCCTTTTGCTTTTTTCATTTTTCACTCACCCTGGGGCACAAAGTGATATTTTCTGTAGCAAACATGAACTTTAAGCAATGAATAATTGGAAAGAAAAAATTTGCCACTGAACCATTTTGATAAATGTGACCAGAGCATCTTTCACCCATATATTGCAAATCATGCAGGAAAAGCAAGAGTTTTTCATTCTTCATTGTGTTCTGATTCTCAATCAGACCCTCACCATTTGTGACATGACAAAATTCTTTTTAAAATTTTGCGCAGCCAAAAAAAAAAAAGGAAAAAGGAGGCACTAGATTCTTCTAAGATCCATCTTATTCAGCATTTTTTATGCATAACATATGTTACTTCAAGCAAAATTTAACTGGTAATTTAAGGTCGAAATCCACATCACCTTGCTTCATTTCCATTTCCCCATAACTGAGTTCATAAAAAACAGTAATGGGAATAAAAAATCCAGGAGGAACAAAGTGGTATGGTTGTAGCTGCACAATCACAAAAAATTTGGTCATTTCACAAAAACAGCCATCAAAGTTTCACAAAAAAAAAAATCAATATGGTCTAAATTAGAGAACAGCAAAATGCTTTCCCAGTAAGAATGAGCAAAAGCTTCTACAGAAAACTCAACATGACAAACTTTTCATGAAATGAAAGTGGAAAAACTTGAGATGCATGCACATTAATGTGAGACTCGTTGTGACACAAGAGTAGTAAGCTTTTATCAATTTGATATCTAGAAGTGCAAGAATGATCAGCTTCAGCCACCCATTCCTGACACAATTATCATGGTTTTCATGGATAATGAAAAAATTAACCGGAGATTTGGAAGCTGGTTACAAAAAACCTGCGGATGTTCTGTTAAAAGACAGGGCAATATCTTGTTTCTCATTGAAAGTATCTGATCAACAAGTGCAGGAATGATCAACTTGGAAACTGCAGCAGCCAATGAAAGATCCTTTGCTGCATAACAGAGCACTTCTAGTTTATGATCCACAACCAAAACTTTAGCGTCTTCCACTGCTGAAAAGAGAACAAGTTAGTGAACAAGCTGGTTTGTCAATCAGAATAAATTATCAATACAGATACACTCCAAAACAAGGACAAAGCAGAATGAATAGGGAACCTTTATGAATCTTTAAATTTTAAAATGATTCACTAGACATAGCTCAGTGAAAAGTCAATACCAGGATAATATTCAGCAATAGGTGCAGCAGGTTTAGAGACCTTTTTGATCTGTTACTCAGGATACTCACTTGGATTATATCTGCATACTAAGCAGCGTAACCATTAAAAGGGCACTCAAAAAGATTGATAAGACACATAAAATTTTTAAAAATGTCTCCTAAGTCTGTTAGAAATATACAGAACCACATGAGAAGGACTTTGTGTAGAAACCCTTGTTAAATTTACCTCCTCAATAGAAGTATAAGATGTCGCTTTCCCAGCCTTCAAGCAAAGGTCAGAACAAGCAAACGTCTTTACTTTAGATACTTGAGAAGTTGTACTTGACATTTCCTTGTGCAGATCCAAATCTTTGCCACGAAGGATGACAGGTTGTTCGCCTGCTGAAGGTCCATTAGCTCCCATAATGTATGTGGTTTTCAGATCCACCAAATTACTCGCGACGACTTCAGTAGCACGAATGTACATCTTCTCCACTTCTGTCAAATGCATATAGTAGTTAACAACGTCAAAGATCTTGTCAATTAAACACACATCTCAAATTAAAACAAAAAGAAAAGAAAATGATAGAAACATGGAGAAAGAAGATATGTAGCATAATCTGTTTACTCGTTCAAACAAACTGAAAACCAATATGTAACAGAGTAACATACTCTTGCACTTGGTTACTGAACGAAACTATAGACTACTAGTTACAGCAGTAAGTCCAGGAAATGTAATCAGGCAATTTCCTGGCCCATCCACCGCCTTGTCCAGGGACAGATGTTCCTGATGGACGAATAAAGCATAATATGAATAAAGGAACTCCATGCTAGATGTCATGTTGACTATGGATTACCAACAAGCAAATTGATAGAAATTGGGAGGAAAACCACAAAGACAGATTGAGGATTAGTGTGACAAGGACGGAGCATCTCTTTCAGTCTTAAGCATAAATAATGCTCTGTCACACAAAAGCTGGCTAAAACTGGATCTAATGCAGGACTTTGATTCCCATAGTGTGAACTCTACAAAAGCAAACTGAACCTTACAATCACCATAAATGTTGAGATTCTTAAGTGCCCAAAGCTTTATGAGCAATTAAGCATGTCCGACAGTTATTTCAAAAAAAATCCATGCAGATGTTGAATAAATCAATTCCTGTTGATTTGGGACAATCAAACTCTTTATCTCTCATTTCTTCGAGCCCACTATTACAACTCGCATTTTTGCTTTTTGTTCTTTTTTATTCTGCCTTCAAGAAAAAAACACACCATCAAGCCTGTTCAACCAGCTGCAAGCATCAATTATGAATTCACAAAACAATTTTTTGTCTTATACAGACGCAACTGCCATAAGAAGTTAAGAAGTGCCTCAAACCTTTCAAATTCCTTAAAATTCTGTATTTTCCAGTAATTTAACAGCCAACTATTTACACTATCCTAACAGGAGGATACATCTCTTGAGCAATTTTCAATATAAACTCAGATATAGATCCCATGAATGCTTGGTATGAATGATGTTATTTCTCCATTCACCAACAAGATTGAAAAATATGCGTCCATTTATTTGGCAAAGCTTGTCAACAAGTTGGTTACCAATCCATAAACCAATGCAGAGGGATTTATTTCTTCAGAGCAACTTGTAACAAATATCTTAACCTAAACATTGCTCGTTGTATAAATTAAATTAAATGACCCACTGATCATAATTCATAAAATGCTGATCTCAAATTAAATTAAATTAAATGCTGATCTCAAAAGCAATGCAACAACATTAAAAAGAAACATGCCTCCATAATCCTTACACCGACTGATCACCAATAAGCCCCTATCAATAGTTAACTATGAAACCATAAAACTAAATTTGCGCCACATCTGATTCACAATATCATACTCTGAACTACCACACACTAACCACATATTTTTTCAGCCAAACCGAAAAAGAAGGAAATGATTTACCTTTCGGATTTTTGGCTGGATAGAATACTGGAAACTTAATCGGAAGCTCACATTGCAGTAAACAACCTCTTTCCCACACATACTTCTCAGGCTGTTCTTCATATAAAACTGAACCAATCTTCTCAATCTTTTGCACATTTCCAGTCTTGAATGTAAAGAACTGGACATCGCCAGCATTATTCAAATCCACCACTCCTCCAACCAACGTTTGATCCTTTTCGGAAAAGCCTCCTCCAGCATCACCATACAACAGCTTCCTCAATCTAACAGCAGCATCAACAGCCTCGCCAACCGAATTCTCAAAATTTGGATCATTTTTCACTATCAATGCCCCTATCACCTCAAAACCCTTTGGAAGCAGTATCCTTATATCATCTGCTCAACCCCACATCCAAAAAAAAGTCACAATTTTGATCATCATTTCGTACATTATGCAGCAAAGGTTGTACCTTGCAACAGAGGGACAAGAGAATACCTGATTCTTTGGAGAAATCTGCAGAATTGATGCATCGAATCGTGGAGATGATGGTAGGGGAAGGGAAGAATGGGGAGCCGATTAGCCACTGAATTTGGGGGATTTCTGCCGATTGATCATGGAGTTTTAGGAGAACAATTTTCCGGCAGAGGATCCGGATATTCGGGTTCTGGATATCGGTATCCATGGATGGATTATTACTTGTGTTAAAACACGAGAACAGGTTTTGGACTTTTATGAATTGAATCGAGGAAGACAGACAGGGTTTTGGATGGGTTTGTAACCGTTAACCCGTAAACTGAAAAGGGTCAAAATAAGGAAGAGTAGAAAATTGTAAATTCTTGGAAATAGCCAAATTGGGCAAATTGTCAGCATAGTCCATAAGAATATATTGCTCAATTATATTTTTTAGTCACGTACACTGAAATATTAATAATTTGATTTTTTTAAAAAATAGATGTGTACAATAATAATTTGATGTATTTGAAGTGAAAAAAATGATTAAAATGGTTCACAAAAAATATAAAATTTTTTATTAATAATTTGATTTTTTTAAAAATAGATGTGTACTATAATAATTTAATATATGTGAAGTGAAAAAAATGATTAAAATGGTTCACAAAAAATATAAAATTTTTTAAGAAAAAAATAGCAATCCAAACAAGATGTTTCCTGATCGATTTTTCTTGTAACTATGAGCTGAAAATTTTAAATCCTATATCAAGAAAGATATACTTCGAAAATTACAATAAATTACAAAAGTAAAAGTAACAATAAAAATAAAAGCAAACATTTCACCATCCAATATTTGGAGTACCAGCAAAAATCATTATTGTTCTGTTATTGATTTTCCACAATCAATTTCAAAGCAATGAGAATTCAGAAGTGGAATAAGTGCTGATACATCAAACTGAATTTTAAATTTTGGAATCCAAAGTCAGAACTCCAACAACCTTGAACTGCTACAGACGAATTACTCTGGAGATCTCTGCCTGCTTTGAAGTCTATCCTTCCCAAAAGTAACCAACCACCTGCAAATTGTGCTTGTGGCCACTCGGTGAAATCGGAGACTCTTCCGGGAGTTACAGCTTACAGGTTGAGGGTTTAATCTATGATCCCCACAATAATTTTCATCAAGAAAGATATGCTAGCCCAAGGACTTGTGGTTCTCTACTCTTTTGAAAGGATAAACTTCTTATGAAACCAGAGATCTATACTCTAGTTAGGGGCGGATCTTTTAGCTCATCTCTTCAAAATGACACCAATCAAAATTTCTGGTCTCAAGCTAGATGCCCATGTGCAATTGCAGAACATCATGGGATAATCTATTTGCATCCAGGCTGTTCATCTCTCAGTACCGATAATGAGGTGGCTTGTATGGACCCTCTACTGGAACATTAATATAGGCAGCTTGCCCAGAAGTGAGCTTTGTCAACTTAGCTCCAAGCTTTCCCAAATGAAGGGCAGCAACCTTCTCATCCAAATGCTTTGGCAACACGTACACCTTCTTCTCATACTTGCCAGTTGCCTTCTCCTTCCAAAGCTCAAGCTGTGCAATCACCTGGTTGGTGAAGAAGCAAGACATGACAAAGCTTGGATGTCCAGTTGCACAGCCCAAGTTCATCAGCCGTCCTTCAGCAAGTATAATGATGCCAGTTCCATTTTCAGGGAAAATCCAGCGGTCAGTTTGGGGCTTGATGGTTACCCGTTTCATGCCTGGGTAGTTTTCAAGACCAAGCATATCAATTTCATTATCAAAGTGACCAATGTTACAAACAATTGCATTGTTCTTCATCTTCTTCATGTGGTCCACCATAATAATGTCTTTGTTTCCCGTCGTCGTCACAAAAATGTCAGCTTTGGAGACAACATCTTCCAAAGTTAGAACTGGAATTCCTTCCATCAAGGCCTGAAGAGCGCAAATTGGATCAATTTCTGTCACAATCACACGAGCACCTGCTGACTTGAGAGCAGCAGCACAACCCTTACCTACATCTCCGTATCCACAGATAACGGCAACTTTACCAGCAATCATCACATCGGTAGCCCTCATGAGACCATCAGGGAGGGAATGACGGCACCCATACAAATTGTCAAACTGCAATGCATTTAATAGATATAAGAGCCAGAAAGAACTGGCTAAAGAGAACTTCTCTACAATAAACATACAAGAATCTCACTTTGGTGTATCAAAATCATTGATCTTTAGCAAAATATCCAATGCAAAAATTCGTCACTGAATACTTGTTCTACTAGACCAAAATGTATTTCAATATCTTCCATATTAAGAATACGTTTAACCTAATCAAATGAACAATAAAAAGATGACACAACCGGAAAAACACAATCATAGCTGAAAGATAACAAACTTACAAGACTTGCTCAGCAAATTGTTAATGCTTTCATTTCATCCAACTAAATTGCCATTACAATCAAAAGATCTCTACAACTAGAAAATTATTTGCTAGCAATAAAAAATATAAACTGTAAAACACTCAATTTCAAGAAGGAATTTCTTCCCAAAATGAATAATTTTGAGAATCCATTAAACTAGAAAGAAACAAACAGAACTTTTTGTAACTAACCAAAATGGGGCATGAATTATATTTTGATGCCAATAACCAAGCTGTACCATTCATACTATCATCAATTCAGTATGCAATGTCAATTTGGTCCAAAAAAAAAACTGCATACAAGAATAACACTGGTAACAATTTTTTGATCCTACTCAGTAATTCAAACTTTCATTTAAATTCATCTGCATGCAGCAAATGCAGAAATTAAGTGGCCGAAAACAAGAACTTGAACCCAAATCAATAATACTACCTTACTCTTAGTAACAGAATCATAGACATTAATAGCAGGGAACAACAGGGTTCCATTAGCTTGCATTTGATAAAGCCTTTTGACACCGGTGGTAGTCTCCTCCGAAACACCAACCAATCTCCCCTTCATCTTGTGGTACTTCTTGGGATCCACCTTAAGTCCATCTCTAATTATCCCCAAAACTATCTGAAACTCAGCATTATCAGTTGAGCTCGGGTCCGGAAACTTCCCAGTCTTCTCATACTCCTCCTCTGCCTTAACCCCCTCATGAATCAGCAAAGTTGCATCACCACCATCATCCACTATCAAATCAGGCCCTCCTTCTGAACCCCAGTCCAATGCCCTCTCAGTACACCACCAATACTCCTGTCAATCATCAACAAAATGAAACAAAGATTTCTTCAACCTCATATTCCAACCAAACAACCAATGTGTTTTAAGAAATTCAGCCCAAGTTTCAAAACCTTTGATTATAACCCTTAAGAATCTACTAAATTTTAGAAATTTCAACCTGAAAAATAAAATTCGCCCACTAAAATTAAAATTCAAGCATATAAATTATTAAAAAGTTAAACAAAAAAATCTATTACATAAACAAACAAGAGAGTAGAAATTCTGCGTCCCGCTATTACCTGAAGGGTTTCACCTTTCCAGGCGAAAACGGCAGCGGAGTCGCGGGCAATGGCAGCAGCGGCGTGGTCTTGAGTGGAGAAGATGTTGCACGAGCACCACCGGACGGAGGCGCCAAGGGCGGTGAGAGTTTCAATGAGGACGGCGGTCTGGATAGTCATGTGGAGAGAACCAGTGACTCTGGCTCCCTTGAGGGGCTGCGACGGCCCGAACTCGGCCCGACATGCCATGAGTCCCGGCATTTCTACCTCAGCCAGCTCAATTTCCAGCCGCCCGAAGTCGGCCTGTGACAGGTCTTTGACCTTGTACTCGCGCCCAGATGAGGTTTTCTCGACTGAGAGGGCCATGGTTTGGATCGGGCTCAGGCGAGGGTTCTGGGTTTAGGACTGACAAGAAGAGGAGAGAGAGAGAGAGCGAGAGACCGGGGGATACTATTGCTGGACATTATAAGATATTCGGACCTTGAAAACGACAGCATTTCTTAAGGATACTGTGTAATTTTTGGTGGATTGTCTTAATTATTTGTTTGGATATTGATCAAGGGAAGACAGTCTCTATTTTAAATGGGATAATTTCTTTTTTTAAAAAAAAGGGGATAATTTCGGGTGTCCACTTGATAGCAATTGTACTAGGCCTGATAAAAGCATTGGAATCCAATTTTATGATAGGGAGGTTTCCAATTTTTGAAATCTTGGAGAAGGCTAGTGCAACTATTGGAAAAAATCTACTTTTCGTCTCTAAACTTTGAGTTAGGGACACATTTCGTCCCCAAACTTTTAAATGCATCACATTTAGTACATGAATTAATTATTTTTTGTCACATTTAGTCCAAAAACGGTAAATTGCTTAATTTGATGGAGAAAGTCACGTGTTTGGCATGTAGCCATTAAGTAAAAATAATTTCTCAGTCAAAATCAACGGTCACGTCAGTCTTCTCTGTCCAAATTAAATATTTTCCCTTTTTTTAACTAAATGTGGTTCAAAATAATTAATTCATATACTAAATGTGGTGCGTCTAAAAGTTTGGGAACGAAATGCGTCCCTAACTCAAAGTTTAAGGACGAAAACTGGATTTTTCCCTGCAACTATTAGAAATCTCAAGAAAGGTTTCTAAGATTATCCCATTTTAAATAGTAAGATACAATCATGGATTAGAGCCTTCTATGACTCGCATGATATACGCCAATACGATAATTATATACTAAATTCACACCTCTACCGTTTAAATACACATTTGGTATAACTTTTAATACTAATAGTACAAGTTATGAATGTTCATAGTACGAGTCATTAATGCATTAAATGTGTGGATTTAGCCCATCCCCAATTGTATAGATATTAAACTAACAATATAGATACTAAAGACAATAATATGTAAAAACACAAAAAAAAAATGACAGTCATTAAAAATTGTATCCTATAATTAAACCTTTGATGGTATGAGCCCCAAATCCCTCAATTTTGGTCATGGGCCTATGTTTCATATTGAACACAAGATTTGAATAGCAGGATTAGTTGGATAATCTATAAAGAATATCATATCAAAATTGAATGGTATAGACTTATTTTGATTTTTTTTTGGTAAGCATATTTATATTGATTCAATAAACAATAGATGAGAGTTGGTTGTTTTGTGTATGGATTTTTATCTTTGAGATCTATTACCATTTATCAGTCAATGATTGTGAGAAATAATGTATCTATTACTATACAAATTTGTACCCTAACGTAATGTATTAATTTTATAAACATTGACAATAGATACACTAGCACCATTGAATTCATGTCATATAATTTTAATTTAAATTTGAACTTCGTTTTAATACATATGCAAGCATTCAATGACATTAGTGTATACAACCCCTAAAAATGTTAGAAATATAGTAAATAACTAATCTAAACTAGACAAATACAGAGACTTTGAGGCATGAAAAACACTTTTCTTAAGGTATTATTTGCCTCTATATTAGACAAATTACCTCTAGGATACAACAAAGTCTAAGAACTATCAATAAAAAAAATGATTTAATTCTGTCAAAGTCCTACTACTTTAAAGAATTGAAGCACCTATCCAAGACACTATCAAATAATGCAATCTTTATTGAATAGGTGATAGGTAGTTAACCATTTAACAGATATGCTAAATGTAACTGTCGTTAACTACCTCTAATTAATTATCTAAAATAAATATTTTAGACAATTAATTAACACCCTACTCTAATCAGAAAGCCCCAAGGTCCAAGGTGCCCCAAGTACCCTTGTCAAGAAGTTTTATATATCTTTTAATTCATATTCAAGTGTATGAAATATAAACTGAATTAACTTTCACACCAAACTTTCCCTCCAAACTAATATTTTGGAACAAGTTTGTTAAGGAAACAAGATGAGAATATATATAGACAATGAGCACTCTATCCTCTTTCAATGTAAGACAATGAATTTCAACTTTCTCATTACAAACTATTACCAACAATAAAAATGTGAAATTATTACAAATTTTGTACAAAATTTCAAATCCATTTAATCCCTACCATTAAACATACTCTACAACCAGAATTGTGATGGCTAAGAACCCATTCCCGATCATTTGACTTTATATATCCATCGACTATAGAATTGTAATGGCTAAGAACCCATCATTTGACTTTATATATCCACCGAGTATGGAATTGTGATGGCTAAGAACCCATTTCCGATCATTTGAGTTTATATATCCATCGAGTACCAATTGCAAAGACGACAAACAATTTAAGATTGACTCCAATGAGTTTTGAATCGATCTCAACTGCTAATCCGGTAATCATGCATTATTGATCATTTAGAGTCCATAGATCATTTGGTATCAATCTCAACTGGTGATGAACGGTCAAGATTGACTCTAGTGAGTTTCATTCCAAACTCCATTTCCATTTTTTTTTCAAAAATATGAATGTTCTTAGCAAGTGAGTTTGTGTCATGTTTTAGAAAGACAAGTTTTTCTTTCACGTCATCCAAGATAACGTGTATTAAAAAGGAAAAAAAAAACTACCACTGTTCTTCCACCAATACCAGCACCTCCACTTCGCCCAAAAACCAATTACTGCATCTTTCCCCCTACCCCAAAAAACCTTCCGCTCTCCAAAAACCACCCACCACCTCTTTTTCCTCCTCTTCCCTTTTTATCTCTCTCTTTTTTTCCCTTCCTCATCTGATCTCCCTACCTCGCTACCATCCCTCATAGTCATCCTTCCTTCTTCTTTTCCTTCTCTCTCTTTCTTTCTCTCTATCCTTACCACTACACCTCTTGATCTAGATAGATTTATTGCAAGAATAGAGAAAAGGAAGAATAAGAAGGGAAGGGGATAGTGAAGGGTATGAGAAAAGAGGAGGAGTTGAGGGCTGAGGGAAGAAAGAGAGAAGGGATGATGGGTAAGGGAGAGATAGGCAGCGGGGGAGTGAGAAAAGATGAAGATGAATCTAGTGATAGGTGGAAGGGGAAAGGAAATAGGTGGTGGAAGAAGAAGGATAAAAGGGAAAAAAATTGTAAGGGTAGTGGTCAATGATTGAGAAAGCATAGTAGAGAGGATGGAGAAGATGGCTGGATATGAGTGATGAGTAGTGGGAGGAATGGATGTTTTGGGTATTTTAGACAAATATCATTTTTTCCTAAAACTTTTAAAATATCTACCATGAGTTACAATAAAAGGTTTTTAATTTTTCTTGCTAAGGATTTCTTCAAGTTGTACGATTTTTAAGGTTAATTTGGTGTGAATAACGAAGGCTAGAGCACTTGCCAAAATTTTGCCACTGCCCAATGATGCTGTTTGAAACTCTAGATGGATTTGGGGAATAAGGAAAAAGATAAGAAAAATAGTGGATATTTTAGGAACCATACAAAATGATGGCTTGCTTGGAAAGTTTGTTTTTTCCTCAAACTATTTGTCTCAAATACACCGAACAAAAAATTTTAAAAAAAAAATTCCTACCACCACCATACAATACCACCCATCACCGCCACCACTCTCTCTCCCCTCATTCTCTCTCCTCTATCTCCCTCTTTCTCCCCCTCATTTCTCCTTGCTCCTCCTCACTCTTCCTTCCTTCCTTTCCTTCCTCCTCCTGCTCACTCTTCCGTCTTTCCCTTTCTTCCTCTTCCCTCTCCTTTACCCTTTTCTGATTGTGACCAGAGCTCTTTTAGTTGCAAGCAAATTTGACCTCTCTTTGGTTGAGACCATTGTGACTAGAAGGATGAAGGAGGAGAAAGGGATCTAGTAGGGAAAGGGAAGGGATGGAACGGGAGGAGAGGAGAGAAGAGGAGGAAAAAAGGGAAAGGAAGGGGAGGAAGGAGGAAGAAAGAGAGAAAGGATAGGGGAGAGGGAAGAGAGAGGAGGTGGTTGTGGTGGTAGGTGGTGGTAAATGGTGATGAATGGTGTTATTTTTAAATTTTAAAAAATATCTCAATAAAATTTTAAATTTCAAAAATACTCCAACAAACAACTACAGTAAAAAAATTTTTTCATGATGTTGTAGTGCAGTATTTGAAAAACACTTTTAAAAAGCACCTAATCCATACGAATCCGATATTATTGATTCTAGGGAAAGTTGAAAGAATGGCATGAGTTAACTAAAGGGGTGTATTCTTTACAAACTTAAGTTTTGAGAAGTCTAACTATACTTTGATTATATCTCAAGATTTAGTTTGTTATTTGGTTACACCTTAGAATTTGATCTGTTATTTGGTTAAATCTCAGGAAAGATAAATATAATTAACCCTAATTTTTTCAAAGAAACAAAAATCAAACTGTATAAGTGCCTCATGTAAGGGTCTAAAGGCGTAATAGATATATAATTATATGGTTGTACTATATGATATCTGGACTGTACCACCTAGCACTTAAGGGACACTTATGTTAACATAAGTTGGATCAATTGGTAAGGACGAATATTCTCTACAAGTGATATATGATCTTGTAGGCATTCCCTAACCCATGGTGGTGATCAAAGTCGAATGACTGTTACGAGTTAATGACAATATATTCTTTATTTTTTTTCTCTTTTCTTTTCATCAAAATGAAATTTTAGTTCAAATTTTTTTGATCAAATTTCAATTTTCAAAAATATATGGGTGTAGTCTCTAAATCTAAATTCAATTTCAATTTGCTTACTTTTATTACAACTCATTAAAAAAATCATTTATATTAACGGTCCGCGTACACACATTTTTCTATGTATAAGTATGAGGGGGAGTTTGGTGTTAAAATTTTGTGTCATTTTTTTTATTTTTCAATTTTACCCCTATAAAAAGTAAAGATTTACTAAAGATAACTACTAATAATTTCCACACCTAATAACTTCTATTTGTTTTTTTATTTGTTCGTCAAAATAAGTAATTGTCATAACTTTTTTTTTAACTTCTATTGATTTTAGAGCAAATTATCTAAATGACCACCAAACTTTTAAAATTGTTAAGTTTTGACCATTAAACTATTAAAAGTCTGGTTTTAAGTGCTGAACTATCTAAAGTTTAGATATCAAGCCATTCCGTTAGATTTAATCGTTAAACATGACAGATTTAAGTGTTCGCACGATTCACGAGACCAAAAAAGAGGCATAGTTAACGATTAAATTTGACGAAATGACTTGAAATTTAAAATTTAGATAATTCAGTGATCAAAATCAAATTTTTAATAGTTCAATAATTAAAACTCAACAATTTCAAAAGTTTAGCGATCATCCAAATAATTTGCTCTTGATTTTAATATAAACAACTTAATTTAATTATTTTGACTTTTTCTTAATTTGCACACCTATGGGGATGCTTTTCCCACTGTATAGAGAAAAAGTCAGAGTCGCCCGGAATACGGGATTGGGCTTGCGGCTATCGGCATATGCCAGTAGTTGTCTTGTAGCGGAAAGAGAACGTTGTCGATCGTCTTTTCTGTTTGCCTCCCTTTTTTCTCCTTCCTCTCCCGCCGTAACCAAACTGCATATTCCTCGCTCACAATTCACAAAGCGTAGTCAATCAGCTTCAGCTGCGGGGACGGCGGCGGAGCAAGTTAGTCTAGCCATGGACGTGATGATTCATTCTTCCAACTTTCTCCTCCCAAATCCCGCCGCCGCCGCCACTGCCGCCGACAATATCAACGGCTTAACTTCACCGCCAAGAAAGTACGCTCTCATCATCCTTAACCAGCGTCTCCCTCGAATTACTCCCCTGCTGTGGAGCCACGGTAATTGAGTACTACTAATATTACTGTAACCTGATTACGACGCCGTTTTGGTTTCTTCTACTCCTTCATGCTTATAACGATTCTTTGCTTTGTGCAGCTCAACTTCGTGTATGTGCGGACGGTGGCGCCAATCGACTGTTCGATGAATTGCCTCAGTTCTTTCCGCAAGATGACGCCGTTGCTGTCCGTAAGAAGTATGCAGCTGCCAACTTTTAAATTTGCAGTTCTTATGGGATGTTAATGTTTAAAAACCTTCATTTCTCCCCTTTTTTTTTTCAAATTTCTTGCGTTTTTGACTTTGCGTGTGTGCGCGCACGTGTATATATATATATATACACACACACACACATATACATAGAGTTCAATGCCTGATCAGACTGAAAATTTCTATATGGATTTTTTGGATGAGTAATTTTAAGTTTGATGGCTGAATTAAGGTTGCTGTATTGAATTCAAATGCTTGGATTTTTTTTTTAAGGTACAAGCCAGATGTAATAAAGGGAGACATGGATTCTGTCAGGAATGAGGTTGTAGATTTTTATTCAAACCTGGTAAGCTGCTAATTCTCTGCAAAACATGTTTTTATAAGTAAAACTGTGCAATAGATATTAAATTCAAAATTGACTAGTTAACGTGGGTTATTTAGTTAAGCATTGCCTTTTTATTGCAAATTGTAAAATTATTCATAGTACCACAGACCCACACGTATACTTCTTTTCTTCTTTGCCAAATTCCGTCTAACTTTCGCTGCCTCAACCTACCGTAGATGCTCCTAACTGGCACAGCACTAGCAGTGGCCAAACTCTTACAGCCTTTATCTTAATTGCATACTTGCCATTGGATTAGAATTAACCTGATGGTGCGATATACCTTGAGGTATTTTCCATATTTCACTTGCTCACAAAATCCAATTTTAAAAACCATATGGTCTGTGGTTTTGCAAATTGCTGCGAAGCCAGAAGAGGTAAATGGAACTGGCCTAGTCAGGAATGACTTGGTTCTCACTCTTTCTTTATTAGCAGAATTATCAAAAGGAAAGTTAATTCATTCTGGTAAAAGAAACTGCAGCGATGTTCATGTAAGTGTAGAAATGAACCGGAAATGTCAGTTTGCATTTAGTCATAGATTGTTCAAGGTGTTTGTTCATATGTGGGTTTTAATAGTTTATCTTACATTCATTTTACTTGCCTGAGTGTTTCAAGAATCATTTTTTCAATGTTTGGATTGCTAATCAAATGCAGGGAACTGCCATAATAGATGCCTCTTATGATCAGGACACCACGGATTTGCATAAATGTGTCATCTACATCCATGGCTTATCAGATCAACAAAACTCAAATGTGAGTCTAGTTTTCTGTTGGAATTTTCTGATTTGATTACGAAAGTTTTTGTAAACTCGAACTCCTCTACTGATGTTTTGGTTGTCTATATCATCATTTGCATGAAATTTGCACTAATCTTCTCTGCAATATTTTTCTTTATTCCATGGTATGTCTTTTTTTTTTTCGGGAGGGGGAGCAGCGTGGTTCCCCATGCACCAAGAACTCTAATTTTTGGGTTAAAACAATTGAAGACTGAGTTTCATACCTAACAGCATGAATGTTAAAATAAATCTGCAATATGAAGCACGTTGGCTGTTTGTTCTTTTCTTTCCCAATATTTAACAGGATTCAGGGCATTGAAAACATCTCTGTTTCAAGGGATACTTTAACTTCTGTGTCTTAGATTGATACTGGATTGATTTCAGTTGTGCATTCTTGTTGTTGGGGGCACTCGGTGGGAGGTTTGACCATGAGATTGGAAACATCAACGTACTATATCACTTCTCAAGCATTCGTATAATTCTTCTGAATGATGATTGCCTCATCCAACTTCTTCCTGGGACTCATCGTCATGAGATCCACATTAATCCCTCTATTGAGGGCCCACATTGTGGACTTGCTCCCTTTGGTATGCCATCTCAAAGTACAACAACAACTGGCCTGCAGTGGGATCTGTGTGAGTATTTCGAGATCATTTGCATTCTATTGATTTTATTTGTTAACATCTGAGCGTCGTTGTTTTAATCTTTTGATGCTTCTGCTGGTACTTGTCAATTGTCACAACCACATATTGTCACTGTACAGAAGCAATTAAGTTGGGCTTAAATCTCCTGAATAGGGGAAGGTTGTGTTATTCCTTTTGATTTATTGGCTACAGCTATCTATATTGTGTTCTTCTAATTGCCGGTTTCTAGTCTGTAACGTATTCATTGTAGCTATAATTTACAGTGAGTATAAAAGCTTATGTTTGATGGACATTCTCCTTTTAGGCAACACGGAGATGAAATTTGGTGGCTTAATCAGCACGTCAAATATTGCTAAAGGAGAGATTGTAACTGTGTGTTCTGACAGCGACCTTATTTGGACCATATCCATAAAAAAGGCTTGAAAATTCTTGACTGCTAGATGATGTCTGATCTCCATGTATCAGGAATTTTTCTGAGCAAGTAGGTGAAATATCACATTGATTTATTTTGTACAGAAACTGCTATTCTTGTTCTTGATTTTCATTAATTCTTGTACTTATTTTCTTCTTTTCTTCATGTCATTGGACAACCAGTACATGAACCTGTTTTCTATTTTTACAGAAGAAACTTGTATATCAAGTACAGAAGATATTCTACCTCAAGTGCATTTACCCAGTTCTCAGTTGTACTTCGTATTTAGATATTGGATGTAGTTGTGACACTTAATGTTATTGTTTGAGACAATTTAAGTATGTTATATTGTGGTAGACCAAACTTTTGACTTGCTCTGAGCAAGTATATTTTATATCTGATTTGTTATATCGCAGTGTGGTAAATTATAGAAGTATGGATTTGTAAATAATTTAGAGCCATTAGTTGGTTGGAAAACTTCTACTGTAACATATATGGAAATTATTGGAATTGGAAAAGATAATATTAAAGGGAATGCTTAAGTGCAAATTGGTGAATTTGAAAAGGTCATTAATAAAGACCTGATGTGAAACTTTTACCTGACAAAATGAAATTTTAAGTATTGCAACCTTTGGATTTGGTAGTATCATTTCTATTTCAGTCTCCAGGACAAATTTTATTTGGATGTCCAGACGCAGTCCACTAGCATGCATCATTTATAGGTGTGCTTTAGTGTGTCTCCTCCACAAGTGCCTTTATTATGCCAAGGCAAGGTTACGTTATAGTGCTCTGAATTTTTAGTCTCTCAGTTGTAAGTTTACTAAATCCTATGAGACAGTGGTCTCTGGTAATCAGATTGTATATGTGATCACAGGTTTGGTTAAATAAAGGAGGCGACGTTATCTATTATCACACGCTTTGGTATTACTGAGCTTGATTATTTTGGGATCCTGCATTTTGACCTTGTCAATGCAATACAGGCATCCCTCTACACACTTTTTCCTTAAATGCACAAAGAGAAAAAAAAGAGGTAAAAGTAAAAGAATAACATGTATTGTGTCCTTGATCATCATGGATCATCTTAGTGTTTGAGCAATATTTGCTGTGTTATCTACTGTCATTTTCCTGTCCTTTTGAGGCATTTACAGGCGTACAATAGCTTTTCATATTCATTTACTTCTAGCTTTTATAACTAGGATGTCATCTTCACTCTTTTCTTTGACGCCAGGTTTTCCTGCACAACCCTTTTCTCAAGCAAAAAGTTGTTTATTTTTATGTGCATCTTTCTGCTGATGGAAGAACAAAGTAGCAAATGCAGGATAAGAATTGCAGAAGGTCCATTTTGAACCTATAAAAGAGGCCACGAGTATTTCTGAAGCAGTGGGAGACTAATATAGAGGTTTTCATAGACATGTCCTTCTCAAGTCAGCCTACATTCAGCTCCAAACTGCTTGTTCTTTCTATGACCCTGATAGAACTCAAAGATGCTTGTCATTTAGAGCTGAAGAATCTCTTAGTACTGAAGCTTTTTTATGGGGAACATGGTTAAAATCCAGTTTGTCACTTTGCAAGACTTGCATTGCCAAGTCTACTGATTAAGCACTCCGCGATAAATCAATTGCAGCAGCAGATCCAAGACGCAAATTAGAAGCAAGTTGAACTGGAAAAGCGTCCCACGCAAAGATCCTTGTTGGCCAAATGATAGATGCTTCGTGATCTGTCTACACCTCAATTAAGTTTGACCAAAAATGCTGGGTGGGATCTTGCACAAGAAGTGCAGAAAATTTGCATTTTGAAGCCCATATTTGCAAAGACCAAATTGCTAGTCAGTTCTAGAAAACTTTCTCTGATACCTGACGGTACCAAAGTGGACAACAAGAGTCCTTTTTCCACAAACATCTTTTCTTACAGGAAATGAATCCACTAGGTTCTGTTAGCAGAAATCCAGGTTCCATGTTGGGAATAGTTAATCAAAGCAAGTATTGGTGCTTGTTCATCAAATGTGAAGGCTTCATTTTTTGGAAACTAGATCTGCAAGTGTATGCATGCAGGTGCACCTTTCTAACAGGTATCTTGAAACTAGCCAAGTCTACTCGGCCTTTGCATAGCGTGGTGAATTCTTTTGATCTCACTGTCAAGGTTTTTTGGGTCAAGAATTTTCACTTGCGTGAGAGTCATGCCTGTGACTTTTTGTTGGACTCACTCTGATGTGACAGAGTGCCATGTTACATCTGACATTGTGGAGCATTTACTTCTCAAAATTGGAATAAAGACAATGTGTGGTGTACGTATATCTTCCATTTTAACAATCTGGTATCTGCTTCTGTTCTGCGTCTAACTATCAATATTTGACCTCAAGTTTGAGGTGGAGTTTGGTTTCCTAATATATATAGAGTGGTAAATAATACGTAGCTTATGCAGCCATCAAGCATATTTTATGTCTGTCCTTCCCCAAAGTTATCAATTCCTAACTCAAGATTAAGTGATTAAAGGGTTAATTTAAAGAAAGTGGGGGGTTTGTTGGCTGCCAAAGATGGTAACAGTAGTACATCTTCGTATTTCCTTGTTTGCAATGTGAAATGGCATAGGCTGTTTCCTTGACTCAATAGGAAACTACCATTATAAGTTTTGCTAATGAGACGGGGAACTTTTTCTATCCGCATATGCAATACAAATAGCCGATTGCAAGCAACCGACTTGTGAAGACAAAGAAGAATTCGAAACCTTATATAAAGGTAACCATTATCTACCCTCTTTTATGTTAAAATGTGGTTAATGTATGCATCACACCGTTGAATTGAAATCAAAGTTTCTACTACAATGATTTTGTGATTGTGGATTTATTGTAAAATTGATCTAGTCAATGGAGTTCAAAAGTTTTTAATTTTTTTTGCATAAATAATTCTTTTGTGTATGAATTGTATGTTCTTTGCCTCCTTTCCTTTAAAAAAAATTACGGGTTATTCTCGCCGATTCGAAAAGAATACTGGTTATTCACGTGATAAAATATTAGAAAATAGGATGGAGTCTTTTTTTTTTTTTAAATAAGAGGATCAATAGTGATTCTCTACTTACTTTCCTTGATGACTCGAACCCATGACTTGTCGGTTACAGATGAAATGAAACGTCTTACCAATCCCATCCTATTTCTCCAAAACTTCATCTTACTATCAACCTCTAAATCGTATACAATTTCGTGCAGAAGGATCAATACATTATGTATGGTTTTGTTGTTGTGTGTATGCACATCGTAGTAACGTGGACTTTTTCAAGAAATTAGGAAGTGTTATAGTCCTTTTGACTGCTTAAATTGTCTTTTTTTCCCATATCAAAATGAATATCATCTCAAGTACAATCGACGCCTCGGCAAATTCTCGGGAGACTCAGATTCGCTGTTGGCAATAGAAACCAACGTTTTGACCAAGACATAGACAATAATTTCTACGAGAATATCGATGCCAAGTAAAAATAATTTCTTACCAATATTGAAATCCCCTGCGAAGTTGCTCCACACTATCAAGAAGCTTGTACAAGCATCAATCTTGAAGTGTAATTGTCCAAGAGTTAGAGATTTTGATTTCACGTCATAAGAATTGTAATTTAAGATTTATAATAATAATAGCATTTGCTTCCATTCTATGTTGGTTTATTGTCCCATTATATGTGAATTGTTATACTTTTATCGTTCTTGATCAAGAAAATTTCAATAATTCAACCGAAAGATTTAATGCCACCATGGTTTTTTGGTTTATTAATGTGATTCAAGTTCTTTGCGATGAAGTGATTATTTTCTTGATTTTGGCTTTTGGATCATCTGATCTCAACATTTTTTTCACTTAATTTAAAGAATTTCTGCAGATATTAAATTCCACAAAATTTTAAAATTCCTCATATTAGCCAATTATAATATACAAAAGTCAATATTCTAGAAATTGGCCATTGTCTTCGCATTGCTATGTAGCTACTCATTCTTTCAATTAAGCATGTGTGAAAAAGAACTCAATAATACATTTTCACAAAGAAAACAAATTACAATAAAATTCAGAAGATTTACTACAAATTCAAGGCCTTTTTATAACCTTAAATATGTTGTTTAACAAATTTTGATATCCTTCGCAATACCGAGGATGCATCATACTAAGTTTGTACGACTGCAATATCTTAGTTGCAATTATATCATTGAGTAGCTAGTAATAAACAAAGGTTGGTGGCCACCATCAAGCCTTTAAGGTTTGGTGGAGTGAGAGGCAAGGGTTGGGGTGGGAGGCAATGACTAAATGTGGATTTGCTTCAAAAAATCTAGACGGGTGTGTAGTGCACCCGTTTGGTTCGGTGGTGGTTCAATCCTCTCCGGATTATCCTGGACCTCCTTAGGTCCACCCCCTCCCCCTAGTGTGTAGGATAGATTAGGATATACTACAATTGTTGTCTCCGGAAAAAAAAAAAAAAAAGCTAGTAATGAACCCAATCTCACTTTTGAATGATTATAAGCAAATTAGTTTTGGCTAGTACTCTCTCCCTGAAATGCTTGACATAGAAACTTAATTAGCCATGCATTTGATTTCTAAAAGAAACTTTTAAATAACAATTAGTTATTTATAATTTATTTAAGAAAGTTTTGTATGTGAAAACCGATTCAAACAATTTGAAAGAAAATCTATGGCAGAAAGAGCTTAGTCCAAAGCAGCTCAACAACATAGAGGATTGAGGCCTCATCAATCACCTTGAAATGAGATAGAGCCATTTTCAAGAAAACAGTGAAAATCTTCTTGTTATTTTACCATTTTTTGAGTAAATTTTATATACACTGTTAGTGTATACACTATTACGATTGGATGGATGATACACGAATAAATTTTAAATTTCAAATTCAAATTTTGCACATGTATCATATATCTAATGGTGATAATGTATATACTAATTATGTGTATAAGATTAATCCTTTTTTTTTTTTTGCAGGTATGCAATTGTTGCTTGAATGCCTACATCATTGTTCTATCACCTAATATTCGCGGCCCTTATGTCTCAAACTTGCATCCGATTTCAGTACATATCAATTTAATTTACTGCCAAGAAAATCTTTGGCATAGAATTATAGTGGATTGGTGCAAGATGAAAACTTAAAATATAACTAGCTAGCAGGTTAAAGATAGAATTAATCTGTGCATAAAATTTAAAGATTCCCAAAAAAAAATCTAGTTATGAATTTTTCATACATAAAAGGCCCTTAAAGCCACAGTTACAGCACCAGATATGGAGTTGGCAACAATAATATTAAGCTGTAAACTAAAATCTAGCTGATGACCTTAGACCGGAGACTCGAGCAACTAATATGGATGGATCTCTTCCTTCAGCCATCAAGACTTATCAGCACCAAGCAAGTTAGGTTAGCACTAAGAAGAGGCAAAGTCATGAAGTTAGATAGTTTTGCTATCTAATTACGAAGTCAGCAAATTTGATATTCTATGAAGCAAATTCAATGTTCTACTGGTATGCTTTTACCATCCCTGCTATGCTACCGATCCATATTCATCAGCAGCAAGGCACAATCCGTTCTTTTGGTGTTTACTTTGATGTTGATCTTTTAACTGCCAAGCCTGCAAAAATCATTACATTTTCTCATTAGTTCAACAAAGGCTTTTTGAAGCTTAGGAAATGATCGATGTATATGCATAGCTTTCATGGTAGCTGTTGATACTTGCAATAGACAAAAAAAAAAAAAAAAAGGTAATTGAGAAACTTATTGCAAGCAGTTTAGAGAACTCACCGAACATGATTTCTGCAGCTGTTATTGAGATTGTCTGATCTGCAGCAAGAAACAACTGGATCACTAGGACAGAAATGTGTCTGAGTTACAGGATGAGGAACTGCTGATGCCAGGTTATTTTCCAAACAGGTCCTCCAGAAAATTCTCTCAGAAGTATTTGAGGCATTTGCCTTTCGAAACTTCAGTATTCTAGGAAAGCAGCCAGGTTGTTTCCCTTGTTCTGGGGCAAATAGATCTTGGCACCCACAGTTTCGATCCTTATCAGCTCCCAGTTGGTGTTTTGGTGTCATCAAAGCAATACTTAGTGCATTTCCATCAGTATTTCTTATACTTCTCACCAGCTCTTTTCCAATACAACAGGCATGTGAATTATGAGAACCACTTTCAGAGGAACCCGTTTCGACATACTTATCCACTGTCAAGGGTTTTGTAGAAATGGAATCCAATTTCTCTGATGGGTCGCTTTCACACTCCGTGGTGGATTGTGACCTATGATGCAACCTCCTGGAACAACTTGAAAAGCTGAAATATCGCTTCTTCACTTTGGCGTGTTCTTTTCCAGCAGAATCCAGAATAAGATTGATTCTTATTTCAACATTATAGCCCAGAGCATTCTGAAGTGCACCTGCTATCACTTTCCATTTCTTCTCAGCTTTTGACACATATTTTGAATGGTAAAACCCCAATTCAGCTACAGCTAGACCTGAGATTGAAAAAACAACTTTGTTAAACCAGAAGCTTTAATAGAATCTGCTATAGTTACAAGACAAATGGGAGTAAGAACTGTGTGAACTGGTACAAGGACTTTGTAACATCAATTAGATCGTCAACAGCGGAAGAGCAGGTTAGACAAAAAACAAAAGCAGAAACCAAACCAGTGATGGACCTAAGCCGTAAGACTTTCTTTTTTTCATTTTTCTTTAATACTTCTGAATTGATAATTGAAAATTCCAAGGAGTAATGTATAAGTAACAACAACTAGCAAAAACAAATTTAGCTGACAAATCGGCTAGTCCATTCTTGACTGTTAATGTCATGTAAGTTGCCAAGAGCTTGTCTTTGCTGCAATATGCAGCCAAATAGCTCTCTTGTATCCCATATAAACCATACAGTGATGACCACTATCACTCTGTGGGACCAGATGTTTGCCATACTGCTTGAGATAAAGACTAAGCTAGAAAGTTCTTACGGACAATATAACTTTAACAGGTGTTTCAAAAAGCCATGGTGTGGAATCCCTGGCGTAAAAGAGTTTAAATTTGATGATCATCTATTATCAATCCTTCATATAAATGACAAGGCATATTTCCTTTTTTGTTGTATTGGAAATTTTTTCCCATTCTTCTATGATGATTGGTTTAAGATCCCCATTGTCGAGTTTTCTGCGCACTATGACGTATAAACCCAAAGAACAGTTGTAAGAAGAGTACTTGACCATGGAAAGTAGTCATTGTTACAATATAAGTTGACCAGTTCGGTCATAGTTATTCTCCAGGAGAGAGTGGAAAAGCAAAGTAGTACTCTGATTTTCTCGAAGCCTGTCTATTTCACCGATCCCCTCTGTGAGACAGGCCCCAGAAGTTATATTCAACACAAGTACATGCCTTCCACAAATATGTTTACAATTATTTGCCACATATTTCAAAATAATGATCAGTTTTATGAATCCTACAAAATCTTTCTTGAAACACAGACATTGCACATGCAGAAGAAAGAACCAGTTTGGAACTTACACCTTTCAGCAGACCAAATCTTTCTTGCACCTTTCCCTCGGTGTAAACCAAGAAAAACATAGGGAAGTGAAACATGCTGAACGAGCTACTTTAGGAAGACTTTGCACTCAAAACAAGTAGCCACTAAAGCCCTTTGTATAACCATTGAACTTAGCAAGTCAAGTTCCCATCAACAATCTATTTTGAGTGTGAGAATATAGGTAGGAATAATACCTTGTCTAAGATTAATAGACAATAACTTCCCCCTTTTCTGCAGGAAGCTCTTCAATGAGCTAGATTCACATATACCAGCAGCTGTCTTCCATACAGATTCTAAAGTCTGCTCACGGCCCTGCATCCCCATCTTGCAAGACTCGCTGCTGTCGCGTGCACAGGTTACAAGATGCTTCAAACTCTCAGTAGCGGATGAGGTGCTGCAAAAATCACCATCTGCAGTAAAAACTAGAGCTTAAACATGAAATGCACCAATATAATCTCTTATAAAAACCAAACACTTAGTACCTAAAGCAAGGAAATAAGAGTAGTGTACATATCCTAACCATTCTTACCTCTTGGCTGCATGGTTTTTATGCACAACCTCGATTCATTAGAATCCAGTGAAGACCCCACAGAACTTAACTGAAGAAGAGCTACAGTAAGCCAAGTAGTCTGGTTCTTTGACATCCTCAGTTGCTTTTCAGTTTCAGAAAGTATTTTAAGAGCATGACTTAATTGCTGCATGTCAGCTTCAGCTATGCCATAAAAGTAGCACTTCTTTAGAAAGCAGACATGAAGAAAATGATATATTTGATGTAGTATCAGTATTAACAAATATCTTTAAATTAGTATAAGATAGATTTTGAAATAAGGCAATGATAGTTATGAAAGCAGTTATACTCCTACTGTCCTTTAAGGTTAAAAATTTGAAATTAAGACTTACAAGTAGTTCTTCCAAAAAGCCTTCTTGGGATTTCGGAGGCTTCTCCTTGACATTTTCCAGCAAGACCATCCATTATGATATTTGCTAGTTGTGAGACGAGATGCAAGGGATCTATCCTTGATCTCATTAGCTCTCTGGCCCTTTTAACTGTTTCAGGAGTATTAGACGATAGTGCTAGATGCAGTAAATCAAACAACTCGTCATCAGAAACAACTCCCATCTGACCAATGCAACACAAAGTTAGTTTGCCGATATGTGAGAAAAAGAATTCTGAATTCACAGTATAACACCTACCCAATTCATAGACCAGGGTCATCGTAATCTTTTTCCCAATCAAACTCAACTGCTCAAGCATCATCTCAGCATCGCGTAGTGAGCCATTTGATTTAGTGGCAATGAAGTCCAAAGCATCTTGGTCAAAGTCAAATCCTTCTTCCAGACAAATTTTTCCCAATCGACTGGAATTATCGGCTTCTTTTATTTTTGGAAAATGGTATCTTTGAGACCGTGATACTGCACTACGGGGCAACTTATGAAGGTCAGGAGTTACCATTATGAAGACAACACGGCAAGAAATGTCCTCAAGATTGTTCAAAAATGTTGCCCATGTATCCTCTCGCAATAAGTGGCACTCATCAATTATCAAAACCTTGAAAGGTGAAGATGACAGAGAATTCTCAGCATTCTTAATGATTGCTCTAATCCTCTGTGTTTATTGACTTTCAGAGAATCCACTTCCTTGACATTGCTTCCCTTTCCAGAGAAGAATAGGAAACATTCTCGACAATGACCACAAGGTTTGGCAGTATCAGGTGAAAGACAATTCAATGCAGCAGCAAAAATCCTAGCAGCAGATGTTTTACCAGTACCACGGGGACCATGAAAGAGATAAAAGGAACTTATCCTCCCATTTGAGATTGAACTTAGAAGAGACCTCGCTACCAGATTTGGCCCACCAAGTCACTAAATGATTTTGGCCTGAACTTTTGACTAAGACTTCGAGGACTTTCTGAATATAAAGTAACTCCATTGTTCATGTGGTTGCATCCCCTTCTCCATTCAGAAGTGCGTGCCTCCCCTGCACCAGCTAGTAAAATGGTTGGTCTTCTGCATCAAGATGATGATTTGACTCTCTAAGCCTAGGTGGTCTTGACCAACAATGGCCTATACCACATCCACATTGCCTAGAATCCAAAGCATCAGCATCCTCATCTCCATTCAAAGATATTCCACAGCTTGATCCTCCAAGCAGAGCATCGCTCATGGATAAGGAAGGACTGCCAACACGACTCAGGACATCACCCGCTGCTGATCTACATGATCTACTTTGCTTCCTATTTTGGTATTTTTTACTATATCTATTACGATAAAGCTTTTCATCATGTATTGATCCTTCATTTGGTTCATTACATGATCCCACCCCTCCAAACAGTCGGTGGAAGATGCTACACAAGCCAACTCCAATCCTTTGTCCCTGTAATTGCTGCAATATCTCTCACTTAGTGATTTGTTTGCACGTAACATCTCCAGGCTTGGTTGACCTATAGTAGATCCTTCAACATGCATATTCCTGAAAGGGTCAGAGCCCTTGTTTCCATCCTGACTAGAATCTTCATGTGAGACTAACTCGGCATTAGATTTTCTTGAGTAGTACAGCTGTTGACCATTTCCATGGCGATCCCTTTCATCATCTAGCCTCCGGTCTTCAAAATCAAACATGCCTGTTTCAACATGGACAAATTCTTTTGGCTTATTTTCAAAACCCAAAGTAATTGCATTGTTTGAATTCGTTTCCCAGTTCAGATTCTCCACCAAAGGAGAAAACTTGCTCAGTGAATTGGTTGATGGATCTCTAAGAGATCTCACTCTCCTAAGTGCTACTAATGCTCTCGAGATGGGAACATCAACAGAATGCCTCCTACCATCCATCACCTCCGAAAGGCATATACCACTTAAGGCACTAAAATTGTTAGCTTTCACAAGTTACAAGAGAATGCTCCATTCACAACCTGAAATTCACCGGAAATTGACATTCAAAAGCCCATTTTCATCCCAAAAGCCACTCAATCATGCAAACGAGTTGAATTACACAATTCCCAGAAAATTTTCTTCCCCAAAAAGAAAACCAAAAGTATATTAAAATGCTAAAAATTACGGAACATCATAGCAAACACCAAAAGACTCAAAAAGAACAAGCCATCAAAAATATCAACCAAAAGTAACACGGTATGATTTCCACAGGATTCGAGCTTTTATTTCCACAAAAAAAATAAAAAAACAAAAAGCAACTTAGGTGTTTCAGCTAAAAAGTAAATACTAGGTAACCTCTAGCAGACATTTTGATAAAGATTTTATACAAAAAAAAAAAAAAAAACAAAAAGCATACAGACTTTAATGGTTCAACCTCAATGTATTGCATAAACAACTTAAAGCTAGATGTGGCACCTTTCCTCAAAGAAAGACATTTGCCAAAAGTTTGGAGAGGCCACTAGCCATTTTTGCACCTGATATAAAAAACAAACATAAACAACAAATCATCATTCAACCACACCTTTCCTCACACACTCACACACTAGAAAATGTGCTTTTAAAAAACAAACCTCCCCTTCGCTCAACTGAAAGCTAGAAATAAAGGGTCAGCCCATCTTCTCCCAAGAATAGAAAATGGACTAAATAAATAAAAAGATTGAGTATAACTTATAAAGAAAGAATCTTTTGAATTCAAAATGCTCTAAGAATAGAATATACTAATTGCCATGAAACCATGTTTATACTCAACTAATATAGTATTATTCCTAGAAAACCAACAATGTGAATACGACAAGTTTGAAAAACTTCAAGAAAAACAAACAGACACATGAAAACACAGGAAACCTGTGGATTGTTGCAATAGAAGCAAGGAAAATGGACTGTAATTAAATTACCAATCTGCATTGAGAGTCACGAGATTTTCCAATGCAAGAAGCGAGAAAAGTGGGACGACCAAAGAGAAGAGACCTTTATGCCTACAAGCAAAAAGGGTAGAAGGGTCTTGGCATTTGAGTGAAAAAAGCATGTACATTGCTGACAACAATAAAGCCAAAAAAGAAGAAGAAGAAATGAAGAAGTAGAGGAGGTGAGTTGCAATGCGTTAAATGTCATTGATGACTCTTATTATGCTCCATTTTGGTGCAATTTTGGACTCTAAAGTCTAAACAAAAGTGTGTCATTTAGTGCTTGCTGGCAACATGGAATTGCATTTTGGATGTTCGCACCCTGAAATTTAAATTCTTACCATATTATATTGTCTGAATTCGTTATATTTTCAATACTGATAGAATTTTATTAAAAAAATTTTGTAAGAAAGAATTTAAATATACATATTTCACACATTTTACAACAATATCTTATGTGTTATATTTATTACACTGCCAGTGAAAAATTTTGAGTTGCCATTCTATGAGCTTTTTTTCAAATTTTTTGAGAATAATGTCAAATATATTTTTTAATTATTTCACCTTAGATACATCACATCATTTTTTCGGAAGCGATGAGGTTTCAAAGTGGGAAGAGAGGTCGGAATTTAATATAATTAAAATTTGAAATCTCAATCTTAATTATTAGATTAAAACTTTTTTAGCTATCACATTTTTAAAAAGTGTTACGGTGCTATTTTTTTAGAAAAATTCCAAAAAATGCAATCCAAATTGGCTAAATGTTTTATGTAACATTTGTGAAATTAACAAATAACGAAAGTAATGGCTGCTCTAAAAAAAGACAAAGACAAAAACAAAAACAAAAACAAAAACAAAAGCAAATTGTTTTATTTCAAACACACTTTTGTTTGGATAGATGTAATGGCTATATGGATAGAGGAAGATGTATAATTTTATATGCATAGGTCATACTAGCATTTAATGGGAAAACGGCTCCTTTTCTTATCTCTGAATATGAGCCAAACGTCACTATTCATTTTGTTTTTGGAGGAAGAGGAGGGAGTAAGGGTACTTTGGGAATTTCACAGGGAGGGAGATGGAGGACAATAGGGGTTTTCTGGGAAATTCATCTGCTGACAGTTGTAGGTAGTTCGGACTTTGTTTGACGTAAAGCTGGCGACTCTGGTCTGGTCCAGTTCGGGAGTTGTAACTTCATAAAGTCTACTTGTCATAGATGGCGCGTGGATTAACGGTAACGAAGGGGACGACTCCTTGGTGATCTGATATCTTTGGTTTGGGAGAATTAGTACAATGGTCCCGACCTTTTTGTGAAATTCTATCCTTTGGCTTCTTGCTGTAGTTGCTATATATACATGTTTTGTTCTTGTGAAATTTAATTTCTATCCTTTTTTGGAAGGATTTTAATTTCTATCCTAATAGAATAGAATTAGTAGATTTCATGAATGTATAGTTAAATTACTAGAATTTTTGGATTTAAGTACATAATTATAAATCAAGAGATGTCTTATAATTTAAAATTCAAAGTCTATTTGATGAACTTAGATCAATCATTTATTATATTTCAAATTTTTAGCCAAGAAGTAAATGAATACTAGAGTGCTCGAAATTGTACATCTTAATTAAAGAAATTCCTTTTTTTTTTGGGATGAACATTTCATGTTCCGTATGTATTTGCATTACAACATTGTTTCCAAAATGATTCAAGGTAAGATATCGGTTTTAAAAATAACTGGAGATTTTTAATTGCAACTAATAAAGATTA
Source organism: Coffea humblotiana (assembly GCA_023065735.1). NCBI lineage: Eukaryota > Viridiplantae > Streptophyta > Magnoliopsida > Gentianales > Rubiaceae > Coffea > Coffea humblotiana. Next base: position 8,659,815 of record CM041211.1, read on the forward strand.
AAATTTTAATTGATGATTTTTTCGAGCTGTATAGGCACTATCTAAACAAGAATAAGAATGGTTTGTTAGTGCAATTATTCCTAAATAGTAACACTATCTAAACATGTTATAACTCATTGTTAACGACTTGTATTACTTCACAACAATGGTATGATATTCGGTCACAGTTCACAAGTAATTTCTGTGACGCTGTATAAGGTTATACAAGTAATTAACAATGAATTATAACTTGTTGATAAGACTCCCGTTTGAAAGGTGAGTTTTTCGGGTGTTTGTCTAAAACTTTACTATAGTTTACTGTAGAAGTTTTTTAAAAAATTTTTTGAAGTGTGTTTTTTTTTTTTGAATATTTTGAAGTGTATAGTTTAAAAACTTTGAAAATTTTTTTTGAGGTTACTGTAACTAAAGTTTTTAAAAAACTTGTAGCAAACAAACTCGGCAAAAAACTTGGCTTCCAAACAAGACCACTTGTTTTCGAACAATTATAGGGAGAGCAATTATTCCACTAGTTTTTCAAATACTATAAAAATTTTAAAAAGTACTCTAAAAAGTAGTCTAAATTTTTTTTAATATTCAAAAAAATCCCAAAATATATTTTAAAAACTCTACTACTCTTGAATATTCCAAAATATTTTCTAAAAATATCCCAAAATATACTCTAAAAACTCAGCTAAATTTTTCAAAAACACTCCAAAAAACAGTTAATCCAAACGGAGATGCGGCATTCATACAGTCATATGTATTACGCCTTTACATTTCAAATAGATACCCAGTTTAACTTTATTTTCTCAAAAAATAACACCTAAAATCCATCACAACAAGTATCATCTACAAGACACTCATTGGACAAATCTACCATAAAACTAAACAATCTTGATATAAGAACATTCGAGAGAGGTTTTGCGAGGTTTTGTTTTTATCCTTGGGTCAATGTTGCTCCTTGATTTCCTGCACCTCCTCTTATTTGTTTCACATCTTGCATACAACTCTCCTCCCGGCACCCAGGAAGCACGAACACCTTGCCCCCAGGACACTCAAGATTCATTGGCTGGCTTCAATTACAGTGTACACATGCAGACTCGTGGTTCTACAGAGCATCAAATGACAAAGATTAATTAAGTTGATGAGCATAAATCGCTAATGACAATATATGGCTGGTTTTTACTATTTTCGGTTAGTAAAATGAATAATTTAGATATGGACTAGAGTAAAACTTGAGTGAGCTCAATTATTATGGAAATCTGCCATTGCCATTCAAGTTTTTAGGACTAGAATAATAATAATAATAATAATAATATTTTTTTAAAAAAAGGCTAAGAGAGGGACATAATTAGTTTTCTGTTTTTTAGGTCAGGGACATAATTAGTTGCTAATCCCATTGCCAACCACGGAATTGGAAAAGGAGCATACGACAGTTTGTATAAATTGTTTTGTAGCAAACATAAATAACGAATACATGATTTGCACTATGTCAGCTAACAGGACAAGAAAATTTAATTAAATAACACTTTATTAGAAACCAAGTGTCTGTTTGGATTGTTATTATTAGTTGCTATTTTTTAAAGAGATATACTGTAGCGATTTGATATATGTGAAGTAAAAATGTGATTGAAAAATGTGTTCACGAAAAAAGTAAAATTTTTCTTTAGAAAACCGCAATCCAAAACTTCTTAGAAGAGATGGAGAAATTCAAAATTCTCTAGGTGCGACTAATATCAAATTGACAAACATAAGTCATTAAAGAAGTACAAACACTAGTAAATGAACAATAGATGCTAAGATTGAGGTTTTAAGAACTAGTTGTCTTAAGTTCAATTTCTCCTTCTCTTTCCATACTTCTTAATATATCACCTATTTTCTGCTAAAAATGAAAAAGAATGAATGCAGTTTTTTGCATCAGCGAGGTGAAAAATCATGCTTTACATGGTAGGATTAAGATTATGTTAAACTATTTTGTCAAATTATTGATTGCAAATTGATGAGAGAGTTCCTATAAATTATATCTCCGAAAATCATTCAGGTTAATTTTCATCTTGATTGTGGTTTAAAATTGGAGACTTACTCGATGACAATAGCAAACTTTCAGCAATTTGCTTTGCTTAAGCACCCTCAATTTCTTACAATGGCAACAGCTAATATGCTTTTCTTTTTTATTATTTGTTTTTTGGTCTCCTACCGGCTAATATCATTGGGCTAAGATACAAATGAAGGACCGTCAAACCACCTCTTGGGCTCAGTATCCCAAAAATAGGAGGTCTTAAGCATTTACTTGATTTTCCATTTGGGCTAAAAACCTGAATTGCAACGTTGGGCCCATTTTAGATTTAAGATTATTTGAAAATTTTTTAAAAATAATATAATATAACCCTTTTTTTTGAGATGTGATAGACATGATACAGAAAAATTACTATTTGATAAATAAAAAGGTGATTCGGAAAAATGACTATTCAAACTAAGCCTTTTTTTTGTGGGGTTTTTTTTGGGGGGGGGGGGGGGGGAGGGGAAGCTATTCCTCTATCTTTTTGCTTAAAGAATTGGATCACAGATTGAACTTTAGCTAAGCATTTTTGTATATATATATATAAATGTGTCATGGAGAAATCCCAAGTTTCACTTAGTTGCAAAGTGGATCCCTTCTAAACCAGCCTAAAATCGCCTTGTTTTAACAACATTCAGTCATGAAAAAAAACCTGTCACATGCTAATACGAATTATGCAACCAATTTAGAGTTGAATTTGACCTGAGTATTGCTCCCTTATCTAGTTATAGGAGACTGAAAGGAAATAGGGAATGAGACGTCTTGAAGGTCAAACCAAAGATCTAAATCTGATGACATGAGTGATGCTCTTTTGTAGTTCAAAGATGAATAGACTGTAAGGCTTACAAGGAGAAATGAGTAAAAGAAAGGCTCAACAATTGAGGTCTCTTAGGCCTTAAAAGAGACATGAGTGTTTTTTGATCAACTCTTAGGCCTTAAAAGGGGAAGGTGGAAGGATACAACCATGGTTCAAAGTTGCGTGTCGCAGTTACGGTCGCAATTCGAACCGTTCTACATCGGTTTCGATATATTGATTAAGGTCTCGGCGAGACACAAATTTAGAAAACATTTAATATTCTAAACATTTTGAATAATATAAAAAAATATGCTAAACAAAAAATAATAAAAAATTAGCAAAAGAAAATCTGTAAAATGTATTTTTTTTATTGGATTTGAGTTGATTCAGGACGACTCGGCATGACTTGGTCATTTTTCTATCCTTGTCGAAAACTTCTCGGCCGAGTTCTTGGCATTCCATATATCTTGAAATTATCTCGTCCCAATATCGGAATGGAGAATTCCGTTCTGATGATAACTCGGCTGATTCTTTGGATCATGGATACAACTAGAGTAGATTATAATAGAAATCGAAAAGACGTTGGTGATTGACAAGGGAAAAAAAATAGAGGGAAAAATTATTACTAGGATGTAAAAAAAAAAAGAAGAGAGAGAGAGAGACTGTACTTGCTTGTTTAATGTCATTACCAGTATACATAAACATAATAGTTGCTCCAAATTGACATAAAACTTCTTTCATTACTGGTCTTTATGATGACGTGTATTGCTGAGGCCAACATGGTATCCTTTTTAATTGGTAAGAAAGAGAGATAAATTAATTAAGAAGAAGCGTTTACAGAATGAGGCAAACTGAAGCCTCTACAGCCATCCTCTAAGAGTTTCAAAATACAATTAGAGGCCAAAGAAAAAGATGCAAAATCTTGCTCCTGCTTTCCTCCCATTTTTGCTAAAAAAATCTCCACATCTGTTAGCTTCTCTGAAGCTATGCTTAAAAGAGCATGCTGGTAAGGTCTGCATAAGTGTCCTGCAGTCAGAAATAAGAGGGAGATAAAAACTCATGAGTGCTGCAGTTAGAATTTTTGATAAGATGAACAATCACTTCAGCATCTACTTCAATATTTTACTGCAGGGATTTGTAGGGAATGAGCAAGAATGAGTCCATCTCTAAGTGACCAAAGTTCAGCAGCAGTGTTAGAAGCAACTCCTCGGTTTCTGGAGAAACCTCCCGACCATTCGTTCGAATGAGTCCCCCTCCACCGGCTTTACCTAAGGAGGAAGTGGAACCATCCGTGTTGAGCTTGAAGGATGAAGCCCACTTGATATCTGCTGTTCAAAAGGCGACATCAGCGAAATTTATTGCAGAAGGCTTAAGGCCCAACAAAAAAACTTGCACAATAGAACTACATCTTGAGCTAAATACTATTGGATAATTAATTGGAGGAAACAAAAATAATCGAATTTAAAACCTCTTATAGCCTTTTACCTTCCATTATTTTTTTCCCTTTTTTTGGGTTTGTTTATTTATTTATTTCGAGGAGTTAAATGGCTGTATGAAGAAAGCAACCAATACTTGAAAAGGAAATGAGACAATACAATAAATTGCCAATAATACATCTACTTAAATTGCAACTCTTGTTTTGAGTTTAAATTTTTCTTTAGCATTATCTTTTTGGTACAGGATTAACAGTTATTCAAAAATCGAAATTGATGGTTTTTAATCATGTCCATTATTTTATTGAGAATACGTGAATTCACATTCAAAATTTCCTAAGAAGATGTACAGTAGAAATTTAGACTGCCCAAAAAAACCTAAAACTTGAGCTAAATACAGGAAGAATGTGTTTTTCAAAATGAAAATTTTTGTCTCCCTTTATCAGAGGTGTCAAAATTGGTAAGTCGGACGAATTTGGACAGGTGATAATTGGGTCAACTCATTTATACCCATTTATTTCCAATTTATAACCATTTAATAAATAAGTATAGGTACACCTAATTATCCATTTATGAGTCATTTAAAATTTTCCTTATTTTTTTTCTATTTTTTGCATGTTTTTTTGACAAGAAAGATTATTAAATTGGTAAGAAATTTAAATTTATTTACTTAACACTCACTAAAAGTTAAGGTGGGTTGAATCAACCCACTACCCACCAATTAAATGAGTTTAATTGGGTACCCATTTAAATCCATTCAAAATTAATTTGTGAGTTTGAGTGGATTATTAATGGGCGAGTTTAGTCGGATCAACATAATTAGCTTATAATTAATGCCTCTACCTTCTACAAGCAAGTCTTAAATATAGGAGGAATTAGTTTCATTTTTAGTTCAGCCCATTACAACTCTTTTGGGAATTTTGGCAATTGTACCAAATGACAATATCAAGCTTACATTGGAGCCAATATCTAAAAATATTAGGGTTGAACATCAACAAAGACAAAATTTTAGGTGAAAAGAAATTTCAATTGCAAAATTTCCTTCTTTTTTCTTCAAATATTGTGTATTATTAGAAAAAAAGGGTAAAATACATTTTACTTCCACGCGGTTTAGCACTTTTTATGTAATCTTCCTATGTTTTCAAAAGCTATACATAACCCCCTCATGATTTGGATTAAAGTGTCAAAATGACGAAATTTGCATTCTATAATGGAATCAACTAAATTATCAAAAATGCCCCTATGTAAAGTTGAAAATTATTTATTAACCACCGGAGATTATGTATATATTTTGAAAATCATACAGAGGTTATATGGTAAAATATAAAAATCATATGAGATTAGAGTGTCATGCATATTATGTTTATATATTTTGGTCATTTCAGCTATTTTAATTTTTAAATAAGGGTAATTTTGACATTTTCATTGGTTCCATTACAAATGATTATTTCCATCACTTTGATACTTTTATACAAACTATGAGGGGGTTATATATAAACTTTGAAATTACATGAGGGTTATATGAAAAATTGCTAAATCACAAGGGGGTAAAGTGTATTTGGCCCAAAAAAATTTTTACTAGTTTAATTGGTTGGTGGATCTTTCTATTTCAAAGAAAGACAAACTTAATTTTTGAAATTTGGGGACAAATGTAAGCCTAGGCAACAGTAGAACACCCTTTTGTCATGAAAAAGAGAATCATCCCATAACCCACAACAAAACCGAATTATACTTTTGGAAAATGACAATCAAATAGAAAAGGGGAAAGGCAAATTATAAAAAAATATATTATCTAGAAAATGAAAAAATAAAGATGATTCCAAGTCCCTTCCCACCACCGAAAAACCCCACAAGGTATATAGAAAAATCTACATCAACTAAAGCAGCCCCGATTGTCAATTTATTCGTGTATCAGTTGTGATGTCCATTATGTCTACCACATGCGGATGGAAGAAAATTAAGACTAAACATCCCTTTTGGGTTTTCAGCACAAGAATGATGTTTTGGAAGATCAAAGTGCAATCCTGATTGGTAGCACTACTTAATCCGGCCACTTTTTGCTGCCTTGGCCACATGCCATGTTTATATCTTCAGGTTTCATTTCCATGTGTCCAATTGATGAATGCAGAAGCTCTGTGTAATCATGTACAGGCATATGATACCTTCTTCTTCTGTGCTCCGCTCTATACAAGTGCAGCTCTGATCCATGCATTTTTCACGTACTACGAATTTGTACAGGCTTATTTGGATCGTACTTTGTATTGTAAAAAATTTTACTTTTTTCGCAAACGCATTTTTCAATTACCTTTTTATCTCACATATACCAAATCACTATAATACATTTTTTACAAAAAAAACTCCTAACAATAGCTATCCAAACGGGAAGTTTTACTGACACTCTATATAGGCTTATTAATGACAAGGATGAATTTATCCCCAAAACTCAACTTAACTGGTTAGGGTATTAGCCAAGTGATTGCAAGATCTTTGATTCGATTTTCGAGCCTTCTCCTTTACCCCTTTCTCATCGTAAAATTTGAAGTCTCCTCTTCCCGTGGATTAAAAAATAATAAAGTGATAATTTTGACCAAGAAAGAATAGAAAAAAAAAATTTTGGCTAAGGTTTCCATAGGTAAATAAAAAAGGGTTCTGAAAAGGGGTCTCTCTCTAGTTTTTGCCGATTATTTAGACAATGTGTCTCTCAAACGAGGCTCATTTCAAAGTTACTTTAACTCTTTAGGTTTTTAGTTTTTACTCTATGTTCGACTACTTTCGACTGTTATTATATGATCCTCTAGAATTTGAAAGGCCATTAAGGTTAATGAATTCATTATTTTTTTAACCAAAAAAAAAAAGATTGTTATTAAATGATCCAAGCATAAACATTTTGGGTCCCAATGCTCTTAAAAAAGTAGATTTGGAATGTAAGGTTTCAAATTCCAATGATCCTAAATGATAGTAGTATAAGATAACACATGCAGTGACATTAGAACCAAGATTTTGTATCAGAAATATACAATTTTCTAATTCATCACAACAACTTTTGTGATAAGGGTGGGATTAGATTTTTCCCACCCTCAATATTTTATATAGGGGGTACAATGAAAGCTGTTCAACCAGGTGATGATATATCAAGGATTTGCATGATATTCACCACATGAAGGTCAAAAAGACAAGGATGAATTCGTGGGGAAGATTCAGACTTTGTGACTATAAACTATGGATAAAAAACTAAAATTTTTGGCTGGAGACCTGAATAATTAATTGGACAAATTAAAATATATTTGGATATGGTTGCTAGTTTCTGATGTGAAAATACAGTATCCTGCATGTGATAATCTCATGAATGATTGGTCAAGAATCAAAGACATACAGCATTAGGTGACAGATTCTTTCCCAAATGGATGGAGAAAAAATTGATTTAGTTTGATACACACCGCCAGTCTCTGTTGTCTAAGGACTCTGTCAGCCCATAAATATGTGACACGTACGTTGTAACCACTACAAATTTTTCAAGGCATCCACGATATCAGTTGGGGGCTTTTCCTTCTTGTGTTTTTAAATCGAATTGGATTAGAATTTGTACTTTGGGATTGGAATGGATTTAAGCAATTATTACTTTGATTGGAATGTATGTTTCAGGATTGGCTGGGTGATTAATCTGTGATTATTTTTGTAAGTCGCATGTGGTCTCGTTCTGTTTTGACCTGTGATGGTGACCAAAATCATAATCACCTAGATTTTTGGCGATAAAACAGAAGAGAAAACGAGTGAAAATTTTCTCAAAAAGGGGAAAAGAAAAGGTGGAGAATTGACCTATCCATCCACACAAGAAGTAAGAACAAACGCAACGAGAATGGAGCTATTGTCAAAGCCCATGTTCTGTTTGAAAAGTATAATGAGTATTTTTGTTTCGAGTGTCTAATGGTTAAGATATATTTCAAGTGTTATATTTTTTAAAATATAAAATTAATTAGAAAAAGTAAATAAATAAAATGGAGAATATACAAGATTAAATAGAAAAAGTATATAAGTACAAGAGAGAGGATAATTATTATTATTTTCTTTTTTTTTTCCTCAAAATTCTCTTTCCCATCTTATCATCCTTCTTATTTCATGGAGGCGTGCGCAACCAAGTCAGTTGCTCAGAGGAAGCCAGATTGTAAATCGCCGGAAGACTTTTCAATGATTTGAATAACACACAGCCTCCTTTCCTGGTCCAGAATCTATGATGATTGTCGAGATCACAAGAATCCAACAAAGTTGAGGGAAACCAGCCGCCATCCATGGTGGTTCCACCACAACTTGGCCTAAATCACTACCATTTTGTAAGGAAGTTAACAAGCAGAAACTTTCTTTTCCTAGCAAAAGCCCATTCCCACCATGAAACCCAATCAAAATCATCCACATCAGGGCCAAATTGCGCCAAAATTGGCACCAATCAACTAGCTACCTAGCTAGCTTGTATGGCCTTCCCAAGATGCAAGTTTCTTGCCAAAATTTGTGGCCAAATTAAATTCATCGCCACCTTATGGTGAGTGAATACATCAGACTCTAATTCTTGTTCTTCTTGTGTGTATCCGCTGTTTGGACATTTTCTTTCTTCTTCGAAGCTCAAATGCATCTTCAAATTTGGAAAATGGAAATCATGAAGCTTCAGCATTGAGGGTTTGATTCGTATGTAGTGTATTGTTTTCTACAATTGATGTTTGATGAATCGAACAAAATTTCTGTACCATAACTGGTTTGGACACTCAGGCCAGCATGTTAGCGCTAAATTAAATGCGCCCATTTTCGATCACTCGTTTCTTGAGGCATTTTAATGAAGTTGCGGACTCTTTAGCCAACAAGGGCTGCAACATGTATCCTTGTAGTCTCTACCGTCCTCATATTAATTAGGCTAGATAGGACACAATGTCCTTATATTACGAATTGGGTACGATTCATTCATATTTTTTTTTAACAAAAAAAAGAGGTAAAGTTTGATGCCCCTCTTAATAAAATAGATATTCTTCAAGCCAAATCCCCCATCATTTAAGGTGGGTTTATCTTTAATAATAAAGATAAATAAAAAGAAATGCATAATCATAGCTTAGTCTATGCAAGAAAAATAGATTTTCGTTTTGATTTGCTTTCAAGTTTTCGCCTCAACTGAAGTTAAATTGGAAACTAACTACCTTTAGAGTAGTTGGTCATCAGAGAGAGCCTTAAGCCTCTCCTTGAGTGTAGGTTAAGAGATCAAATCCTTTAACTTGTATTCATTTCCAGGATTTTCTAAAAGTTTCACTAGCGAGTGCAAAGGCATCCTTTAGTTTCACGACGAGTGCAAACCCATTTGATTTGGTGGTGATTTAATCCTCTTCGGGTTCTCCTTTGACCATTTGGGCCCACCCCTCCCCCTTAATTGAGTGTCTCGATTTCTTGAAAGTTTCTCCGATGGGTGCAAACTCGTTTGGTCTGGTGGTGATTTAGTCCCTTTCGGATTCTCCCTTGGCCCATTTGGGCCCATCCCTCTCCCCCTTAATCGAGTGTTAAATTAGATATGTTAATATGTAATCATTGAGTGTGGTTAGAAATATTCTTACCAATAAGGTTTATCTAGTTAAAGAAGTGACATGATAATGAATGTTGTGGTCTCTAATCAATTACTTAAGTTCTTCTACGTTAAAACAAAACAGTTAATTCCTTGTTATCGATTTAGCAAATCCACCAACCAAATAATGACCCTCCATTTCCATTACTTGATTTGATCAGTCCCTATGGTCGAGTATAGTAACAATGGTTTGACTCTCAACGAATTAATTAAATCTAGAAAGAGGAAACAAATCTCAAATGCATTAAGCCCTAACAACTTCAACAAACACTCTAAAAAGTAAAACCTAATCGATTACATCACGCATAAAATGATGGTTGATTTTACATTCCATCACTATTGAAACGCGTCTGACATTTTAGCCCAATCTTTTCCAAAATCACAAAACATGACCAGGTGATCATAACCCAAAAACAAAATTTTTTCCTTGAGGAGGAAGAAGAAGACTCTAATTGATCATTATCCATGAAGCATCATCGCCTTCCAAGAGGCCTTAGCCACCCCCTTGTACCAAAAAAAAAAAAAAAAAGAGATCACCTACTAACATGCCTTTGCCTTTATTTGAACCCTACCTTTCCTCCCTTAACAATGACCTTCACGTTAGTTTTGTCTCTAGTCCTTGCAAAAAAGTCGATTAACACTTTTGAACGTTGATCAAAGCACACATTTTTCTTCACCTATCCTTAATCAACGGCTAAGATTGGTTAAGAGATCAAAGATGAAAGAACATCGTTGGGGAAAGGGAACAAACAAATCTCCATGTGATGACATAGCTTTCAAAGAATGGGTGGGTCCTACCAACCACAACGAATTTTTTTGATAATTGGCGGATAGTACGCCTCCATCAGGGCCATGTGTTGGCTAGGCCGGCCGACAAGTGGCGACTTGTGAGGTTTTGACCTTGCCATGTCAGTATTCTCTTACGTGGCGTTTCTTGGTTTGGAGTTACGGCGATGTTTGCGGTTGGAAGCTATTTTAAATTTGGACCAAAAGCGGAATATGATTTTATGGGTTTTTTTTTCTTTCTTTTTTTTTTTAAAGGGAAGAAAAGAAAGGAGGACTTTTGATGAGTGGAATGGAATTCCACTTGGACTATGTGCTTTTCATTTTGAGTTGATTTGTAGAGCAAAAGCATGTGCTATTGTCATTAAGGTTTTCAGGCTAACTAACATGTCGTTTTCTTGAATTTAATGAAGTCCTTGGATATACTTTCAAAACAAATTTTACAAATAAATGAAAAAAATTTAAACGAAAATGGGGTTAAAAAAGTATCTCTTTTTTTGCGTGCCTCATAGATGATGGACTTTTTTTTTTTGTTTCTTCTTTTATTTTTTTAAAAAAATTGTTTTGATTCTTTGCTAAGGATGGCAACGGGGTGGGATAGGGGCAGGGGACCGTTCCCCCATCCCCCGCCTCGCTGCCTACAAATTCCCCCTGCCCCGTCCCCTGCTCCCTCAGCCCCATCCCCGCCCCGCCCCACTTCCCCCGGGGGCTAATAAAAATTTGTTATATAATTTTATTATAGTTAAATTTTAGCAAATAATCAAGTACTAAAATATTAACACATCACCAAGTTATTATTCATTGTAATTTCACTATTGAAACTTATAAAAACAATCAAACAAAAATTATTTGAATACAATCCAATATGATGAAATAAATACACCTAAAGTAGTTAAGTTTTTACTTTTGGTACAAATATAATCACTAATTCATTATTGTGCTTGTGTTTTTTTTTTGAGAAAAAAATGTTATTGTATTAAGTGTAATTAGGGATTTAGTATAAATGTATTAGTAAATTTAGTATAACCAATTAATATTTTGTATTAGTACACATATATAATTATTAGTATAATTGATAATATCAATTATATTACATATACTAATATATATTATATAATACATATAACTAAGAATATCATTATCATAAGTTTGTAACTAATTAAATTATATATTATATATATTTTATAGATTTATTTTTTTAAAGCGGGTGGCGGGGCGGGGGATGGCTTGGGGGTACGCTCCCCCACCCCACGGCCCCGTTTCTAAGCGGGGGGGAAAATTCCCCCAACCCCCGCCCCATTAGCCCACGGCGGGGCGGGTGGCCGCGTTATTCTTTGCTGTATGTGGCTTTAATTTTTTCATATATGGATGTCGCTTTGGTGATGGACTTATGGTACTTGGATATGATTGGAATATTAAAGAAAGAGTAAATTTTTATAGGGTTATTATCACTTTACTCTCTTAAACTATATCACTACTGTCAGTTTATCTCTTAACGTTATCTTTTAGTCATTTCACCCCTATAAGTAATTCAACTCAATATGTAACGAAACTTTGGACAAAAATACCATTTTACTCTATAGCATTATTACATTGTTATTATCACTTTATCCCTTTAAATTATAATGATACAATTGTTTTAATTCCTAATATTATTTTCTAGGTATTTTACCTCATCGTTAATCTAACTAGTATGGTAAAAAAAATTTAAATGTATTTACCTTTTTTATATATAATTAAAAATAAAAAAGTTTGAATGGTTATTCTTCCTTTTTTTTACTTTAAGAGATCCAAAAATATAAAAATAAAAGAATTTTCTCAAATTTTTTTTTCACACTTATTAATACTAGGAAAAGAAAAAGAGATAGGAAAGAAGGAAACAAAAAATTAGATTTTACAAAGAAAGAAAATAAAGAAGAGTATAACACTGTTGTATTACTTTAAGGTTGTTGGGATTAGAATTGGAATTGAATAGTAAACATAAAAGTAAATAATTTTAAAATAATAAAAATATTTAATTCTTTCTTATTTGTATTTAAAAAAAAAAGAATTCATCTCTCTCCCTCCCCCTCCCCCTTCCATCTTTCTATTTTTTTTCAATATTAATAAGATTGCCAAGAATAAAGAAATTAATATTTTGACTTTTTTTTATACTGAAAAGGAGAAGAGCCACTCTAAATTTTTTATTATTTTTATTATACAAAGAGAATGGTACTTTCTTCTAAAATTTTTTAACCTACTAAATTGGTTTAACGGTGGGATAAACTGCCTAAAAAATAACTTTATGGGGTAAATTGATAATGAGACTATAGCTTATGAGAGTAAGTAATAATAATTTTAAGCACTAAACATGTCTTTTTACTTTAAATAACAAACTCTGTTCAATTTGACCGTTAGTCTTGAAAATAAAGTGACTAAAATGTAACGTTAAACGAAAAAATTGATAGTAGCACTGAACGTTAAGAGGGTAAAATGATAATAACCCTTTTTTTTATACATTGTCAGTATATAATTTTTTTTTTTACATTTGACGGTTTAGATTATGCTAGATAACATGAATTAGAATTCATGTTATCAGCTGTTTTTTTTAATCTCTCTCTGTTTTTTTTTTTTTTTGGTAGGTGCATTATCTTCTCTTTTTCAATGTAGTGTTCCACAAAGTGACTAAATATCAGCTGTTTTTAGCGAAGTAATTAGTCATACATAGAATTTTGTTGCAATGTGTAAGCAACAATTAGATTCTATAATTGATAAAGAACAAAGCATGTCTTTCAAGGCAAACTAAAGAAAATGAAAATTAATAAAAGTAGTTTAAGTGGACTTATAGATGTTGATTTGTTTTTGCAGTCAAAATCAAAACAATTAGCAGATTATCACTTAGAAAGAACAATAAAAAAAAAATCCGATTTCGAATTAGAACTAACTAAAACTAACGTGCACGTAAGTCTCAAAAAGACAGGAAATATGTAGAGTTAGTTCAACATAAAACTTACGTGCACGTTGATAAATACTATCATGTCTTGATGGAAATATGTACAACTCTAAAAATTAAAGTAAAACCAAGTCTTGATGGATAGTATATCAATACTTTTCTTTATTAAGTAATCTGTTATTTATTCATATAAATAAATGTTGTTCTGTTGCACTTGTTGCCAAGGGTCCCATGAAATCCATAAGCTTTTATTGTGCTGCCCTTTATTTACAATTACTATAAACGTTAATAGAGTTGGCCGGTTGATTTCTTTATCACTATAATTGATCCCACTTGCTCTAGTACTAATGCCTTTAATTAATACAAAGTGTGAATTTTGAATAGTTGCTCAATGTTCATAATAATTGCAATAGTTTCATGTTTAGTTTTTTCATTAAATCGACAGTTCTTATAAGTCCTCTTCTTTCTCTCCTTCCCCCTTTCTATGCGTCGATGCTAAACGAAATTTACTCGTGTATTTGTATTTTTTTTTGTGGGGTAGTATCAATATTGAAAGAGAATCACTAGAGATTAAGGTGAATATGTAGGAGCTTAAACTAACATACACAAATTTTAGGGGACGTAAGTGCAATTTCATTCAAATAAATTGGCTAACTTTAACTTTGCAACTACTTCATAAAGTAGAAGAAAACAATAACATTAACAAAGGGCAAATGCTAACAGAAAAAACAACGATCATAACGCACTAAACACTCCTCAAGGCTAGATTTGATTAATCGAAAAGAAAGAAGGTGACATGTGAAAGCAAAATGAGTGCCCACCTAACTGGATACTAACAACGACATGAAAAGCAAATTATGTCAAAACTTGCTAGCAATGGGATTGTTGCATGTGTCGGTGCACATCATCTGTAATTAGCATACCTAATAGTCCTATTCTTGTTTAATTGCAGGGTAAATTAGTTTGATCAGCCTTTTTTCTTGTTGAATTCTAATGAATGCTTCTGTTCCATTTGCACGTCAAGATATAGGACAAAGGCTTTTCTTGTCAAATAGTAGTTTTCATGTAGCTCAATATGAATATTCCAATTGGTCATGCAAATGGCCTATTTCAACCCTAACATCCTTTTCGTTTGTCTTCGAAAATCACAGATTAAATTAAATTTTCTCTTTTGTTCGTTTGGTAATTTCATTGCTACCATAACCCTTTTCCTTCCCGCCTGTTGAGGAGGAAGAATAAAATGCCAAAGTGTTTTCTTGTGCATTAATTGTTAATTTGAATGAATCTTGTTGCTTTATGCATCGTTATGTACTTGGACTTGCACTTTTGGCACCAGAAAGAAGCCATGTTTGGCTGGAAGTGCTGTATTCAATTTTTGATGTGTGAATCAGTTATCATATTCAAACTAAAATTAGCAATGGTCAAACAGCTCACGGAAGTTTTGGTCGCAAATTTCTTGCTACAAAAAAAAAGTATCTATTTAAAGAAAACAAAAAATATTTATAGCTCTGCATTAAATATGTACTATCTGATGATTTTCATGCTGTATTAAATAGGATGACCATTTGGAAACCCATATGAGAAGTCATGTTAGGAACAGAGAAACATCAGCACAAATTTAGAAAACAATAGAAAACTAAGCTAAATTGAGCTTAACTTTTATTCCAAATCCTTCAGATTAACTAGAATTGTTGCTATGATTAGAGATAACATGCTATCCAATAATAATTAAGGTTTAAAACCAGATTAAATATTAACCAACTCAAATATTCCTTCACCTAATAACCTTTCTTGTCTTCCCTTATCATTTAGAGAACATTCAAGACAATTAAAGTAAGTAATTGATCTCTCTCCTTATTCAAAATCTAATAGTACTTTTTTTTTGTCACAACGATAACCGTTACAGTTGTATAATCTATTCTAATCTAATTTAAAGTTTTTTTTTGTCGCAACGATAATAATTACAGTTATATAATCTATTCTTGTCTAGTCTAAGGAAAAAAGGAGAATAGACGGAAACCTATCAAGGAAGCGACCCAAAGATAGTAGCCCCCGAAGTATACTAGTACTTGAAAGACTACAAAAGTGAGAGCTCTCAATCTTCTCGTAGAGTAGCTGTGCATGCTAGGAGAGAGAGAGGTAATAATAATATATGATTCAAGACTTCTTCTTCGAGTCCTTTTTCAAGTGGGGTTATGGCTCGAGAAAGAGAATGTGAGAGAGTAGAAAATGATTCAATTAGAGGGCAAATTTCAACAATAATCAGCTGTCTTGCTTAACGGCCAAAACTACCACAGTCGAATCTCCGTAAAATTAGTAATCACAATGGAGCCTTGAGACCCCACATGTTTAGTTTAATCACGCCATTTTACCCGGCTTTTCTCCCTTTAAAACCCCCCCCTCAGCTTCTCTGTTTCTCCCCAGCTTTCCAAAACCCCACTAGACCTTCCACCAAGAAACAGAGACACAATGGCGTTCTCTTCATTCTCCCTCATTTTCCTCCTCTTCTGTTTCCTGGTCTCATCCCTCATTGCCTCCGCTTCCCCTGTACGAGACCCTGAATTAGTTGCACAAGAAGTACAAAGGTACATTACATACATACATATATATATATATATATATTCTAGTGTGTGTACTATGTGTTCCACTAAGGCCATACAAACACTGGTACTAGCTAGTTCAAAACAGTTTAGATGTTACTGGTCTTTTTTTTTATGTATATATATAATATATATGTGCAACATTTTCTTGAATGCAGGAGCATTGCTAATGCCACGAGGGCTAGGAGACAATTGGGGTATCTTTCATGTGGTACCGGGAATCCGATCGACGATTGCTGGAGGTGCCAGCCCGATTGGGAGCAAAACCGCCAGAGGCTGGCGGATTGCGGCATTGGGTTCGGCAAGAATGCTGTTGGTGGAAGGGATGGCCGAATTTACGTGGTGACGGATTCCGGTGACGACGATCCGGTGACCCCTAAGCCAGGGACCCTTCGCTACGCAGTCATCCAGGATGAGCCATTGTGGATCATATTTGCTCGTGACATGGTGATTCAATTGAAGGAAGAATTGATCATGAACTCGTTCAAGACAATTGATGGTAGGGGAGCCCAGCGTGCACATTGCCGGTGGTCCATGCATCACTATACAGTATGTGACAAATATTATTATCCACGGGATAAATATTCATGATTGTAAGCAAGGAGGCAATGCTAATGTCAGGAGCTCCCCACGGCACTATGGGTGGAGGACCTTGTCGGACGGTGATGGGGTGAGTATTTTTGGTGGAAGTCATGTTTGGGTGGACCATTGCTCCTTGTCCAACTGCAGAGATGGCTTGGTTGATGCAATTCAAGGGTCAACAGCTATAACAATATCCAACAATTTTTTTACCCACCATGATAAAGTTATGCTCCTGGGAGCAAGTGATGCTTATGAGCAAGACAAGGATATGCAGGTCACTATTGCCTTTAATCACTTTGGAGAAGGGCTTGTTCAAAGAATGCCTAGGTAAATTAACAGAAAGTCAGAAGCCTGAAATCATTTCTTTTTTGAAAAAGATAAAAAAAAAAAGACTCTTTTTGAATCTAATTTGCTTATTCTTTCTTGGTTGGTTCTTCTTGCAGGTGCAGGCATGGCTACTTTCATGTTGTAAATAATGACTACACTCACTGGGAAATGTATGCTATTGGAGGGAGTGCAGCGCCTACAATCAACAGCCAAGGAAACAGATTTCTTGCCCCTGATGACAGGTTCAATAAAGAGGTATAATTCATTAAACTTATTAATACAGTATATTATTTAGGTTCATTTACAAATGCTTTTAGATTTTTTTTTTTTTTGAAAAAAAGGAACAAATAAAAGAGCTAGATATAGAACAAAACATACAAGTGTGAAAGGTATGCCAAGGGTTGGAAATCTAGTTTTATTGTACTTTTTCATTTTAATTTATTGATTGATAAAGTCTTTGTTTCAACACTCTTACTTCGTTTTCAAAAGTTCACATCATTGAACATTAGGGTCAAGCATCACCATAGGATCAGCACATGCAAGCATTAACTGAAATAACTATTTTCTCCTCCAAAACTTCTAGAATTGTACTTTTCTTGTAGCTTTTCCCTTTTCCTCAATCAAGTGCAGCCATAGGGGACCCGTAAGGGGCCGACAAACCAATCCATGATTAGATGAATGTAACCGAAATACTTGCGGTAGTTTAACTTGGACATATGGATTTCTCTAACGAGTGCTTACTTTGTTAGTATGCATCAAAATGGATGGATTTTAAGCGTTTGTTCTTTTTTTTTTTTATTATCATTAAAATACGTCAAATCGAGACAGTATATAAATGTAAACGGTCTCGTCTTACTTTTCTAAGTGGCATGCTCGCACAATTCTTACTAGCAATTAATATAAATTGTTGCATTATTATGAACAGGTGACCAAATATGAGGATGCACCGGAGAGTGAGTGGAAGAGTTGGAATTGGAGATCAGAAGGAGACCTAATGCTTAATGGTGCGTTTTTTCACACAAGCAGGAGCTAGTGCTTCATCAAGTTATGCAAGGGCATCAAGTTTGAGCGCTAGGCCCATCTACACTCGTGAGCGCCCTCACTTCTGCTGCTGGTGTGCTGGGCTGCAGAAAGGGCTCCAGCTGCTGATTATATATGGCTCATGCATCAAGATTGGATTCTTACTTAATTATATTTTGGTTTTGGTTTGGTTTGGTTGAACTCTTATAGTAGAGTTTTTATTTAGGATTTCTTGAGGTTTACTACAAGTCAAGAAATTAGGAAATGAAGAAAATAGCTGAGAGGGCAGTCAAAAGAAATGCTCCAGCAAGTCTGGATTGTAGTGCTAGGATTACTTTCCTGGCTTTTCTTCCCTCTAAATATTTCCCTTTTTAAAACTTTTGCATTCTTTTTCTTTTTCCCATTCGTGTCCTTTTGTACCTTTTTGACTTGATTGTAGAATACAACCTCGGCCTGTTACTCTCTGAACCATTGGGAGTTGCTGTTGGACACTTGGACTTCCTGTATCGGTACCAGAGAAAGCAGTGCAGATGTGTTGATATACTAAAGGAATAAATATATCCATTTATATATGCTCTCTCTCCTCTCTCTCTCTCATAAATGTATCCATTTATATGCTCTGGCTTTCTCTCTCTCTCTGTGAAGACAGTCACATTGAGAATGCATTCCCTAAGGCAGTCCAATGCGTGATATACTCCAAACTTTTTCATCATTTGAAAGAGAAATCCAATAGGGTTGTCTAATATCCTCAGCAACTAACTACTCAAACATGGGATTTCGTTTAATCCACTTTCAAATTTGAATTAGAAAAAGATAGATTTACACATGTTGCGGACAATGACGATTTGAAAGTTGAAATTAATTTGTAGAGCATATAAAACACTTGAACGACAATTTGTAGACATGTAAAACAGTTAAAAGAACTCGTTACGTTACTCGTAAAAAATGCTTTTTCCTTGGTTAATAACAAGCAAGAATATACAAGGGAGGATCATGACCCTCAACAGATTACCTCAAATTGAATCCTTAAGCCTACTTACTAGGACATAATCTATGCAAAAAATCCAGTACTCACCTAACGTATTTATGTATAAGTTATAACTTGTATCTTTACAAAGAATTTGACCCGATACAAGAGTTCTCTTTGACCATGTAGTCCCTTGTATATACGATAAATGTAGCTGCGCTAATCTTGTTTGATAATTCAATTCAGCATTTAAACTTAATATATTCAGATTTTAACTGTTTAAACGGATTTTATAAACAAAAATTGAATATCTGAATTCATTAAGTGACACTGAATTTTCTAAATAAAACTTACTCCAAAAAATAAGTGATAACCTATTCATTTATCACTTAATGTGATATACATTCAAATGCATTAAATTTAGTACTTCATAATTCAATAATTTAATGGATTCAAATTTCATATTTCATATTTCAATTTTCAAACTTTAGTTTTATCCGATCCATTCTAAACTTTATATAACCCAACTACTCTGTCTCATTCATAGACGGCCATACAGGTGATTAAGAAGTCACAGTAGCTAAGTGTTAAGTCCAAAAGCACAGCCAAAGTAAAGACAAATGCAAACCCTAAAGAAATTACCATCCAAAATGTACTCTTTTGTGGAAGGCAAGCATGAAATTTCAGCTTCTGTAATGGTCCTTAATATTCCTTCTTTCCTTAACTCTATTGATTGGGACCATACTATAAAATCTAATTCCGTCCAATAATCCTAACCATTTAATCCTAGTTTTTTCACTGTCCCCCTCCTACTTAAGGCCGTAGATCACATTAGCATGTCAATTTTAATAGCTATAAGAAATGAAGCCGGACAAAATTTCAACCCACAATGTCAAACTTGTAACATACATTTTGATGACCATTTTCTACGACTAAATCACCGCCTAAAATTGTAAGGAAATGCAAAACAAAAAAAAAAGGGTATAAAACGGCTACTCCCCAGAATTTTAAATAGTAATTGAGTGGAATTTATGTCGGTTATACTTCTTTACATGTAGCGGCCATATTAGGTCTATATTGGTTGCAGCTGCATCTTTTGACAAAACTGCATCGACATTCAATTGAGATTCTGGTCTAAAGAAATCAAAGGATTAGGTGCATGCATCTATAGGCATTGATTAGTTCTACAATCCCTCGTACACAGTGTTGAAGCCTTGTGTTTATATCCTTTCTTCTTCTTTTTCTTTTTCCAAATTTTTTCAAGGGGAAGTGAATTGAAATGTTGAAAATTAAAAAAAAAAACCCTTGATTTTTAAGACAATAAACGTATATTGTTAGCCACTAAACCAAATCTAGTCCACATTATATCGTTGTTTAGATGTAACGGTCTGTTTAATAGGGGTCCATGAGGCACTCGTTAAAATACATTTTAGGTGTTATATTTTTAAAAATATAGGATTAATTAGGAAAAGTAAATAAATACAAGGGAAAGTAAACAATATTAAATAGAGAAAGTATATAAATATAAGGAAAATAATAATTATTAGTATGTGTATATATATGATAAATTAGGTGAATATTAGAAAATAATTGTCTGACTTGTCATCATTGGCTTGTCTCAATTGACTGATAAAACATCATCATGGTTGGGCTAAAAAGTGATTATAATATCTTATTTCTATAATGTACCCTAATATCAAAGGAAAGGAATTGGCCAATTATAAAATTTGAAAATCCCTTGATGGATTACCGATGATTTTGATTTTAAACATGGGATAATTTGTGGTAGTGTTGAAAACTGAAAATGTCAAGAGGCTTTGTCTTCAGAATTTTTCACTTAATTAAACAATACTTTAAAAATAAATAAATTAACAAGCCAACGAGTCGTATCTTATCCAATTCTAGTTTAGATTGAATCAGCAAATTAAATCAAGATAATGTTTGATACTGTACCATATGATTCAACCATGTGGAGGCCAACAACCATAAAATTGACCTCATTGGATCACAACAAAGGGGGAAAGATTACATGGCCATTTGTCCGCAAAGCACGGGTTAATCACGTGCATCAACTAAGAATAAGACACAATCATTCTTCAACAGTAATGTTGAAATCTTGTTAGCAAATCATTAGCATTATTAGGCATGAGAGACAAGATAGTTAACGAAAACAGAAAGATATCCCACATTAGCGTATCAATTAGAGTGTCCCACAAGTATTCCCCGCTAGACCGCCAATCGTTTGCTAGTCCTTTTTTCTTTTTCTTTCTCTAACAAAACCTTTGGAGCTTTCCCTTTTCGTTGAACTTGGTGAAGATACATTTTTCTTTGGATATCTTTTTTATATACAGTCAATGTATAATTTTCTTTACACTAACAGGTTTTGATCATGTCACATAATATGAATTTAAATTTGAAATTCAAATCACACATATGTAGTATATATATCCATAACTGCTAGTCTAGTCTAAAAAAATCGTTACACTGTCAGTGTATTAAAAATTAATCATTTTCTTTTGGGTAAAAAAAAGTTGGATCAAGACATGCCTCCGAGACCATAGCTCGCTTAAAAGGACTTTTATAGAGAACCCACCAATATAATTCTACATCGACAGTGAAATTCGAACACAATGACCTTTTACGAGAAGATTATCCGTCCTTACCAATTTAACCCACTTGTATTGACTTGGTGAAGATGCATTAATTTTGCTGCAGTAATTCTTTGTTCTTTTTCTTTGATTGTACTAATATCTTATGCTATTTGCTTCGACAGATGGCCACGCCACGAGTGTGGCAATTATCATATAAGCCAATTATTAAAGGAGAAAAAAGGGTTCCTATGTAGAAAAGTCAACGTTAAGCAATTCATACAATGGATATCATTACTTATCAACAAGTCTTAGAGCTTTGAGCGACCACCCTGTGCGTTTACTTTAAAAAGTCTAAATGCATGGGACATTTCAATATCAAAACATGGAAAGTTGGCATGCAAATTTCATAGACAAATAAGCGAATTTAGAGCAAAAAATGAGCAGTTTATGAAGATTTATAATAGAGATGGAGCGAGAGTCTGTAAACTTTGAGGGTATTAAGACTCATGCTGTTTCTAATTGGTGAGTTTAATGGGATGATAGAAATGAAGGATATAAGTAAGTGCACTTGGAGGCGTGGATTTCATGGCATTTCACACGCCTTTGGAAAGCGCTTAAACGGAAGTCGTGAGTATAGTGTAAGACTAAAGTCGCTAGTTTTAGACGTCACGCCTCGAAATCTTATGGGATGTAAGTTGCAACGCCTTTATTTGTCGAATAATAGAGAGTGTCCCTTTGAAGGCAGAAAGTGAAAACTTTGGAATTCAGATTTTTTTTCTCTTTTTTTTTGTTCTTTTTCTTGCAGAGGAGTTGTGGGACTTAAGAAGTTGGGAGAGGACGTGAGAATTTGAACCTAAGAAATTCAAATTTCTTTTCTCGCTCTATTCGATTTATAATTTGCAGATAAGTCCTCTTGCCTGCAATAAATTAATGAGCCATTGTTCTAGTAGCATCGTAGACACTATAAATTTTTGAAAGTTGCATATATATGGTATAAAAATCTCATAATCTTTACTTTGTATGGTTTAAAATTTTAAAGATTCGTAGAAGTTTCTACAAATCAAGGGTGAAAATACCTTTGATTTGGGAAAAAAATTGGATAAAAGTGGTTTGTAACTTCCAAAATCTATAACATTTTGATTTTCTTATTTTCAGGGAGCTTCTATGTTAAATTACCAAAATTCATTTATAATTACAACCTAACTTCTTCAACATGTATAAACAATTGCGCTATGTTTGGATAGAGGGAAAGTTATGCGAGAAAGTGAAGCGCAAAAGTAAATGCAAAATCGTTTTCTGCTTTACGTTTGCTTATCATGACCATAAAAAATTTTTAGAGAACAAAATGCGAAGTCAGTGATAGTTAGTGACAGTTATTATACCTAACCATCTATTTTTCTTCACAATCCTACAGATATAATAGGAAATAAAATGCAACAAAATGAAGGAAGTGCAAGAAAATTTGTCACCATTCTTGTTAACTACGTACATAAAAGTAAAAATAACTAACTTCCTGTCTCTTTGCTACACTTCTCATCACAGAAACACTACCTTGATGATAAGTGTTTGAGCTGTTGGTTATTGACTACAATAAGTTCTTAAGACTTGGTGGGGTAGAAGGTCAAGGATTCAAACCTTACCTCCCATCAATTGTCACAATATGTGGTTTCTCTAAAAAAATTCATACGGGTACGTAGTGTACCTGTCTGATCCGATTATGGTTCAGTTCTCATTGGTCCCCTATAGGGCCAGTTGGGAATCCCTCTTAGATTAGAATAGAATAGGATAATATAGATAAAGTCACGATGCCAAAAAAAAAAAAAGATAAGTGTTTGAGCATTAATTATTTACACGAACCAAGTTAGGCCCAAATTATCGTAAACGTGGGTTGAATATTTTATGGGCTAGTACTCTTCAACTTAAAACCTCAAGAAATCCATGAAGCCCAACCTTGTGTAGTCTTTGTTAGGCGACCACTATCACTATCTAATTCACCTTTTGGAGATCATATTATTCGTTGCTGCCTTTCTTTTATAATCCAAGCAGCTGTTCTGAATTCTGATGGGCTAGAATTTTCTCAAGGTGGGTTGGGACAACTGAATCGAACACACAGAAATTTCAGCTACTGGGCAATCCTAACTTGGTGGATGAGACTCAATCCATTCGGTACCATTGTTGAAGGATAGGGCCGCATGATCCACATCGATTCTAGCGGAGAAAGGAGGAGAAAGATGGAGATCATTGTAAATTTCTTGGTGTATTTATTTTGATTCTCTATGTAATACAATTTTTTCTTAAGTTTTTTTAATGAAAAAATTTAGTATAAATATATTTGAGAATTAGATTGATGTCTACTTTTGTGACGAATTGATACGTACATGTTGTCCAAATTATAAGAGCAGACGAATAATCAAGTAATTTTGGAGGAAAATACAATATACTCATAGGTTGCATATTTTAAAAAAACGTAAATTGTCAAAATCAAATGAAAAATTTTGGAAATCGTTTAAGAAATTAAAATGTCCCAAAAAAAGGTCAAAGGTTATTTGTAGTTTGAAAACATGCTATGTTACCAAATGAAGGAACATGAAAAAATGCAGCCCGTTTTGGTAGATGTCGAGGAAGGAATGGAAGACATAATGCATCTCGTGAGAGATTTTAATTCTGTTTCAACTCCTTTACAAACGTTACCAAAATTGAACAAGCACTTTTGGCGTATCTTGTGTATTTACAAAATATTGCGGTCCAAATATTTTCTTTATTTTTGTCATTTTGGGATTTATGGTTGATAAGACATAATATTTTGTTTTATGCTAAACAAAAAAAACCAAAACCATTCATGAGTCTCTCCTCTTTTTTTTTTTTTCTTCTTCTTCAACACAGGGAGTATCTTAGTTTTGTCAGACTAATCTTCATGCGCCTGTGCACCCCGCCCCCCCAAGGATACACAAGCGTTAGAGAGGTGATTCGAACACACAATCTCGGGACCTAATTAAACTACCCCGAAACCATCCCAGCCAACCCCAATGGGCATTCATGAGTCTCTCTCTCCCTTTGGTTTCTTTAGCCTTCTTTGTACAATTTTCCCCCTCTTGTGATACCTTGTATTAATTTTCTCCCTTGGAATTTATTAGTTGTACAATTTTTTTACTACTCAAACGTCAATCTCATTGAAGATCTCATACCTAGTGATAAAAGAAAAGAAAAAACACGCAATGACTTCTTTGCTAGGGTTATTTGTTAGGGTTGGTTTTAGAGAAAATCTATAGCATATTTATCAGCAAATATATCTGCAAAATGAAAAAGATAATTGCAAAAACGTGTTTTGAAATATTCAAAACCATATTACTTCTAAAATATGCCAAACAAATGGAGCCCACCAAAGGGAATGTATTTTGATTAAATATCAAAAAGAGAAATTCAAGAACCAAATTACATATGAATGGCGTTTTGTTTATTGCCAATAGAAGAAAACTAGTGTGAATGGGGCCTACTTTTCTCCTTTGAAGTTGAAGGGTAATGAAATTCTAGAAGAACTAAGCTCGTTTATAAGTCTGGCACCAATACAAGACGATTGACGCAGAGAAAATTCCACCTAATTCCACGAATCACGCCTACAACCGTCAAAGAAGCGGTTGCATTACCAAAAAAAAAAAAGAAAAAAAAAAGAAAGAACACTTCTTTTTCCCACAAAATCAGATATTATAGTAATTTTGATTGCAAAATGGAAATGAAGCGAAGAACGTTCCAAGTTGCAAACAAGATTATTTTATTTCATTGAAGTTGCCCAAGAAACATTCTAAGTTCCTAACCAATATGGACCAGCCACAAGCAAAAAGAGGCAATAATATTTATTTAGACTTTCAAAAATTGAGATTTGGCAGTCAAAACAGGAAGCAGCTAGCCAAGTGTTTTTCTTTTTTCTTTTGTTTTTTTTTTTTGGGTTTCATAAGGAAATCATCAGATTTCGCGGCGCACCAACGAAGGATGTTACATCAGGTACAGCACCGACATATAAGGTATAAACCGATAGGATTAGAGTTGGATACTTCTACACTCTTATTCTTGATGTCTTCAATATTTTTGCAACCTTTGATGATTTTTTTTTTGCAAGAAAAGGAAGAGAATTCTTTTCTTTCTTTTTGTAAAAGTTAGAATGTATACTGGTGTTAGTCACTGTTAGCTACTACTATATGTATTTTGGTAAAGAGTTAATGATTAGAATGGAGTGAGCCTATAGAGACTTTTTTTTTGTTACATTTTTTCAAAATAAAAATTGGAGCTTTGCACTTCACATGCCCATTTTGGGGATCTTAACAAGGCCATTGATTAGGCAAATATTTGCCATATTTTTATCAATAAAATTCCCGGCTAGTTAATACATGAACTACAATTGAAGAATGCGTGTTACCTTTTTGAAGGCAAAAATAATTGACAAGAAGGCAAAATAATTGACAAAGTGTGCAATTTGTAACATTAACACGAGATTAATCTTGTTGATTGGGACATGAGACATGGAGCGAGCAGTGATGTAGGGGATAGCCAAATCAAACAAGCTCCCATTACGCCATAAAATCCAATGGCCGCTCTGGGTAAAGATTTGGATAGACTTGTTTTGTGCCTTAGACCCTATTTGATAATCTTATTCAATATTTAAATTTAATGAATTTTAATTTGTTCATATGTATTTGATAACTAAAAATTGAACAATTGAATTAATTATGTGGCATTAAATTTTCTAGACAAAATTTGCTTTCAATAATAAGTGATAAACTATTCACTTATCACTTAATGTGATGTACAATCAAATATATTAAATTTAGTATTTAACAATTCAATAACTTAATAAATTCAGATATCAGATTTCAGATTTTAATTTTATCAAATGTACCCTTACTCTTAGATCGAAAGGGTTGAAAATTTGTCACATCATTTCACCAACTTAAGCATTAAATGCACAATGAAAATGTAGCAAAATTTGAATCATTAGATCTAGTATACAGGTTTACCCAAGTTTTTTGTCCCGGCTATATAGTGTACAATCCAGATGCAAAGTAGATCAAGGTCCACAAGATTTCAAATAGTCAAAATGAATTTTAAGAATTCCAGACATTTGAAAATTAATACTGCCTTTAGAGCAGACATCTGTATGATCAAAAATCAAGAATTGTACACTTAGTGGCGGAGTCAAGACGATAGGGAGGGGCAGTGAGGGAGGGGTAGATGGGTGAGAGGGCAACCGTCTATTATGGGCAACAATATTGGTGGTAGTTAGAATGGTCAAAGTTTAAAACAAGTATCTTGGTGGTTATGAGTAATTACAAAATGCAAAACCGGCGTAATTTCTCATATAATATGCAATGGATTATATTATTAATTGATAGTTAGCATAAAATGACTAATCTTAAGAAATCTAGTGTGGCCAATAAATTTGTCAAACTATCTAAAATTATCTAGTGAAATTCACTTATATGTGTTTTCTTGAAAAGCAAAAATTAGAATTAGCATTTTCACTCATTTTATTGGTTAGGTGAATAACTAATATTAGTGTTTTACAAAAATTAAATGCATAATTAGTGATTATTAAATTGCAGTGTTTTCAATATCCAAGGCTAAGCTACACAATTACAAATCATCCAAGAGTGAGTTGATAAATCAACCAAATAAAAGAGTAGTGACACAAGATAATTCAAATTAGTAAGGAAAGAAATATTTTGTAATGCAGAAATATTATAAGTGTATTTTTCTTGGTTCTTCTTTCCCCATAATTATCTCTTTTCTCTCTTAAATACATTAAATATAATTGGCTATCCCTTCCATAGTACTCTCAAGCTAATATGGTATTATTTGACTTTTTATACATGTATGGTCTTCTTTCTTACTTTTTAGACTTTGCTTCACTTGTTTCTTATTATACATGGGATTTTGATTAATTTAAAATTTAGTAAGTATTATTATTTTGTTCGAGAGGGTGCAATATACAAATTTTTCAGTTTGAGGGGCTGCAAACTATTAAACTATAACTAGATTAAATACAATTAATAATAGTTTTAAGGCATAAAAGAGACTATTAAAAATTTTGTTGGGGGCAATCGTTCACCTTCAAATGTATATATCCACCAATGCTTCCCCTTAATACATTGGGCGAGATTTAAGCCCTTGATCTGATGTACGCGAGAGTTCTAAAAGACTTTCTTTGACCATTGGATCAAATCTCAACGGTTAAAGAGGTAATTTTCTAAAGAGATACATGTCTAGATGGCAAAAATAATTGGATTCATGAATATGACTTTATGGGGTTGTTTTCTAAGCAAAATTCATAATGAGAGGCAACACTTTCGGATTGAAATGATTTAACTTGAGAGTGTTGACACTTCAGTCAGATATTTTATTATTCGGACAAAAGTAAGAAAATTAATCAAATGACAAAAATAAGCAACATGACTATCAATAAGGACATTTTTGGTGTAATAGCATGCAGAATATTGATCCTTTAAATTGGAAAAAGAACATCAAATTTTGCTTCTTAGATGTCGAGGTAGGAAAGGAAAACATAATGCATCTTGTGAGAGATTTTATTTCTGTTTTGTACAAATCATTATGAAAAGCATCAACCTCACTGTTTTCAACTCCTTTACAAACACTGCCAAAATTGGACAAGCACTTTTGAATATTGAGATCGTCTCTTGTCAATATTGTTGTCCACGGAATATTTTCTTCATTTTTGTCATTTTGGGATTTATGGTTGATAAGATGTAATATTTTTGTTTTAGGCTAACAAAAAGAAAAAAAAATAAACGATTCATGAGTCTCTCTCTCTCTCCCTGTTGTTTCTTTAGCCTTTTCTAGACAAAATTTCCCCCTCCAATAATATTAGTTGTACAATTCCTTTACTACTAAGACTTCAATCTCATCGAAATGAAATCATTCCTATCTCATACCTATTGATAAAGGGAAAAAAAAACACACACAGCCACTTCTTTGCTAGGATAGTTTTATGGTTTATATTAGTTTGGATTGTTATTTATTAGGGTGGTACTAGAAAAACCTATAGCATATTTATTAGTAAATATATGGGTTAATTACACTTTATCCCCTTAAACTTGAGCCCTTGTAACACTTTGCCCCTTGCACTCCAAATAGATACACTTTACTTCTTATGGTCAACTTTTTGACAAGTTTAAGATGAAATTATATTTTTCATGACCAAAATATCCCTAACTAATTCTCGAACACACATAATAATTGTAACATAATAAATACATATTTCTTTAATAGTTGTTAAATGCATCTAAACACAATTACACCATGCATTTCGATCTTTTAGCCTTAAAATGAATTAGATAATTCACAAAAAAGTCTAACCAACTCAATGTATTTATCTCAATGCCAATAGCAATACTTATTTTAAATGAAATAAAATTATTTAGTGCATTTGGAATGAAAATTATTTGCTTACATATATTTTATCGTAGCACTTTTTAATGGTTTATATGAAATAAAACATGATTAAAAATAAAAATGTATTAAAGAATTTTCATTTTTTAAAAATGTATAATGCAAACATAGTACAAAGTAAGGTATTAATATGATAAAAAAATATCAAATAGCATTTATTGACTCATGAAAATCTTTTGATAGCTGTAAAGTAAATGAAAAATATCAAAACTAATCCGTTTACAATTTAAAGGAAGAAGATAAGCAATGGAAAAATTGTGCAGATGTTTTAGGATTTTTTAAATTCTTTTTTCTCCACAATACAATTTCTCAATTCTTTGGTATCATATCATCTTTTATTTTTTAAATTTTTTAAATTTTTTAAATTTTTTAAATTTTTTAAATCATATGACTTTGTGTTTTTTCTAATAAAATGTTTCATATTTCGATTGAAGGTACAGCATTATTCTAGAACTATTATGTAAGGGCATTAATGTCATTTTGTTACTTTTTGGATGGAGAATTCATCATTAACATTTGGCTAGTCAATGGAGGGGGTAAAGTATATATATTTAAAGTTTACGGGGGGCAAAGTGTTATAACAATCAAGTTCAGGGGGGCAAACTATAATTAATCCTCTAATATATCTACAAAATGAAAACTTTACAAATCGTGTTTGAAATTGTCAAAAACATATTATTATCTCTGAAACATGCCAAACAAATGGAAACTCGCGAAGAAACCGTATTTTAATTAAATATCAAAAAGAGAACTTGAAGAATAAAAAAAAATATGAATGGCGTTTTTTTCTTTTTAAAGTACCTTTCTTTTCTGAAGGTATCAAATTCTAGAAGAACTAAAACTAGTTATAAGCTGCACCATATAAGACGATTGACGCACAAAAAATTCCACCAGCCACAACGACCTTTTTGGTGCTGCCTAATTCCACGAATCACGCCTACAACTGCCAAAGAAGCAATTGCATTGCACCCAGAACAAGCAAGAAAAGAAAAAAAAAAAAAAGAACACTTTCTTGTCCACAAAATCATATATTATAGTAGTAGTTCGTTTGGAAATGAAGTGAAGAGTCTTCGAAGTTGCTATCAAGATTATTATTATTTTTTGTTTCAATTGAAGTTGCCCAAGAAACATCTTAACCAATATGGCCTCCAAGTATAAACCAACCGCAAGCAGAAAATGTAACAATAATATATTTGTTTATGTTTAAAAATTTGAAATTTGCAGCCAAACAGGACACAGATAGCCAAGTGTATTTATTTTTTATTTTTTTGGTTTCATAAGGAAATCATGGGATTTCGCGGCGCACCAGCGGGGGATGTTACGTCAGGTACCCCACTGACGTATGAAGTATAAACCGATAGGATTAGAGTTGGATGTTACTGTACTCTTATTTCTTCATTTATTTATGCAATTCTTTATTTCTTGACGTCGTCCAATATTTTTGCAACGTATGGTGATGTTTTTTCGCAAGAAAATGAAGAGAATTCTTTTTCTTTCCTTTTGCCAAGTTTAGAGTGCATATGGGTGTTAACTAGTACTATATGTAATTGGTGAAGTGTTTTTATAAAGTGGAATGGAGCGAACATATAGATATTATGTATGAAGGTGGGCAAAAATTGTTGTGTTGAATACGTATCTTTTTGAGTCATATATATATATATATATGTCTGCGCGCGCGCATTGTGTAGAACACATGATAAGCATATAAGATATAAAGGGTATATGTCTGTGCATGTACGCACGCGTGTGGGCGCATGTAAACGTACACACACAAGAGAGAGAGTTTTTCTAATTTGTGTAGGGCACAGGATAAGGTATATAAATATAAGGGGTGGATCCGTTTCAAATTTTAAATGTTGTCATTTACAACCTAAATTCAGGAAAATGGTGGATATAATAAAGAATCCACAACGGATCATCTCCTTCAAGTCGCAAGTTACTTTCTACCACATCGTTTCAAATGAAATTTTAGCTTAACATTTCTCTAATTTGGAACCGATATGTAACTGATTCAATCATGTAATTGGTTCAATTAGTGCATAGACATTGTACTCTATACTCTTTTTATAAATATTTTTCTAAAAAAGTTTTAGTAAGACCTCTATCAAAAAGTCCATTTAACTTCTAAGGAATCATTAAAAATATTCATGATTTTTAAAAGCAGTCATAATTACAAAAAAAAAAAAAAAAACTCGTGTCGTTATTTGAATAAAATTGACAGTAAGGACCACATTTGATTATTATAGAAAATTTCATCAAAACAATTTTAACAAGCGACATGGAGCTCTGCAATTTGTAACTTTAACATGAAATTAATCTTGTTGATTGGGACGTCGGATTGGGATCCAGCAGTAAAGGTGGGAGGACAATCAAATCAAGCAAGCTCCCAATACGCCATAAATTACAAGGTCCAGAAGATTCGGATGGTCGAAATGGATTTTTGAGAATTCCAAACATTTGGGAAATCAATACTGGCCTTTAGTTACAGCAGACATCTGTATAATCAAAATCAAGAAACTGCATTTGACGTTAACTACCAATAATGCATCTCTCTTAAGAAAAAAAATCTTGCGACATGCAAAGTTGAAAGTTGAAACAGCATGCATGCGTGGATCATATCAATCAGCCAACTCAGATTTTACTGCAAAGAAGTATATACGTGTATCAGTTGAGGAATAGAAATGTTGTTTAATCAAAGAGGTAATTTTCAAGAAAGAAAGATACATGTCTGGATGACAAAAATAGTTGGATTCATGAATATGACTTTATGGGGTTGTTTTCTAAGCAAAATTCATGATGAGAGGCAACGCTTTCGGATTGAAATGATTTAATTTATGGAGGGTTGACACTTCCGTCAGATATTTTTGGTGTAATAGTATGCAGAATATTAATCCTTTAAATTGGAAAAAGATCATCACATTTTGCTTCTTATGTAAAGATAAATTAGACAGCAAAGAGCACCTGCAAATGGGTTTTAGCTTGATTAAAATAAATAAAACCGTCTCATTTTGAATAAGTAAAACAAGTGCTAAAACAAAGTTATCTCTCACTTTCATTTTCTTCTGTCAATTTACTTTAGAACTTATCTATTGGGCAAGACAGGGTGTCAAAGACTTTTAAATTAAGGGTTTCTCTAACGGGTGTCATTGAGCACACGTTAACAAACCAAAAATTCACCTAATCTATCATGTATATACATATATTAACAATTATTAACTTCTTTTATATTTATATATTTTCTTTATTTAATCTTGCAAACCTTCCATTATATTTTATTTGTTTTCCCTAATAATTTTACATTTTAAAAAAGGGAAAATCATTCAAAACGTCCCTCACATTTTACAAGATGACTTTTTTTCGTCCCTCATTTTTAAAAGTGTAATTTTACGTTCCTTACAAATTCACATTGACCAAATTTGGTCCGTACCTAGGTTTCCGACTAGTTTTGTCGGAATCCACCACGTGACTTGCATGTGATCATTTTTTAAGGGCAAAATTGTCAAATCAAATTTTTACATAATCTGATTCATAGTCCCTCACATTTCACAAAATGAATTTTTCGTCCCTAACATTTTACAAAATGAGTTGCTTCGTTCCTCACATTTCAAAAAATGAATTTTTTCATCCCTTATATTTTTTAAAATGAAATTTTTCATCCCTCATTGATCATGTATACAAATAGCTTTTCTTCTATAAACCCACGTATATGTCTATTTGATTTTACCTGAACAGTGTGAATAACATGTAATTTATCTCTATTGGATTTCATCTAAACATGCTAATCGTAGTTATATACATGCTATTCAATAGATATATATAGGGTTTTAAACTAATAATTTGTTTGAAACCCATGTATATATTTATATGATTTCACCATTTGAACCTATTTAATATTTGTGACATTTCTCTTTTGGTAATAATTTATTTATTGAGTTGTATAATAAGGTCATCTAATTAATGGGTCATAACTCGAATTCTATAATTGTGCTAACAAATTTCAGTTTAAATCTGAAATTTCTACTCGACACTTTTAAAACTAACAGTTGAATTACTTGCCTTGTGATTGTGTTAAAATTTGAAAGTGCCAATCACTTATTTCTTTTTGTCATACTTTTCTTTTATTTACTTTTTCTATCCAAATTTAATTCGATATAAACACTCGATAATATTTAGAATTAAATGTCTTCTTTATTTTCAAATTTTCAAGTAAAAGAAAATGAATATAAGTGAAAAACTAACAATTTTTTTAAACCCATGTATATATCTATTTGATTTCACTTGAGCAATACGAATAGTGTGTAATATATCTCTATTTGATTTCACATGCTATTCGTACTGTTCAGGTGAAATTAAATAAATATATACATGGATTTAAAAAAAATTATTCACACACATGGTCAATAAAAGATGAAAAAATTCATTTTGAAAAATGTGAAGGACGAAATTTTTTTTTTTTATGAAATGTGAGGGATTATGAATCGAATTATATAAAATTTGATTTGACAAATTTGCCCTTAAAATATGATCACGTGCAAGGCACGTGGTGAATTCCGATCAAAAACTAGTCGGAAACCTAAGTAGGACCAAATTTGACTAATATGAATTTGTAAGGGACGTAAAATTACATTTTTTGAAAGCGAGGGACGAAAAAAGTTATTTTACAAAATGTGAAGGACGTTTTGAACGATTTTCCCTTTAAAAAACATAACAGTTGAAATATATTTTAATGAGTGTCCGATGAACACCCGTGAGACCCTTAAATTAAAGGCCTCAACGGATATATTTTCAATTTTCTTTTCCGTTATAATTTAACATTATTATTTTTCATGAGGTAGACACGTCGCCCAATTTCCTCCAATCGTCAAACATGAAATGTGAAATACCAATAACATGTTTCAAGGGATTGGAAAGGCAATTTAATATGTTCCACAAACAACTAGCAATTTCCGAAAAAACCAAATATTGACTCCCTATTCATTAATTATATGATCCAAGCCTCTTCAAATACCTAATAGCCTGACTGGATTGCCATTTTCTATGCTTTAAAGTTTGGATCTTTATTACAACTTTTGTCCTGTATCAATTGATTTTTTCTTAAAAATTAATTACCAATTAAATCCTCTAAAACAAAAAAAATTGAAAAACCAATTGAAAACAAAAAATCATCTTCATCCATCATTTGATGTGGTTGTGACCTGTGAGGATTAGTGTTGCTGCCACATCATAGTGACCTGCCAACGTGGCAGACATTTTTTCAATTGAAAAGAATGGACAACCTGGAAAAATGAACCGCTGGATCAGATTAGGATGAACAAATCGGATATATCCAACCGCCCAAAGAAGCTCAAAGAGTCAAGAGCCAAGGGGGACTATTAGCTTATAAAGTCGTTTCTGGCTTCTAAAGCCGTTTATTAAACCTTTGTTTATTTGACCGTTTTGCCCCTTGCTGACAGTTTGCTTATCTCTGTCCAAATGCCTCCCGTCACGCTGATAGTTTACGCCAGTCAGCTTATCGCAATAAATTCAGCACCGGAAATAATCCCAAAATTATCGGGGTAAAAAAATGAAAGTGGGCCCAGAAGTTTGGGAATGAAGCACCCACGCGCAACTGGAGCACGTCCCATGCAGCATATGATTTTTGCCCTTTTGACAATAAAAGCAAGCAAATGAAAGCTGGATATGGATGCAGCTCATATCCAGCTCCTAGAGAAGCATAAAGATTATAAAATTACCAAAGCTAGATCATTAGCTGTAAGCAAATCTATAGAATCAATTGAAGATAAAATTTCCTCAAAACAAAATCTAAAGAATCATATACAATAAGTTTCTTAAGAAATTATTTATTCAGAGTTCAACTATATTAGGTTAAAATTTAAATAAGAAAATTTTTAACTAGTTGATCTTGCAATCCTAACTCTTGTCCCATGTACTTTTATTTGCGCTCTGCTTGTAGCTTGCTTGGAAAAAATATAATTTTTGACTTGACAATTAGAAAGTAAAACCTACAAAATACTGAGCATGGTTGGATTTAGTTTTTATTTTTGTTTTTATGTGTAAAACTTAATTTTTACTTATAGAATTAGTGTAGTTTAATAGTTAATGGTCTTTACTCCTAGTAGAAGAAAAAAGTGGGATTTTTTTCGGCTTTTCACATTCATTATTTGTCCTTCAATTTTGGGGTTAAGGCATCTATTTGTATACACTTTTAATGATAGTCAAATTTAGTTTTAACACACGCGTAGTAAAAACCTTAAAATTAGATTAATATAGAAAACACAAACTATGCATTTTTCAAAGTAGTTAAAAAGCTTATGGAATCTAACATAGAAAAAAAAATCCAAGAGCAGTACGAATTCAATTTTTAACCAAATAAAATTTATCAAAGAAAAATATGGATTTTTATATGGTACACAAGCGACAATTCTGGTGCCTTTTGCCTTATTTTTAGAAGCTCTTTTACACTTTTACACTTTTAAGTACTTTTCGGAGCTATTATATATTAAGCCCACTGTTGGATTTTTTTTTTGAGTGTATAAAATACCTAATTCCTTACTATACCAATCAGCATAACATGATAGTTAACATTAATTTCTTATGTTTGAAATTCTCTCACCAAACACAAGATATGCATATAAATCGCCCATATAAAACCCTTTGGTAAATACAACTGTAATGATGTGATATGATTGAGTCCCAAATTGGGAAAAAAAATTTATTGTTCAGCGGGTCCAATATATGGTTTTAACCTTTTACAAAGGGAAAGTGCAAACACGTGTGTAAAATAGCGCGTGGAGTGGGAGTCAAATTTGGGCTCGTGGTCGTTTTGGTTGCCGATAGGTCCTCAACCGCGCCTATAAATACCCCGACTCCTCCAATTGCTCTCACCATTTCCACCTTTAAACATCATTCCTAAATCCTGTAAAACTCTCTCAAACTCACCAAATATTTAGGCAACCAAAAATTATATATAGACATGATTCTGAGTATGAAGGAAAATCTAGCGGTGAAAGGTAACGGCGGCACCACTGCCGGAGAAATGCATGCAGCTACGGAGGCAACCGCCGACGTTCATATTATCACCTCCGGTGGAGTACGCATACCGGCGAATTCCGCCGTTCTTGTAAGTTTTAGTACATCTTAGAGGTTGAAATGATTCATTAACGCATTGATTCAAATCTTTCTTCTGTTAAATTATGCGAATTCTCATAGTCGATGAAAAACTGATTAATCTTATATGCAAGTAGCTACAAATTTTGGATTACGATGTGTGATTTTATCGCATTAATTTAAATTTTCGGATTTGGAAAGCATAAATGCTTTCATTATTATTGCCTTCAATTTTTTTTTGCTGATTTTGCATTTAATCAGAGATTTATTTGTTCTGGTGCAATTTTTTAAGTTTCGTTTATTCGTGTTAAAATAGGATTTACTATTTTTTCTGCTGCATTTTGCCTGATAATATTATTTAGATTATTAATCTAAGTACGAAAATCTCAGGCATCTGCTTCGCCGGTTCTGGAGAGCATAATAGATCAGCCAAGGAAGCACCGGAGCTCCGATAAAACCATTTCTATTCTCGGTGTCCCGGACGACGCCGTTTCCGTGTTCGTCCAGTATCTATACTCCTCCAAGTAAGTCCCCAAACCAACACGCCAATAAATTTTCTATAATTTTATATTACTAGTATTCATTTCTTTTGCTAATTTATTATGGAATGCAAAAAAAAAAAAATATATGAAAACGATAACTAAACCTTTCCCAACCATTACTGCGTTAAAACAATTTTCACCAGAAAGATACCAGAAATTAAATATCTTTGGCAAAAAGTTAAGCCGTTCCGAAGTCGTGCCACTGGAGGCCAAAGTGGCACGTTAACAGCAGTTTGAACGTCGCCTAATTTCTAGCAGAAGCTTAGGATTGAAGAAAAAAGGAGTACAAAATATCCTTGATTTTGGAGATTCAGGATTTGTGAAATGATGATTTTGCCCCCCGGATGCTTCAGGTTGTTTAAGTGAGGAGCAGATGGCAGAAGTATGGATGACATTCTATTGGCTTTATCTCATGTGTTATTTGGTGGCCGCAGCTGAAGCAGAGGTGCTACCCAAAGGGTGGCTGGAAACGGGTGAGCTGTAGAGAAGTGGTGGATGTGCGTTCAGGTTGGCAAAGGTTGTGGCGATTGCGCCTGATCTTTACCTCAAGTGTATGAAATTTTGTTGTCGAATAACTTCAAGTCTGCTTGCAACAGACTGAAGATGGAAGTTTCTTTCAAAACCATGATCCTTGCTTGAGCTTGACATTTTGCAGTTTATTGACGAAGGCCGGAATTGGGTATGTACTCGACCTATAACCTAGTAATTGCTGTTGGATGGTATCTTCTTAGAATCATATAGTAATCTGTAGCGAGTATATCCAGTATATTTTTTTTTAATGACATCCTTGTTGGTAAAAAAGTATATTCTGCTGAATAAATGATGTGTTTAGGAATATAGATTAGGTCATAAAGGATACCTACGGTATTAAAAAGATGTCCTTTTTTGTGTTGAAGGGATATTGATGAGGAAAATGGAATATTGTCAACATAAAGAGCAAAAGACCCTTTCTCAACTATCTTGTGGCAATAAGGCTTGCGCAAAGATAAGAAATTCATGTTAGATGATTTTCTGTAACATTTTCAGCATGGTGGAATCTTATGTTTATCATAGTTATTCGAATAATGAACGCACGAGAAAGGGATCAATTCTGTAAGGTAGTGGAAGTAGTGAGCCAATAACGAGAGAAAGTTACTGTACACACCAGAAAGAGTTGACTTTGATATCCACCTCTTACTGAAGATCTTAATGACTTCGTCAAATTACATGGCCAGAGGGTAGATTGCATTCTGGACGATGGACAAAAGGGAGGCATGTCTTTTATTTTCTAGTGAATACCATTTCCTGAGTAGTGATGAGTAGTAATTGTGAATATTGAACACTTCTTGTAACAGAGGGAAAAGAGAGACTAGAAGGCAATAGACAGGAGCATGCAGCTCTGTATTTACAGCTTTGTGAAGCAATCGGAGTGTTTAGAGGCATTATATGTACAGAAGGGTGCCAACTAGTGTTGGACCCTGTATGACATGGGACCTGGCGAAAAACAAGGGGCCATAGTAGCAAGTTTTCAACGTGTCAAGGTTTACAGCTTCTGATTAAACATTTTGCGACGTGTAAGAGAAGGGTGAATGGAGGATGTCTACGATGCAAAAGAATGTGGCAACTCCTGAGGTTACACTCCTCAATTTGTGACCAACCTGATGTATGCAGGGTTCCTCTGTGCAGGTAATAGTAGTCTTCATAATTGAGTGTCTCCCACTATATGGTTCATGTTCATTTATCTATAAAGCGGGTCCCATATTAAGTGCTCTGTCTCCTTTAGCCTATCTCAACATGTTTGCTGTGCTAAAGTTGGATACGAATTTGGTTTGAAAAACTGACAAAGCAATTGCTAGCTGTTTGTGGGATCCGCTCTTGTCCCTGTTTTGTTTGAGGTATTTGATTTCATGAATTTAACTATCAGCTAAGGGTGGATTCTAATATATATGGCATTTATCTTTGTGAAATAGATAATAGGATTGAGTAGGAAGAAACGTGATTGAGCCAGCGACTTGTACACTTCCTTGGAAGATTGAATAAGCTGACGTCTAGATATTCACCAACTTGGTTTTGACATTTCGTTTAACCGTGTTGCTAATTAGCTTGATGGAAATTAGATGTTTAATGAATAATTCCATAATTTCTTGTCACTTACATCTAAAATTTTCCTCTGAAATGTTATTAATATGTCTTTTAAGTCCGGCGGTAAATTGGGGCATTGATTTTTCTCCTGCGTTGTTCTCTTAGAACTTTCGGTAATCATCGCGTGTTGGTTGCTGCTTGATGGCGCTTTATAACTTGACCAGTTTATGTGCCTCTAGAAACATTGTTGTCCATCATTTGTTTACTAGGCAAAAAGACGTGGTCCAAATGCATACTGAGCTAATTTGAATTAGTATGCATCATATAGTCACTTTTTCTGAGTATCTATCTATTTCAGTTTGATGTTTAACCGAGTAGCAAAACTTCATTGCATTACAGGCAATTCAAACTGAAGGCACAGCAAGAGAAGAAAGGTGAAGATGCGAGATGGAAATTACTGGTGAGAAAGGTAATTTCAGCGAAAGCATTATGTTCCTTGTCCCTGCCGAAGAGGAAGAGAGAAGAGGAACCAAGGCTGAACCTAAGCCATCCTGGCATGAGAAACTTTACGCTATGAGATAAAATGTTGAATATTCAAAAGAAGGACAAGAGTATTTAGATTTGGTCCAGTCCAGATGGCAAATATTGCAAGTGATGGCGATTTTGTAAATTTACCTGCTCAACGCCCTTTTCTTTGTTTGGCAGTGATAAGTGTAAGCAGACGGGATGATCTTTAATGATGGGGTCAAATATCTCTCCTGTATGAAAGCTGCTGTCTGTATGGTTGCGAGTGCCATTCTGTTCTGGCTTTGTCTTGTTTCAAATGGAATCCACCCTTTTCTTTTTAACCTCGGCCTTTTCTCCGTCTCTATTTCGAACAACTGATTTGGGCAGAAATATGCGGTTACGATAATCAGTACATATGAATCAATTAAGTCTAAATAAGATGATTGCTAACCATGACTTGGTGAAGGGTATCTAACGATCTGGGGTCCTACTCATGGCTCCACCATTTTCTCCGAGTGATTTTGACACTAGAGCCTACTCATGGCTCCACCATTTTCTGTATAATTTTTCTCCATCTGATCTGGGGTCCTTGCTTTTGTCGCCATTTTGTGAGTAGTCGTGAGGAATTCCTAATGCAACTGACAGGTCGAGTGGGTACGAAATGAAACACGACAGATTGCTCGCTCCTGATCAGTCGTTTATTCTGATCACCGACAAGACCCACTTATCAGAACTAGTCATAGCGTATAATTAATATTCTTGTGAGGAAGACAAGAAAAGGAAGAAGGGTTTGATAGTTTTAATGAAAATTTCCATACAAAAGTCTTACTATAGATTACTTTCATCCATACAAAAGATACACCTGGAAGGCAAATTCCTAGTTTTGTCACTGTATTTTTTTTCTCAAGAAAAATGATATTTTCAATAGAGGCTACTTCTAAAAGAAAATTGTTAGTTACAT
Source organism: Coffea humblotiana (assembly GCA_023065735.1). NCBI lineage: Eukaryota > Viridiplantae > Streptophyta > Magnoliopsida > Gentianales > Rubiaceae > Coffea > Coffea humblotiana. The sequence goes on from CM041211.1 coordinate 8,700,113, forward strand.
TTTGATTATCATTTTAATCGTATCATTTTTATTTGATTAGATTACATGATAAAATAAATAGTGAGAGTGTGATTAATGAAAAGTAAAATACGATTAACATTTTCCTTTCTGAAATCAGCTCATTAGTTTCATTTTTCTCTTTTATCTAGTTGAATCAAAGAGATTTAAGGTCTTCGCCGTAATTAGCTGACGTCTCAATTGAACTGGCCTAATTTTAACTTCCAAATCATTTTGTTCAGAATGTTCGGTTTTTGTCCAATTGCATCAATCGTGTAGAACATATCCACTTTAAGATTTCCGACTCATCTACAACTTCATTTTCTTCATTTTCAGACGTAGCAACATGAAATGTTGATAATACAGCCCGAATTGTACTACGTGCTGGACCATTTCCACCAGAGAGCAGGCTTCAGTCACATCAACTAGTGTTTTTCTTTTTCAATTTTTTTGGATCCTTCAAGGAAAACAAAAAGGAAAAAGGAAAGAGAAAGATAGAGGTATTTTTGACAATTCGTACGGCGAATGAGTTTTTCGAGTGTTTATCTAAAATTTTATTATAATTTATTATAGAAGTTGTAGGAAAAATTTTCAAAGTGTATAAATTTTTTGATATTGTGAAATTTATAGTTTAAAAATTTTGAGAAATTTTTTGAGGTTATTGTAGTTAAAGTTGTTAAAAAACTTGTAGCAGATAAATTTGGGCAAAAACTTGTTTGCCAAACAAACCAGATCATAAGACCTCGTAAAACATTCTTTAAGTCGAGTTCGACTTCTTTTACAAATTATTTTGGAAAATGAATTATGTAAAAATTTGTGATTAAGATACAAAGACATTTTTATACTCGAGTTATTCAAAATCTACAATTTCCTTAGAAATAAATGGTAATTTACTCAGATATACGAAAGCACCGTCCAAATGGCATTTCTGCTTTTAATTCAATTAGTTACTTGGAAAACTCAGCTCAAGCTGAGGTATTTTTGAGCCAAAAACCGGTTGGTGCTGCTTCAAATCCAAGTCACATCATTAATTGGCTTTGCCCCCACTTTCGCATTCATTGTGACAATAAATCATCAAAACTGCCTCCTTTATTGTTAATGCTAGAGATAGCTTATCAATTTAATTGGAATACCGCTGGTTAGAGCCGTAAACGAGTCGAATCAAATCGAGTATTTCATGTTTGAGCTCTGTTCATTATGCGATTTGAACAACGTTCATCTTCGTTCGTTAATTTTCGAACTCCAAACATGTGTTCGTGTTCGACTCGTTAAGTAAAGTTCAAGTTCGTGTTCGGATCGTTTAACATAAACGAGCCGTTCGCGTACATGCTCGAAATGCTAGAATCCAAATTATTTTAAGCCTTAAATATGTCATGCAAATCATTAATCATTCTAAAAAATAATTAAAATACTAAGTGACTAAATTCTATTATTTATTAACTATATAACTAACATTAATATAAAAACAACAAATAAAACAAAGCAATTTGCCCTCCAAATATAAAAGTCCAACCATAAAATTAACCCTAAAATTTGTTAAATGATAATTATGTCCATATTCGCGAACATTCGTTAAAACTCGCGAGTATACTCGTGTTCGCTCGATTATTAATTGAACAAAAAAATTCGTTCGAACTCGATTCATTTAAGATTTCGAACGAGTCTTTCACGAACACGAACGAATTGAAACGAAACGAACTGAGCTACCGAACAGCTCGGTTCGTTTAACAGCTCTGAGTGCTGGTAGATGATCAGGATTCGTGCTTTTGTGTCTAAACATTTTCCTCGTGTTATGCGTCCATCTGGCTGCTGCATGTGGTACTTCACTACTTATATCAAAGCAATTATCTAGCCCAGCTGGCCACCAGTATGCATTTCCTGTTCAGGATTTCCTGGAACATTTTGGTAGGTGGTTTAATTTAGTCGAATCTATCCCCATCACCCTTCCCCACCCCTTAGCATAGGACCATTTGTAAAATGTCGTGTTAAAAAAAAAGCAATTATTGGAGGCCATAATTGGCAAGGTATTTTTTTTTAGATGAATTTTTGAAGTTTGGAAAAATTAAAACCAAACAACATACATGTTAATTAATTGCACCATTTAACCCCCCAAAAAAAAGGTAAAAAGCTGTCTCAACTATCCCATTTGATAACCCAATTCAATATTTAAACTTAATTGATTCAGATCTTATTATGTTCATATGCGTTTGATAACAAAAAATAGAATATCTGAATCAATTAAATGACACTGAATTTCAGAACAAAACATGATTCTAAAATTAAGTGATAAGTTATTCACTTATCAGTGAATGTGATATACACCCAAATGTATCAAATTCAGTACTTAACAATTCAATAACTTAATAGATTCATACCTCAAATTTCAATTTTCAAACTTTAGTTTTATCAAATACATGTAAGACAATAACATAACTAAATGAAATTATGGAAGAAAGTATTTGTTTGAAGGACTGATTCCATCTTGATAGCGTACCTTTTACTAGAGACCTGTATTAATTAAGACATATTAGGATAAATAAAGGTTTGGCTGATTATACTTTTAGTAATATATTAATTCTTGATAAAGTTTTTACTTTTGAGGGTTAGCTCACAAGTTACATCTTCCTGTTCGTTTCTCTTATCCACTTAATACCTATACTAACTGTAATTAACAGTGCCATTTATACTTAACGCTTATTAAGTTGTTTAATCATTGTTAAACTATAAAATTTTTGACAACTTGCACTGGCCAACATCACCAATCTTATCACTAAGGCACTCAAAACGTGGTTTAATGTGTAAAAATTCCATTTTAATATTCGATTGGTGACGTAGTCTTCTTTAAGTAATCTAATCAAATATTAGGCACTTACTTTTATCCAAAATAATATTGCAATTTGAAATTGGCCATTTGATGTTTGCGTGCAAGCTGCATTAATTAAACAGTTTACATCGCAATCTTAAGAAGTAGAAGATATATTATTGTCTTCTTGAAAATAAATATATGATTTTTTTTTCTCATATAGAACTTTGCCTAGGTAAACTTCGACTTCCAACACCAAACGGGACGTATAGCTCACAAGAAATTGAACGGACAAGTCAGTTTTTTTGGGTCAATTCCTTTACTTGCTGGACCAAAGGAGAAAAAAAAAAGAGATGATTAATAGTTTAATATTGACAAAGATAGAGATATCTTTTTTCTTTTTTGACTCATTCTTTTTTTTTTTTTTAAAGTGGGAGGAAGCAAATGAGAAAGGAGAAAAAGACAGATGCGTAAAATGGGTATATTTGTTATTGGGAGGTATTTTCACGTGAGATTGAAACAGAAGATGAGGAAACGGTAAGAGTTGAAATTGAGAGAAAAAAAAATAATTTTGTGGTCTTGATTTTCTATAATGTATTTAAGAGTGAGACCACAATTTATACAAGGATTGCAAAATGTAGGAAAAAGTTGAATGGATTTTCCATAGTTTTTTTGTTTTTTTGTCAAATGTCAACTTGTATATATGAATGGATTTTCCATAGTCCGTTAGTAGTTATTTGATAGTTAAAAAATAAAAAAGAATTAAAATATGATGTTTATGAAGGAAAAATCGAAACATAATTAAAAGTAGGATAGAAAGTGGGACAGAAAATTTGTGTGCATTACATGATTGAGGAATAGCATTAAAGTCAAGCAAATGACAATGGTTTGAAGTTTTATCATCGGTAACTCGAACTTGAAAAATGAGCAGTCAAAGGAAAAAAAAAAGAAATCAGAAAATAAAAGAAAAAGAAATTGAAAGAAAGAACAACATTTTTGAATTCTATCTCCAGAATTCATTGTGGAATATAATCAAAAACAAATTCAAACATGAATTGCCAATTGTCGAAGAGGCCTTAATTTAGTAATCAAAATTGAGGACCCTAAAATTTAAAGATTTTGGGTTCAAATCCATCTTTCTTCTCCCTGCTTCTTTAATCACTACTAGAAAAAAATTTTAAAAAAAATGTCAATTATTGTGAACCTAAAATAGTGGAGTACAGAGATCTACTAAGAAGGTTGATTAGAGAATAACAAGAAATGTGAACCAAATTTTGTGTTCCATATGAGAAATGACCCAAGATTTTGTCAAAGGATAAGCACAGCTTGTAAACATCCAAGAAATGGCCATTATGACTAAAGACTAAAACAGTGGAGAGCTTGCTTTGATTCTCATAATTTAGCTTAGTCAAAAGGGCTCAAATATTGTCAAAATCAAATGAGTCTAGCTTGATCTGATTCTCACAATCCAGCTTAGCTTAATACTATTTACAAAGAATGAAGGGCACAAATCTTGTCTCATCTTCTTTATCCTCAAGTGAGAGGTTAATGGGAGACAAATACACTATTTCTAACACATTGAAAAGGATACCATAATTCATTACCACAGAAATAGGTGAATGCTCTTGTGATCATGATTCCAAAGTTGCAAAAACATGATTGAGAGGCCAAATTCAAAAAGATTAATGACTATTTTGCCCCATAATCATTAAAGCACTTCCTCGTCAGGAATCTTCTTATGGTCCTACTTGGATCTACTTTATTATTATTATTTTTTTCCAAAAGCATGTTTCTTCAAAAGTACCTAGGACATCAAGAGTGGTGCAACAAGGGGATACATTGCATCATGACCAGGAGAATATGTGAGCCTGAAAACATTTTTTCTTAAGACTCTCTTTGGGCTAATCCTGTCAAAATTGAAACTATGAGATACTCCATAAGGATTAGTCGAGAACATGAGGCACAACATTTTGTAAGAATTCAAGGAGTATCTCATACTCTATTAAGTATGAAACTAAAACCTAACCTTTTCTCCCCTTGCCTTTTTCTCCTTCTCATCCTTCTTTTTTTATTTATTTATTTGTCCTGTTTGGATTGCAATTTTCTGGAGTTTTTTGTAAAATATGTACTGTAACGATTTGATATGTGTGAAATAAAAGATAATTGAGAAATGTGTTTATGTAAAAATTTTTTGGTAGAAAATGGCTTTCCAAACAAGTTATTGTTTACACAAAAAAAGGGAATTGCCATTGTGGTGTTCCATTGCTTGCATTACCCATTGGTTAGTTGAATGAGGAATAAGATGGAAATTAACCAAAATTTCCATTGTGCTGTCAAGATTCTTTTGGTTTCATTAAAGAGCAGCACGGGTGCCGCATTTCTTGAAATCGTGCAACCATTAACCAGCCAAAGTTACACACAATCAATTGAAAAACAAACAGTTTTAGAGGTGGCATGGGCAAGTAGAAGAAATATTCCCAACTTTGGCATAGCATGAGGGCAATTTTTTGAGATGTCCCATCCAATTCTTAGGTAGATTCTTGCCTCTTGTTTTTGTTTACCAGAAACAGCAGTATTAAGGTACCTAGAAGAGAAAGATATATGATTTGTAGCCACACAGATCCTTTGTGGCCGACTGAAGGTTTCAATTTAAAAAAAAAAGTTAAAATGTTGTTCAAAATAAATCACAATGTCTATGGCGATCATTGTTCTAAATCTAAATGGATGAATACAAAGTTGTTAAAACACTTTCAAAAATTATGCGTGTACATTTTCGACTTATTGCTGTAGGTCTTACAAATTAAATTAGAGTAAATCTTATATATACTGACAGTGTATACACTATCACCGTTTGATTCATGACATTTGTGTGAAAGTTGAATTTTAAATTCAAATTTTGCATAGTTGTCATTCATTTAATGCACACTGTCAGCGTAGGAAAGATTAATCCATTAAATTAACGTGTTATCTTTGCACAAATTCCAAATATCGCCTTAACAAATGTGATTCGATTGATTAACAAACAAGCGTAACTTAGTTGATAAAACACTTCATTTGTAATCGACGGATATCAGTTTCGAGTCATCAGTGATAACGTAGAGTCCCTTTTAAAGGAAAAAGGAAGTAAAGAAAAAAGGCATAACCTGAATGATGTTATGTTATGCACGAGTATGTGTTTTTAGACTCGAGTCTAAGATCTTATTGGAATCATATTTCCTATAGGTTTGGGTCTCCTACCAAGAAGCAACTCAGATGTTTGCATGACATATTAATTACCGATATGCTGTTATCTTCTTTTTTCCCCCACTTGGCATTATACTTTCGGCTGTTGAACACAAAAGTTTGTAACCAATACGTTGTGATCTTTTTATTGAGTGGCTTAATAATGATGAATTTTTCTTCCTTTGTCCCAGACACTTCAGTGAATTGGATGGCCAGAGCCTGATGCTTTTCCCGTGTTTTAGTGCTTCGGCTCATAAGGACGCAGGGATTCCGGGAAAAGGGGCCAGAACCATTGTTCTCTCGGCCCGAGCAAAAGACTTTGTTTTTTTTTTTTTTGGTTTTTGTTTTTGTTTTTGTAGAAGCAGAGAATTTCTAAAACCTCAAATCAAGACAACATTTAGAGTTTAAATTCATTTATCCCTTTTAGCGGCCAATTTGAGCAAATCCTTCAATCGTAAAGAATTTAAATCAAAACCTTACTAACCGCAGCTTTAATTTGTACAATGTGATTTTTAGTTTGAGCTTGTTGACTATTCTCCAGAGCCAAAAAGAATGATTTATTTTTTATATACTGACAGTGTATATAAGATTAATCTCAAAATGAAACAATAGTCATGCTAACAATATTGCGCTTTCTATCATCGATTTTTAATTGCACATTGATCTAAGGTATTAGAGGTTTTGTCATGCATTTGGTTAGGATTGGAGGCAAATCATATTGTCACAATTCAAACTTTTAATGCTGCAATAATTTTGGCTAAATAGACAAGATTATCGCTCTCAAATTAAAATTGCTATAGCATTTTATTTGATTTGATCGAGCAAGTCTTGATTTGGTGATTAAAGTTGAAGTTTCAAGAATTAAAGTCTTGGGTTCAAATACCTCCGTTGGTTCAAATACCACGGCTTCATCCCCATTTCTTAGGTCCCACCCTTTTCCTACTGAAAAAAAAAAAAGAAAGACTTGAGAAAGGTAAATTCATTCTATTATCAAGAATTGCTGTGTCATCAAATTTTGAGTTTTGGCAAATATCAATTTCTCATCCTGACGTGTGGCTGCTACTCTGCAGGCTAACAGATTTTAGCCCCGACACTTCATCCTACGGCCCAAAATTGCTATTACGGTACATTATCACTAGTCCAACAAAATTTCTGGTCGGGCTCAAATTTGATTATGGCATTAGCCCAAAACTGTTTAACTTTAGGGATAATTTTGTAGACCCCCCCTGAAGTTTCTGATAGTACCACTGACATCCCCCAAAGTTCTGAAAATATCCCTGATGTCCCTTTTTGTTTTTGGGGTAACAATTCTGCCCAAGTCATAATAAGCAACACTAAAAATCTGATTTGAGGAGTGAGAAGATTGTTTCATTCCACAAATGGCAATAGTAATAAAAGGTGGGAAACAATGACCAATATTTTGTCATAATTTGCAGTTTACCAGGCACCCGACTTATTTTACTTTACTTAGGGCAAATATTTGACATGATCAACAAGGAAATTTCCATGATTTAGACCTAAAAGTTCACAACTACTAACCTTCTTTGCTTTCTTGAACTACTAACCTTCTTTGCAAAGCAAGAATAATATTTTGTTAAAGTCTGACTTCTTCAATCACAACAAGATGCATGTTATTGGCACCATTTTTTTGTGATGGAAATTTTTATTTATCATTACTGAGATATCAAAAATTGTTATTTTTGTTATTGAAGGGTTAAGTTTTATATGTCCACATATTTTTGTAATGCAATTTGTTTTACCCTTTTAATGTGATATAATTATATATTTTTAATTATGTTTTTCATTGTTCATCCCTTCTAATTTATATTTCCTTTGGATTGATAATATTCTCCTGTTGTCTTGTGATCAAGGGTTGAACTAATAGGGGCCAATGAGGGCAGTTGGGTTCCCAAGTGTTGAGATTTTTCTTTTTGCTCTTGGGAAATTTTGAGAACTTTCATCTAAAGTTTTTCTCTTGCCCCTCCTAGATTTTGATAAAGTTTCATTGCCCCCTCTACCTAGCTTTTGCTTTATGAAAACCTCAACCAATTACTCATCTTTAAGTATTTTCACTTGGATATTTCATTAATCAATATATAAAGTTCAACTTGCTATTAACTGCATTAGCATTACATATAGACTCGTTAAAACTTTGTCTATTATGTTAAGAAAAATTAATTGAAGTTGAATTGCCTTGGCATCTTTCAATTAATTATTTCATTTTTGATATGCCAAATTAGAAATTGAAGTATTTGGTTCTACATATACATATGACCCTTTATGTGTGAAGTTGAAAATATAACTCTTCTTAAATACATAAAACCAACACATACATCTAAATTAGTAACATTATCTGTGTATTTTATAGTGACATTATCAGATATTATGGTTTTTCAAAATTTGATACTAGAGAATTGTTAAATATAATTTTTTTTCCTTAAAATTGTAAGAATGAGAAGATAGAGAAATCAGTCAATAACTAATTCATATTTCAAATCGGTAATGAATATGCAGCTTCCTTATTGTGTTTCATATAGTTTTTTGTTGTTTTGTTAAATAATATAGTGATATAAAAGAAGATATTGACATAGAATTTAATTTAATTTTTTTTTACTTTAAGTTGTAATCTGACATCAAGATTAAAATACCTAAGCTATGCCACTACCTGTTGCAAATATCAGTCATGGATAATGTTAGGATTTAGTCATCCATCATTAGTTACAAAAGATGAGAATGGTGTACATGGAAGGAAATTCATCATTTCCTTCATCAAATACGTCTTCATACTTTCCCATATTACTACAAGACGAAGAGAAAAAAATGCAGAGAGGATCAACCGCCCATTGCAGAGCATCTTTGTACACAAAACAAGTGCTAATTGCCAGATGATGCGGTATGTGGCAAAGTTGTTTTTGGTATGGAAGTCTCATGTTCTTTAATTGATCAGTTACCAAGCTTGAACTTAATTGCAGAATTCAAACAAAACAACGACAAAGATGGCTTCAAGTTACACAATTCCAGTCAAAGAAACAGAAAAGATACTTACAGAAATTAGGGGGAAAAAAGAGTTTAAAGCTTCACTTTACAGAATTCCAGTACAAAGGAAGAACTAGTAATATACAGAGTTATGTAAAGTGTTTTTTACCTGACTAAATGTGCTAACTTGTTTAAGCTCTAGATTCAATGGATATTGCTAATGATCCTCTACTACTTGTGTTGGTCTCAAATTCCTCAGCCATCTCGCGTGGAGCCAGGAAAGGTTTTGGAGGCATAGGCACAAGATCAGCATCTCCTTCAAGCATCTCAACGATTTTGGTCATCGCTGGTCGATCATCAGGCTTCATCTGTATGCACCACAAAGCTACCAGAATCATCTTCTTTATCATCTTCCTTTCTTCTGCATTGGCAAATGCCATGTCTATGTCCTGTCCAGCCTGTAATCGGTCATAAGCCAAAGAAGGGAAGTAAATCTGACTAACATGCTTGGCACCTGGATTTGTATTTTCCCTTCTGCTTGCCATTTCCATCAACAACATTCCAAAGCTATAAACATCGGCTTTGTATGAGGCTCCTCCAATGTTCTTGTAGAACAACTCTGGAGCCGTGTACCCCATTGTCCCTCTTGCAGCAGGGAGGGATATGGAACTTTCATTGTTTGGATATAATTGAGCCAGCCCGAAATCAGATATCTTGGGATTATAATTCTCATCCAGAAGAATGTTATGGGGTTTGATATCAAAGTGTAGAATCCTCATGTCACAACCTCGATGTAGATAGTGAATCCCACGAGCCACCCCAAGAACAATCTCAAACACTTTCTCATAGCTCAAGGAAACAGATTGTGACTGTCCCTTTGGGAAAATGTACTTGTCAAGAGAGCCATTGGGCATGAACTCATATACTAAAGCTCTTTTTGATCCTTCGGTGCAGAAACCAACAAGCTGCACCATGTTTACATGGTGAATCCTTCCCATAGTAGCAACTTTGCTCACGAATTCTAGCTCACTAGTCGTGGTGTTTTCCATTATCTTCACTGCAACAAAAGGCCCACTGCGAAGTTTCCCTTTATACACAGATCCACAGCTGCCTTCACCCAGCTTCTCTCTGAAGTTCCCTGTCATTTTCCTCATCTCGCAGTAACTGTACTTTATTGGCATGAGGCTAGTTTGACTTTGAAGGAACTCTTCAATGGTTTCATCAGCTGATAAATGTCCTCTTCTCCATTTATACACCACTAATACTGCTAAGCACGTAATTCCACAAACAAATCTTAGTCCAAGTAGGGGTCCTGCAGAGACAATATAGTGAGAAGACTTGGTGTTGGAGTGAAATAGGCTATAGCAAGGGATCACGTTTTTACCTACAGAAATGAGCGCATAAATTCAATAATGGAACCCCAATACTCGAATGTACCTGCATTTCTCAACGAAATAATGAGGTCGGAATCTATAAATAATCATGTGATCTACAGAAGGAATTGCAGAACTTTAGCTTTCACACTGAAATTACAAAAGTTAAGGCAGACATAAATTTTAGTCAGTGTATGGTAACTCTTTGAGCACATTCCAGTATTTGAATTCAACTCATCTATTACCATGTTCTATATTAGGCATGTCTTTTTCAATAATTCTCTTAGCATGTCAGCTTATTACTAATCAATTATTCTTTTAGCATCCAATGTCTAAGCTGTTGCATATGTTCTGAATCGAGATGTGGATTACTGCTCATTGATCTAGACTGAAATGGACATCAGACTCTCAAACAACTCTAAGAGTACTTAATCAATACCCAATCCTCCCTGAAGCATCACTAGAATTCACCAAAACAAGATCAGTTTGCAAAAATGACTCAGACGAAGTAGAGTGCGAATGGCAGTCCAGAAAATACTAATGCTTGTCTAGCTATTCAAGTTGCTTGAGCTAGGTGAGCGCCAACTAGACCTCAATTTTTGACAGACAAGCTTGCAATTAGCTCGATCCTTTGCATATTTAGTCAAAAGCATTATAGACCTACTCAGATCATAAGGAAACCAATTAAGAAAGAGGGGAAATATTCCAATGGTACTTACAGCGTAATTCAAGTTCTGAAAGTGGTTCGTTTTCATAGCAATAATGGCGACAAGTAACAGTGTTATTTTCGATGCTGCAAGAACCATGATGATCGGCTTCGCATTCTTGACACAACACCCTAATCCACGAGAGCTCAAACCCATATGCCAACAACTCATGAACACTCGCCAAAGAAGTTGTAATATTCTTCACTGGCCCGAACTTTGAGACCTCGGTTGAAATCTCAACCCCACAAGACTCGTCCAAATCCGATATTCTGAAATCTTCCCCAACAGAAATGTATCTATGGACCCTGGAAGATTTGGAAAATGCAGAACTACTACCATTTCTGCAGAAAGTATCTTCCATGTATCGCGAAGCATTTACAGGTTTTAAGCAGTTGATGTATACTACCGGGATGTTGTAATCATAGAGTTTTTCGTATACAGGCATTAGAAGATCGAGGTCATCAATAGATAAATAAGTTGGGAAAGAGCAGGAAGCGTTGTTGTCGACACCGGGGTCAACTGCTCGAATCGTGAAGTTTTCGTAAGTGATGGCCTGGACATGGAACTTCTTGGAATTTAAGGTTAGAATGGTGCGATTGTTTTGGCAGTCGAGTTCGTAGCCCGGGTCACCACAGTTCTTGGGATCGCCTGTTAGGCGAAAAGGGTAAGATATATTATGGAGATTCCCACAGGAAGATGGAATGCAAGAATCAGGACTATGAATACTGCTCTGGGCTCTGGAGCTGCTGCTTTGAATTGCGAGGCAAAACAATAGTAGAAGAGAGATACAGAAGCTTTGCTTTGACATATCTTGAAGGGCTGCCAATGGACTGTAGAGTATAGTCAGAAATGGAGGGAGGAAGTTTTGATCTGGAAATTGTTTTATGGAGCTCTATGAAAATTTCAGGTATAATAGTTCAGTTCTGCTAAGGCAGTTCCATTGCTGGTAAGGGGCAATTTGGTCATCATCGACTGACCTAGGCTTGCTTTTCTTGCACAAGCTACGGGAACTTCCTCGATAGCTATTATTAGTGTTTGACAATTGATGATTTACGCGTAAACTGCTGATCTTCTCTATTAAATTAATTAAACCTCTAATCCATTCGGTCCCCACTTTAATTTTTATCTTTTTTTCTTGTGTTAAGAAAGAGCATAAATAATGATTACCATAAGATAAGATAATGGTCTCGCTCTTTATTTTCATATTCTTCCCCGATACCTTGTGTCTCTGATAAATCTCCCACGCTCCTAATTTGTCACAAAGATATCTTGCAATATACATAATTAGGGATGCTAATGAGAACCAGCCACCACACCTAAAGAAGCTTAGCTCATGCTATATAGAAGTAGTATCTATCATGCATTTTTAGAGAGATTTAACTCTCATATATGTAAATAAACTATGTATTTTTTTTGGGTCAAATAATAAACTGTGTATTTGGATGGTGGTTTATCTGCCAAATTTTATTTAACTACATCATAAACACATTTTTCAATAATTTTTTATATTCTCAACCATTTTTTTTAATCTCACATGCATTATATCAAAAAAAGTGCTACAATATTTTTTCAAAATATTATTCTGAATAAGCTCCTATCCAAACATACTCAATACTTCACATTGCTATGTTTCCATTGAGAATTTGTTAGCTATTATTATCAAAATTTTGTTTCAGAACCATCTAAGATGATGAATGAAAGAAAAAGTTGAAGAGTCCTCATGAATAAGTCCTCAATGACCATGTAAATACTCTGCACATGCCATTGTTAAAAGCATAGTTGTTAGGACCGCGATTCGAATCGTAGAATCGTATAATCTTATGATACAAATTAAGGTTAATGATCCAGATTGTAAATAGGATCGAAATTTGGCTTTTAATTAGTAAGATTGATAGGATCGTGATTTAAATCACATGATCGTACGTTTCTACGATCCTACTATTTTCAAAAAATTAGGTAATGACCATATCTTTGTGTAGAAAACTCGGAATTGAGTGCTGTTTGATGCATTGTAAACTATATTAAAAGGGCTTTAAATCCATGTAAATAACCCACTCCAATTCCAAACTTACAAAATTTGATGAGTCCTTAAATTTGACGCATATGTTTCACTAAAGTGAATAGATGATGATTTTTGCAATAGGTTATCACTCAAGGCTAGTGTTTGATGTCTTTATCATAATAAATTAATATGGTTTTGAGTCTTTAGGAATGAATTAAACACTTTTTCTAAGTCTAAGTAGATAAGTGATAGGCTATAAATTTGAACTCAAAATACATGTTTGTTGTGCATAAATTCTATTCTCAAAATTTTCTTTAATTATTTGTTTATTTTATATCAATTTTTCAGTCAATTAAAATATATTTGAAACATTTCAGTATATATGTAATATTTAATTATCCTATTATATAAAAAATGATGTAATAATCGATCAATAAATCATAATTAACTAAATGTATGGTGTTTAACTATTTTATTAATAAGATGATTTATACACATATAAAGTCAACTTTTCTATGTATATTGTCCCATAATTGAATTTGGATTTAGAACAAGAAAGAACAAGTTGTTTAGTTTAATCAAAATACATTTTGACTATATTACAAGTAGTCCCAAAATTTTATGTAATTTCCAAATTGCCCCAAATACTTTATATAGCACAATTTAACCTTGGTTAACAATATCATTATATTGATTGCACATGAATTACATTATTTGTTACTATATTTGTGAATTTCAAACTTAAAAATTATAAATATGACAATTTAGTATATTTTTGGTAGAATTTACTGATTTTATGATCTTTCCTACTAGCTAAAACTCGATTCTATATAAGATTCCGATTTTGAAAACCTTAGTTAAAAGTCAACTTTGTGGACATCAAGTTGCAAGGGTGTAGCTGTATGCAAGTTGACGAAGTGGATATATAAATTAATAAAAGCGATAATTTCAGAAAGGGATAATTTCGGAAACCTCCCCTGAGATTTCTAAGAATCTCACACCCCTCCCTTGAGGTTTCCAAAACATCATAAACTTCCCCTAACTAAATGGGTAGTCTCAAATCCGACCCAATTCAAAAATAAAAATAATAAAAAATTGGAAGCTGGAGAGAGAAAACAACTTAATACCACAAATGCCCCCATTTTTTTGCATTAGTGAAGTTGGACAAGCAATAACTTTCAATAGCAAATCAGCATATTTGTAGCCTCTCACTCGTTAAATAAACGAGTTAAGTACACTGATTTGGCATCTTACCATATGAAGCAACCCAAGTCATACAAGAAACATAGAATTAACTAAGCATAATTTGGTGGAGACTTAGTAAACCAAGTCATACAAGAAGTAGAAAAATTCACTAAACATAATCTATTATACACAAACAACAACTATATCAATACAGGCTGCCAAAGAATATTGAAAAATTCCAAAATTCTTACAGACTAAACTGGTAGAGGTTTAAAGAACTCTTCAACTCTTAGACAAAGGTGACAATCCAGAACTTTCTATGCCATGTATCAAGCTTTTTTGGCCATATATCAACAATGGCTTAAAGAGACTAATTGAAATCTTTCTAGGCTATATATCAATCACCAAATGGTGCTTGAATTTGGCGCCATTTTGTTTAGGGCATTTTAGATATTAATTAAAGGAATTTAAATTATAACTGTATTTCTAACTAACTTAACTAAATTTGTCTAGATAATTGCGAAATATCTGGCAACTTATGCAGGTATTTAAGTCTTTTCACCTAAGATGATGTAAGAAATGGGCCCCAATATTCAACCAGGGAAGGTTTCTGATATTTTGAAAACCTTAGGGGAGGGGAGTGAGATTGTCAGAAACCTCCTTTGAGGTTTCTGAAATTATCCTTTTCAAAAATCTCCCCTAAAGTTTCCAATAATTTTAGTAAACTTTTTCAAGATTTTAAAAATTATACTTACTCTTTGCTGCCTAAAATGACAATATTAGTCTTACCATTTTAATAAATCTCCTTGTCGGGCATATATATAGAAAGAATGGGATTTATAATTATTTTGCTTTTCCTTTTCTCTTCTTATTCCTCTTTTTTTCATATTTTATGAGCAAAATTACCTAACTATAAACTATAAATATTGATTCTATCGCTATCATTATCAAATGTTGAATTAGTGATTTTTTTTTACAACTTTGAATGTGATCCAATTTTTTGTTTATCTTTCTTTTTCTTTGTATCGAAAGCAACAATAACTTAAAAAGAAATTGTCCAAAACTACTAATAAATTATTGATAGTTCCAACAATTCAAAAATTTACAAACTCTAAAAGGATTATGACAATATTTTTTTCTCCAACTTTGAGGGAATATATATACCCAATAAAACACTATGTATAGTAGCCTATCATATTGATAAAATATTGTAATAATGGCTTATTAAATAATAAATATAGGTATTGAAATTTGATTTTTGTTTATATTTGTGCTATATATTTTACAATTATTTTGGAAAGTAATATAAATATTATAAACCGAGGGCATTTTAGGATGTTCATTTATATTTTTTACCAAGTCTAAGGTTTGTTACTAAACGTGTCAAATTAAGGGAGTGTTTGTAATTTTTGAAACCCTTAGGGGAGCTCAGTCAAATTATTAGAAACCTCAGGGCAGGTTAAAGCAATTATGCCATGATAAAATCAATTCCCAAAAGAAAGAATCAAACATTAGGCTAACGTACGTGGATTGGTCCTACGCGTTTTCGTTTGTTTCCAGTTTCCGGTCTTTCTACTTCTGCTAAGTAAGGCCCCAGTTGGTAATTGCATTTTCCAGATAAAATTCTTTCTCGTTTCCAGGCATCGGATCCAAATTCCGAATCCAAGTATCTCTTGAGCTACATCTCTACTGAACCTAGAATTTAATCTTACCCTGTATTCTGACGAGAATCACTGGAAAGAAAATGCTAAAAAGACACAGAGGAAGTGTTGGTCAAGCCATGGCCATGCTGGTTTTCGGCTTCATTTGCTTATCATTTCTTGCAGATGCAGGGATTGTAGCAGCCCAAGATGAATGCTTGCCCACCAGGTGCGGCAACGGCACAGAAATCCGGTTCCCCTTCTGGCTAAAGGGGCATCAGCCGGATCGTTGCGGTTATCCAGGCTTTGAGCTAACTTGCTCTCCCAGCAACGCCACAGAGATGGAGCTCCAGTACCCGATTACGGCTTCAACCAACAATATAGTGATCCCTTTACGCGTTAAACTTGGGATTTATGAGATTGATTACAAATCCCAGGTGTTGACCAGTGATAGAATTACTGTTCCTGAATGCCTCCCCAGGCAGGTTCCTGAGGTGAATTCATCTGCCTCGCCATTCGGGGTAGTTAGTGTCTTCAGTACTGATGGCTTCAGTTTGTTTAATTGTTCTACTTCTTCCAACAACGGTACTAGGATTGATTCCAGAATTGGATGGCCTCTTCCTTGCCTTAGTTCCCCTGCATTCCAAGTCCTTTACTTGGATTCCATCTATAGTATTTCTGACTTTGCCCAGCCATCTTGTGTAAAGATGTACAACATTTCTTATGTTCCAAAAGCTGTGTTTACTGGGCAAGAGCAATATGAACATTATAGTCCTTATGATTATGTTCGTCTCAATTGGTCCAAACCATCTTGTGCAAATTGTGAGGCGAAAGGGGAGTATTGCAGGTTAAAGATCAATGGCACAAATGATGAAACGGAATGTGTTGACATTCCTAGACAGCCTGGGGATGGTACTTGTCTTCATCGTGTATACTTTTCCATTCATGCTTCAAACTTATTTGCCTTGATATGTCTATACAGATTAAGACACACTTGCGTCAACTATATAAGTAGAATAAGATAGTTTATCTCATAATTTGTAGATATGTTGGCACTTTTAGTTCTTGGGTATCAACGCCATAAGCAGAATGGTTTGACCAGTGTGTTGCCTGTTATGTTGCAGGTTCATCCAACAAAAAAGCAATAATTGCCGGTGTAACAGTAGCTGTGGTCGTTGTATTCGCAGTTCTCCTTGTGTTGTCTGTCGTTTTCATATCGAAAAAAAGAAAGAAAGAGGAGCAGAAAAAGTTTGAGAAATTTCTGGAGGATTACAAAGCTCTGAGGCCTATAAGATTCTCTTATGCTGATATAAGAAAAATAACATGTCAATTTAAGGAGAAATTAGGCCAAGGAGGTTATGGAACAGTGTACAAAGGAAAGATCTCTGATGATACATTGGTTGCTGTTAAGGTCCTCAGCAATTTTAAAGGGAATGGCGAAGAATTCATCAATGAAGTAGGTACAATTGGCAGAATTCACCATATAAATGTGGTTCGGCTGGTGGGATTTTGTGCAGATGGCTACAGACGGGCACTCGTGTACGAGTTCTTGCCAAATGATTCCCTCCAAAAGTTCATATCTTCCGGGAAGCAGATGATTCGTTGGGAAATGCTGGAACAAATTGCCATTGGCATAGCTAAAGGGCTTGATTATCTTCATCAGGGATGCAATCAAAGAATTCTTCACTTTGATATTAAACCACATAATATCTTGCTAGATCAGAATTTTAGTCCTAAGGTTGCTGATTTTGGCCTGGCCAAATTATGTTCGAAGGAGCAAAGCATAGTGTTTGTGACTGCTGCCCGAGGGACAATAGGCTATATTTCACCTGAGATGTTCTCCAGAAACTATGGTAATGTATCTTACAAATCTGATGTTTATAGTTTCGGCATGTTGTTGCTTGATATGATTGGAGGAAGAAAGAACTTTCACGCTGGGGCAGATGATAGCAGCCAAATCTATTATCCAGAGTGGGTGTATAATCAACTGGAGAAAGGAGAAACCTTTTCAATCCAAATTGATGAAGAGAAAAACAGTAACATATTCAAGAAATTGGCAATTGTGGGGCTTTGGTGCATTCAGTGGTATCCTGCTGACCGGCCTTCCATGAAAGTTGTGATTCAAATGCTGGAAAGAGAAAACTTGCCCGTCATGCCGCCAAACCCTTTTGCTTCCTCAAAAGTTGGAAAGACTGATGGAAGCTTTTCCACTTGGGAGGGAGATAGCATTGCTGAAGCAATTGAGGGCAATTGTTAACCTTTTTTTTTTTTTTTTCTGTGGTAGTATATCGTTTACTAATATTCAGCATATATCAAATACATTCAGGCTAGAAAATGCTGCTTTCTTCAGAAATGTTCCCACTTCTGCTGTTAGAATTGTTTCTGATAGTGTTAGTTTAATCATAGCTGTGGAATGTGGAGGCTCCCTGCTATAGAATTCCAGTGTTTTGGTACTGTGTAATGGGTGTATAGATGAGGATTTGCTGATGTACATACGGCTGTTGTGCCTTGATAGTAATAGTTTTGCAGTGTTTCATTAATAAAAAGTTACTTTGCTAAAAAAAAAAGTCATCTTTTCAGTTCTTTGTTTCCTCAGTCTCTGGAATCATTCATCTTAGCTGCAAACAACATCTGGGAACTGTTTACAGTAGTCATCACTTACCAATGAAATATGTAGCAACAGCCTATCTTGTTCAAACTCCATCTTCTGATTGGTGTCGTAGGCAAAGCCCAAAAGATTAGTCAGTTTTTTTCAGAATCATGTATTGTAGGAGCCACCTTGTTTTGGGACCCCATGACATGGAGGAAACACAGGAGGCCATTTCCTCTGTGCAGGTAATAGAACCCTTCATAATTGACTGTCTCCTGCTAAATGGTCCATATTCATTTGTATGCTGACAACCTTAGCTACCCTAACATGTTATTGAGCTAAAATTGGATCCAATTGGGTTCGATGAACAGATGAAGCGATTACTAGCTGTTTGTGGGATCTGATTCTTCTTCATTTTCTGGTTTTAGGTATTAATCTGTTCTTCTTCTTCTTCTTATTCTTCCTTTTTTTGTGAGGATCTAATCTTTTGATCTCAGGAATGCTACTGCATCTATTCTAATGTAACTGTCGGATTAGAATGGATTGCAATGCATGTAATCAAGTTATCTTTGTGAAAGAGGTAAAAGGAGTCGGTAGAAAGAAAAGTTCATGACACAATAATAGAGCCAACATTGACCTTGTAATTTTCCTGGTTGCCTGTTCTTCATCTGCCGCTGCAGAAGCATTGGGGGTTTACAGCCTTCTTTAACAAGAGGGTAAAATTGGTTTGCCGAATGTTACAATTTAATTTCCTTTGATTTGGAAACCTGGAATATAGCTTCTGGTGATTTCGATTAAATTAAAAATTAGATGAAAATCGTCCAAATTAACTGTCGCATGTGAAGTGTCAATATTTTCTCTGCTATATGATTAAAACACCTCTAAAAATATGACAAAAAATATCTATAATAAAATTTTTTTGTATACATTATTCAATAAGATATTTCAAAAACATATAAAAAACAGCTAATCCAAATAGAGTTACGGTAACATTAAGGAAGGCAAACCAGCCTTCTACTTCTACATGGACACGATATCCGTACTACATTCAAAGTTAAATAAGCTAAACCAAGGAGAGCGCGTCCACCTTAGCACTATCATGAAACAGTCTATTAAGGAAAGTTTGAGACTAAGCACAACTTTCTTTGTTTTTTTTTATTTTGAGTATGCTACAGAAAAAAAAATTGATCCTTCTTTTTTTTTTTTTGTTTTATTTCTGTTTTTACTTGGTAAGAAGTTTTTAACAGATGCTTCAAGGGATGTACTTATGCATATAACTTACCAGTTAATTACAGATTGACGTTTATTAATCTCTCTTTTATAATTAGTTTCCTAATTTAGCTTGATTTTGTTCAAAATGTTAACACCTCAATGAGTGGATGTGTTGGATACCAGTTACTCAAACTCTTCTCTATCATATATATAATCATAGAGCATTGAGTTCAGTGTAAACATTTTTTTTTCGGGTCACATTTTAGATTTCCAACGTTACTCTCGCAGTCACTTAATTAACTTCTGATATCTGATCATATGTTGCTTATATTACTAACCAATATAGCCATAACTAGCTTTCAACCATAATCACTACAAACATTTTAACCACTAAGTACATTAAAATTTTATTTAAAAACTTCTAAAAGATCAAAGTTTATTCTTTTATTTATAAAAATTTTATACTACTAATTTCTTTCATATAAAAAATGATTTTTCAGAAATTGCGCACACATATCGAGTGCACCTTATCACTAGTGTTAAATGAACTTGGGACCTTTGTTGATTGGGGACAGGGATAGGAACAGTTGCAGGTGCTACAACTTTTAGAACAAAATTTTATGGGTCTCACACGTTTTGTTAAAATCGAGATACAAGATGAAATTTGGACCGTACAATTTTTTTGGACCAGCTCTTGGCCGTGAACTGCCCCTCTTCCGTTGGTATTTCAAGTGTGTTTGGACCAGGAAGATTTGAAATAAAAAATTTACTTCACAAATTTTAATTATCTTTTTATCTTCCCAATCACCTTTTTATCTCACATACATCACATCACAAAAAGTGCTACAGTAATTATCTCAAATAAATCATCCAAATAAACTCTTATCCAAACAAAATGTACTTTGCATCTCACTGAATTCCTTGACCAGGTATTCCTTGACGAGGTTCATTTATGTCACTGCTCACGTTTCACCAGGATTTATTGTATGGTGTGCACATATGGCTAAATCACAGAGACCTCCCTAAAAGATTGCTGTAATTGCAAAAACTCATCTTAAGATTATATTTGTGAAAGTAATCCTATAGTTTAAATTTCAACTTATAAAAGTACGAACGAAACTATTGTCATAGCATATGTTAGACAATAGTAACAAAGTTAAACAAAAGTGGTACTTCGGATGACTAAAATAACATATATCACTCAATTTATCAGATAATAATCACTTTTTTTTTTTTTTTTTGCCTTATCTCCGAGAGAGGTTGTGAATCTTACAAAAGAAAAATGAAATGACTTGAGAGTCCCAACCAATAACTTTAAGATCAGCTAAGTTAATAGTGATTGTCGCTTTCATATTGTACATAAGGGGTTAAATTTGAGAGTCCTAACAATAATGAATTCTAAACAATTTTCAAGAATATACACGTAAAAGACCAGAAATTGCATGCAATGATGCAGTGAAAATTGAAAATCTCCAATCCGGATATCCCCCAAGTCTTCCCACAAAATATATTAGCCAACCATCACAAAAGTCTTCCCATTTCACAATTCAGAAAAATGGCTTCAACCCAAGATGAGCAAAACAACAAGTCAGCCAACCAGGCATTGGATCCGGATCTGGATATTCCAAACCAGCCTGGGCTTGAATTCGCCCAGTTTGCAGCCGGGTGCTTCTGGGGAGTGGAGCTGGCTTTCCAAAGACTGGAAGGTGTTGTCAAAACTGAAGTGGGTTATTCTCAGGGACACGTTGATAACCCGAATTACAAGTTGGTTTGTACCGGATCCACTAACCATGCTGAAGTGGTTCGGGTTCAGTTTGACCCTACTGTTTGCCCGTACGCTAGTTTGCTCTCTCTTTTCTGGGCTCGCCATAATCCCACCACTCTTAATCGCCAGGTTTCAAATGATTTGGCTTTCATATATATTTTTTTGTTTCATTTCCTGCTTTTTTTTATTTGTTTGTTAGTTAATTGTTATTTAATTAATTCATGTGAATCCTTTATTTGAGTTGAAGAAAAAGTTAAATTCTAAATTTAGTAATTATTTTCTGGTTTCTGTTTCAATTATGAATTTTTGGGCAGTGAATTTGTTTGTCAGAGGGGATTGGAACGGGAAAAAAAGTTCTTTTTTTTTTTTAATATTATCTTGGAACGGAAAGTTTCTTTTTTGCAAATTTTTTTGGTTTGAGTTTGAAACGAATAAATTTGACATGGGTTTGTTTTGTTCTGTCTTCATCTTAACTATCATTTGATGTGATAAAAATTTATTCTTGGCTTGGGCAATGATATGACCCAAATTTCTTGATTGAGGTATTCGTTTATATAGAATTTACTAAGGGGGAAAAAAGAAAAAAGGGAATGTGAATTATTAAATCTAACAACAAAGAATGGATATCTACATTTTGACCCCAATTAATTCGCATGATCAAAACAAGGGCTTAATTTTCAGGTAACTGCATTAACTGTTAACTAGGCGAATACAAAATCTATTATTAACTGTTAATGCATTAACAAAATCTGTGGGAGATATTTTCTAAGTTGGTTTACGGATTTTGGGTATAGTGGTGGAGATTAGAGGCAATGTTGAGCAAGATGTGAACTTCTTATTATTGTTGCATGGCTCAACAGTTTCAAAAAAAGGTTGCCATAGAATTTAGTTATCGAGCTGTGTTGGTAATAAAGTGCTACCAGGGAGCAAGTAATCCTCCAATGTTATCTTGTTTTGCCTACCGGCGAGTAGGTAATCCTCGACCAATGCTTTCGTGTTCTGGGCATTTAGCGAATGCTTGTACAGTGTTAGTAGGAAAGGGAACCTAAAGCCTATTTGAGTGAGCTCCCCTATGCAGATTGATTAGATACCATTAAAAGAAATGCAGAGGATGTATTGATGTCACTTGTGAGCATGGTTCAAAGTCGCGGTTGCGGTTGTGGCCCGGACCGTTCCACATCGGTCTCGGCATATCAGTTGTTGTCTCGGCAAGGCACAAATTTTTGAAACATTTAATATTCTAAAAATTGTGAATAATATTAAAAAATATGATAAACAAAAAATAATAAAAAATTCGAGTCGACTTGGGATTACTCGGGGCGATTCGACCGTTTCTATCCATCTCGAAGACGTCTCGGCTAAGTTTTCGGTGATTCTTTATCTTGCAGTCATCTCTTCCCGGTATCGTATCGGAGAGCTTCGTTCCGATGACAACTCGACCGAGTTGTCTCGGACTTGGCCGAGTCTTTGAACCATGCTTGTGAGAAGAATTTTTTGGGAGGGCCATTTTGGTAGTATGTAGCAAATCGATTAGTGCTAACTGATTAAGAATTTGATGATGGTTTCCCAACAAAGAAGTTGTTTTTTGGATTAAAATGTTCGACAGTGCATGTCTTGCTTGTATCTTTCATTTCAGTTGCACATCCTTCAGGTTGCTTAAGTTACTTTGCTGCTTGATCTCTGTTAGGGTGGTGATGTTGGCACACAATACCGGTCAGGAATATACTACTACAACGAGACCCAGGCTCAACTAGCAAAAGAATCACTGGAAGAGAAGCAGAAGGAATACAAGGACCTGAGGATTGTGACTGAAATTCTTCCTGCGAATACATTTTACAGAGCCGAGGAGTACCACCAGCAATATCTTGAGAAGGGTGGAGGGAGAGGTAACAAACAGTCTGCTGCAAAAGGCTGTAATGATCCAATCCGATGCTATGGTTGATGCTGGAGACATTGCAGGCATCTTACTCGAATAAGGCTGTGAAGTAACACATTTCGTGATATGTTGCATTTATGCGATTAGACTTTTTACTCTACTTCACATTGCATGCTTCTATCATAACGTAAATGCTTTCAGCTTTTAAGTTTAAACCTTTGGGTCAACCTGTGATGTTTATCATAATCACCTATTGTAGCAAAGCCTGAACTATCATATTTTGGCTACTTGTATTATATATAATATGGAGATATCTCTTGCAGAACAACCAATTTGTTGGAAAAAAGTTTTATTAAGATTTGTTTGATCAGAGTTGTGGAGATTCTGTGAGTATAGGGATCGTTTTATTTTCCAAAAAATCAAAAAATGTCTATTTTCTGATGCAGTTCATCGATCAAGCAAAACGAAACAGTTGACGCCAGCTATAGTATATTGAGATCATTAGTATTCTTTTGGTCATTATATTTAAAGGAGGATATGAGTAATTCTTTTCATCTAAAGACAGGAAATGCTCTTATTTAGCAAATTCAGTCATGGCTTTTCTTGAAGGGAAATAAAAGATATAGACAAGAGATAAAATGTTTATTGACCCATCAATGTTCTTTCAATCTCAATACATCAGTATCACAAGCACAGTGGAATCAGTATGAAGCGATTTGAAGTTTCAAAGTTTTAAGAGTTGATGAGAACTGCAACTAGGAGAGGAAAGCAATATTATCATTAGCTTTTCACAGTAAAAGAAACTATGCTGTGTTTAGAGTTCATCCTTGTTCTCAGATGCATCAGGACCTCCAACAGGATTACTGGAAGAGTTTTTGATAGGATATGAGGGTTCCATGGCTATACCACAAAGTCCCTCTTTATCATCTATCCCGCGCTGCATCCTGATGTAGCCTTTCTCTCCCCATTCAGTTCCCCAAGAATTCCTCACAATCCAATATTTGGTTCCATCAAGTGTAGTTCCGTAGCCTACAATTGCTACCCCATGATCCAGTTCTTTTCCACAGTCTCCAGTAAATACTCCCTGTCATCGGAAACCAGCAAATGTTAGATATTGATCAGATAAAATCCATAAAACCTCTTGTTATTCTGAGTCTCTTCTCGTTTGCTATAGATATGTGAGATGCTTCTCTTAAATGTGATCTTTGAGACCTGGTCTCAAAGTACTATGAAATGCTGATGGTCTATTATGTAAGATATATGATTAAAAAAGGTTTACCTCAGAGTAGAACTGAAAATCAGAACCACCAGCATCTATGGCGACAGAAACAGGTTGGTTGGCCGCTGCTTTCAGAAGTGCATCCTCATCATTGGGAGGTACATCTTCATAACCATCGATTGAAACTACTGGCTGATTCAACTGCAAATTGAAGCATTGTGTTAACGAAAAAATATATAAGATCAGGTACATCTCATACTGAGCTATCAAATTAGTTGCTTTACAATTCAATGCTACAAACTTTACCTTCCGTGTATCACATCTACCATCCGCTGCCTTGTAGGGATAGTTTTGCTCACTGGTGATACCTCCCTGTTTCTTGATGAATTGGAACGCTAAATCCATCAGGCCTCCATTGCAACCTTGATTATCTGTGTTGTCACAATCGACAAGTTCTTGCTCCGATAATGAAACTAGCTTCTTTGTTCTGATATAGTTTATTCCCTCAACTGAAACCACTGTTGAAAATGCCCAACAACTACCTGTAGTAACATACATCATCAAGAAAGAATATGCAATCTTAAGCATCATCCTAACCAATTCCAGAGTTCAAATCTTGATTTGTAGCAATTTATAGACTACATATACCAGGATATTTTTAACAGTAGTCTTACCACATTGGCCTTGGTCCTTTATAGGATTTACAGCACCTTTCTGCCTCCAATCAACGGAAGGTGGAGCACGACCAACGTTAGCATACATAAAAGTTCCATTGTCAGCTTTTTGTCCTCTGAGCAATCTGTGATGCTTAATCTTGGATCCAGCATAAAAGCTCCTGAATTCATGGCTAGTCAGGTCAGCAAACTTGTTAAGTTTCAACTTATAAGGTTTGTCCTTCTTGTTGAACTGATGGACATGGAGAACATTTGATTTGAACACATTGAACCTCTTAAGCTTCTCATCAAGACTTGTGGAGTCTCTATGATGGCTTCTCCACCTCTCATACAAATCCCACAAACTCTCCTCAGTTTCTAACTCCTTTTCATGGAAGTCGAAACTCGATCCGATCTCAAGAACTAAAGCTAAAGAAAGAGTAACAAGCAAGAACTTCTTCATTTGCATTGAAATTGTACCTGGTGATCTCCAAAGCGTACAAGGTATGATATGGAAAGTAAGTGTCTGCTTTGTTTATATAGAAAAATTGATCGAAGAGATAGAAGAAGGAGGTATGGTTGAACGAGATAAGCCAATGTTCCTCAATGATATGGACTTAGTTGATTCCTTATGGGTAAGAACAACCTAAAAATAATTATTACACTCTATGGTCAAGGACTCATGGTAGGGCAGCATGAGAATGTTTAGCACAGAGATGGATGGAGGATTCCTATCCTATCCTATCCAGGTTGATTATACAAGCAAGGCCTTTTTATAAGTTCATATGGTTAGTAATTTAAACACTTTAAGCAAGGAAAGGAGAAAAAAGGCTGTTCAGGGAATGAGCAGTTATGAACCTTGCATTGCGCGAGTAAACGGAATTCCTACTCAACTGACTTCCAAGAATTGGGAACCTTTTTGGTCATAAAGTTTCCTTGTTCAAATTCTTGTGCTTTTCAATCTTTGCTAATGTCATAAGGGACTCTAGGGCCAAGGAAGGAGCTAAAATTTTGAGATTAATTTCCAAGGTGCAATTCCTATTTTCCAAACCATTCCTATAACTTTTCTAGTGAAAGCAATTCATTAAGTTTTGTCATTTGTGTGAAATTATCATATTTTTTTCATTGACATTGGTGTGAATTAGCTCAAAATTTGTTTCTATTGTCAAAGAATTTAAAAAGAAAGAAAAGAAAAGAGCCCTTATGAAATAAGTATGGGGTGGTGGACTTGGGGAAGCTAACACGCTATCATGTTGTGTGGTAGCGCAAGGGAAGGAGAGGTGACGAATATAGCAGTTAGTTACGTTGTTAGGGACTCTTATGCCACGCTTTCCTGCATAGTGGCGAAATAAAGCGTTAACTGCTACTTTTGCTTATCCGAATTTAGATATTTTTCTGCAACATTTTTCTCTAAAAAGAAATATGAACAATTCTTCTTTTGGGAACAAATTACATGACCATTTTTTTTTTGGGCTTAGTTTCTCTTAGGTATAGGAGTTATTCCTATAAAGTTCTTCATTTTTCTTTCTTATTAAAAAATTATGGAATAACGAAAAATAAAATGATGGGAATAAGTAAAATAAGAAAAGGAATGGAGAATATGGAGTGAAAAGCTTAAAATATTTTGGCTGCCTTGGGAAAGGGTTATTTGAACCATTTGCTGGCCTTGTTCTCTAAGGACTACTTGACTACGTAATATACAAAAATTTTATGTCTTATAAGGGAAAAAATAAATTCTCCTTCAATGCCTATCTAGAAATATGTTAACTGGAAAAATTAGTAAATTTTTGCAATTGGAAGTCTAATGGCTAGTTTGGGAGGAAGGAAATGGATAGAAAGAAAGGTTTTGAAAGGATTATAATTTTTTTCCATCGTTTGAAAGTCAAAAAGAGAAGGAAAAGAAAGGATTTGGAAAGACTTCACTTCTCTCTGTGTATTGGAAAACTTTCCGCCCAAAGTTGGGCGGAAAAGAAAGGAAGGGATGGCGCTTTAAGTGAATTTTTCGATATGACAATATTGCACTCAAAATCATGATACAAAAATTTTTAATTCCCGATGAGTCCCTTAACTTACTTAATTCACATTTATTTACAAAAGGGCAATTTTGTAAATAACCTATTTGAGCATCTTTTCTTTTCATCTATTTTCAACTCCCAAACAAAAGAAAACCACTTACCTTCTTTTCTTTTTTAAAACTCCCAAACAACTTAGATAAAAACTTAAATCCTTTCCCATCCTTTCTTTTCTTTTCTAACTTACCCTTTCTCTTCTTTTCTTTTCTATTCTAAACTCCCAAACTAGCTATTAAGCATTATCTATTTGCCTCTAAATATTATAACAACATGATTGAAGTTGACCAAATTTTTTAATACATTTTTATGTTTTAATTTAATGAAAATTAAAAACTATATTCTTAGACGTCGTATGTTAGGCACGAAAGTCGACTTGTTCTTAAGATAATCCGACTGATTAGGCCTGATAACTATTAACTAATCAAATGTAAACTCTATAAATGTGGATCATCTAAAGAAAAATGTCATACTTAGAAAATTGTTTTTTTAAACAAAACTTAGAACTTTAATAACGAATACTCCAAGCAAAAAAGCTGAGACTTAAGGCCTTAAGGGTCTCCTAGAGGTGCAAACGACTCGAGCCGCTCTCGAACAGCTCGATTCAAGCTCGACTCGATTTCGAGTTGGTCGAGTCAAAGTTGAGCTCGAACTCGAGCTCAAAATATTAAGTTCACCGGCTCGCGAGCTCGAGTATATATATATATATGTTTTATTTTTATTTTAATAATAAAACTCGAGCTCAAAATATTAAGTTCGTCGGCTCGCGAGTTCGAGTATATATATATATGTTTTATTTTTATTTTAATAATAAAATTACATAAATATCCTTAACATTTTATTATTTATTAAGAAAAATATTATATTATTTTTTTTAAAAAAATAATTATTTTTATTTTTTCGAGCTCGAGCTTTCAAAATTGCCAGCTCGTCGAGTTCGAACTCGACTTCGAGTTCGATGAAATTAAATCAAGGCTCGACTTGATAAGGCCAAAACTCGACTCGACTTGACTCGTTTGCAACCCTAGGGTATTCTATCCTTTGTCCTCTATCCATAATGTATTACTTTGTTTACTTCAACTGCACAAATCAAAAATGCAAACTTTGAGTTGATTTTCTTTGAAAAGATGAAGAGTCTTTAGTTTGATAAACAAGTTTTGCACTTAAAAATGTCGTGCCCATGAATCCATTACCTTCGCGTTCTTTGTTGCGTTTGTCATGTTTCAACTGAAGGTTTCCATCTGAGGATACCATACGTAAAGATGGGATTACACCAAATTCCTCCCTCAGCTATGCATTAGGTTTTGCCAAAAAAAAAAAAAGAAAAAGGGAACAAGTTGCTTGTAGGACGTCTTTAGCGTGAGATATGTTGGGGGGTGGTTTCCCTATCAAGAAGAGGCAAGAGTTAAACTTTTTGTCAGTTGCATGTATTTCTATCTATGGGTCTGATGATTAATATGCTTTCCTTGGTAATGAAAGGTGCAAAGTAATATAATTAGTTGCTTGATTCATAAGTGACATTTCTTTGGTTTAGTGATAAGTGTAAGCTTAACTGCCAATTAATAATCAACCTGATGTATTTGTTTAGGTAAAATATAGCTAGAGTTGTCAAAATAAGTGATTCGGACGGGTTTGACCAGATCATAATTGGGCAATGAGTATAACTAGTATATATAAATGGGTATAAATGATGGGTATACATTTAATGAATGGGTGTAGGTATATCATCCAATTATCATTTATGAGTCACTTAAAATTTTACTTATTTTTTTTTCTATTTTTTCGCATGTTGTTTCACAAGAAATAATGGTATTTTGTTGTTATTAAATTGGTAAGAAATTCAAATTTATTTTCTTAATAATCATCAAAAGTTGAGTTTAAATATATAATTATTTTTAAATCGGTATAAGTGAGTGAATCGATCAACCCACTACCCACCAATTAAATGAATTTAATTGGTTATCCATTTTGACCCATTCAAAATTAATGAACAACAAACTTAAAAAACCCAATTTATAATAAAAAATTCTTTACACAGGAAGGGTAACGTACCGAACCCTTTCTCTATATATTGTTACTCTATCACCAGTTGATCAATCAAGGAAAAATAAAAAAGTCAAACTAGGAAAAACGATATAATTCCGATAAGAAAGATAATTATACCAAGAATAGTGACGTAGAAACTGCATTGTGCTTGGGAGAAGAAACTTGACAATTGTACTCTCATATATATTCAGAACTAGGAATTTCAAACAATTTAAACTAAGCCGAATCCAATAACGTCGAAGAGGAATTTTTTCCCCCTTTTTGTTTTTTAGTGCTGATGCTATGAAAAGTTGGCTTTGACAGATTATGAATCTTTGTCGACAAGGCAAATTCCAATCAGAGTACACTAACTCATTAAAGTTGGCTTTACTTTAATGAGTGGTTTGAACAA
Organism: Coffea humblotiana; assembly: GCA_023065735.1. Classification (NCBI taxonomy): domain Eukaryota; kingdom Viridiplantae; phylum Streptophyta; class Magnoliopsida; order Gentianales; family Rubiaceae; genus Coffea; species Coffea humblotiana. Next base: position 8,729,839 of record CM041211.1, read on the forward strand.
GAAGGTAACAGCACTGGTGCATTGTGCTCAATATTAGCAAAAGATGCAACCATGGCAAGATCTCTGGTTGCTTGCAGATTGGCTTTCCTCGTTCAGTCGATTTCAGGAGTAGCTTTGGCAGTCATTTTGTCATTGGCACTGTCTTGGAGACTTGATCTTCTAGCTGTTGCAATATTTTATCTCAAGGCCAAGATGATGACTAGCATGCCCAAGAAAATGTTGCAATCATAAAACAGAAGCAATGAGTTAGCAAATGAGGCAGTTGGAAACCATAGAATTATTACAGCATTTTACTCTCAGGAATAGGTGATGACATTGTTCAAAGAAGCACAGATAGGCCCCAAGAAAGAGAGTCCCAAACAATATTAGTATGCTGGTCTAGGCCTATTCACCTTTGGTGTTTCTTGTATCAACAAATATAGAATTACTTTTCTGGTATGGAGGCAAACTCATTAACCATGAAAAGACATCGTTCAAGCATTTTGTTTTTTGAGACATATTTCATCATGAGGTGAGCGGTAAAGGTTATAGCAGAGGCTGGAAGCATGACAATGGATCTATCAAAAGGAACAGATGCACTGAAGTCATTCTTCATGATTTTGAAAAGGCTGACCAAGATGGAACCTGATGATCCAGATGCCATTATCCCTTCAAAATTACATGGAAAAGTAGAACTAAAAGACGTGGATTTCTTCTATCCAACAAGGCCAAAGCAGATGGTCTTAAACAATCTGAGTTTAACAATTGAAGCAGGGAAAGTGGTTGCTTTGGTCGGTCAAAGTGGCTCCAGAAAATCAACCATCATCAGAATGATTGAAAGATTCTATGACCCTGCAAAGGGGTCAGTTGAAATAGATGGAATTGATATATGTCATATAATCTGAGAGCCTTGAGGTCACAGATTGTCTGGGTTGGTTAGGACCCTTGCCTTTTTGCAGGAACTATCGATGAAACATCGCTTATGGAACAGAAGGTGCGACTGAAGCTGAGGTTGTTGAGGCTGCAACTCTTGTAAATGCCCATGAATTCGTAAGGTTGGTTTATATGATACCATTATCATTTGATCAATCTATTTCTTACTATTTTTTATGCTTACTGATTTCAATTAACTGTTCAATGCAAGATGGTTATCAACATCCTGTGGAGAAAGAGGAGTGCAGTTATCAGGAGGACAAAAGCAAAGGATAGCTATTGCTCGTGCAATGTTGAAAAGGCCAAGAATTTTCCTGTTACATGAGGCAACAAGTGGATTGGATGTTAAATCAGAAAATCTTGTACTAGATGCCCTTGACAGGACCATGACTGGCAGGACTGTGTGATTGTGGCTCATAGACTATCTATAATTCAAAAGGCAAACAAAATCTCTGTGGTTGAGAATGGTAGGATTGCAGAAGAGGGTTCTCATGATTAATTGCTTGCAAAAGGAGAAAATAGTGCCTATTATACACTAGTAAAACTCCAACACCAGGCTACAGCCAAATAAAGAGCCACCTAGCTAGCTAGGCTGAGGAGGTCATGGTGAAAGAATCATCTGAATCAAGAAGTTGGGTGCTTTTGTTTCATAGTTATTTTTCTAGTTGAAGTAATCAGCAAGGAGAAGAAATTTTTAACTCTTTCAATAATTCCATACCATCTTGTAACTTTTGTCTACAAATTTTACCTATATATAACAAGCAAAGAACAAAAACCGTCGGTCTTAATAAAAAATGTCGGTCTTAATTTAATCATTCATGTTTCATATTTGACAATTTATCTCACTATCTTTACAGAAAAAGAACATCCTTTTTATCTGTATCAATAGGCATGAATCCAATGAACCAAATGTGAGGAAGGTGACGGGATTTTGATATACGTACAAGTTAAAATCTGATTTATACCCGTTTGACTGCAAGTATACAGGTCAAATTAGTAGTTTAAGGTGTGTATCGGGTCGATCCCACGAGAAAGATTGAACAATTACCGGTGTTACTAAAACTTCTCTATTATTTAAATTATCAATGAATTATAAGAAATGAAATCTACTGAACTTATGCAAAATAACAAATGAAAACTCCTTAGATTATAGTATCCCTTACTACTCATGCAAGTGCTATATTTGAATCATTGAGTACTACTATCTAGATTAGTTATGGTATAATTTCCTTATGCATATGAATTCTACTTTCGTAGTGATTCAATTATATTCATAACTAATCCATACCTATTCTCATGATTTTGAAATTAGTTACAAGTTCATTTCTTTAATAAAATTACATGAAATTAATCATTAAAACCACATAGGTGAATCTCTACTGTCGTGAGTGTACTCTCTATGTTTAGCACTTCTTGAACCAGTGTTAAATTTCAATTTTCATTGTAGAAACAACACTTTAAATAATCACAATCAATGGTACCAGATTAATCATGATTTCAAAAAGTTAAAGTGCTAAATAACTTGTTCAAAATAATGGTATCAAATAACCAAATAATGAACACTAACAATTATAGAAAGTTCAACCAAATCCAAGATATAAATTTTAGAGATACATAATAACATATAAATCCATAATTTGGATATTAACTAAATTTGGAATCAAGTACAAAAGATAAAGAGTTGGAAAGGAATGTAACTCTTGTCACATGAGTTCATCTCCTTGTCTTCTTCATCGTCCAACATCTTCTTCATCTAGCTAATAAACAAGAAGGATGAAATAACTAACTAAACTAACCTATACTAAGAAAATGGAAGAACTACATTTCTGCACACCCCAAGCTTTCTCCCATATGTCTCTCCTTGAATCTTGCAAGTTTTGACTATATAAATATAAAAGTTGGTCAAGGAATGAGGTTTACACCTCCCTTTTACAGCTGCAAAGTGGTTGTCACATGTCTAACATTACATGTGACTTATTGGAGATGAAAACAACTTGTTCGCATAGAGAGCAGCCTTTTTTGACCACAATCCGGTCATAAATCCGGCCAAGTTCCGGCCGGATTGCTACAGTGACCTTTTGGTGCAATTTCTGTTCAATTCCAGTTCTGATCCGATTTTGTCTCAATTTCAACTGAACTTTTCTTGATAATAGAAGCTAATTTAACTCTTGACCAAAACATAAACTTGTAACCATTTGAATTAGCTTTCCAATGCATCAAGAATCACCTTATTTGGATTTGTGTAGGTTGAGAAATGATCAAAATACCCTTGACTACTCAATGCTCTGTTTCAGTTTCGACCAATAGAAATTAACTACTGTAATTCGGCTTTTTGACCTGGAAAAACCTTAGAACTGGATTTTGATGTCTTCACCAAAGTTGTAGATCTATCTCTTATCTTCAAATTGGTTCAAGAATCATCTCAATCCGATCACTGTAACTCAAATTATAGCCGAAATACTAAAATATGTCAAAGCTGTCAAAAATGCACAAAATGCAAGTAAAGAGTGATAAAAAACCTCATTTAATCACTTAAGAACATTTTTCACCAATTATAGCCAAAATGATTCATTTTCTTCCAATAATATAATCAAAGTGACTAAAAAAACATAAAATGTCATTCAGAGCTTGTTAAGAGGGATATAACGTTAAGAGGTATCACGTTATATCCCTTTATTTATTTCCTTTTCGAGTCAAGTTGTCCAAAATTCTGTTTTCGTGTTCTAAATTTGCTATCCGTAATTTTCAGATTTGTTGCATTGTGTTCTTGCGTTATTTTTTCAGATTTGTCGCATCATAAACTTGCGTCTAGTTGTGGTTAGCCTTGTTTGGTCCAACCTTTTTTTGTGTGCCTTATTCTTGATTCTTTTTTTGTGTTTGTATCTTGTTTCTATTCTGTTATATCCATCTAATTCCGGTCTTTTGTTCTATTTGTTCATCCTAAAAAAATTAGTTTGTTAGTTAAGATTTTAGAGTCCCTATCTAGTTGTTACCTTGTATTCTTGTTGTTTATATACAAATATATATATATATATATATATATATAGTTGGTTGACCTTACAAAATTCTTGGGAAATCTATCTTGATCAAAACTTGGGTTTTTTGAAATTCTTGATTGTTTAAAACCATAATTTTTGAAATTCTTGGAACTTTAGTTGGAATTTTTGAAATCAACCAAAATCTGTCTTGATCAAATCGTGAAATCTTGGATTGTTTAAGGAGAAAATCATTTTCAATTTCGTGTTTCTTGAATTCTGGAAATTAATATCTTGAATTCTTGAAAGAATCTTGAAGTTTTTGGGTTTTGGAAACCAAATCTTGGTAAACAACAAGGCTGCAAAATTTCAACTGCCAAAATCCTTGTTTTCACCACAACAATCTTCTTTCTTAATCAAGAACATATGAGCCACAAAATTTGACTCTTGAAAACCTTCAAATTGACCAATGATAAGAAGAAGAACATTCAGCCTATTCAAGTCAAATTTTCCAACCTATTCAACTCAAAATTTTCAACTCGTTCAAGTCAAATTTTTCAATCTTGTTCCTCAAAACAACCAAATCAGTTCCAATCTCGATTTTGACCTTAGAATTCGTGGGAACCAACAAATAGGAAGACTAATCCTTGTTTCAAAAGGTTTAAGGAAGAAAAGTTAGCCTTGGATTTCCAAAACAGTCCCACCGCAACATAAATTTCTTTTCCATTCGGATTCCATCTTTGCAACCGTTGGAAAATTTCTGTCCAATCATTAATTCTGAAAATTTTCGTGTATCGTTAGGTCAGTTTTAAGTGTCATTCTGAATCTTCTAAGTGTCCATTTACCTACAAAAACACCTGACCAGAAATACAGCAACCAACAACTCAAAATTCCCGTTTCGGGTAGAGTTTTGTCTAACATTCTTAAAATTCAACTTTGAGTCATTCTTTGAACCGTGGTTAGTCCCTTCATCTTTTGTTCTTTTTCGTTCAAAGTGCTACAATCTTGTGACCTTGGTTGGTAAGTCTTACCACACTACAGAGAGTTCTAACTTCTTCAAGGAATTGACCGAGGAGTTTTGAAAACACCTTGATGAGTTCATTAGAGTGTTCAAATACGAGAGTGAGAGTAAACACATGAGAAAGTGTGCGAGATAAATTTTGCTTCTTTCCATTATTAGTTTTACTCTATATTTCACCATGGCTAACGAAGGGGGAGGAAGCTCCAAAACTTTTAATCTTAAACTTTTAATCTTAAACTTTTCACAGACGCAATCAAAGGCGAATTGGGACGCATGATGGACCAAAAACTTGAACTGATGCACCAATGCATTGACAGCTTAGAGTTGTCTCATGGAAACTCTAAAGGCAGCCATGGAAAGACTTATGCACATGAGTCTAGTGACTCTAACTCGAACAACAACTACGAGCATAAGCAAGGTAGGTCCAAGCGAGATGTTAGATCTTCAAGTGACCATATTCCGGGTATAAAGATGAAAATTTCGGCCTTCCAAGGACGATCAGACCCCGACGCCTACTTAGAGTGGGAGAAGCGGATTGAATTTAATTTCGACTGCAATACTTATTCGGAGGAGCAAAAGGTCAAGTTGATCGTGGTCGAATTCACCGACTACGCCGTTGTGTGGTGGGAGCAACTCTCCACTAGTCGAAGGAGGAATGGTGAACATGCCATACAAACTTGGACGGAGTTAAGATGACTAATGAGAAAGCATTTCGTACCAAGTCACTACTACCGTGACTTGTACCAAAAGTTTCAAACTCTCAACCAAGGAACACGAAGTGTCGAGAACTATCACAAGGAAATGGAAATACTCATGCTATGGGCAGACATTATGGAGGATCGAGAAGCAACAATGGTACGTTTCTTGAACGGACTAAGACCCGAAATCGCTGATCAAATGGAGTTACACCACTATGTGAAACTTGGGGATTTGGTGAAGAAGGCCATTAAGATTGAAAGGGGAATTAAGAGGAGGGGTTCGACTCGAAATTACTCCAACTTTTCACCCTCTTATCCCCGAACTACACCACCAAAGAAGGAGGATAAAGGGCCGAGTAATTCCACCCCTTCAAGACCAAGGTTGGATATGACTAAATGAGAGTTTAAGACAATACCAAAAATTGCCATTGAGTCGAGCATGGGGCGAAATCGAGATACTAGATGCTTCAAATGCCAAGGCCGAGGGCATATTGCTAGCCAATGCCTCAACCAATGCACTATGATCCTCTTATCCAATGATGAGTTTCTTACCGATGATGAAAATGAGAAGGAAGAGTTGCCATCCCTTGAGTAAGAAGAGGAAGCATTGCCAGTCGATGAACGACTTGGATAGTACATTGGTTTGGACATTGGCTAGCAATATGCTCTCGGCCTTGTCATTTGAAGTATCTAGTATCTCGATTTCGCCCCATGCTCGACTCAATGGCAATCTTTGGTGTTGTCTTAAATTCCTACTTAGTCATATCTGGCTTCGATTTTGAAGAGGTGGAATTATTTGGTGATTTATCCTCCTTCTTTGGTGGTGTAGTTCGGGGATAAGAGGGTGAAAAATTGGAGTAATTTCGAATCGAACCCCTCCTCTTAATTCTCCTTTCAATCTTGATGACATTCTCCACTAAGTCCCCAAGTTCCACATAGTGGTGTAACTCCACTTGATCAGCGATTTCGGGTTTTAGTCCGTTCAAGAAGCGTGCCATTGTTGCTTCTCGATCCTCCATAATGTCTGCCCGTAGCATGAGTATTTTTATTTTCTTGTGATAGTTCTCGACACTTCGTGCTTCTTGGTTGAGGGTTTGAAACTTTTGGTACAAGTCACGGTAATAGTAATTTGGTACGAAACGCTTCCTCATTAGTCGTCTTAACTCCGTCCAACTTTGTATGGCAGGTTCACCATTCCTTCTTCGACTAATGGAGAGTTGATCCCACAACACAACGGCGTAGTCGGTGAATTCGACCACGGTCAAGTTGACTTTTTGCTCCTCCAAGTAAGTATTGCAGTCGAAAATAAGTTCAATCCGCTTCTTCCACTCTAAGTAGGCATTAGGGTCTGATCGACTTTGGAAGGGCAGAATTTTCATCTTTATATCCGGAATGTGGTCACTTGAGGGTCTAGCATATCGTTTGGACCTACCTTACTTATGCTCGTAGTTGTTGTCCGAGTTAGAGTCACTAGACTCATGTGCATAAGCCTTTCCACGGCTGCCTTTGAAGCTTCCATGAGACAACTCTAAGCTGTCAATGCGTTGGTACATCAGTTCAAGTTTTTGGTCCATCATGCGTCCCAATTCGTCTTTGATTGCGTCTGTGAAAAATTTAAGATAAAAAATTTGGGAGTTTGCTCCCCCCTCGTTAGCCATGGTAAAGTATAGGGTAAAACTAATAATGGAAAGAAGCAAAATTTACCTCACACACTTCCTCACGTGTTTACTCTCGTTCTCGTGTTTGAACACTAATGAATTCACCAAGGTATTTTCAAAGCTCCTCGGTCAACTCTTTGAAGAAGTTAGAACTCCCTCTAGTATGGTTCGACTTACCAACCAAGGTCACAAGACTGTAGCACTTTGAACGAAAAAGAATAAAAGATGAAGGGACTGACCACGACTCAAAGAATGACTCAAAGTTAAATTTTTAGAATTCTAGACAAACTCTACCCGAAACTGGAATTTTGAGCTGTTGGTTGCTGTATTTCTGGTCAGTGTTTTAGTAGGTAAATGGACACTTAGAGAATTCAGAATAACATTTAAAATTGACCTAATGATGCACGAAAATTTTCAGAATTAATGATTGGAAGAAATTTTTCAACGGTTGCAAAGATGGAATCCTAATGGAAAAGAAATTTATGTTGCGGTGGGACTATTTTGGAAATCCAAGGCTGACTTTTCTTCCTTAATCCTTTGGAAACAAGGATTAATGTTCCTGTTTGTTGGTTCCCACGAATTCTAAGGTCAAGATCAAGATTGGAACTGATTTGGTTGTTTTTGAGAATAAGGTTGGAAAATTTGACTTGAACAGATTAGAAAATTTGACTTGAATAGGCTGAATATTCTTCTTCTTATCAATGGTCAATTCTGAAAACTTTCAAGAGTCAAATTTTGTGGCTTAAATGTTCTTGATTAAGAAAGAAAATTGTTGTGGTGAAGACAAGGATTTTGGCAGCTGATATTTTGCAGCCTTGTTGTTTACCGATATTTGGTTCCCAAATTTTCCAGAATTCAAGAAACACAAAATTGAAGATGATTTTCTCCCCAAACAATCCAAGATTTCACGATTTGATCAAGACAAATTTTGGTTGGTTTCAAGAATTTCAACTAAAGTTCCAAAAACTTCAAGATTGTGGTTTTAAACAATCAAGAACTTCAAGAAACCTAAATTTTGATCAAGACAGATTTTCAAAAATTTTATAAGGTCAGCTAGCTATATATATTTTTTGTATATAAACAACAAGAACGCAAGGTAATAACTAGATAGGACTCTAAAACCCTAACTATAGACTAATTTTTTTCGGATGAACAGTAACAACAGATGAACAAATAGAACAAAAGACTGGAATTAAATAAATATAACAGAATATAAACATGATACAAATACAAACAAAGAATCAAGAATAAGACACAAAAAAAAGGTTGGACCAAACAAGGCTAACCACAACAAGTAACAACAACTAGACACAAGTTTATGATGCGACAAATCTAAAAAAATAACGCAAGAACACGATGCAACAAATCTGAAAATTACGGATAGCAAACTTAGAACATGAAAACAGAATTTTGGACAACTTGACTCGAAAAGGAAATAAATAAAGGGATATACGCGATACCTCTTAACTAGTTCTGATTACCAATTGATACGAATGTTGCCAATCTTGTGGCGAAACCCGTAAAAGATTAGTTTCAAGATTGACAAGAGGACACCAAGTTTGGAGCGGATGATCTCAACCCGTTAATCACGTAGTTAACGAACCTTGGTATAATGGTAGAAAACGCCATAATCTAGTGCGTTTCTAAATTGATAAGTCACGAACACCCAGAGAAATTCTAAAGTATTCAAGAAGTCTTGGAGAAACCAAGAAAACTCTCAAAATCTGATTTATTTATTGAATGCCTAAAACCGTTGGAAGTGTAGGCTATTTATAGCCTTACATAGAGATGAAAAACTAAACAATGTGGAACTAGTCTAGAATTGTGGGCTTGACTAAGACTAAAAATTGTAGACTTGACTATTTTCATAAGACTAAGAATTGTGGGTTTGACCAAACCTTATGAGGTCATCCCTTAGGTAAATAAAGTAAGGTTATGGACCATTAACCCCTTATTACAATGACTTAATTAAAACAGCAAATGTGACTAGAGAAGGGTCACACATGGTTCTCTTTGACGTGCAGCACTTGGATGACCTTCATTCTTTCATGCTCAAGTCCCTCAATGACCTTGGGGATAATTTCTTGACTTTGTATCTCACGAAAAACCCTTGGAGTTCCTCCCTCATCTTCTTAGCTCGTGCTCGAGTCACGGGTCCTAGGGGAACTCGAATAGTTCTCAATGGTGTCTCTTGGTTCGTATCATCGATTTTACCTCAACTTCAACTGAACTTTTCTTGATGATAGAAGTTGATTTAACTCTTGACCAAAACATAAAATCTGTAACCCTTTGAGTTAGCTTTCCAATGTATCAAGAATCACCTCATTTGGATTTGTGTAGGATGAGAAATAACCAAAATACCTTTGACCGCTCAATGCCCTGTTTCAGTTTCGACCAATAGAAATTGGCTACTGTAATTCGGGTTTTTAACCTGGAAAACCTTAGAACTGGATTTTGATATCTTCACCAAAGTTGTAGATCTATCTCTTATCTTCAAATTGGTTCAAGAATAATCTCAATTCGATCACTGTAACTCAAGTTATAATCGAAATACTAAAATGTGTCAAAGCTGCCAAAAATGCACAAAATGCAAGTAAAAAGTGATAAAAATCTCATTTAATCATTTAAGAACATTTTTCACCAATTATAGCCAAAATGATTCATTTTCTTCCAATAATATAACCAAAATGACTAAAAATAACATAAAATGTCATTCAATTATTACGTAAATTAGTCACTTATCAGAAGGTTTCGTTAAAAAATACTAGTCAACTCATGAAATATAATCAACTAGGAAAGAACACGTGCATTGCACGTGTATATTGTCGAACAACACTTGTTTAACTTTTAAATTTATTTTTAAATTTCTTTTTCAATTAGGCAAACTACTTAATGGTTGATTAAAATTTTTTCTTTCATTATTTCCTATCTTAGTTCCTCTTGGATTTGTTCATATTCTTTTCCAATGTTTATCTTTTGGTTATAGTACAGTTTAGTCATGGATAACATGAGTTATAGAAATATATTGCTTTTAATGAGAATATAATACAATAGTAACCTAATAAATGCTTCACTATCTATATGAGAGAGAATCAATCAAAACATTTTTTTTGGTATAATGTGATACCAAATATTGTATGGGAAGCGTAAACTTCTTTTTATCTAATTTGTTTTAACTTCATACTTTTCCTTCTTTCTTTTAGTTTATATTGACAATTACTTGATGAAGCACATTCAAATACACAATAAACTTGATAAAGATAAAGCGAGCATGCACATTATGGATTCGTTTAGATATGTGATTATTTGGAAATAAAATTTTAATTGCATCATAAAAACATTTTCAAATCATATTTTTATTTTTTAACTACCTTTTCCCTTATATATATTACGTCAAAAAAGTACTACAGTAATAAATGTCCATGACAATGCTATATTAATAAGAATTAATCTTGTTTACAGTGACAGTATATATACTCTCAGTATTGAATGAATGACAACTATGCAAAATTTGAATTTGAAATTCAATTTTTACACACATGTCATGAATTTAACGATGATAGTATATATACTGTCAGTGTAGGAAAGATTTACTCTATTAATAAATGTTGTTTGCATTCATAAATATTTTATTTTGATTTTTAGAAAAGCATTTCCTCAAATTTTGGAATATAAATATTTTGAGATTTTGTTCAAGTCTTAGTTCGTACTAACAATAAGTTCAAATTCTTTTTATTTTCATTCCTATAATACATAGTATGAAGAATGTCTAATGGAAAATTATTTTGTTTCTTTCTACTTGATTTTAAGTACCTTGACAAAGTTATGTTATTTGTACATATAGGTTTACTCTTTGTTGTAAATGGTTTCTCATCAATATTTGTGGTTCACAGATCTAGTTCCCAGGTTTTTCTCAACTATTTGATAAATGCATACTTTTTGAAAACTCTTTTAGACTAATTAGTTATTCACTATTGAAACTAATTATCTATTGTCTTATTATCTCGAAACTAATACATCATGTGACTCAATTTGAAGAACTGATGCACTATCTTTGTAACTTCTACTAGGCTATCAGTTTCTTTTCCTTATTTTTTCTTACTTGACTTTTCCTAGTAGTAGAAATTTGTGCTTCCTATTTTTTATATAGTTTTGGTATTTTCTTTTTCTTGCAAGGAAAAACGTATGACTGATGATCAAGAATATAGTGCATCAACCAAAGTCCTAACTAACTAAATTTAAAAATGGTAGATTGTAATGCTTAATAATTCAAGAGATTGATGAACAAAACTCAAGAAGACCTTTCTGTTTAAGTGCTAGTAAAGAAGAGAGAGAAATGCCAAATTGAAAGTTAAGTTTGTTCTTTCAACGTTTCAATCAAGAATGTCATTTCTAGCCTTCAAAAAGTAAAGATTTACTCACTTAGACTAAAATGAAAAAGATTTTTTGTGTCACTAATTTTCGTTTTTTTATAAAATTGCTCTAATATCTTAATTAAAATTTAATAAGCCAAATAAAAACTCTAAATGTTAGTCCTATATAAATCTTCAAGACTGTTTGCTAAGATAGAAATAGTGAGGGGTAGATCTGAACACTCAAATAATAAGATATTGTAGAGTTACTTCAAATCACCTTTATGGAGTTTGATATATTTATAACACGTTGCCCAAGGTATAATCGATGTTTTGAAAACCGGACCGGACCGGACCGGCCGGTTGAACCGCGAACCGGCCATGGCACCGGTCCGGTCCAATGGCAAAGTTGACTTTGCCAGAAAACCGGTCAAAAACCGGTCGAACCGCGAAAACCGCCGAACCGGATTGAACCGGCGGTTTCCGGTTTTCAACTTTCCCTCCCCTCCCTTTTTTTTTTTTTTACTTTTTGCAAAATGCAGCTATCAAGATTCGAACCCAAAACCTTTGTAATAGAAGACCAATGTATTAATCGTTGCACTACCACATCTTATTAGTTTTTTTGATAACTTATTTATATAAAACAAATACTCATATTTCTTTTTTCCATTTTTCTTACAAAATCCCATCCTCTCATGGCTCTTTCTTTTCAATCAAAAACTCTCTCTCTCTCTCTCTTCTTTTATCACTCCCTTTTTAATCAAACCTCTTTATTTTTAATTTATTGATGTTTTCTTCCATCTTTTAATTTTGTTTTTGTCCATTAAATTGAAAAAAGTTAAAAAAGAATTATTTTTCTTTAACCCAAATTATTTAATGCCACAACCACTCACATTTATCTCATTTTTTGTTTCTTATCAAGTTTACATTTCTATTTTCAATTCTCTTGACTTCCTTCAAACTCCAAATTTTCTTTTTTAAATTACAATATGTAAATTCCAAAACGTAAATTAAAATTTAAGTTCACAATATCTAAATTCTCATAGACGTGAATTTTGTATAATTTCAAAATATTGTGATATTTTTAGGTTGGATTTAGATATAATTGAAATTGAGATGAAATTTATTTGTTTTAACTTATAATTTAAAAAATTTATTTTTAAAAATCCAAGTTATTAAAAAATAGTAAACCTTTCATCATATAAAGTATTAATTTAGTCCATTACATGTCTTATTTTGTACATATATATATTTATATAAATTATTTTTTAAAAAATTCATTGAACCGGGGTTGAACCGGTCCGACCGGTTGAATCTCGACCCTTTCACTTCACCGGTTCAATTAACGGTCCGGTTTTTAAAACATTGGGTATAATAGTGAGACCTAAAATATTTAAGGTTAGAAATCTGAGTTTGTAATCCAACTAATCCCTATTTTTGGGGCTATGTTATTTAATTTTTTGTTAGGCTATGTTAGTTAATGTTGGTCACCAGCAAATCATTTAATGTTTTTAACTTTCGCTAACTTGTAATAATAGTTTTTAGGATTGCTTGTGGGGTTTTTGTTTTTGTTTTGGTGATTATGAGAAGAATAAGCATTTGACTCCAAATGTAACTCAAAATTTTCATTGACACTAGCCACTTGCATTTTTTTTCTTCCTTCTTTTTCTAAAACGCTTAAAAAGGATGAAAAATTGAAAGTTACCTAGCATGAAAGATAACTTGGAAACCTTTGATGCTAAAAAAAATCTTTGAAATTTAAATAAATTGTAAACTAATATTAAGTGTATAAATTCCAAATCTCTAAAAGTTGAGAGAAGGTTTGGAAAGTAAGAAGAAAGAGAATGATTGCAAACCTCAAAATATGCATCATAAAGTTAGTCCTAAAATATGCATCATAATCAACAAAGTTCACACACATACTGAATAATTAGAAAGGATTATTCACCAAGTTTAGAAAGTTTTGCGTTTATCTAAATTTTTTAACCTTGAGAATAATAACCAATTAGAATAGTAGACTGTCTACAAAGCGTTTAATTTTAGTCATGATAAGATAGCTGAAGGTTTGCATCTTTATCTTGGATTGTTTCTTCTTTCTTATTGCTTCTTTGACTCACATATGTATTTTGGATTTCATATGCACTTATGCCTACAGCTAAAAGTTCTGTTCCATACTCTTAGAATAACTTATAATCGAGTATATCCTTATTTTCACTTTTTGAGATAGCAGTACCATCTAAAGTTTTCTAATTCTCATATTCTTTGATTCCTCTAGCCAAAAGTCATAGCTTGTTTTAGATAGCCATGATTTTTATTATGCTAAATTTCAATATATAGGTCGCTTACATAAATAAATTAAGAAGTTTAATGAATTATTTGTATTGTACATTAACTAATGTAAAAGGCTTTCATGTTTCATAGATACAGTTTGTTTTATCAGTTTTAAATTTTGCAAACTTATTTGCATTAATACATAAATGAATATGGTTCCTTTTTTTTTTCCCTTCTACATAGAGCTTTAACATTGTCGTCTAGATTATCATGGTTTAAATCATATTCCTACATGTATTTAATGTGTTTTACAACTTATTTATAGCCTTTGACAATATGAAACTTTTGCTATAGACTTTGTAGGTATGACATAGTCATAGCTATTAATTATACTCTTTAATGAAATTTTATTATGATTCCTATTTTCTTCCTTTCTACAGGAAAAAAATTATCTAAGAGAAGGAAATTTTTTATTTGTGGAGTAGAGAAAATTATATACTAAAAGATACATTGTTCTACATAAGGAAATGATCTCTAAACAAAAACCATCTCAATTAGCATGTCAAAGTGAAGATTTACTATGATCATTTGAAAGTAATCTACCATATAATAGTCTCATTTGACATAACAATTTTTTTAGCATGCCAAAATGAAAAAAAGTCATGTAAATAGACTATATATTTAGTTCTTACCTTGGTCTTGTTGCTTACTGTGGTATTTAGAAAAAAAAAGAAGATAAGCTTCAGTGCAAAACAAACACGCATAGCTTACATACTTTAATAAATGGGCACAATTTTATGTGAATCTTGGTAAATTACTTCAATAGTCCCTTAAGTTCTATTGAATATATTTAGTTCCTCAATTTCTAAAAGTATTATTAAGTCCTAAATGTATAAATTTCGTTCTAATTGATCACATAAACAAAATTCAATTAAGAAAAACCTAATATCTACCCACTAAATAAGATTTCGTTTGATGTTTCTTTGGCACCTTTTACATTTATAAAAGCATTCAAATCAAAATAGAAATTGCATGTGCTTATGAATTTTGGTTTTCACAAAAATTGAACTAACCTTGCAATTTGATAATATTTCTTTCTCAAGCAAAACAGTTCTTTAAAAATTAAGTAGTCTCCTTCTATTGAACCCATTTTTCCTGTATTCTTCACTAGGTATCTAACATTCTAGAGTGTTAAAAAGCAAATTTAGAACTTTAAGAGTAAGGTGGGCTAGTAAAACTGAAAATTAAGGTACAAAAGTTGGCATACATTTTTTATTCGGTAAAAAAGATGTAGCATATAGAGAATAGTTTATTAACTACCAATAGTATTAAAATTTGTTTGAAATAGTTAAGTAACCAGAGATAAGCAATCATACTCCAATCTGGATACCTTTGCCATTCAAACCATCCCTAAATTTTTGGAACTTCAGGTTCGATATTTCTAATCTAGTTTCTTAGTCTGTTGCAAATATAATTAGCATTAAATAGTATGAAAGTGTGTTTATCCTAATCATTACACTAACAGGGACCGGTAGAATGAAGATGTTATCCTTTATGCCCTATAGTTCCGATAAGCGTTGACAAAATTTTTTGAATTAATATTCTCTTGAGATTTTAACAATAAATATTCATGTGGCTACTGGCTACGTAGTTATATTGCTAAATACTAAATTCTAATCAGTTAGGATCCTCTATGCTACTATCCGATATCAAATTCAATGTCAGTCCCATTTATCACGTAAGGGTAAAGAAAAACTTAAATAAACAGCACATAACAACTTAAATAATAAGACACTTGGCATAAATATAGTAGTTGATACTGAGTTGCCATTGGAAAATGAAACTGAGGACCCCATGTGAAATCGTAATAGTAAAAAAGAGACACAAAAACAAACCCCACCGCCCAATTAAACAAAGCATCCAACTATACAACTAACAATGTAAAGAAAAATATTTCTGCCATACAACTAACAATATAAAGACACAACTTGCAAAGTTAAGTTACAAAATATGGGATCTCTTTTACTATGATGCATAATCGTTAAATTTTAAATTTAGAGATTTCTTATTGTACGTTGTGTGCGTGTTGCTACTAATATGCAAACCATTCACGATCCATCTTGTGTGTGTTGGTAGGGCCAAGAAGGACAAATTGCAAAATAACACATTGCCAAAGAAAGCAATAAATTCAACATCATGAGTAAAGAGATTTGGCAAATTCTCTCACGGATGATCTTTCAAAATTCTAAAACTAAAAAAAAACCATCAATCCTATAACAATAAGCAATTCTTGATTTTGAAGCCAAGAACCATATAATAATCATGCGTTATCTGTTGAATTCAAGGTGAGTCAATAGTTTATATTTTATGTTTCAGTATTTCAATCTTAGACTATAGCGTATCTCAAAAAGACTAAAGCTCTATGGAGACTTTGCGATTTAACAAAAAGGAGATATGAACCTTGATAATGATGATGCTATGGGGATGAATTCTATGGAGAGACACTCAAAGCAAAAGATAACCAAGTTAAAGGAGATCAACAGAGCACATGAAGAGCAACTGAAGTGATTTTCTTAGATTGGACTTTTTCTTTCACCGATTTCTTAATTTTTTTTCTATTTAATTATGCTGAAAACATAGAGAAAATAGAGAAACCCTGTATGCTTCACTTATGCCAGTTGAGGAAGTGAAAGAAATACAGCACATAGTTTCTTATAGGCAATGCCCCAAAAGACTCCGTCTGGATTAGTTCTTTTTGGATGTATTTTTGAAAAACTTTACTGTAACAGTGTATATGAAATTTTTTTTGAGTTTTTTTTGTTTGTGTATTACTGTAGTATTATATTTGAAAAACTTGTTTTTGAAAAATAGGGAAATCCAAATGAAAAAAAGGAGAAATATGAATTTGGTTGTTATTGGTGTAATATGTTTTGGATGTGGTATGTTTAAGAAAGGTTAGAAAGATCGTAATCATTTGTTTAGGAAGATTAGATTAGAAAGACTTTAATCATTTGTTTAGGAAGATTGTGATCATGTAGGACTCAAAAAAAGATTAGATTAGGTGAGAATTATGAGGAAGGGTATTTTAAGCATTACAAGAAAAGTAAGAAACACCATTATATAATATAGTAATAGAAAGATTTTAATCATTTGTTTAGGAAGAATGTGATCATGTTGGACTCAAAAAAAGATTAGATTAGGTGAGTATTATGAGGAAGGGTATTTTAAACATTACAAGAAAAGGAAGAAACACCATTATATAATATAGTAATAGATTTGACAACTAGGCACTAGGATGAAGCTAATTATAAGGTTGTCAAGATATGTTTTACTTTGTTTGTCGGACTTTTATAATTGTGTGCAATGATTGATTCTCCAAATCGTTAATTGTGACTATTAATGGCTTTCGTATTAATAAAATAAAATAAATTATTTTCTTAAAAAAATTGGGACCATTAATCTCATGCCGGACTAGATCATAGCATAAACAAAAAATTTTTTTTCTTGGATGATAGCATAAATAATGTTGCAACAAATTAGTCACATAAGCATCTAAACTTAATCTCCAATGGCTTTTCTTGCTCTATGAAATGGAACTCAGTATACGTATTGATAAACGTTGTCCAAGTATCGTATCTTTATAGGCACATAATATCTATGGCAATACAAAATTTAATCTTATCTAAAGTAAACTACTTTTCTTGCCAAAATTGTTCTTCATTTCCTCCCCCCCCCTTTTTGATGAAATATGGGGTTGATTGTGAACCACAGGGGTGTCTCATAGATGGGTACGAGCGTTAGGAATGAGTATCAATACTATTGGTACGTAATGATGATAATCATTCAATATTTATTGAATCACATTATTCAAAATTTTAAGTATAGATTAATACATTTAATTGAAAAATACATAATCGACCAATATAATTCATACCAAAAAATTTAGCAATAAAACCACATATTTTAACTCGAATTTGAAATAAATAAATGAAGAGCAATGACATGTAAACAAGTAGACAAATAATTACTTTGGCAGTGTGCAAGGTTTTAGAACTAGCATGCCAAATGATTGGCATGTTTGCATCCCACCATCCCTTTCAAAACAAATTTGTATACTGAGTCAATTTTGGATTGATTGATGATACAATATTACAAACATATTCTTTTCCAAAAGGGTATTTTCATTATCATCTGATATGTGTGTTTATAAATATTCCTCAATCATATATATTTGTCATGATTTATAATTTGTCTTCACAAGAATATCCCCAATGCAAATTTGTTATTGTATGTATGAAAGGGAAAGCAAAAACACCAGTGGAGGCACCAACCAGGACAATGTAATATCCCATCTATCGCACATAATCATTTATCTAGATTGAGGCTAGGAATTAGGAAATGCCTTCTGCTGTCCTTAGTTCAGCCCTTTACCTTGTATTAGAGGACTCAAAAACTTTTCTCAATCCGGCCATTATGTGTAAAGATAACACAAGCGACACATGTAATATCAGATGCAGATCCTCAAGGTAAATAGTGCTCGTTTTGCACCATCGGCAGACCTGAAGAAAACCAGCAGGGACAAACAAACATAAGATTTCATCCATCATACAAGTATTGGAAAGTGTAGAACACTTGAATGTAATACGTCCAAACAAATATTTTTATAGTTTGTTTATTATGTTTCCAATGTCGAATTCCAATATGACTTTGCCAATAGTTATTCTACAATAAGTAGGCAGAAAAGGATGGCATGAAAAACTACGGCATTACAACAAAAATAAGAGAACAAACTCAGTTGTATTCACTTCAATAAGCCCAAGCAAGAAAAGTGTACTGCATATTGTTTCACATGTACTGGAGGGTTTCTGCCAATCAGAGCTGATTTTGATTTGGTTAAAAAAAAAATTAAAGAACTTGCTTTCTTTTAATCTTTACTGACCACAAGAATTTGTGAAATTATAGTTTAACTTTAGACATTGTTGTCCATGCATATCTAGATGGGCCTGGAAGCTAGATCACTTCCCCATTAAAGAAATACAGAGAGAAGTTAAAAGAGTTTGTCCTCACACAACGGGAGTTTGAAGGTTAAGCAAAAAGTACAAGATGGGAGACACAACCATAAGTGCCAGCTTGCCGCCCTTTATACCAGCAAGGCTTAGAAAAGGTGTAGGCTAGGTCCTAACTCCTAACAAATGAAGACCTGGAGAATATTCATTAGGTAAGCTAGTGACAGTAAATAACAAGCATGTTTTGACAGTAAATATTCGTTAGCAAGCATGTTTTGACAAAATTCGAACATCCCTTCAAGAAGTTTATCAGGAAAACTCTAGCCAGCAGGCATTCCTTTTTTGTATGCCTGCTACTGTTCCAATATATATGATTCAAACATCTTGAGCAGCCTATGTAGTTGAAACCCTGGATTTGCAAGATCAATTGAAATATGGAAGAGTCTGAGCCTGACAACAAGAAGAAGAAAACTAGAAATCCAAGAACTTCACAAGGATCGCTTCGGCTTGTTCTGAAGCATGCAGACCTTCTGGATACTTTGTTGATGATACTTGGAACAATTGGATGTTTTGCAGATGGTTCAAGCGTGGCTGCAAACATGCTAGTGCTTGGCAGCCTTATGAACAGTTATGGTAGAGGTGCATCTGCTTTCAACCCTGATGACATAAACAAGGTCAACATACTACAATCCTAGACTTCAATAAAAGCATGCACCTTATATTTGGTTTTGTAATAAGTATTTAACGCTTTAGCAACTTTTAATACAATGATTGGGTCGGAAACTTTGAGTTGAGCAAACATCTAGATGAAAGATATCTGGCTAGCATATCAACCAATCAACCAATAGAATGTAACACGCATTTATAAACTTCTACAAGTTGTAAAAGCTGCCAACTCAAGGCAAAAACTGCCAATCCTTTCTGTAACTCAATCTTAATATACACTTTCTCAATTTGCTCATTGTGCAGTATGCCCTTGAACTGTTTTATGTTGCTGTTTTGGTTGGTTCCGGAGCATTCTTAGGTATGTCATTTCATCCTTCCACAACTCATTGAATTTAAGAGTGTCCAAAATACAAAAGAAAGCTCCTGAGGAATCACATGTCGAAGCCATTCTTTTTTTGCCCGAGGAATTAATAAATGCATCTGCTGTTTTCTAATTGAGAAAACAGAATATAGAAAAATCTGCAGTGCAAGCTAATGCCTGGTATTTTCATGGATATGTTCCTCATTTCAGAGTCATTCATGAACCGTAATCTGTATAATTCTGATTCTACAAATCTACAGATAAATTATACACAGATGTCAATGTAGTAGAAGTGGATTGAAATGCAACGAAGAAACTACTCTATTGCTTTTCTAGTCTCAATGCCAGCAAACACCAGAACTTCTACTGTCCAGTTAGGTATTAAGACTTATTGGAGTGTGATTTATGTACTCCTCACAGAGGGATTCTGTTGGGCACGCACCGCTGAAAGACAGACATGTCGACTACGCACCAGATATCTACAAGCTGTCCTACGCCAAGATGTAGGGTTTTTTGATAAAGTTGATGGAACATCCATGACATCTCAAGTGGTCTTGAGCATTTCCACTGACACACTTACCATACAAGGAGTTATCTCTGAGAAGGTCACTTGCAATATGGATAGCATAAGAGTAACATAACACTTCACCTAGTTTTTAGAAATTTGTAGGTTACTAATTAATTTCATCTGTCCTGCAATTCAGATTCCAAACTTCATTACAAATATGGCAATGTTCACTACTGCTCAATTAGCAGCATTATATCTTTCCTGGAGATTGGCAGTTATTGGCATCCCTGCGCTCTTGATGTTGATGATTCCAGGACTAGTGTATGGGAAGCTATTGTCTTCTGTTGGACAAAAGATCCAAGAAGCTTATGCTGTTGCAGGTGGAATAGCGGAGCAGGCGTTCTCATCCATCAGGACTGTTTATTCTTATGTTGGAGAACAGCAAACAACAAGCAGATTTTCATCAGCTTTAGAACCTACTCTGAATCTAGGCATTAAACAAGGACTCCTGAAAGGAATGGCGATTGGTAGCATTGGTCTTATATTTGCAGTTTGGGCACTAGAGGGCTGGTACGGGAGCATCCTAGTCATTGAAAAGGGGCTCAAAGGTGGGGATTGTTTCACAGCTGGAGTTTGTATCATCTTTGGGGGAGTGTAAGTTCCAGATGTCCTGAAATCTTAACTTTTAAGTTCGTGTTGTAATTATAATCAATGTATTGGAAGTCTACTGATCATGAATTTTGTTGACACCATGCATGATATTGGTTACTGGGTTTTGGACCATTTATGCATATCCCAAGTTTTTGTGTTGTGGGTGTGTGAAAGCAGAAATTCAAACTTATGAGATTTTATAAGATGATAGGAATCATTACTGTTAATTAGAAAGATTTTAGGTCATACAAATTTGCCTTTTATCTTTTTAAATTCCACTGGCTGTTGGCTATCCAGATAAATTTCAAATCCTTGTAAATTAAAGAAGACACACCGATTAGAACTGTAAAAATCTAGACATCCACCTCTAATCTATTACCTACAGCCTACAAAAGACAGGCTATACTAATTTCTGTATGCTCCCATAGATTTTTTGGGATGCTCATCATCTCAATGTTATTATACTAAGAAGCATTCTCTTTCCAGGGACTAACTGCTGTTTTTTTTTTTTTTACATAATCCATTATGTTCAATTGTTTGGTTCCTTTCGATTATAGCAAAACTGACAACAAAAGACTGCAAAAAGAAATATGCTGCTGGAATTTTAAATTAACCTATGCAAGACAATAATTATGTATTAAAAAAATGAAATTTCATGAGGTAATACTAAGAGAAAGTTTCCTGAACAGCAAAAAGAACTACAGATTTTCAAGCTGCAAAATGTTGACTGTTACTTCTTGTTGCAGTGCATTGGGGAGTTCTTTAGTAAATATCAAATACTTTGCTGAAGCAAATATTGCAGCTGCAACCATTTTTCAAATGATTGAACGCATTCCAAGCATAGACTCTACAGATCCGAAAGGGGAAACCATTATTGATGTCAAAGGTGAATTGGAGTTCAAGGACATTGACTTCGCATATCCAACTAGACCAGATAACTTAGTACTTAGAAAGTTCAATCTCAAGGTGATAGCCCTCCAAACTGTTGGCTTGGTTGGTGGCAGCGGTTCAGGGAAATCAACAGTGATCAATTTGCTTGAGAGGTTTTATGATCCGCTTGGAGGAGAAGTATTACTCGATGGGGTTAATATAAAGACCCTGCAACTAAAATGGTTGCGGAAGCAAATGGCATTAGTTAGTCAAGAACCTATACTTTTTGCAACATCAATCAAAGAGAATATTTTGTTTGGAAAAGCTGAAGCTTCAGAAGAGGAGATTATCCAAGCGGCTAAAGCTGCCAATGCGCATAACTTCATCACACAATTACCAGATGGATACGATACTCTGGTATGTCAAATGTCGTTTGCATATGCTTTGGCTTATCTATGCCAACATTTCCTAAGAATTTTCTCAGTTTGTAAAAGAATTTTATGTTTTTCAGGTGGGTGAACTAGGAATTCAGATGTCTGGAGGGCAGAAACAGAGGATTTCCATTGCAAGAGCATTGCTCGTGAACCCAAGAATCTTGCTGCTTGATGAAGCCACAAGTTCACTAGATTCACATTCTGAGAAAGCTGTTCAGGATGCCTTGAATCAAGTCTCACAGGGACGTACCACTCTTATAGTTGCACATCGTCTTTCTACCTTGCGCAATGCTGATGCAATTGCTGTCATTGACTCAGGACAAGTTGTAGACTTTGGTTCACATGATGAACTTGTTCAGAACAAGTATGGTCCATATTCACTGATGGTGCAACAACAGAAGAAACTCATGAATGATGAAATAATTTGTACACCTAAAGAAGCTGAAGTCTACAGCTCATCGATCACTGAAACGAACGCTCCAGCTGAAATGAGGATGACCTATCCAGCTTCTTCACTTTTCCTCCATGAGAAGCAAAAAGACCGCGAAGTGATGGATAAAGAGTACAGTCCCCCTACTTTTCTGCAATTGTTGAAAATGACCACACCTGAATGGAGATCAACCCTACTGGGAAGCCTTGGAGCCCTACTCTATGGATTCGTACATCCATTGCATTCTTTTTGCCTAGGTGCATTAATATCCGTTTACTTCATCAATGATCACAATGAAATCAAGTCACAGACAAGAATATATTGCTTTGTCTTCGTGGGCCTATCAGTTGTTGCTTTCATAACGAATACAATTCAGCATTACAGCTTCGGAATAATGGGAGAGAATCTGACCAAGAGAGTTAGAGAGGCAACCATGGCAAAGATCCTAACTTTTGAGACACAGTGGTTTGAACAAGAAGGTAACAGTACTGGTGCTTTGTGCTCAAGATTAGCTAAAGAGGCAACCCTGGTAAGATCTCTGGTTGCAGATAGATTGGCATTTCTTATTCAGTCAATTTCAGGAGTTACTTTGGCAGTCGTTTTGTCACTGGTATTGGCCTGGAGAATTGCTCTCGTAGCTATTACACTGCAGCCAGTTACCGTTGGTGCCTTTTATCTAAAGGGCAAGATGATGACTAGCATGT
Organism: Coffea humblotiana; assembly: GCA_023065735.1. Lineage (NCBI taxonomy): Eukaryota > Viridiplantae > Streptophyta > Magnoliopsida > Gentianales > Rubiaceae > Coffea > Coffea humblotiana. The sequence continues at coordinate 8,753,356 of CM041211.1, forward strand.
CCAAGAAAATATTGCAGTCCCAAAACAGAAGCAATGAGTTAGCAAGTGAGGCTGTTGGTAACCACAGAATCATTACGGCATTTTACTCTCAGGATAAGGTCATGACATTGTTTCAGAAGGCACAAGTAGGCCCCAAGAAGGAAAGCCGCAAGCAATCTTGGTATGCTGGCCTGGGGCTATTCACCTCACAGTTTCTTGGAGCAACAAACATGGCACTACTTTTCTGGTATGGCGGTAAACTGATTTACCATCAGGATATATCATTCAAGCACCTTTTCCAGACATTTTTCATCATGATGACAGCAGGAAAAGTGGTAGGAGAGAGTGGAAGCATGAGTACGGATCTAACAAAAGGGACTGACGCATTGAAGGCACTTTTCATGATTCTGAGAAGAACGAGCATGATGGATCCGGATGACCAACATGCCATCATTCCCTCACAATTACATGGAAAAGTAGAACTAAAAGAGGTGGATTTCTTCTACCCAACAAGACCAAAGCAACTGATCTTAAATAATCTCAGCTTAACAGTTGAAGCAGGAGAAGTGGTTGCTTTGGTCGGTCAAAGTGGCTCCGGAAAATCAACAATCATCAGAATGATTGAAAGATTTTACGACCCATCAAAGGGTTCAGTCGAAATAGATGGCATTGAGATAAAATTATACAATCTGAGAGCTTTAAGGTCACACATTGCCTGGGTAGGTCAGGAGCCCTGTCTTTTTGCAGGAACAATCCATGAAAACATTGCCTACGGAACACAGGGTGCAACTGAAGCCGAGGTTGTTGAGGCTGCAACTCTTGCAAATGCACATGAATTCATAAGGTTAAATGCTAGTTCCGAATTCTAGGATATTATTTCTCACCTAGTCAACAAATTTCTTTTATTCTATAGTTAATCATGTGAACTTTTCTAGTTGTGCTTACTAATTTCAACCAACAGCTCAATGCAAGATGGTTATGGAACTTGCTGTGGAGAAAGAGGAGTGCAGTTATCAGGAGGCCAAAAGCAAAGGATAGCTATCGCTCGTGCGATTTTGAAAAAGCCACGAATATTTCTTCTAGATGAGGCAACAAGTGCATTGGATGTTAAATCTGAAAATCTTGTACAAGATGCCTTTGACAAGACCATGACTGGTAGGACATGCCTGATTGTGGCTCATAGACTATCTACAATTCAAAAGTCAAATAAAATCTCTGTGGTTGAGAGTGGTATGATCATAGAAGAGGGCTCTCATGATGATCTGCTAGCAAAAGGAGAAAGTGGTGCCTACCATACACTTGTAAAACTCCAACACCAGACAACAGCGAAATGAAGAGCAACTCATGTTAAGGCCAAGGTGAAAATGATTCATATAAATCAACATTTATAGAGTCAAACAGTGAGAGTTGGGTTTTAGAAGCTCAATTTGTATCATATCATCAGGCATTTCGTTATATGATCTCTCCTGTGGCTATTGACATCCTACCCAGTGAACTAGTTCCAGTTAATCAGTCTGATGTTTGTATCAGCATTTCCAGTCACTGATGATTCTAAGATTTATCACAATATATCTGCTATGCTTAGATGATTGGAAGTTTGTTAATGTAATATCTGTGTACAAACGATAATGTGCTAAAGTTGAGTCAAGACTAAATCATGTGTAGTTGACCTTTAAACTGATGTTCAAGGCTTCTAATATGGCACAAACGAAAATATGATTGCAAGACTGTTCCCCCATTTTATATTGATCAGGAAATTGCTCAACCAACCAGGCATTGTAGAAACAGACCCAAGGAAGCAGCAGTTCCTTGTTGGGCCATTACTAAGAAAGGTCTTCTTTTCTTTTTTTGGGATTATACTTCAATATACAGTTTATGGTAGTTTATAGGTTTACAATCAAAGTTTTATGCACTAAATAGGAAAATAATCCAGTCAATCTAAATGATAATAATCCTTTTTTTTTCTGATTGTTTGAGTTCTGTTTGAGGAAAAATTGTATAATTGTACGATTTGAAAGCTCATCAAATTCTAAGAGTTGAGCTCCTACTTTACAGAAAAAAGTTGGACGATTTAAGTTGGTTAGGAAAATAATCCATATTTGAAAGCTCATCCAATTCTAAGAGTTGAGCTCCTACGTTACAGAAAAAAACTGGATGATTTAAGTTTGGTTAGGAAAATAATCCGGTCAATCTAAATTCTAATAATCTCTTTTTTTTTTTGCCCTGATTGTTCGAGTTTAGTTTGAGTAAAAATTGTACGATTTAAAAGCTCATCCAATTCTAAGAGTTGAACTCCTAGCTACTTTACAAAAAAAAAAAAACTGGATGATTTAAGTTTGGTTAGGAAAATAATCCGGTCAATCTAAATTCTAATAATCTCTTTTTTTTTTTGCCCTGATTGTTCGAGTTTAGTTTGAGTAAAAATTGTACGATTTAAAAGCTCATCCAATTCTAAGAGTTGAACTCCTAGCTACTTTACAAAAAAAAATTGGATGATTTAAGTTTGGTTTGTTCCAAAAGTCAAGTTCAGACTTAGTTGTATCTCAAAATTTATGGATTTCATGTTATACAAAATAATGAGAATTAAAATATTTTAAGAAGGGTGTATTAAAAGTTTCACATGAACAAGTATGTAAAAAAAAAAAAAAATTTAAATACATGCTCCTAAGGCTCGATTAAGATAAACAAGCTCTCAAACCTGGTAATTTTATATTCGAGCTCAAAGTACATACACCCCCAAGGCAAGGAAAACCAAGCAGAAGTGCATAACAACTCGAAATAAGCATCTCTTAACATAAACCAGAAATGATATGTTGCATTTTGTTTAAGGCAATTTTTGAACCTTAAACGAAATTATTGTTTCAGTTTGAACAACGAAAACTGTTGCTTCATTGGATTAAAAGTACAGCAATTTGAACTAGTATGATTTTTCTTTTCCTCCTTTCTGCCTTTTTGATTATTTAAAGTGGGTTTTTATTTATTTATTCATTTATTTATTTTTTATGCTTGTGTTTGTGCGTGTGTGTGTGACTGTGTGAGTTGGGGTAGAGAAGAACTTGAACAGGAAAAAAGAAAAAAACCCTTGACCATACCATTCTGCTTTCCCCATTCTTCCTCCATCCCAAGGACAAACAAGAAAAGAACTTCAAAACATCTCAAGTTGTATCCAAAAAGTAGAAAGTCATATGGCAACACAGTAAAATGCAAAGATTAGCTGAATGTGAAATTATATGGAGACTGCAAAATGAATAGATAATATTACTGATTTCACATGACTCAAAGCAAATCAGAAGAAGAGATATTCTAAGCAAATCAGAACTAAAGACACACTTTCAATAGTCAGAAAATAAAAGAGGACGACAGATCAAAAAAATACTAATAATAGTAAAGCATGTACAGTTTTATGCACAAAATGAACTTTTCACAAGATAAATATCAAGTCAGGAGTCGGTCAACAAAATTGTACCTCCAGCAGAAGACTCTCAATTCTACTTAGGAAGCAAGAAAATTCCTCTCTCGTTGAAATTTACATGGACTGGATGCTGATATAAAACGCATCAAGTAGTTAACCAGTATGAAAAGGCCTACCATATGCACATTAAAACGTCCTTGTCCTATCATGCCCATATGCAAATAGAACCATTCTTGTCAGATGTAGCTAGTGGTTTTCCAAAGCCACTCCATGAACAACAGACAACTGAACCTTTGTGCTTCTTTAGAGTGCTCACTACACTACCATTTGATGTTGACCAAATAAGAACAGATCCATCTGCCGATCCAGCAGCAATGAAACTGTCATCCGAACTGAGACAGGATCGGCTCCAGTTAGTAGCAACTCTACTGCCATTCGCTCTAAACATGCCACAGATTTCTAGACTCCGCGTGTCAAATAAATTGTGCACGTTGTCTCTCCCACTCGTCAATATTAGATTGCCATTATGGGATAGAGATAATGATGTAACAGCAAGTGAATGTGCTGCAACTTCACTCAGAAGTTTACCAGTTTGGATATCCCACAGCCGAAGACATCCATCCACATGACCTGAGAAAATGGCTTGACCATCCGTGCTAAAAGAAAGTGCATTGCAATTGCTGTGGAAGAGAAGTGTTATCATACAATAACCGTTGTGCAGATCCCAAACTTTTATGGTACGATCATAAGCTGAGCTAACAACATGGCGGCTTGAAACTTTACTAACATCTACAGCACATACTTTCTCTACATGGCCCGTGAGAGTATGGCGTGCTCGGCCCGAATTTACATCCCAGGCAACTAAGTTGTTAGAAACACTGGCAGCAATGATGGTTCTGTTATCATGGGTGATAGAAAGGTCAATAACAGAGCCCACACAGCCATGAAAGGTGCGCATCAATGCCCCGGTAGTTGTGTCCCACATGTTTACTACTCGGTCCTGCCCTCCGCTAATCAATTTGGTGGAGTTATGCTCAAACACTATAGCATCACAGCCACCCTCATGTGCAGAGATATGTCGCTTGCATATGCTGGGAACAGTTGATTCCATGTAGTACTCACCCTCTTCTCTCAGGCGGACAACGCCATCTACTTGTCGTCGAGCCAGCTGTTCAATACTGCCAGTCTTCATTTTGTTCATCAGATTTTCATACATGGCATTAACCTAACCAAAAAAAAAGGGAGAATTCATCATGTTCAACAGACACCATACACTGACATGTAAATGTGATACTTCTTACTTATCCATATTACTACAAAGACTATGAGACTTCCTTCAATTTCTTAATTCCAACATAAAAAAATAAAATTACTGGCAATACATTAAAAGAAAAAAATGCTTGTACCTCATTCAGGCGTTCAGCTTCCTGCATCTTCTGCAGCATCCATCGATTAAATAACATCTTGTTTTCTCCTTCAAGACCATCAGCTCTAACAGTTGCTGCTTCAAGTTGTATTTTCAGTTCATTGTGCTCAGTCATACTAAGCTCTAGAGCTTCAGTCTTTTCTGCTAAGAGTGTGTTTAAATGAGAACATTCCTCCCTGTAATTAAGAAAGTTCAGTCACCATAACATACCTAAATCTTTAGTATCATATCTTGACATGGGAAACAGAAAATCCAAATAGGGTGGTCGATAACACCTTGATTGTGCAAGCTCATTTTCTAGATCAGTGATAAGGGCTTCTTTCTCCTGTACCAACGTTTTCGACTTCCTGGATTCAGCAACTTCGAACACAAGCTGCTCTGACAATCGAGCTTGAGCTTTATAACATTGCTGAAGTTCCAATTCAAGATTTTCAGCTTTCGTTTTCCATTCTGAGCCCTTCGGTGCCACATATCAACGAAGTCAATCCAGACATCCAATGTCTAGTGAAATGCCAAGGATAAGTATTCACAACAGCAAAACTCTCTATCAGATTTCTACTCATCAAATTCTGAAATATTCAAAAGATACGCAAAACCAAAGCCCTCGATGAATACTAGTAGCCAGCATTGTCATATAAGAATCCATGAAAACAAATGAAGAATATACACAGCATTGTCAAACAATCCCATAAACCCATGAAAACTTTAGTTGCAAACCTAATAAATAGTCAAGTTTAAAGCAAATTCTGCCCCATATCACACCCCTCGTATCTTGCTGCAACCTTACAATTTCATCAAGGAAAATAAAGATATCCACTTGAATCTTTCACGAGTCATAAAGTTGTAATCTTCTAGAAGTTGTTACTACCTCACCGTGCATTCTAAACAACTATGCAACTTAACAACTTGAAGGGATGGCTCAAAACAATCAATGAAAATTAAGTAAAGAATAAAAACCATTTAATGTTTAAGCGAGTTAACATGGCAAGCAAATCAAGAATGCTGAAAATAGTTAAAGAGGCCCAAATTCTTTGATCTTAAAACTAGTTCACAACCAAGAAAATCAGTATTAGCAGCTGCAACCAAGTCGAATATCAGACGAATTACGGAGATTATCCAAAAGCCAGGCTAGCTAAAAGAAGCAAAAATATAAATTGAATAGCGGGGTCGGCTGGCAAGTACCTGAGAAAGAATCGGCCTAGAAAGAGCGAGGAAAGCTGGAGCATGAGCGGCTTCTTCGACTAAATGCCGTTTTCGAAGAGCCCTGATAGCCTGCTTGATTGCTTCTTTTGCTACTACTATGTCGTCCTCTGGTTCAGGCCTAAACCCAAAACAAGAAAAAGAAAAATATCAGAAGAAGAGAGAGAGAGAGAGATAAATTTTATCAAAGTGAATTTCTATAGGCAAACTGCAAAAGGTTGAAAGGTTTTAGTTGTGCTTACATTATACTGTGAATTCTTAGTGTTACCATGGCGGGGCTATGGCGGAGGAGAGGAAGAGGGGTTGATACAATGGATACCAGTTGAGGCTTTTTTTTATTTGGAAGTTGGAAGAGGGAAATAGCAAGGATTTACAGCAGAAAGAAATTAGAATGCTAGAGTTACCGGGCTGTTCACCTTGAGAGGGTTGGGGTGTTTGAGGAGGGGTAATTGCGGAATTTTCGATTTTACCCTCTGAAGTGAAAAAAAAAGCCTCTACTTAACTCAATGAAAAATTAGCATGTAACAAAAAACACTAAATTACTTGTAAAGGTCGTCATAGTATAACTTATAAGAAGTGTTATCTTTTTCTTCATGAAAGGGTAAAATTAGCATATATGCAAGAAAATAGCATAAGTTAGTCCAATTCTTGTAAAAATTCTTCCATTTTAGTGACCTTATGGAAGAAAATGAGGAGTGTATTGGGTGTTGTTTTCTTGTCGTAAAAAAGTAAATTTTTTTTTTTTATGAAAGTCTGGATGCAGCATATGTAATTCAAAATATGGGAAGTTTTCATTGCAAGTCAACTCTTGTAATGATATGTTGATGCTGTCATCTTGTGCCCTAGTAAAAAAATTTTAATTGTAATTCCCACCAAATTTGGATGTTGAAGTCTTGGACTCATTTTGGGACATCAACGTCAAGAAATCAAGAAAAACTTCAATTGTAATTCCCATAAAAGGTCGTAGTTTAGCATATAGATTGAAGGATCAAATCTCTTGATTTGCGGTTAGTCCAAAAAGTGCTCAAACATACCATTTTAGCTTAAAGATGACTTAGTCTACTCCAAATTAACTTTGACTCATCTAATTTTACATTCACCTGTTCTCCCATAGTATATGTGAGCGCTCTTCTCGACCCTTCTCGGATCCCCAATGTCGAGGTAATCCTCGGCTCTTTAATGCTAGAACGCATTTCATCTTCGCCTTCCTGAGATAAGTATTGTCTCGGTTTATCGATTCGATTTCGCCCTCGAGCATGGTCACTCGCCTTGACGTATGACGCTTGCAGGCAAAGCTGATTGATACCTAACAGGTTGATATGACCGCCACCGCCCTCCTGTCCATGCCTACTTCTGACACCGCCGCCCTACATTGTCGTACTGCAGTTGACAGGGAATAGAATGCATCATTCCTCCCATAGGTCTTTCTATTATAAATACCCTTCTACTATTTATGAATAAGGTACGCAAAAACTCTAATTCAATTGGATTTATTTGTAATTTCCGACCCGTAACTGACTTCAACATCGGAGTGGGATCAGAGGATAAGACCCCGCACACTCTTATATCTCGACAAGTGTGTTCGTACCGCTGACTCGGCTCGCCCGCCCAAAAATCACCTCGTCAATATAAAAGTAAGAATAGATATAGCAAAAAAACAAAATTTTCAAAAATCAATGTCCCCATTTCAATTAGGGTTCAGTTCGAACTCGGATTTTCCCTCCGAAGTCCTGTTGTAATTATGGATGGATTAAGATCCAAATGCTAGAGTCAAATGTGGATATCTAGAAGGTCTTACCATCCGTTTGGATACAGATACATATTAGATCCAGATTCAAAGTCCAGCCCAAGCGCGCAATATTAGCAGTTAGTGGCGCACTTGGAGGATTTATTTTACCTTTAGCATTAATGAGGAAAGTTCTCGGGATAGTGCTTCTTTGGTAGAGATGTTATAAATCATTTTTAATTAGTTATTTTTAATGCAATCTGACACAGATAACCATTTTTCACTTAATCACCACTTCCTCAAAGAATAAATTAATAAAGATCCCGAACTGTCTTTAACGTGTCCTACCCCAAGGCCAAATGAAGACAAATTACCTTGTGTTTACTAATAAAAGAAAATCACAGCGCTAAACAAAACTGGGCAAAGAAATACATGTTTACAGCAAAATCAAAGCGGCTTTGGTTGGAGCTTTAGGCATGGTATACATTACAAATGTACAAATGTACATTTGTACAGTAGGTATAGACCACAGAAGGAGAAGACATCATATAAATACAAATGTACAAATAACTTGCTTCCTATCATGTCCATATACAGATAGAACCATTCTTATCAGATGTTGCTAGTGGTTTTCCAAAGCCACTCCATGAACAACAAAGAACCGACGTTGTATGTTCCTTTAGAGTGCTTACAATTTTAGCACTTGATATTGACCAAATATGAACAGATCCATCAACAGATCCAGCAGCAACATAATTGTCATCTGAACTGAGACAGGATCTGCTCCAATTAGATGCAACTCTGTTACCATTTGCTCTGAATGTGCCACAAACTTCAAGAGTCCGCATGTCGAATAAATTATGCAAGTTGTCTCTGCCACTTGTCAATATTGTGTTACCACGTCGAGATAGAGATAGTGATGTAACAGCAAGTGAATGTGCTGCAACCTCACTCAAAAGTTTACCAGTTTGTATATCCCACAGCCGAAGATTTCCATCTACATGACCTGAACAAATAGTTTGTCCATCTATGCTAAAAGTCAGCGCATTGCAATTGCTGGGGAAGAGAATTGTGTTAATACAGTAACCCTTCTGCAGATCCCAAACTTTTATGGTACGATCATAAGCTGCACTCACAACATGGCGACTTGAAATTTTACTAACATCTACAGCAACTACTTTCTCCATATGACCTGTGAGAGTATGGCGTGTTCTGGCTGAACTTGCATCCCAGACAACTAAATTCTTTGAACCACTAGCAGCTATGATGGTTCTGTTATCAGGGGTAATAGAAAGATCAAGAACAGAACCCACACAACCTTCAAAAGTGCGCACCAGTGCACCAGTGTTTGTGTCCCACATTTTCACATCTCGATCCTGCCCTCCACTAATCAATTTGGTGGAGTTGTACTCAAATACTATAGTACCACAGCCACCTTCATGTGCAGGGATCCGTTGCTTACACATATTGGGAATACTTGACTCCACATAGTACTCAGCACCCTCTTCACTTCGGCGGACCACACCATCTACTTGTTGACGAGCCAGCTGTTCTATGCTGCTACTATTCACCTGGTCTAGCATATCTCCATATATTGCATTAGCCTAACAGATCAATAGATCACCAATCATATATAGATATGCATAAATAGCTAACATTTGAATTATATGTTTCAGTACTAAGACCATAATGCTCTTATGCAAACCCTATTGAACATGCATTAAGTAAATAAAATTAGTTTTGCATGTATCAGGTAAGTGAAAATCGTGCATTTACCAATCATATCTGACATATGGTAGTCAATGTGTGCATAGGTTGAAATTCATAAAAGAACAGCAGATATTATGTAACAAGAATGATGTAATTAGCACCAAGCTTGTGTACCTTGGCGACCGTAAGGACTCTTTTCAACAAAATCTAAAATGAAGCTTCAGGGGGTGGGGGAATATGATTTTAGTTCTGCCAGCAAAGTGAACTGAATTATATTGCTCAAGTCACTACCAAGTAGAATCAAGCACGTACATCCAGGAAGAAGAAGAAGAGCCAAGCAAATGCATTAACCAGAAACTAGTCATCTTACCTCATTAAGGGCGTTCAGCATCCTGCATCTTCTGCAGCATCCATCGATCAATTAGCATCTTATTCTCTGCTTCAAACTTGTCCACTCTAGCTTTTGCCTCTTCAAGTTGTGTTTTAAGAACCTGGTTTTCACTTATCATGAGTTCTAGAGCTTTAGTCTTTTCTTCTAAGAGTGTATTCAAATCTGAACATTCATCCCTGCAATTTAAGAAAGTTCATTCACCACACAGTTCCTGAAATTCCAACTTATAATCCTTAATTGAGAAAGTGGTTATCTAATTCAGATTTTCGATTCTATAAATGCAAACTGATTTCGTAATTTGGACAGCAGATAAACCTTGCTTTTGCAAGCTCACTCTGTAGATCAGCTATAATGGCATCTTTCTCTTGAATTGCAGTTTTAAAAAGTTCTTGATTCAGCCACTTCCACCACAAGCTGCTCTGACAATCGAGCCTGAGCTTTATAACACTGCTGAAGTTCCACTTCAAGATTTTCAGCTTTCTCTTTCCACTCTGAGCCCTTCGGAAGCAAATTTAACGATTCAATCCAGACATCTAATGTCCAACAAAATGCCAAAAACAAGTACAAATACGACCAACTCACCCTCTCAGATTGTTCACAAGCAAGACCATTTAACTTCAATCCAAATTTTAATAAAGCACGATGAAAACTCCAATGAGGTATTATTATACAATTAAATGCCATAAACTAACAACTTTAGGCACCATATTCCAATCAATATGCAACAAAATTCCTCGAAAGCTAGATGCCTGACCCTTATGATCGATAAAAATCAAGTAAAGTGACAATGCCAAAAACCACCTAAATGCCTGAACTCAAGCAAGAAGATCCCCTACCATCATTATTAGAGGAAATTAGTTCCCGGGTTTTGGAGATGAAAGATTTTGTTCATCATTTCCCTTTTTTTTTATCACTAGTTTTAGCCCAAACTAATTTGCACAAGAAAATAACAGCGGATCAACTGAAACTAAAAAAAACACTATATAAAACTAAATAAACAAGTCAAATATCAAGAATTCGAATTGGGGAGGTGGGGATTGATAGTACCTGAGAAAGAAGAGGCTTCGAAAGGGCGATGACAGCCGGGGAATGAGCTGCTTCTTCCACCAAATGCCTTCTTCGAAGGGCTTTGATAGCATGCTTGATTGCTTCCTTCGCTATCTTTATTTCCTCCTCTTGCAAAGCCCTGAACCACACAATTAATTTTTCATCAGCAAAGAATTAACAATAAAAGTATCATTAAATTTACTGGAACTAGTCCGAGGTTAGATTTATACTTACATTTTTTGCAGGAGGAAATGGAATCTTTATTTTTGTTGTCACAGGCAAAATGAATCTGAGTTGAAATTTTGTGATTTTTGCTTGTGAATTTGGAATAGGGAAAGAAAAGGAAAAGTGAAAAGGATAAGTGTGAACGAATGCTGCAGCACAGCCACACTGGCTGTTGAGGCATTGATCTGGTCCAAGCATAAAATGGGAAAAATATTATTAAAAAATTGAGATAAGCATTATTTGAGATTAATTTTAAAAATTGACATATTTCTCAAGCACGTGATACTTTTATTTTATACGTATCATATCATAAAAAATATTATATTAAAATATTTTTCGACAATGCAATTTTTAAAGGAATTTTAAATATTTCCTAGTTTTATCGAAGTAGATTATAGTAAATTTTTTTTAAAAAAAATGGACCAGATTTTAAGTCAATTTTCCCAATTTCCCATTTTCAACCCACCAAACGAATTTTACTATAGATTTGGTTGGGTGGAAGTCAATGGGCTTATGCCTTATGAGCCCAAATTCACCTTGCTAAGTTTCATTTTTTTTTTTTGGTAGAAAATAATTGGTGATTTCGATTCCATCACTATCAATGATAGAATATGCTATGGAGACCATAAGTGAAGAGATCTTGCAAACCACTAATAAATGCAATCCTGGCATCTTTTTTTTTTTTTTGGTCGAAAACAATTGGTGATTTTGGTTCCATCACTATCAAGGACAGAATATGCTATCGGGACCATAAGTCAGAAATCTTGCAAATCACTAATAAATGCAATCCTCACATCGTTATTGAGATTTAAATACTTGATTTTTATTGATAAAGTAGCTCGACTTTACCAACCGAAATGACAGAGTCCTAACATTGACCTTGAGACTCGAGTGAGTAGTTGAATGCACTATCTTTATTGATAAATTAGTCAAATCTTACAAATTGAGCCAATGTCCCCAAGTTTCCATGTCTTTTTTTTTCCATACAACTTATGTTCACTGATAAGTAGGCAGGGAACAAAATCTTACCTCAGCACACTATGGTGAATTTCTGTATAAAGAAAGAAAGAAAACCAAAAGAGTAGCAAATGGAAAGTACTGCTCTATATATCATTAAGACCATATGCAAATCATTCCATCATTATCAGCAGTGGCTAAGGAATTCCCCAAGCCACTCCATGCACAAGAAAGTACAGCAGCATTGTGTTCTTTCATACCACTAATCCTTCTTCCCATCTGAAGATGGTCATCCCGGCTCAGCCATACCGAACTGATCCTTTGTTACCTAGGATGGGTCGTTGCCAGTTCTGGTCATCTCGGTTAGACACCGCATCTGGATAACCGAGGTGATTCCCACATCCACTAGTATCTCAGATCGAGGTTGTGCACGACACGACAATCGAGATCCTATTGAAAGAACCTGACACCTACATGGCCGACAAGACAATTGAAGAACTTGACACCTGCATGGCGAACAAGACATCTGACGAGACCTGTCTATTGCTTCGTCTTATCAAATCAAGGCTGGACATACTCAGTCCCTGCCAAGTCTTAGGAAACTGGAGCCCACTATCCTTTCCTTCAACTTGTCCCCTATAAATATCATCTGGGGAGAGGAGATACTGTAAGAACCTCTCTTTAAAATTCCCCAATTCTAACTCACACCCGAACTAACTAGATTGTCAGAGGAGAACGGGGGACACAACCCCGTCTCCAATAATCTTAGTAGGTGACTTTTGAGGTAGCTACACCCCGCTTAGGAGAAAACCCAGCTGGTCGGCACAGCTCATCAAACCAGAAATCACCTCTTCACCATCTGAATGGATCATATGGATACCGTACCATCAGCAGAACAAACAGCAGCAAAATTCTCATCAGGACTAACACAAGTTCTTATCCAATTATTAGCCACATTACTGCCCTTTGTCTTAAATTTTCTGCAAACTTGCATTGTCCTAACGTCAATCAAGTTGTGCAAAACATCTCTTCCGCTACTCATCGAAACATTCCTGTTTTGAAGTGAACAAATTGAAGTAATTGGTTGACTGCGTACCTTCATGTCACCAGCTTTTCTATAGTAATTCCTAATCCTATCTAAAGAGGATATTTTGGGTGGTCAAGCCGAGCTGACCTGATGCTCCCCTCTTCCTGATCGAGGTGATTTGGTGGTGTTCTTTTTCCTGACTCGCAACACTAGACGAGGCTTTTTCTCCCGGAATACCTCGATGGTTAAGTTAGTTTACTTTTAAAAAAAAATGAATAGTGGAATGACTATAGTAGAGTTCTTACTATCTTTTTTCCTCCCTCTTTTTCTGAATGAGAGGGAGTAGTATTTATAGGGGACAAGTTGAAGGAAGGAATAGTGGACTTCAAACTTCCTAGGATCTGGCAGGGACTGAGCATGTTCAGACTGATTTGACAGGACGGAGCAGTAGACAGGTCCCGTCAGATGTCTTGTCCGCCATGCAAGTGTTAGGTTCTCTGATAAGATTTCGGATGTCGTGTCAAGCACAGCACCAATCTGAGGTAACAGTGAATTTGGAATTCACCTCGGTTATTTCGCATGCGATGTCTAACCGGGGTGACCAGAACGCTACCGACCCGTCCCAGATAATAAAGATTCCGGCTCGGTACAGCCGAGCCGGGATGGCCATCCTCACTATCTATGGTAAAAAACATGATTTTCCCATCATCATGGCCTGAGCAGAACATTCTGCTTTCATCTGCAAAACAGATGGCATTAGTGTTACTACGAGAGAAATGAAGGCTAGTTAGAGGGTAATCATGTTGTAGACTCCATATCTTAATGCAGTCACTAGGGGCAGCACTGATGATCAAATATTCATCCTCAAATTTACTAATATCAACTGCACGAACTTTTTGCTGATGGCCCTTCAAAGTTTGAAGAATTTGGCCTGAATTCAAGTCCCATACACATATATTTCGCGAGGTGAGGCCTGCAACTAGTAACCTGTTGTCTCTGCTGATTGCCATATCACAAACTGCGCCTTGAAATCCTTCGAAAGAGTTAACTTGTGCTCCATTTCTCGCGTCCCAGATTTTTATGGCATTGTCTTTCCCACCAGAAACCAAGTAATCTGAATTGTTGAGAAATAAGACAGAGTTGCCATTGCCCTGTGTGAGCATAAATCTTGTGCCTGAGGTGGTTTGGGATCAGGGGCTGTGGCAGATTCTCAGCATAAGCTGGATTCACTGAGATTTTGCTCTTCTTTCGAGGCGGGCGAAAGCTGAATATTGGCTTGATCTTCCATTTCTTCCAGAGAAACATCTTCCATGGTGTAAAAACAAATTTCCTTCTATCCCTTCAATAAGTAAGACAAATAAAATATAGATGATATATAAGATTGACAGGAACTAGAATTTGAGATCATTATCTAATAGGGATCTAGGAATTGGATCTCAAAAAGTTCAAATACATGGAATAAAGAAGTTTGAACTTAGCTAACAAGCAAAATAAAATGATACACAGTATTGTATAGGGCAAATTACATTTTACCCCCCTGTGGTTTAGTACTTTTTTACATAACCCCCTATGGTTTCAAAAGCTATACATAACCCCCTCATGGTTTGGATTAAAGTGTCAAAATGACGGAAATAGTCATTCGTAACGAACTTCTAGAAATATCGAAATTACCCTTATAAATACATGACACACTAATCCCGTATGATTTTATATTTTACTATATAAACCCCCTTATGGTTTAATATTTTATCATATAACCCCCTTATAGTTTTCAAAAATATACACATAACCCCCCTTGGTTAATAAATAATTTTCAATTTTACATAAGGGTATTTTTGACATTTGAGATGACTCCGTTACGAATGATCATTCCCGTCACTTTAACATTTTAATCCAAACTATGAGGGGGTTATATATAGTTTTTGAAATCATAGGGGGGTTATGTGAAAAAACCGCTAAACTACAAGGGGGTAAAGTGGAATTTGCGCTATTGTATATTGTGGACTTGGCCCCCAAGCAAAAGTGTAATATACTTATTAGCCTTATCTTAATAATTTTAGCTAATATGCGAAGTCAACAAGGGATAATGAATGGAAGTTCCTTCACAGGTGTAAAGGCTAAGGTTTCACATGGGCGTAGATTTGGATTCATTCTTAGGCTTGAAAGTTGTATTTACACACGCTATGGTTTTAAGAGTGCAAAATTTGCTCATTACTTTATGTTCTTGATCTCATAATTAGAAAGACATCCCATTCATTTTCTATTTTCCATTGTAGTGGCCTTCTTTGTTTTCTCATTTTTAAGGGACTTAATTAGTTTCATACTTTTTTTTATAATTTAATTCAATCAACTTGTCACACCCATGTTGTGATGATCAAACTTTACTAGAATGTGCATAGATTGAAATGTGAGGCAGAATCTGAAGGCAAAGGAAGTTTTACATGTATAACCTTCTTAGTCTTGTAATATGCTACAGGTTAGCTAAAAAATTTTATCAACTATTGTGGTAGGAATGTTTTGTGCTATCAGGATATTAGCAACTGAAGTTGTGAGCATATATTCACTTTCGCCTTGAAGACTGTAGTAGTTGGTTAATTACTTGTATCCTGAACTGTAGAAAGATCTAAATCTGACCACTTTATATACTAGAAATCAAGAATTTCTTCTCCTGTGTCTACTTTTTATAAGAATTTTCCAAGCCAACACGGCCTCAAAAGAGATAGAACTAGGTCTTCCATTCACTTCAGTGAAGGAAAGATGTTAATATATACAGATGAAGTTTAAGAGCCTTCATAGATCAACAGCAATGAAGCAGTGCAAATGAAAGAGTACAACTGACATAATGGAACTTCTAATTCCAGTGGGAGTTGGCAGAAACATAGTAGTTCTTCGACATTCCAGAAATTTCAACAGAAGAACATTGAGGAACGCACATTCTCGTGCAACGTGGGAAGTTCTGAAGGGGATGGAATTCCATTTCCTGGATACATCTTCCTTGTTTTATCAGACTTGAACAACTCTAACATCTGAGCTGCAGCCAAGCGTGCATAGCGGATTGGAGCAACTGCAAGAAGCACGATTGTTAGTGATTTTAAAGTAGTATTTCAGGATGTAAATGCAAGAAAACCAAAATGGTTAGGTCATCATGGCAGAATAAGAAGTCTAGGGCTCCACACAGAGAGAACAAAGCTTCTCCACCCTCTCCTGGACGTGACAGTAGGGCAGCAAGTCATCCACATTAACAGCTTGAGATGGGAAACCTGGTTTCGTTTTCTATTTCTCTCGCTGAAAATGATCATAAACTGATGTGTACTAATGCAAGAATGACCTATTAATTAGGTTCTGCACAAATGTCTGAACTTAGATCCAAAGCTCTAATCTAACTGGTAAAATGAGAGTTTGGTACCTTCGGAGATGGCAGTCGTGCTTTTCTGGTACCTATAAAATGTAAAAACGCTAAGTTTCTGGAGCTCTGTTAAATCAAATGAAGGATATTAGGATGATTGTCAACTTACACATATGATAAACAATGAATAAGTTCCTGTATTTCATCAGATGAGAAACCCAATCTCATCTAACAGAACATGATAATGAGTAGGCCTTGCTGTTCCCTAAAGTGAGACAAGAAACATTTAAACCATCAGATATATTTTTCCACGGCCAAAAAAGAAGATGTAGCAATAGCTAGATTCCATAGCATTGTATTTTCTTCTTTTTTTCCTAATGCGAAAGCAAAGAGGAGTTGCTTTGCAAGGGTTATCAGATCAGTGGCAGCCTTCCTATCTTGGCCTTTACATGGAATCTTCCTCTCCCAAAGGAAACGAAATGAGAAACCAAATTCAAGCAATTATGCAGGTACTAATGCATGGTTTACTCGATTTGAGTTGGTGTAAAGGTGGTGCTGCTGTCTTTCATGAGGTGAGTGTTGTTTGGTCTAGATAACAGTCTCACCTTCTTAGCTATATGGGGGCACAAGAAGAAGTTGTTACATTTTGCATGACAAATCTTTTTGTCCACAACAGTTCCTGCAAACAACAAGGACAATAAATATGTGTCTTAAATGGTCAACATTGATGCTTAAAGGAGCTAGAATGTTACCAGGAGGAACATTGTCAACGGGAGAAGCTTTAATGAATTTTGTGTGATGTGATCTCTCTGATATAATCAAAGTGAACTTAGGACACCAGGTCTCATCAAGCAATTTGCATGCCTACAGAAGATGGAAGGTAGTAACTAAAAAGTGTCAACTTACAGTATGGGGGAAGACAATATATACGTCTAAGCACAAAGACATAATAAACCTTGAAAATTTGATCCATCTCATTGTTTAGAAGTTGATTGAACTGTGTTGTGCTGAGTCCCATTCCTAAAGAACAAGAAAACCAGTGAGTAATGATTAGCACCAAATCCTGCCACTTTCAGAACTCTCACATTTGATGGATAGTTAAAGAATGAAGCTTCTTTTTTTGATAATGGCACAAAGATAATAGCGCTAACTGAACAGATTTAAGTTAACAGCGCACTGAAAAAAGATGGGATTTTAGATTGGAAGCATTCAAAGGAAGATTACAAGGGGATGTGATTGCTACTAAATTTTAATGTGGCTGGAAATTTGCCGAAAAACCTGTTATGCCTTTCTTAGCTAGGTGGAGTTTGATCTTCAAAGTCTGGCCCAAAATCTAAGCATGACTAAATAACTTACAATTCTGGTTCTGTCAAGGAGCATAAACATTGATTCCCATATCTGTATGTGCCTTAATCTTAATTCATGTAGAGAAATGATTAATGCATCTAGTAGTGTTAGAGAACATAAAGTCTACTGAGGAATGAGTATTACTGCATAATAACAAAAGATATCAGATTAAGACTAATTAATCCTTAATAGAAAATACACCTGAAAATGATGATTTGTGCAGGTTTTTTCTGTCCTGAACTTGCATAGAAATCCATCAGTAGCTCCCTGTTAAATAAGAAGAATAAAAATTAGACTACTCTAAGTACTCATAATAACACTTTGATATACTAGATGATAAACTGAGGTCAATAATTTCCAGCCAAGAACGGTTCCATTGCATCATCAATTTTGTAGGTAATAGCTAATAGGTATTCAGAAAGGACACCATATACGCCTATAGTTCCTCATTCCCTTTTGTATGTGTTATTTTTACTATACAGGGAAAGGGAGACGCTACCTGATCATTCCCTTGTCCTCCTGTTGGGACACTTGCCTAAACAGTGAATCCATCATTTGGTCGTTCCTTGTCTGCGTATGAATAGATGCTCTATAGCAGGAAATGGATGGCCATTGTCTAGAGCCAACCACCTAAGACAACAAAGAGAACCAATGGGTGAAAATGATTTCTACACTGATCTATATTTGTTATTGAAACCAGAGTCCACACTAAACTGGTACTTGAACCTGAGCATCAGTACAAGAGGACACTTACTGCGGCAATGGGAGGTAGCTCTGACTGTCCATCGACACATGGCATGACTTCCATTCCCAAAATCATTGTAGGAATCTTCGACACCAAAGGGATGGTTCTTGTCATCTCAGAAGCTAATCTTGTATTAAAGCCACCGATCTGCAAGACGACAACTTGGTACATGAGAGAGATAAAATATATGCCAATTAAGAATCAAGTTTGCGCTGAAGAACATTACTTTTGCATTAATCTTCAAAAGAACATGCAGCAGATAACTCTCATCAACTCTATCATTTGCAAGGCACTGATTTGGAACTCCAACCTCTGCCAGGCTTTTCCATTTCCAATAACCTAAAAGAAGAAACTCAATCTGTTGACTAAAATATAAAACTTGAAAGACGCGTCTAGTCAAATGATGTTTGGAACAAACCATATAGAGGACTCTGTCGTTTCTCAGATAAGAAACAAAGCACAAAGTAAAGAGGGTTGTTGCGAACTTTTGAGCTTATTTGCTCACACATCTTCTCCACTCTAACATGTGGTGGTTTCTTTCTGTATTGGGGATTCTCTTCAAAGACACATACTGGGGGATCCAATGTCTAGAAATTGGAAACAAGATAAGCTATGCAGTAGATAGAGCAACTCAGTAGTAAACCTACTGGAGAAGTGAAACATATATCAAGACAAAGAAGTCTACCACCCCTATCTTTGCACCAAGTTTTGCCAACTCTTGACAGAAATTGCGGGTGTAATGCTGACTAGAGAAGTTTACCACTGCCCAGCACTGAACTCTTTTTGGTTCCACGAGCTTCTATTTTAAGATGTAAATGGCTATTAGAACCAATAATGTAGAATTTCCACATTAAATATATCATTCACCTTATCTTTAAAGCTCCATGAGGCATTTCTAGGAATAAGATCTTCATTGTTTCCACTTTCAACTGCAACAGTGGGATAGATTGGAACCATCAGAGTTATTCAAGTTTAGACAAATGCCCAATGGGACATTAAAATTGTAGAAAGCAGAAAAACTGTCAGAATACCCTGGGTGCTGATAATACACGACCTTCAACTTGGGTGTAACTATTAGAAATTGAAAGGCCACAAGAAAGCAACAGTGGATCCGCATTGTATTTACAGTGCCTCAGTTCCTGGAGAAAGAGATATATTTTAGCATGAACTCCAATTGTTTCTTTAACCAAACTGCAGTGATAGTGGTAAAATAAGTGGTCGTTGACCTACATTTGTCAAAACCAAGTATAATTCTTCTGGCTGTATGCTTGATTTTGATACCCTCATCCTCCTCTGATGATTGGTCAATGCTTTTTTATAATGTTGCAAAGAAACCAATGAACAGAGCTGAATAAATTACACGAATTACATCACATTTTTCCCAAGAAATCGTGACTTGCCGGCTGCATGGATTAATTAACTTGAAAATACAGAGAAAATACAAAGAAGACAAAATTTTTCACCTCAACTGGAAAATAAGTTGGTCTGCATGGTTTTCCAGCATCGATGCATGGCAGGTCTGCAGAGTAAGTCAATGAAATGCCAAGCACTTTAGTAAAATAATCATATACCGTCATTTCTTTTTGTTGGAGAAGAGCAACTTGATTACTTCCTCCATCTAGTTTATACCAAAATCTGCGGAGTATTATCAGCAACACATTAAGGGAAGAAGAAGCATCATTTTTGGCCGGCCAAAATTTGCCATAAAATCATAGCAGTTGAACTTACTTCTCTTGCTTGCAGGACTTCTCTGAAAGCCCAGTGATTCTCCATTCACGGTTGTTGTGCGCTACCTTTATCCTTAAATTCTTTAACGTTCGTTTTGCCTTGTGTAGAATGAGCAGAAAAACACCTGAGGAAGGTTCATCTACATGGTCCGCGAACTTAACATCAATATAATTTTTATTACCTGCAACCAGTCAACCTTGAAGGGATCGCTCACATTTGGTGGCTGATGAGAAAATTAATCACTGGACCAGGCTGAACAATTGTTGTAGTAGTAACATCTGGCATTTGAAATATATTAGCTACTAGGAGACCTACTTTGAAACCTGAATCTAAATAATGTCTTACCAAAATTCAAAAATAATCCACCCTGGAGATCCTGAAACCTTGAACTGAAACCTCTACAACCAAAAACGCCACCACCCAAGTCCATGAAATTCTTTGAGTCATTTGAGAAGTATGATTGGCGAAGAACAAGATATTCCCTGAACAAGAAGTTCAATTTAAATGGAAGTGATGCAAGAGGAACAAGGAATCTCCAAGCCAGTCATGCACGTACTGGTTTAGCTGCATGTTGCCTTAAAATGGTATCTAAGACTTTCAGGCATTCATGCTTCTCTGGTCCTTGTTCGCTTGTTGTATTCGTAATCTGCTGTGTAGAAATGGTTGCCACAAAGCTCATTTGTATCTTAAAAGTTTTGGCTGAAGACATAAGCCTATGCCTCTTTTGATCATTTTCACAGGGACTCTCTTTGCCGCTAAGATTACCTCCTCCAGAAACTCTGAATTAAAGAAAAGAGCTTGTAAATTGAACCAGCAAATACTACAGGATATTACAAAACCACAAACGAGAGAAGGAAATTTTCCTGTTACCTTTTTAGCGAGATGGCGTTAAGCACAACCACAAAGTCCAGATTATTTCGTGGGAGACAACCAACTGTATATAAGTTCTTAAATCCATCATATGCAAATGATTTTTCAGTTAGTTCTGATTTGTATGTCTCATGGGCTTGAGCTATAACCTTTCTTCTAAGGTTTGAACTGCCAACAAGCTTCCCATTGTCATGCAAGATGGAAACCTGTAGGAAGACATTAAAATTTCAGGAATGCAGAAATCCCCTTCTCATCAAAATATAGGAAGGCAGGAGTTTACATTGTAATGGTAGAAGTCAGGAATCTTAGCAGCAACAGAGACTTTGAAATGATTAGTCAGTAGCAATATTTTCAGTCCTTTGGACCCGGGGCAAGGCGGGTTCATTACTTCGCTCTCCTGATTTAAGAGTTCAACCCTCTCAGTCTCAGGTCCCTTTTCTACTTCTATTCGCATGGGAGCTACTGTCAAAAGCTGTTCAGCGAGTGGCCCAGCACAATGCTTTGATAAGTCTGCAGGCTTCATTTTCAATACCTACAGCATAGGAGGAAACGAGTTGCAAGATATTCTGTTTATCCCATCATACAATTTTCTTAGTGTAAACATTAAATTTCTATAATCCACAAGAAGTACTTTTTTCTTGGAAGAAACTTAAACATGGCATGGAAAACATAATTTCTTAAGAATACGAAAAACCAACATGGTTCTAATTTAGTAGCTAAAAGCAACTCAGAGAACAAAACTTCTTATTCAGGAAATCTTAGAAAGTTCAGAGCTTCACAACTCATTACATAAGACTTCTACTCAATAGTATGATATATAAAGATGAGAGGAAATTCACCTCCTTGGTCATTCTAACTATTCAAATAACAGGACTAAAGAACTGACTGATAGCTGCATAAGATGCTCCAATTAGAGTAGTAAATTTTGAAGTTGTCTTACCAATGTTCTTGTTCAGCAGAGGAAAAAAAAACAGATTGTTTGTTCTATTCAAGTTGAAGAAGCCGTTAAGTATTACTTCCTAGTTGTCTTGGTTGTTTGCTTGTCCTAAATCTGTATATCTATTGAAAAGTGAAATACTACATATGGGCTGATCATTTTTATACCGAATCAGAAGAATGTTCATGCCAGCCTGGTGAAACTGTGATTTCCGCTTGCAAACATAGTCTTTGTTTGTCGTTCAAGATTAATCCACAAAGAATGCATGTGGAAGGAGAGTACTTAAACTTTGTTCCTTTCTATTTTAGGACAGGAGAACATTTCCACATGCCAAACTAAGAGCTTACGTGAGTACAATTGTTTCAGACTGCAGCCTGCAAAGATGTTTCCTCATCTGAATCATACATGATTATCAAATACTTCTACATCTTGACTTCTAAACTTCTAAGAAATTCTAGGATGTAGGCTTTATCGCAGATATACATGCAAAAATGAGTTTTTCTGTGTGACGAGCAGTGAAAATATTGTGGCAAATTAATGGAATTAAGACAGGTGGTTGAGGAGAGTTAAAGTGTTCTAGTGCACCTATTCAAGACTTCATTTTTTTAAGATAGGAGTTACTTTATGTTTTCTTTTTCCTGGGTGAAATTCAACCCTTTTCCAGTCATATTTTGAACATACGTGTCAAAATTTTTTTTATCAATATATCTATCTAGACTGTATCTATTACATCGAACCCCATATTTCACTGGAAATGTGACAAGAAGCTGCAATAGTCTTGCTGCAGGTTTTC
The DNA here is from genome assembly GCA_023065735.1 of Coffea humblotiana. Lineage (NCBI taxonomy): Eukaryota > Viridiplantae > Streptophyta > Magnoliopsida > Gentianales > Rubiaceae > Coffea > Coffea humblotiana. The sequence continues at coordinate 8,776,222 of CM041211.1, forward strand.
AACGTCTGAGAAATGGGGATTTATGTCTTCTTCTATAACTTAAATTACCTTATCAAAATAGCAACTTGGTAGAGTGCAAAAATTTCTATCAATTTTTCTTCTGACCGTTCAAGGTTTCACAACACAGATGATGTATTGCATTTAACCGTTATTGGAGAAAACATCAGAGTAAGAGAGGACAAACACACAGAACCACCAATTAATTTTCAACTTCTTCGCCTATATGCACTCCTCACAAATCGAGACGCTAGTTACAAAATCTAAATGAGGTTTAAAGAGTCATGTAGCTCGTATCCTGTCTAGCCAATCCACACTCTTCCTTGCTTTCTCTGGCTGTAGATCAATGCTCATCCGAGACTTCTCGTGATACTCCACGCTCCTGCGAGATCTCTCCATGTAATCACAGGATATTCTTGACTTTGAGATTTTGTCATCAGTTGTATGCTTGTGTTCGTAAAATTTCAGTCTTTCCCCCTTGTCAGTGCTTCGCCTTGGTTTTTCTCTCCGGTCAGTGCTTTTTCTTGGAGCCTCAAAACAATCACTCTTCCTGGAAATTTCAGGCCGGTCTATACTTCTCCTTGTAATGTTTCTCTGTGAGGGTGGTTTTTCAACAGTGGTTACAAACTTCTTCAGGTGCCTAATGTATTCAGGATATAATTCCAGGTTACAGTGGTTTCCTCCCTTGAGCCATAATGGCTCATATTTCTCTTGGCACAGTTCCCAGAGCTGTTTCCCATGAGAGCAGTCAACGACTTCATCAGAAGTGCCCTGCAGAATTGAGCCAGTGTGAATGCATATCAATAAGACAATACCTAGAAGTTTGAGAACCAAAAATCTAGCTTACAGAGTGCTAAAGGCAATAGAAATAGAATGAGAACTCGAATAATATTGTTGCTTTCATAAGAAGACGTGTCATTGATTTAAAAAGATAGATGTTGCCCTTAATGGTTTCAACTTCCAGGGCCAGCCATAAAAGCAGACTCCTCAAGATGAGCCCCCCTTCCGTGTGACACGGTCCGTGCATGTCACACGGGCTATTGCATTAGTAAATTAGCCAACCCGTGACACCTAGCACCTAATAAACTTTTGGTTGCAGTTAAGGCATTTCACAACCTAGTACCTGGAAATAAGTTGCACTGAAGCAAAATCACTTGCACTCAAAAACTTTTGGGGATCTGAAAATCAGTTGCACTGAAGCAACATCAATTGCTATCAGGACCAATTTTACTCTAACACAGAAGCTATGTACAGGAATTGGAGATCCAACCAACAATGTTTCTGCATTTCAGATCAGAAGAGGCAATGAAACACAACAAAGACTTGGACCATTAGGTGGACAAATGCTACATGGTAGAATGAGATGGATAATGAGTATGGATACTCTGAATGATCAAGTAATTGATAGAAGTATCCAGATTATGGTCAATAAAACATTATGGGAGGAACTACTTATGATTAAAGAAAAATTAGACATAGCGAACAAAAATGAGGACACTATCACTTCTCGAAGGTCAATGTGCATATAAAGAGGCTGGCACGTCACCTTCATGAGGAGATAGGACCATAAGAAGGTATTACTCCATGGTCTTCGCTAATCAACTAACTAGCTATATTCATTAACATACAATTCACACCCTGTTTCAGGCATTGATACAGGAACACGATTTCTGACACTAGGTTTTAGCTGCATTGTTAAGCTGAATGATTCCTAAAGAGATCAACCAAATCCAGCCAACAGACATCTTGATGACCTACTACTGCCACAAAAGTTTAAAAACAGCAAGATAGAGTTTGGTCAAGGGAGTCAAATAACATTTTGTTCCATTTACTTATCAACTCCCCTTCTCCTGGGGGACAGGCAATGGTGTGCTTTCACCATTCTACTGACAGTCAGTTTGATACGCATTGCATGTATTAGAACAAAATTTCCATGTAGTGTTCCATTTAAATTGTATATAGAAAGTCTGATACGAAAAGAAAATCAAATCTACATTCCTTCATTGAACTCTACAGATGCTACTTGCAATGTTAATTAAAATCTTTAACATTTCAACATCAGCTTCAGTTCATTTACCCACTTATTTCCTGCTCTCTGTTTTGGTAAATATAGTTCCCCATTGAAATGGGTGCCTGTCATCATGATTTTGCTCCAGATACTGTTTCAATTGTTTTTTAATGATGAACATTACCATATTCAATATGTCAATCTAGAAGGACAGGTTACTGAAACTCAAGTTACATTATTGTGCTTGACTCGCTTGAATGTAAAATAGACACGCATAATCTGACATGAATTCTATTGAGGAAGCTAAAAGAACTACCATGTTAAGAGCTGCTTTAATCCAATTTCCAACGCACATATTAATTAAAAAAAAGAAAACTGAACACTTACATGAATGACCAGAACCGGACACTTCACTAATGGTATTTTGTCAATATTCTGCAGGAAACCAGCAAAAGCATGCTTAGAGATAGGATATGTTGAAGTCCTTCTTCTTAAAAGGCAGATGATTCACGCACTGGAGCTATTTGGGAAGTCTGAATGGCACAATATAACATTATAATTAACAGGATCAAAAAGATCAATAAACAATTTTCTCACCTTGTAGATGTCAAACCAGTATGTACGCTTCACAGGATACATAACTCTTAAGCCAGATAGAATAGGACTATGCAGAACAACAGCCTTTAGCTGAGCCAAACGTGCAGCAAGATCCAAAGTAGGGCCGCTTCCAACGGATTGACCATAAAGGATGACATCTTCCTGCTTAGCACCATAGGTCTCTTCAAGACACTTGTATGCAGCTTCAATATCTGCATAAGTATTATGCTCACTTGGCTGCAAAAGTGACACACATGAACTTCAGTGGGTGGAGTAGACATTTGATCACTTAAAGAGGGAGGGCGAGATATTGCCATGACAAACTTTTGTTACCTTTCCAGTTGATTGTCCATAACCTGAGTAGTCATACCTGCATTGATGATAACACATTTTAGAACATCAAGATTCTTTGATTAACTTGACCTAAGCAGTTAAAACATACAGGGAAAAAAAATAACCATCAGCTCAAGAGTGCTGGAGCCAGCCATGAAAATTTTAGAGACATCAATAGCATGCTAGCTTATTTGTCGTTGTTGAAATAATTTTCACATCTGCATTCAGTAAGACAACTTTCTCTGTACCATTAACTATACGAAACACCAATTTCGGAACCAACCTCATTCATATTTCAATAACAACAGAGAAGGTGCCAACATCTCAGTTTCCGAGCCAAGATCAGATTATAATGAATCAAAATCACATTTTTCAACCAATAGTTTAACAAGCAAAACCTTTTATCTTCTAATACTCCGCAACCCCACCAAAAAATTAATACATACACAAATAATCCTCAAACCAGGATTAAAAAGAAAGAATTTAAGCAAAGATTAGTTCTTGAAGGGCTGCCACCTAATTTCCAAAAATTTTCAACTTTCAACAAAATGTCTCTTTTTCCACAGCTTTTATTGACATAAATCAGCATATAAAATATGCAGTTACACACTTATTTCCAAAATGAAAGGACATAAAAACCCAGAAAATTCATAATCATACCCCATAAGATTAACTCTGAGATGAATGCTGAGCTCAATGAAGAGCTCATACATCTGCCCAACATCAGCAGCATTTCCATGAGAATAGAGCAGAGTAGTGGAAGCCATTGGGTACCTAATATAAAGGGCCACAATTTCATTCCCTCTTCTTGTGGGCAGCCTCAGAATATCCACATTTTCTCTATGGGGAAAAGGGTCCATCAGCAACAGCCCAGTTTCTTCATCCTTGAGTATCTTATATGTTGGTGGGTTTGGAGGGAAAAATGCTAACTTTGCTGCCATTGATGATGTCACCCCTCCCATCTCTTCCCCTTCCTACCCTCCTCCTCCTCCTGCTCAATCCCCTATTTTCTTGACAATGGTGGTATAAACTTTGAAGGGCTTGTTCTGGGAAGTGGGCAGAGAGAGATTAGAGAAGATGTTTGATGGCTACTTTGGTCACTGGGAAGGAGTAGAGTCTTCAAGTTGACATGTGCAAGTTAATAATGGTTTTTCCCCCTCTCTTCCCTTTGTACAACATAAAAGAGTGGTAGTTTTTGTGTGTGTGCTATAAAAGATGATGAAAATTGGGATTGGACTTGAGGGTGAATGGAGATTGCCCCTCCCTCCATAATCCATGGTAGGAGAACTATTCCAAAAAATAGATAAACATTCTGGAGGAATGGGGAATCCCAAAGAGTGCAAAGTTGACACAAAAAGGATAAAATATCAGAATGTGCAGTTCCTCACAACTGGAAATGGTAGCATTAACCAAAAAAGAGTAAACATCAAGTACTTGTAGAATTATGGTAGATTGGATATGTTAGCAAGTATTGGTCTTCTTCTTTTTCTTTTTTCTATTATATGCAAATATTATGCACACTATTATGGCTAGTAATTTGTTTATTTTGTTCAAGTGAGACTCAAGCTGCATAAGGAAAAGGGAGAGGTGAGAGAGTTTGAGAGTGAAATCAAGAATTATATGATTAATTGATTAATACTTCATGACGCGTATGTTAATATTACGTTATTTTGAGACACTTTCACAATTCAAAGAATTAGTACTTAAATCCCCTAATGACTAATAATCTATATAAGTACTCATTAAAAAGCCCTTAATTTTAATTCTTTTTCTTGGTTACATTTAGCCCATGACTATATTAAATTTGGAAGCCTAAAAATATTTTTCGAGAAAAGAGTGACTATAAACGTTTAGCCAATACTGCCCTGGTATGGACCACTACTACACCTTTATATATATATATATATATATATATATATATATAAGGATCTATTATAAGTAAAGATTACCTTTGAATATTTAAGAGGAAAAGTAAAAGGAAAACTTCTATGAATGTTTATTAGCTTTTGCTTGGGATGGGAAGAAATAAATTTGCTTCATTTTGTAATTAGTCGTTTTAGTCCCCAGTCAGTTTCGGGTGTGAACTAGTTAGCAATTTGGTCCCTTATATTTTTACAAAACCAGTTTAGCCCCCCTATTTTCACTTTTGACCAATTCAGGGCCTTTGACTAAGAGTCAGGTCACTAGTGTTGAAGAATTTGGACAAATGCCTTTCCACGGAAGTGGTTGAAATTGTGTTCTGCATAAAGAAACTTATAAGGATCACTGAGTACACATTTCAACTTTGTACCAAATGATTAAAAATACGTGTTCGATAAAATTATGTATATAAATTTGTACGTGAGTAGTATGAATACATTTAAAAGTTATGGAATTAAAAATGCCAATAAAATTTACTACAGTTTTCAAATACTATGCTGCATTTTATACCAATTTTAAATTTATTTTTATGAATAAGACGTTAAATTTATTAAAATTTTATCACCTTATTACTTAAATATGTATATATCTACATTTATTATGATATACATATATATCGCTCTTATTTCTACATTCATTATGATATATATATATATATATCGCTCTTATTTTGTATATAACTCAAAAAGTATGTCATTATTCTTATTCAAATTTTAAAATTTTTAACAGTTAAAGTATACTATGTTAACAATTTATTATCTCTTTTATACGGTTAAGTGAAAAGTACAATTATTTTTCAAAGTATTTTTAAAATATATGATCATGAAAGTTTTTTTGAATGATATATACAAACGTATATTATATGGATATAATATGAGTATTTACTAACAAAGGCCGGGGGCTAAAAGTCTAAAATAGTATTTATCCCTTTGAATTGGATTGGAGGTGAGGAAGAAAATAAAAAACACATTAACTAATAGTAAATGCTCCAGCAAATACTACTGAGAAAGTGTTTCCTAAAAAGAAAAATCCGAAATCCGAAACTAAGAACCTATCCATTCTTTTGCCTCTTTATAGGAAGGAATCATATGTGGAATAAATTGCAAAATCAAAAAGTTGTTGCCATTCTCAATTGTTTTCTACGTGTTGGTTGAAAAGTTAATCACAGACTCATTTCTTGACACTTGCACAAGATGCCCTTTGTCTCTTCCCTTGTTTGTACACTACCTCATGAACTACAATTAAAGAATTTGGATGAATATCTCCATATCATTTGGAAAAGTGTTCTTTTATCACAAGATAAGTTTGCATAATCCTAAGAATTACCTATTGTTATTTCATTTCGAGATAGTAAATGACATACTAACCACTCATCATCAATATCTTTTAATGTCGATTATGGCATTTGCATCATCAACTAGATACACAGATATCAAAAAATAGATCTGAAGAATGGATATTACGAATTTGAAGAGCATATAAAAATTATACTGTAAAATTTTAAAAAATAACATAAAATAATTGTAGTCCCAAAAATATCTGTGTATGCATCCAATTGCCAGATCTACTGATTAACTTCTGCCATTAGTACAGATTTTAATAAAGTTATGAAATTTTGTCCAAAAAAAACAATTAAACTCTAGTAATGATTTTTTTTCCACAATTTTGATTAACAGTTTCATTACTTCTTTTCTGAGCTAACAATTGCACTGCTTCAGTATTACTATTTCCATTTTCCTGGTCCGCACAAGAATAGCCATTACCAAAGTCTCGGCTTGCTGCTCTTGACAATTATTAGTAGGCGATGATTTAATTTTTTTTCCTATAGGGACCAAATCACTTTAATTTCATCCGTACGAAATTAATTGGCCCAAATTATTTCTACATTTAACATAATTCATGGCAGTGTACTCCGATGACAAGTTTCAAGAACAGCCAGGCGTTTTGCCTTTTATTTTCTTGCAAGAAAATGATGTTCATCCTAACTAAATCGAATGCTAATTTAACGAGTTTTTCTAATGGATTAGGTGCCGATTTGATACTCTTAATAACCTAATTGGATTTGACTAATGGAGTACTGTTAAAAGGAACATCATGTGATAATTTTGTAGCAAAGGTAAAACTAATTTGATTAAACATCTAAATGTACGGGTCGATTAAATGTAACTATAGACATTTACATAATAAGTAAGGCATATATTCACGAGTACCTAAGGGCATCCGTTGGACGAGTCGAACCCAATTTATAACTATATTCATAGACGCATACTTATTATCTCTCTTTGCATTTAAATATTCTCCTTAGTTAACTTCAATATCTTATAAAGGCATTTGGCTAATTAATGCAATTTAAATGTAATTTAGATGTGTAAGAAAATATGAATGTGTGCATTAAGATGATAATTTAGGTGTAATTGAGATGTTTTAAATTGCTAAAACATGATATTGCAGTTACCTTAATTTACTTCAATCTTTCGAAAAACAAAAAGGAAACATCTTTTAGTGAGTTTGTCTAATTGCAACCTTTATCAATGACAATCAAACAATACAGTTATCAAATATTGATTCTATAACTGTATCCAGATCCTAGCCTTGAAGTTGAATTCATGTGGAATTAGGGAATGCAGAGTTTGTTGGTGACTGGAACAACTCGTGATTAATCCCCTCAATCATATGGAGGACTTTTCTTGTCAAAGGAGGTGTCACATTCATATCTGATTTACTCATGCCTATAGTAATTGTCATATGTTCTCAATTAAATAATTCAGTAATTTAATATATTCAAATTTCATATAGAATAAGTAATCCTTTGGTCTAGTAAAATCTGTGTATCTACTAGTCTCCAACACAAGCCTCTTTAGACTCCTTCTCCCCTGTAGTTTAGGATAAAATAGGTTATACAATAATTATCGTCTCCAAAAAAAAAGAAAAAAAAATAATAGATTCAAATTTCAGATTTCAGAACTAATTCACATCAAAAAATCGTGATAAATCGGAGTAAATTAAACGGGAATAATAGGCAATATCTTTTTCCTTTTTGTTTTCTCCATGAACAAAGGGAATACACTAATACATAGTAACTTCTTAAATTTTGCATGATAACATTTTAATATTGGATTGACAGATATGTATTCCTTGGCTATCTGGTTATAAATCTAATACCCTATCCATCAATTGTTGCTTTATGTTTTACCATTTTCTGTGTCTTTCAAATCAAGTGAGTGCTTAATTTTCTTTCTTTCTTTCTTTCTTTTTTATCTTTTTCTAAATTTTTGCATCATGACTGGTCTTCATTGGGGCAACTCATGCGTTGCATTCTTGATGATGGAAATTATTGTTGTGAAGAGACCAGAAAGAGCAAGAGTAGTCTGCATCAAAGCATTCTAGGCGTGCGTTCTGCTGTAAAAATAGTTGTACTTTGGCAATTCATGCACAGGTTGGTGTGCATATAACGCATGCTATTGCAATTTCACTTTGAATTTTTGGTTCACATCTAAGTCTTTATTAATTTTCAACATGTTTCTCTGTCACTGAGAAGTAAAAGCTGAACCTGTAACAGTGAGATAAGAAAATTTTTTAAAGTTCAGCTTTTAGACACGTTGTCAATTTAATTTTATGTTTTCTGAGAAAAAAACTTTGGTACAATTCACAAGTGCCCATTTTGAGCCCTTGGCATATGAATGGGAAGAAATTTTACTTTGGGGAAAAAAAAGCTTTGCCTCATGTAAATTGTACGATGCAATACACTTTTGCAGAATATTCGCAGAATAAGTTTTTATAGAAAGATTTTTACTTTTTTCGTGAGCACATTTTTTAGTCATCTTTTTACTTCACATGTATCAAATCACTACGGTACATTTTTCTACAAAAACTTCTAAAAATAGCAATTCAAACGGAACCTTAATTCTTGATAAGGACTATTTTGAAAACTTCCCAATTTTTAAGGGGTAAAGCAGAACTTTTGAAGATCATAGGGGCAAAGGAAAGGGTAAGTGGCCCTTCCCTTCCCCCATATTCCCAAATCCCAATCTTTTTCAATAGTAAAAAATCATAAACTTTTGCATCACCAGGATATACTTTATTATTATTCAATTTTTCTTGGTAATTTTTTACTTTTTCCTGTTCATCGAGATAACTAATAAAAGCCCTTATCAAATCCCAAAAATAAAAATAAATAAAAATTAAACACAGCAACCCAAAAAAAAACCTTGGTGATCTCACTTTTGAGTTTCCAATGTATCTACAATTTGTGTGTGGCATTGTAATGAATAATCCTAGAGAAGGGCACCACACAGCTATACATGAATCATTACACAATGAGAACTGTGATCACTGGTTAGTTTATTAGTAAAATTGGTCAATAACAGTTCAATTTATGAAATATATCCCACTGGTTTCCAGCTAGGAAAGTTGAGGCAATTGCTTGGGATAAGAGTCTGTGAGATCCAATCCAATCTATATGAGGGCTCACATGCCACTTTAGAATAATTGTTCTTCTGCCTTGGCCAATGAATGTATCTTTGGTTGGAGAGATTACAATGGCATATATTCAATTATTTTATTTATTTATTATTATTATAATAAATTAATTAGGGTAAATTTATATATACATCGACAGTGTATAGACCATTATCGTTAAATTCATGACACATGTATAAAAATTGTATTTCAAACTCAAATTTTATGTAGTTGTCATTCATGCAAGACTAACAGTTATATACACCGACAATGTATACACCATTATCGTTAGATTCATGACACGTGTAAAAATTAGATTTCAAACTCAAATTTTATGTAGTTGTCATTCATTCAAAACTGACAATGTATACACTGTCAATATAAGAAAGATTAATCCAATTACTTATGCCTCATATGAAATTTTTAAAAAATTTTTACTATCTCTCCTACTCAAGTTATTTAGATTACAATTTGTGCTACACACAGAACTCTATCTAGAGCCCTGTTCAATCTGTGAACCCAACAAAACTAGGTGTAGGAACTAAGAAGGGCATGCAAGAAACTTAGAATGTGACTAGTTGTTAGGATTAAGGACACCTTATATGTCCCCACAAATATTGACCTTAATTATTTTTTGCAGATGTCTGCTGCACATGAGATGAGCCCATAAGAATGCAGGGACTTTGTCTGTGAAGTCCATGACACTTTCCTTGAAGCAAAAGGAAAAAAAAAAAAAGGCCATATGTTCCTTCTTTCATTTCTCCTTCAGCAAATTAGAAAATAAATTCTAGTGTAATTAAGAGGAGAATTAGGCTAATAAACCGGATTACTGAAGAAAGCATGTTCCTCAAGGGCTGGAAAAGTACAAGTTATGGCTGATTAAATAGTAGAGAGAAGAAAAGAAAAAAAAGAAAAAAAAAAAGGAAGACTCGTATGAGCTGTACTAGCCACATCCTCCATTAGCACGTAACATGTATTTGATTAAGTCCAAATTAGTGTCCCTTTTCTAACTTTGCTGGATATTAGTCTCCCTTTTATAATAAGAATGTCACAAAAGTTGTGAGGCTCACAATTTCGTTCATGGATTAATAGATAATATCATATTTGTCTTCTTTTTATATGTTATTCGTGCGACTCATGGTTTGATGCAAACAGAAGAATTTTAAATGAAAACTGTTTTTCTTGAACACTTCCTCTACCATTTCTTGCATGAAATGATAGATTAAACAAAATTAAAATTATGCAATGCTTCTAGCTTGAAAAATATCAAGGTCTCATTGAGGTTTCTTGTTTCAAAATTATATTCCTCGTGACATTACCTAAAAATTAGCTTGAAAATTGAGGTTAGTTTTGTGTAAGCCACTCTATGCTAACCTTGTCTAAGAAATTAGAGGATAGCAATTTTTTTTTTCTTTTTTCATTTCATCACAATGGTAAAGCTCAATGTAGGTAGGGTTGCTATGAAGGACAACTTGAGGTTGAACTCGTTGAGTTCTTAAATATTGAGTTCGAACTTAAAATTGATCTTATTTTTATCTTATTTGAGCTCAAACTCAAGTTTGATCAATTAGAGCTCAATTGAGTTTAGTTGAGTTCAACCGTGTTCTCAAGTTTGGTATTTGGGTAAATTCTATAACTCACTTACCAAAAAAAGTAATTGTGCGGTAAATAAATAATTAAATACGCACACACACATACATACACGCTACACACTACTTGATAAATCTCGATGAATACTCGAGTTTTAGTTTTTCTATTCATATACGACTCGTTTTTTTTTTCTATTCATTTACAACTCAAATACCTTATCAAGTAGCTCGAATTCGACTCGAATTCAGTTAATACCGTGTTCGAGTCAAGTCTTTGATCAAGTAGCTTGCAAAGTCTGAATCGAGTAGTTTGATTAAATTACATGCCATATAGTTTAAATTATTATAGATAAACTATAAAAGAGAGGGAATTGTGCAGTTCCTTTTGGGTATCATGTATATATGAGTTTAATTCAGTGTTCGATGTGCAAATAGATGTTAGTATATATTAAGAGTTTAATTTATTGAATAATGTGACAAGAAATAATTGAATTACAATCATAGATATAATAGTCAAAAGGGAAGGTAGAATTTTCAAAAAAAAAATGAAGAAGAACAAAGGATGAACCAAAAGAAGCAGCTGAAGCCTTTTTAAGGGCGAGGGTTTGACTGTTAATTCTGTCTTTAGAAGCGGGTTAATTGGGCTCGGTGTAGAGCCCTGACTAGTGCTAAATATGACTGAAGATGAACTGCTTTTTCCATGGAGCCCAGTACCTAGCCCAAATTCATCCCATCTTCGGTTATCTAGTGCCCGATCGGGGCAACGCCTTTTAATTGACCGGCGATAGTGGTAACGATGAATTTAAGAACATACTATTCGTTATAATCATAACATTTTTTTTCCAACAGGAAAAAGGTGAAATTTAAAAAGTAGGGAGGGAAAAGAGGAATTTGAACCCTCATAATGAAACTGAAAGACTTCTTTGTCTGATTCTACTATGCATTAATCATGCAATTCAGTATCAAGATTACCAAATCTGCTAGCAAACTGCAAGAAGCAGATTGCTTAATAAGAGTTGTTTCACTTCAATAATAGACTGAGGCATTCCATGTTTTTGGATCAAATCATCTTGGCTTATAACGTTGAGGCACTCAAGTTGATGATTTGCTAAGCATTTGAACTACTTTATTATATGAATGTGTTGCTCTATTATTAATGATCAAGGGAAAGAAAAAAATTTACTTGGACAATAAAAGACAAGAAAAGTTCAACTCTTTCGAACTAGATCGACTTAGAAATTACACGAAATGATATCTCAACATAATTAAGGCAAGGGGAGAAAAATTTTCATACACTAATCAAAAAGTTTGAGATAAGATTGTTTATGAAATTTGTTTTGAAACAATCTTTGACCCTTGCAGCTAGCAGCTATGGTTGCAATCCTCCTGGTTTATTGAGTTGAACTCAATTGCTTATTTTTGTCTAAACTTTCACTAGAAGTTATAGAAACTTACAATACTTTAATTGCTAATTGTTGTTGATTCTATAGATTATTATATTAATTTTTTGGCATATTTGGATGAATAGTAATAAGAAATTAAAAAAATTCCAACTAGTGTACTCTTTGATTACTTTGGATTAAGTTTAATACAACGTTAACCTTCCAACTTTAGTTACTTCCATCAATCATTTGCTGTTAGACGATTTCCAACAATCTCAATAATAAAAATTCTCTTTTTATAAAAAAAAAGAAGGTTAATACAACTTTTAATTGCACTCAAAAGTAAGTATTAATAATTTGATGATTCAGTTCCAAAACCTCTACAATTGGTAATTTTAGTCTAATTAAGAGTTACTTGCAAACTAAACTAAAATAGAGCAGAAACGTCAAATACTGAACACAATTCGCTGGACTGTTATACAGTGTACGATTATTGTCTATCACCATCTAGGACTAAAGCGATGTTGAAGTGATTAATAATAATACACATTCACAGGTATCACACATTCACAGGTATCATCAATAAAAGAACCACTGGGCCAATGGCTCAGTGGCCACCCAGGAGGGACTTAAAGACCTTCCTTGGACTGTAGGTGAGGGTTCGGATTTCACCCGCAGCGAAAAAAATCTAAGAATTGTGCCATAACACTTTCTTGGTCTAGCTAAATGCACGAGAAGCTATTTTTCTGCTCTTGTGAGTGTATAACTATTGAAATGATTCGATGGCCTAGCTAGGCAACAGAATAGCAAGAATAATTGATGACCTTGTTGATGCATTGCACCTTAAAAATTGATTTTATGTAGAGAATGATTTTCTTAAATAAAAATAACCCCCCTCGACCCCCCTACCCCCAACAAAAAAACAAAAAAAAGAAAAAAAGAAAAGTATCCTAGACTCCATGCTTGTCGTCCTATGAACTTTAAGGTGTATGAAGTTTCATCTTTCTTTTTGTAAGCGAAACGGTAGAGACTTCATTTGATTGGAATTGATCAAGGCTAAAGGTAGACCTAGGTCACAACAATCCATACATATTGATAGATTGAAATGCTATTTATTTGTTAAATAGACAAATTGATTGAAAAAAAAATCATGACTATAATTAACAATATAACACTATCAAAAGACCACATACGATGAAGATTTTTTGTTACTGGCGAAAAAAGAAAACATCCGACCTCTATTAATATAGGAATTGAAAATGGGATGAAAGGATAATCTACTGTTAACGATAAATATTGCGATAACTAGGAAACCAATCATTCAACAAAGTGGCATTTGAAAAGTTGGGTATTGAGAAGGAATTTAAATTTTTTTTTTGTATTATAGGTTGGATGTTCGAAATTTACATCTAAAATTTAAAAAATTCTAAAAATGTGCAACAATGCACACTTTTGGTTTAGTTGGTCCTGTCCTTCTAGCCCCTTATATTCAGGTGAGGCCCCTTCCTCCTTAGAGAACCAAAGAATAGGTTATACATGTTGCTGTATGAGAAAGGAAAAAAGAAAAATAAAATCATTCATAGGGCTGCCTGATTGAGGAATAGAGCAATGACACATCTCATTCCGACCGATATTGAAGTACCCTTTGTGTAGAGTGACACGTTGATTTCCACTCAGGAGATTGTTATAGTTGTAGTCTGGTAACATCAAATTATATGCTAGCACGTGCTAATGAGACTGATGAATCAAGATTAATCTACTCTTTTCTTCAGGAACTTGATTAATTTAATTTTCACAGACATGGTCCCAGGTGGATGCTGTTCCTCTTTAACTTAATCTTTGTCACTTTCGGAGTAGTATAATATATGCTTAATCTATGGTAGGAATAAAGGTTGTTAAAACCTTAATCCTAACTCAAGGCACCAATGTCCCTTGAGGGCCATCAAGAGAGAGTACTCAGGGCAACCAATACATTGAAGAACCCAAAGTTTTACAGGGAACATCAAAAGTTATGCATATTTTTTTTTCTATCAAGTTGAAAAAGAATGGTTTTCAACTGCAATTTTTAAGTTTTACGTGTAAATGTTCAACTTGAATCTCCAACCATTTTCTGTAGATTGGTTTAAGGCAAAATTGATCTGAAATGCACAAGGATTTATACAGTCCAGAGCTATTCCATTTGATTCAGAATATATCTTATCACTTTCTGCGAATTTGCAGAAAAATGATAAGAGTAGGTTACCTGTAGAGCTATGAGCTATCATAAGATTGTACTGTACACAAATTTGCAATAAATTAATAAAAAGAGGTTATTGATTGGCACAAATTCCAAGCCAACCTACCAATCTTAACATCACAAATAGTATTGAGTACTAATGCAGCAAACATGTTCTCTTGCAAAAAGCAAGGAATAAAGAATATTTATGTCCTTATTGATGGTTAGGCAGCAAAGGACAATTGTTCAGGCTCTCAATTCTTGTTTAATCCTTAATTACCTCACCTAGCTTCAATCCTCATCTGCCGCTTTTCCTCCTTCCCCTTTAGCTTTCTCTGGTGCATTTTCCGAGTTGATCAGTTCTGATCTTGAGGACTAATGGAGGTCCATTCATGGTTTGAAACCAGCCTGCCTGTTTTACCAAAACCAGAATCATTAACATCCTCCAGAACTTCATCTTCTAACTCAATCAGAATACCTGATCAAATGCAATATTCATCGGCAATTTATGGGGAAACAAGTTTCAGTAGTCTTCAATCAGATGTCTCTCAAGACTCATCTCTCAATTCTCATCAAAAAATGATCAACAGCCCTTCAGTAACTCACTCATGCTTCAGCAACTTTCAGACGTTAACCCCACAAATAAGCTTTCTTGCAGTGCATGGCAACACCCTTTATGCTGCTTCGTTGAATGAAATCAATGTCTTCGATTTAACGAATTATTGTCTTGTTGACAACTTGAGCTGTTCAGGCTTGGCTAAATCAATTGCATTCGTCGAAAACAAGATCTTCACTTCTCACCAAGATTGCAAGATTAGAGTATGGCAAATTGCATCATCATCAAAAAAGCATCAACTAATCTCAACACTGCCTACTGTTAAAGATCGCTTGAGGCGTTGTGTTTTGCCAAAGAATTATGTTCAAGTTAGGCGGCACAAGCAAAAGCTTTGGATTGAACATGCAGACACCATATCAGGTTTAGCAGTGAATGATGGATTAATCTACTCGGTTTCTTGGGATAAAAGCTTTAAGATATGGAGAATATCAGACTTGAGTTGTTTAGAATCGGTTAAGGCGCATTCAGACGCGATTAACGCCATTGTTGTTTGTGCAAATGGCTTAATCTACACTGCATCAAGTGATGGAACTATCAAAATTTGGCAGAGAAATGATGATGGGGGAAAGAAGCATAAGCTGGTAACCACTTTAGACAAGCACAAGGCGGGGATTAATGCATTGGCTATAAACGAAGATGGATCAGTCTTGTTTTCAGGAGGTTTTGATGAGAATATTCTGGTGTGGGAGAAGGATTATACTGCAGATGATCACATGGTGCTTTCACATTCATTGAAAGGGCATACAGGAGCTATACTTTGCTTGACTATTGTGGGTGATTTGCTAATCAGTGGATCATCTGATAGAACAGTGAGGATTTGGAAACGCAGTAGAGAATATGGATATTGTTGCATTCGTGTTCTTGAAGGACATTTGAAACCAATTAAGGCACTTGTTGCAATTTCAGGTAGGAATGGAGATGGTGTTATTTCAATATTTAGTGGAAGCCTAGATGGACAAATCAAAGTCTGGAAAGTTACTACAAATTCCACAAGTTGCACATCTCCTTAAGTTTTCATGAGATCATTAATAGTAGTATCTCATATGTGGATTCATGGATTGTGCCCATTAATGTTCATCAAGCTGAGCATTCTTCAAGAGTTTCATTGATGTATGAAAACTTGTAATCCACACAAGAAATTTATGGAAGTATTATTATAATTCTTTTATTAACGATTTTAATTTGTATACATAGTCTCAATTTGCAAAGTAATTTTGTTTGAAAATCGTGCACCAATACATTCTTACTTGTATTAAAGTTAGAGGAGGAGGAGGAAGAGGAAGAGGACGAGGACGAGGAGGAGAGGAGGGGGAGGGGGGATGGTTCTTTGCTAATCATAGCTCCTTCCCCCTTGGTAATCATAAGTAAAGTTAGCAAGAAACACACTAAGAGTTAATTTGATTCAGCTGAATTTTAAAATATAATATACAAGACTTTTCTGTAGAAACAATTGACTCTATTGTAGTGGAAGATTTTCAAATAATTGAATATGGACAATCTCTTTCTTGAAAACCAGGAAAGTAATAATTTTTTTTTAAAAGAAGACATGAATGGTATCGAACTAAGCAATAAAATCAATTGTATGGGATTAATTTTTATAGGTGGGTCAATGTCAAACACGTTTTGTGCTGTGCCTTTGTAGACTTTGATAGGAGCAATGAAAATACAAGAACATGATGATTGTTGAGTTGTCGGAGTTGAAGGTTTACAATTCAATAATTTCAGCCTATCTTCCTGTTTGCAGAAGGTAGCAAGAGACAATAATATAAAACTGAAATTGCTTTTCTACCAATTCTAATAAAACCAAATGCTAGCAGAAAAGGGCCATCCCAGCCTTTGGGTTCATACCATTACCTTGTCAATCATTCACAGGACAATGTTGGAATGCACTTTTGAGAAGTTTGACGCCAATTTGAAAAACTCAACCAAAACTATGATAACCTGCTGATTGTCCAAACCAGTTAAGGCTCGAAATAGGAAAAACATGTCTCTCTGCGTACACTTGGAAAATTAAACTAATACTAATACAGATTCGATTAGATTTTCTGTACTATCAAATGATCCTTTTATGCATATGATACGCATTTAAACACGCTTGTGTGATACCTTAAGCCGACAATAAAGGAAACGGTGATACAAACAAGTTTCAAGTTTAACATTTGGTTTTGTAGAAGATATTTTTTTTGAGTCCTCCTCACTATTAGATTCAGGGTTCGAAACAGTTGAATGTAGGATGGACATGGGAGAGATGGAAGGATAAATTATATATATATATATATATTGACAGTGTATACATTATCGCGATTGGATATATGACACATGAGCAAAATTTAGATTGTAAATTTAAATTCAGATAAGTTGTCGTGCATTCAATAGTGATTATGTATACATTGTTAATGTATAAAACATATATATATATATATATATATAAAATCTTGAGAGCGTGTGTGTGTCTATATATATATATATAACTATACAGTCCGAAACTTGAAAGATCAAAGTTTCATGAAACGAAGGAAAATTCAAAGATTAATTCTCAACAGACGATAGCTTAAGGAATGGAGAATACAAACACCTGAATATGACTATATGATTCAGGAAACAAAACAAAAGCTATCTACAATAATTTGCTAAAAACACAAACAGATGCTTTTAAGGATATTCAAGCTGGCTCAATCGGAGCAAGAAAATCAACAAAAATTATTTTTCACTGTAGCACCGGAAGTCACTGTAGCAGTCCGGTAAGTTACTACACAAACACGGCAACAAAAAGACAAACTGTGCACTGTAGCAGTACTGTATACTGTAGCAAAACAGTAAAAATCATTGTAACGGGTATTATAACAATACGAAAATTTTACTATAAATACCCTTCAATCCCAATACAAACACACACCATTCCTACACCATTTCTTCAAGACTACTTCTCTCTAATTTAAAGAATTCTCTCCTCCTTCTCTCTACAAACTAGTTTTATAGACACACACGCACTGTCAAGATTTCCGACAGAGCATAAAAAAATACTAATGTGCCAAAAGAAGCCTTGCACACTTGCCACCCATCCACACAGCTTTTCAATCAAACAGAAATTAGATTCCAAGTTAATAGGAGTAAGTCATAGGGGCATTTCACATGGATTACTTTAAAATTGTTGAGAGGTTATTTTAATTAAAGTAAGCAGCAAGGTTTAACCAATGTTTAAGGCAAAAAAAGTGTAATTAAGGTTTATAATTGTTTCCATAATTCTAGAAGCACTTTTACGCAAGTGCTTGCGTAGTTTGAGAATGAGATTCATCTACATAATTAATTATACTTACAGGAGTTAATACACTGTTTAAATATATTTATCCTCGTAAACCTTTAGAATATCACCAGAATTAGTACCCACGATGAATTATATAGATTCATGATTTTGTCTTCTAATTGGCCGGAAAAAATGACTTCTTAACTTTGACTTCACAAACGTAGATAGTTTGACAAAACTTAATACTATATTAAGGTATAAGGTCAATTTTAGCTCATTAGTAGCTTATAGTATCAATTTGTTGCATATTGCTAAGCAGGGATGGGGAAGGGGGATTTGAATTTAAAACCTTTAATTTTTAGGATAGCAATTTTAATCAGTAGACCAAGGCATTTTTCTAAAATCCGATGAACTTGTCTTGCAATTTTTGAATTAAAAAAGTTTTAGTACTACAAATTTGAATCCCTCTACTAAAACAATCTTATACTTTTATGGGTACTAAGATCTTTTCATTCATAAATAACTACCAACATTCATTAGCCCAATATTGGTTTGAGCAACTTATTAGAAATTGTCAGTATGAGATAATAATTAAGTGCTACAATTAATAGTTTGTTGTGTAAATTGCAAATGAGTGGTAATCTAGGAATGCAAATTACAATTAACTCTAGATTATATATATCTACAAACGCAGCAAAATGATACCCACTTTGATGTAACTTTATGTGTGTGTGTGTTCATAATTGGCCTACTGAAGAAGTTGGATAATTTCTTTGGCAGGTTCACTTTGGAATTAATTAATCTTAAGCCAAATCATGTCGAAGGAAAAAATGAAATAAAATAAAGGTAACCGACTATGATTTCATGAAAGTATGCTTTCTGCTTATATACAAGTATTATTATGGAATCGTTTAGAATCATCTAATCCATAATTTACTACTATTATATTTTGAAAACCTGAATAATTGATGATCTCTAAACATTCCTGCTCTGAAATTTCCTTCACCAAGAATTCCTTATGCCTTGGTTTATCGTTGAGGATCAGAGTAGTTGAGATGTGACAGATATGGAAATGGTGTGCCACTAATTATTTTACTGGGGTTGGAATTGTGAATTAGGATTAGGTTATTAATTTTTTATTTTTTTCAGGTGAGAAGAAGGGTTTGGGAGTTAGGCTCAATGGTTGGAATCTTAATTGTTCGTGGCAGCATATCAGCATTATTTTGGTGTCAAAAACTTATTAACGTGTTCAGACTTGTTTGGTAATAAAAATTGAATATTTAAATTAATAAAGTGACACTAAATTTTCTAGATAATTTACTTCCAAAAATAAGCGATAAGTTATTAATTTATTACTTAATATGATATACATTCAAATATATCAGATTTAGTACTTAATAATTTAATAACTTAATAGATTCAGGTTTCAAACTTCAGTTTTATCAAACTCACCTAAGTGGGAGGTTTTGAATTCAGAACATCTCACTTGCACTCCCTAATCCCCTTAAAACTTGTTAAACTTGCTAACTTATTATTTGATACTCGTTTCTCTTTATTTTACATTACACTATTACCAGTTCGGAGATTAATCGATTTTGAGTTCTGATCATTATATTTAACCATGAAGTAGTGATAATTAAACGTTTATTACAGGAAAAAATTCTGAAATCTACAATTAACCGATGTTTATGCATGCGCATTATGCTTAGAATAGAATACATGACTGTTGAATAAGATCTGTATTGTTTTAAGTCTAACTCTAGGCATCATCAAGTGTTTATTGTTTTTTAGTTTAAATATCTGTGTAAGAATAAATTACAACAATTAATTAATTTAAATGTGTGTAGATCCAATTAAGCACGCATATATAGAAGTAAGCGATGCAAAATTAAAACATTATTTAATTAATTACAATAAATCGATGATTGATGATAAATATTCAATTTTGAGAACTTCAAAGCAATCACGTGATTCTTCTTGTGTATGTAATGAGAATTGTTATCATTTATTCCCGCAATTAATTTGTTCTTCACTAGGGCTTTTCACCATTTCTTTTTCTTATTTTGATTTAAGAGGAAGGAGAAACTTTGTCAAAACCTATCTCATTTCTTGACTTTTAAACTTAATAAAGTCAGCAAATCAAGTCGATTTTGAAGTCATGCTCATTAAGAAAGAGTTAGCCAAAAAATGTGAACATAATCAACAGCTTCTCTTATCATATGTGATGATAAAAATTGTATTCCATGAGACCGTCCGATATGATTAAGTATTAGTCCAAATGCCCAACTCTTTTTTTTTCTTTGAAAAAAATACACGATTGATGAATATTATAATAGGAGTGCTATATTTTTCATTTTGTTAGTTGTAGAGTTTTTGAACATATGACTCAATCAATCATAAGAGTATGTTTGGGTAGCTTATTATTAGCAAAAATTTATTTGATTGCATTACAAACATATTATTTTACATATATCACACTAAAAAGTGTTACGGTAATTTTTTTTAAAAATTATGTCAAATAATATCCTAGCCAGACACATTTGTTTTTATTCCCCTTTTTTCTAGAATTCCCTCTCCAAAATTACCTCACTTTGCCCCCTTCAATGTTGAATTAGATCAATTACCCCTATGTGATATTCGATTTTTTCCAATCGAGTACATAGATCACAAGTGGCAGAATCTTTAGTATATATGCAATGGTCCTCTTATCTCTCCCACTTGTAGGCAGAATCTTTAGTATATATAATTGTTTGAAAGAATGAAACTTGTAGTTCGAATTTGGTTTATATTTAGTCTTCTATTTTTTTTTGGCT
This sequence comes from Coffea humblotiana, assembly GCA_023065735.1. Taxonomy (NCBI): domain Eukaryota; kingdom Viridiplantae; phylum Streptophyta; class Magnoliopsida; order Gentianales; family Rubiaceae; genus Coffea; species Coffea humblotiana. The sequence continues at coordinate 8,797,394 of CM041211.1, forward strand.
TACTTTTCTTCTTTTTTATTCTATTAAAAGTCTTTTTTTTTTGGTCAAAACGATAACATTTGTATTGATTTAAACTTGATAATACAAGTATGCTTTACAAAAAGGGTAAGCTGCCCTCACAATTCTTTCGTGCTAGATCTTTTATCCAGCCCGTGAAATTTGTTTCCCAATATACATCATTAACTAGTTTCAAAGCAAATTTTGCTAGTTTATGACACACTTCATTTCCTTCCCTATATATAAAAGAGAAATTGCATTGACAAAAAAACTCCCTCAGCTTTTGTATATCCTCCAATATCACAGCATAACTGCAGTTGTTGCATGAGACTGTTAGGATGCTGTCTATCATACTTTTGCAGTCCGATTGTATTTCAATCTTCCTCCAGACTGCTTCTTTTCCTAATTGCATAGTGGTTCTGACTGCCGCAGCCTCATCTAGCCCTGGTTCACCTATCTTTTCCTCGATTATGGCCCAAGCTTTCAGAATCTCTCCTTTCCAGTTCCTAGCAACAATTCCTTTACTAGTTCTGATCATTTGTGTTGAGATTGCAGCGTCTGTGTTTATCTTGTACACCTTCTATTGGAGGCTTCCAACTTCTACCATGCTGAATGGGGGTTGTTTCAGCAATGCCAGTTCTGCCTTCTAGTTCCACAGCTTCTTTGGATTCCATCCATTCTTGCTGAGCTTTTCTTACAACTGTGATTTCCTCCATTTTTGTGTTGTTGAAATTGATCTTGTTCCTTGCTTTCCCGATTTGCCAAAGGATATTGATTGTTAGTTCTATGTGCTCCTGACCATTAACTCTTTGAGTTGCTTCTAAGAGTCCTTCCCACCATCTCCAGAAACTAGCTTGTAGGTCTATTAACCCATCCCAGCTGATTGGACTTAGTTTCCAAATCTTCTTTGCATAGTCACATTCGAAAAAAAGATGCTCTAGAGTTTCAATTCCATCCACACAGCTTGTGCATATGTTGTTCCCCTTCCCTGTTCTTCTGTGCACCAAGTCATTGACTGGAATACAGTTTTGCAGACATTTCCAAATAAAATGTTTCAGTTTGTGTTTAATATTTGTTCCCCACACCTTTTTCCACAAACTTTCCTTCCTATTATATATGGCTGCTTGTTTGCTCCTTGATCTGCACTGTTTTTTTGTTGCCTATACCTCCATCTCCTTTGCTAGTGCATAACTTGCTCTCACTGTGTACTCTCCAGTCTTTGAATGGTACTAGATTAGTCTGTCCCTTCTTTGGTATATGCTGAGTGGTATTTTTGCAATCTTTTGGCCCATCTCTCTACTAAAGATTCTATTCAGTAGCTCCTTGTCCCATTGTCCTTGTTTAATCAGCTCTTTGACATATTGTACATCCCCATGTGCCGCTCTATTTGGTTCCATTCTGCTATCTCTTGAGTCTGGTACCCATCTATCTTGCCACACCTTCATAGTACTCCTATCCCCAACTTACTTTCTTATTCCATTTATCAATAGGAATCTTGCACTTAGTAGGTTCTTCCATAGGTATGATGCTGATGTAGAAGCTTCCCTCATCCAGTCCTGTTAAAAGTTGAATATGATATTGTATGCATCTCGTATGAGCAAGTTAATGAGAAATTAGGCCTATTATACTGATTGTAGTCGCAAGGGGCAAATTAAACCAAATCAACATCCAAAGGAAAAAGTGAAAAAAACGTACTTTTAGAAGGACTATCTTAAATTAAAATAAACATTTTTCTAAAATCTAACTGTTTATAAAGTTAGATCAACTATTGTTACTAAAAAGAAAAAAGAAAAAAATTGTTTAGGGGAAGGGTTAGGTTGAGTGGAAATGTGGGAGGATTATAAGTCGGAGGTTTTGGGTTCAAGACGACCTTAACTCCTACTTAGTGAATGTTGTCCTTTTTCAAATATCAATACTCCAACTCTATTAAAGGACAAAATTGTACACACTGCCCACAAACATAGTCAATAAATAATCTCCCATAGTATTTTATTTGAAGATAATTGCTAAAATCTATACTATAGATAAAGGGAGAGAGAAGGTATTAATGTAATCTGTTTGTGTCACTTTTATAATTTCTATTTTACCCTCTAAGTACAAGACCAAATAGTATCATCATCCCCCTAAATTAAACACACACAAATACACACAACATCCTCATTTCTAGACTAATAAAACCTCTAATAAGATAATAATTGCCAACAATTTTTCATCCAAAAAAAAAGAGAGAAAGAAAAACATAATTCTTCCATTCATATTTTAAAAAAAATTCTCCTAGATGTTTTGCTAATACAGAGCTGCCCCCGTGCTAGATCAAACTACAGACCTTTAGTTTACAAGACTGATACTCTACCACTGAGCTATAGAGGTCTCCTGACACTTTTCCATCATAATTGCTAAAATCTATACTATAAATAAAGGGAGAGAGAAGGTATTACTGTAATCTGTTTGTGTCACTTTTATAATTTCTATTTTACCCTCTAAGTACAAGACCAAATGGTATCATCATCCCCCTAAATTAAACACACACAAGTACACATAACATCCTCATTTCTAGACTAATAAAACCTCTAATAAGATAATAACTACCAACAATTTTTCCATCCAAAAAAAAGAGAGAAAGAAAAACATAATTCTTCCATTCATATTAAAAAAAAAATTCTCCTAGATGTTTTGCTAGTGACAGAGCCACCCCCATGCAGGATCGAACTACAGACCTTCAGTTTACAAGACTGACACTCTACCACTGAGCTATAGGTGCCTCCTGGCATCTGAGATTCGCTCGTTCTTAAATCACAAAAATACAAATACACACAAATAAAACACACACAAAAATGGTATCATCATCCCCCTAAATTAAACACACAAAAATACACACAACATCCTCATTTCTAGACTAATAAAACCTCTAATAAGATAATAACTGACAACAATTTTCCATCCAAAAAAAAAGAGAAAGAAAAACATAATTCTTCCATTCATATTAAAAAAAAAATTCTCCTAGATGTTTTGGTAGTGACAGAGCTGCCCCCATGCAAGATCGAACTACATACCTTCAATTTACAAGATTGATGCTCTACCACTAAGCTATAGGGGTCTCCTGGCTTCTGAGATTCGCTTGTTCTTAAATCACAAAAATACAAATACACACAAATTAAACACATACAAAAATGGTATCATCATCCCCTTAAATTAAACACACAAAAATACACACAACATCCTCATTTCTAGACTAATAAAACCTCTAATAAGATAACAACTGCCAACAATTTTCCATCCAAAAAAACAGAGAAAGAAAAACATAATTCTTCCATTCATATTAAAAACAGAAAATTCTCCTAGATGTTTTGCTAGTGACAGAGCTGCCCCCATGCAGGATCGAACTACAGACCTTCAGTTTACAAGACTGACGCTCTACCACTGAGCTATAGGGGCCTCCTGACTTCTAAGATTCGCTCGTTCTTAAATCACAAAAATACAAATACATATAAATTAAACACACATAAAAATGGTATCATCATCCTCCCCCTAAAATAAACACACACAAATACACACAACATCCTTATTTCTAGACTAATAAAACCTCTAATAAGATAATAACTGCCAACAATTTTCCATCCAAGAAAAGAGAGAAAGAAAACCATAATTCTTCCATTCATATTTAAAAAAATTCTCCTACATGTTTTGCTAGTAACAGAGTTGCCCCCATGCAGGATCGAACTACAGACCTTCAGTTTACAAGACTGACGCTCTACCACTGAGCTATAGGGGCCTCCTGGCTTCTGAGATTCGCTCATTCTTAAATCACAAAAATACAATAAATTAGCTTTTTTTATTTCATTAACCCCCCCTTTTTTAATTGACGAGACCTGAATCAATCGATGGAGACCTCTTTGGATAGCGTAAGAATCCCTTTCCCAGTTTCCCTCCATTTTTTGTACCTGTTTTTTCTTTTGTTTTGCTTTCCCTAAATTCCATGCTCTTTTTTTTTTTTTGGGGACAATGTCCATATATCTATATGTATGAACAATTGAATTGATAAGTGTCAACGAAATTTAGGATTTAATCGGTGAAATATTCAAGCGCATTTGGAGGAGAAGAGCCGCAGGTTCTGTTCTTTTCTTTTTTTGTTTTTTGGTGGTGTGGTTAACAACTGTATTTGCTTATTTATTTGTTCCCATTCATGCAGAGCGCGAGAGAAATGAAGTTACTGAAGCTCCGGTTACCGAGGTTTTCCGAATTCTTACTTTTTTTCTTTTTTACACTAAAATTTTCATTTTTCACCTTTTTTTAGTGCTTTTAGTGTCAATTTGGTCATAATACGCATCCAACCTATTTAGCAGTTTGTTTTTTTTTCTTTTAATGTTTGCCAAAATTTCGCTTCAATTGTGATTAAATTTTGAATTTTCTCGAATTCGAGTTAGTTACAACGTTGTTTATTTTTATTTTTAAAATTTTCGATTCAATTGGGATTAAATTCTAGAATTTTCGTGAATTCGAGTTAGTCTATAATTTCTATTGTTGGAACTGTGATGTAATTGCAGGTTGGAGTTGGCACACCTAAGAAAAGTCGGCCTACTTTGGGTAAATTCTCTGTATGATCTCTGAAGTTGAAGTTCTTCTATTGCTGAACCTTTTTGCTTAAATGTACGAGTTTTATATGCAAATTGCCCAGATAATTTAGTGTACATAGCTTTATATTGCATATTGTTGGATATCTGAAAGGACCTTTTGAGTGAACTAGATTCTTGAAGTTTGATGTAGGAGTTTAGGATGCCTTCACTTATCAAGTCCGTTGTGGCGTTTACATGGACTAGGATGATAGAAGGGTCACATTTGAAGCAATGCAGAACTGTAAAAGGAGCAATTTGGGAATTTTTGGCCTGCTGAGCCAATTTTGGATGCCTGTGTAGATTTGGATGTGGTGGATGTGAGGGGATAGAAAGAATAGGGAGAGGTACGAAATAATGAAGTTTTAGTCAAAATTAAAGGAACAAAAGGTGTTGGAGTGTGTTTTTACCTTTGTGTTATGTTTCTGTGCAAAATACGTGTTAAACAAAGTGAAATAATTATAAGGTTCTGGAAATTTACGCATTATGACAAAAATCAGGGTTGGATCTTCTGCAAAGGTATACATTCCATTTACAATATGGAGGACTTAATTTGTAGAAGTGGTTTAAAGAATGCTAATATAAAACTGCATGATTAAGGTTCCTTGTCATTTGAAAGCTTTTTGGATGAGCTAATGAGTTACATTCTGGTTAATTATAACGAGTGATGATCATTTTCTCCTATATGCTCATGTTTGCAGCTAATGCAAAGGCCCTGAAGCTTAGCTCTGAGCTCCTCAGACTCTTTGTCACTGGTATGGTCTTGTAGTCTATTTGATGCAAAAAAGTGTTCTACGAGATGTTGCATTGTCTTGATAACCCTTTTTTCCATCTGAGGTAGAGGCTGTTCAACGAGCTGCTATGATTGCTGAAGCAGAGGGTGCGAGTACAATAGAAGCAACTCATTTGGAGAGGATACTTCCACAGTTGTTGCTGGACTTTTAGCAGATTTTATGGTCTAGGGATTTGTAATCATTGTTGAAGTAAGCATTTGTTTAAATCATCTAAAAGAAGTTGCACATTTTCTTTTGTTAGTGGTCTTGCAATTGCTAGGTCTTCTATTGGGTATTGGTAATCTTAGAACTGATTGGGTGCATTTGGCAGTCCCGTGAGTTATTTGACACTGCAGATTAAGGAAGAAATCTATTTTTTTTGGGAGGGTGGGGGGTGTTTCAAAGGAAGAGATGTTCTTTGCTACGTGTATATCATGAGAACTGCTAATGTATAAGTTTGGTTTTAGATATACAGGGACTTTATCCTAATCATTTTCTGTCTTGTGAAAGTTTGCTATTGCTCTCTGCTGTGGTATTTGCTTGTACTCGCTCTGGCTAGTTGATGAGACATGTCCCTTTTAGTGCAAAGTGATAAGCTTGGTTGGGCAGCTAGATCATGCAGGACATGATGGTGATAAATTCCCAAATGACAGGCTATGGTGCATTTTTTACACTGTCATTTTGGCTCTCTACCGGTTAGAGCTTGGGTTCACCCCTTGGTTTCCCCTACTTAGCAGGTTTTCCCCCTTAAATGGTTATGTGTCATGTGTAGGGATGGAAGATTAGAGTAAATCGGAAGTTTGAGAGCTGAGAGCCTGGAGTAATGGAATTTTCTTCATCTGGTCACTTGGAGGTTGATTACCATTAAAGTAAAATGCTCTAGCTGCCCAAGTTCAATCAGAACTTTTTTTTGTTGGGTAATAGTTCAATCAGCACTTTGAACTAGAATAGATACCTCAAAACATGGAACTTGGAGGGAAAGAATGTGTTTGAAAATGTCTACTGTCCTAAACTTGTACTAGTGTTTTTAGCCCCACGCAGCCCATGGAGTGCCCAGAATCCCACTTTATAATAAGGAATTCTGGTGGATGGTTATATTCATTACTTTGATTACAAAAGGAAAAGAAATATCATGAAGCATTTGAGGAAAAGAAATATCAAGAAGCATTTTGAGTACCTACTATTGTTGAAAGCACAATTCTGCATCTCCAATGAAACAAACACATTTAAATCTATTGTTTGAGAAAATTTGACAAAGGCACAGTTCAGAATAAGATTAGTGCTAAATGCTGTTTTATAGGTGATCGAAGTTGAAATCGAGGTCCAAGCAATAGAACAATATGGTGCATAGTAAATCGAGATCCCAAGAGCAATATGGTGTATGGTATTCGCTTGTCCTTCTGACTTTTGTCCACTGCCAACCCCCAACTGCAAAGTCAGATGATGAATTTTGGCTGCATAGCCTACCAAATACATTCAAGGATACAGCTCCCATGATAAAAGTTGCATCCTGCTCCTTACTAGATGCCAAAATTTAAGGAATTTCCCTAAACAAAAAATTGTCTGACTTTTGTAGCAATGCGTTGCAGTTGGCCCTTAAATCTGTGCAAGTCCAACGATCCAATTTTTGATTCTTGCCCAATAACTATTGACAGATACAAGCACACAAACACTTGGTAAGAAATGAATTCAACGGTTGTTGCTACCTCCGAAAGGAGTTTGATAATGCTCGATTCTAGATTAGTTGGGGCTAATACGGTCACTGGACATTTGAGTTTTGCACAAAAAAATATAATTATCTAGGGAGGGTTGGTGTAAACATTATTTGTCACTATTTGAATTTCCATTTTTACCTTTATAGAAACTATTTTTATTTTAACTACTTAAAGACATTTTATGGCAACATGACTAATCCTAAGCATTATAATTACTAATACAACAATCATTATGTAAAAGAAATTTAAGAGATTAGATTTTACTTTAGCAATGAAAAAATTCATATGATCCCAAAATATGTAAAAGAAATAGTACCTTGTGGGGGGTTTCCAAGCTTCTTTCCAGTAATCCAAAATATGATCCCAAAACTGGTCCACAAATGCTCACTCCCCTACAGAATTTGTCGAACGTATCTTCAAGTGAATCTTCAGCTCCTCGCCTCTTGCTGGTGAACTTCCAATACGAAACAAACATGTCCTTCTTGCACCCTGATTTCAGCACTGACTTGGGTAGTAACACGAGCGGGGAATGTGTCGAAAGCAGCCTGCTTGAGGAAGGTGCATAATGTTGATCTGCAATCAGCTGATCATCAGCAGGATGTGTTGAATATTCAATGAAGGGTACCGGCGTATGAGGATTTGAAGTGAGTAAAGGATGGCTTTGGTTGATAGGATAACTTTTTCGGTTGATTAAGGCGAACACGAGAGCCTTGAGCAAGTAGTGCCCCTGATTTGGGAATTGAGATTAGCAGGACATCACTACTTTGAGACTGAAACGGGCTCTCTAATGCAATGAGCCCCTCCAACGTATCTATCATCCAGGAGCCAGAAACCCCTGAATCCTTACAATGAGAAGATCACCAGACTGATGATTTAGAAATTCTTTTACTTTTTTCCTCTTGGAAAAATAAAACTTCTATCTACCTCTCACATCGATATCCACATGATTCACATCATCAAACTGATACGATATGGTTTTGGAATTAATGGAACCAAAGATTCGGGGGGAAGGGGGAGGTGGGGTTGAGCAAGAAACTGAATATTGGAGAGTTGACCATAGCAATAAACTAGTGTCATTCTGAATAGACCAAAGCCAAGGATTAATGGTGGTTGGGGTTGGGAAGGTTGAACAAGAAATATCAATGTTCTGAATCAACCAAGACTTGCAGGGTTTCTGACGGAGCATTAAAAAAGAAAATGTGCAACAGGGAAGCCTTGAGCACTTGCCACCCATCAGCACAGCTTTTTAATCAAACAGAAAATAGATTCCAAGTTATTAGGAGGACGTCAATATTGGTGCATTTCACATAGACTACTTTGAAATTATTTAGTGGTTATTTTGATTAAAGCAAGCAGACAAGTTTTACAATTGTTTAAGGCTAAAAAAAAAGTCACTAGTGTTTATAATTTCTTTCATAATTTCTCACAGAAGCAATTTATGAGACCTCTCTAAGCCAAGGAAACTTCCATGCAACCTTCCCTTGAATACGCGTAGGTAAAACGTATTTACTCTAATAGCATTTGGTAGAACCAATTCACACTTCATACGTAGTTATCATCATAATTTTTTACAATTTTAGCATAATAAGTGTACCTTTATAGGTAAAAATACTCACACATTGGAAAGGCCAAAAGTAAATCATAAAATCATGAAATTGAATTAGGTCAGATTTCAAAAGAGAAATTTATTGAAATTACCGAATTCAATCAACTGAATTAGTGACTTTGAGTTTGATGGTCACCCCTAATTATAGTTACATAGAGACATTATAAATGAAGAGACAAATTCATATTGATGTACTCAGATTGTATAAACCAATGGAAGGCGTCTAAATGCTTTAGAGAAACTACTTAACAAAGTCATATTTTCATGGAACAACTATACTAGTGGATTTGCCTTAAAATCCTACAAAACTCTTCCATACATTTGGTTCGTGAACTTCTTTTCTCTATAATTGTAGCCTTCTTTTCTTTTCTCTTATCATAGCAAAACAAGTTTGTCAGTGTTTGGTAGGTTATAAATTAAAATTAAATATGGTTTTGTGTGAGGTATGAGCTACACGAGGGATTTTACTATCACTCATGTGTTAAGTGATGCTAAACTATTACTTAGTTGTTCAAAGATGAGGGATCGAATTTATCAAGGTTGATGGACAAATCGGAACATATAAAAAGATTAGGGAGCAAATGTGTTAAAATTGAAACACAAAGAACCAATGCCAAATCAGTTCCAAAAAAAAAAAAAGAAAGGAAGAATGATAATTGTAGAAACCTCTCTTGAGGTTGCTGGTACTTATAGATAGTGCATTCGAGATTTGAAATATTACACCTACTTCTACCATTTTTTACCGATGAGTAGCAAAACTCAAGAAATGACTAACTTCAGCCAAAATTTCTTATGAATGCCTATAATTACTCTCATGAACTTCTCAAAATGATTAATTTTTTTTTTATATAACCAAGTCTATCACTACTATCACTATTTTGTAATTTGCCACCATGCCTCCATTAAGCATCCTTTTTTCACAAAATTTAGCTAATCTCTCAAAGTGCACACTTTCTCGTCATTATCTCGGTAGTTGTTTGTTATAGTCCAATAACAACATTTAATTTGCAAAATATGTAATTCCAATCATTTCTATCAAAGATAACAAAATAATTAGCTCTTTTTTTCTTCACTTATTCTATTCTTCTTTTTATAGAACTCTCTTTTCTTCTCTTCCTCTCCCATGTCTTTCATCCCTAGCATTAAGCAAATTTGAAAACAAAACACTCTTTTGAACTATATTCTTAATTGACTTTGTTGGTTAATTGATCTACTAACATGTAATCCATATTGGGGATGAAAGAGAAGGGAATTAAGAAAGAAGGTGACGTAATTAGGTGAAGGTAATCCATAAAGATTGGTCAAGGATATACAGTGGGAGAGTTTGGATACCCACATTATTTTAAAAAATTTATTTGATTACATCATGAAAGTATTTTCCAATCACTTTTTTTTAATCTTTCAACTATCTTTTCATGCCACGTACATTACATTATAAAAATTATTACACTGTTATTGTAATAAATTTCTCCAAGTGATCCTCTATCTATCTAAATATACTCAATACTTTTTGGATGAATGCTTTAGAGTAAAGACAGGATGAGAGATGATTGACTATTTGTTGGGTGTAAAAAAGTTTGGAGAGAGGACTAATGGCATGAACTCTATGGATAAAAATTACTACGCTGTTATTGTAAAAAATTTCTCCAAGTAATCCTCTATCTATCTAAATATACTTAATACTTTTTTGGATGAATGATTAAGAGTAAAGACAGAATGAGAGTTGATTGACTATTTATTAGGTGTAAGAGAGTTTGGGGAGAGGACTAGTGGCATGAACTCTATGGATAAGATTATAGGGAAGGGTTTTCAGGATATGTTGTTTAGATGAAGAAGGTTGGTAGTTATCTTAGTTTGTTTGCTAGGGTGTTGCTTCCATGCAATCATGGGAGGTAGGGCGTAATCTTTTAAGCTTTAAAGGTACCATCTACAATTGTTGAGAACCTCAAGGAGGATTCTGAAATTATCAGAAAACACAAAAGGCAGAATAACTTTCAGTTCCCCCACTGGGTTTAGACGGGTTTTTCCCAACCATCTCCTCTCATTTGGATGAATTCTCAGTGGAAAATGGATTCCCTTTAGACGGGTCTTTCCTCTTCAACTGTCGAGTCTAAAATCTCCGTCTTTTTATTTCCCAGAAGAAGAAGAAAAACACAAACATGGAGAAAATTCCAGCAGCTTCTGCAATGGAATGGAGTATTGATCTTGAGAAAGGCCTCCGTTCCAAAAACCCTGGTCAGCATCTACTCCAAACTCTTCCTTCATCTTAATTTTACTTAAGAATTAATTATCCAAAGCTCTCAAATTTTTCTTCAAGATTATTTGCTTATCATATTTCAGGCAAATGTATTGAAGCAATATTAGAAATTGGGCCAAGGCTTGAGTGGTGGAATAGAGAATCAAGAATTTCAGTTGCAGAGTACAAAATCTTCCATTTAATTCCCGGTGAGGATAAGCTCTTCGCGAATGCTATCCTTCTTCGGCTGGCGGATGCGTTTAGAGTGGGAGACAAACGAATTAAAACGTGCATTGTGAAGGTATTTAGGGAGGAATTGAAAAGTAGGAGGAGAAGGAGTGGGAGAAAGGTGGAAGATGGAATTTTGTCGAAAAAGAAGCTGGAGAATTATTTGGAGATTTTAAGGAGAGTTAAGGTTGTGTTTGATGAGGGAGATGTCGAAGAAAGAGCTTTAGCGTTGTATTTGTTTGGTTGTTGGGCTGATTTCGCGAAAGATAGTGCTGATGTTCGATATGTTATACTTTCGAGTGTTGTTTCTGATGATGTTCTTGAGGTAATGACGGATAACTTCTGTTGGATTTTGATAGTTGTTTATTGATGTGATAAGTTTACTACAATACTGCATTGTGTAGTAGTTTTTTTTTTTTTTCCTTGTCTTGTTTATGCATGATGTGATGTTTTAATGGTTAGCTGTTATCTTGTGTTATTGTGTTTGAATGACTCCAATGTCTCCATTTTTATGTTTGGATGGATGTAATCTGCACCTTTGGTGGTTTTAAATTGCTTTTTTCTTGGGAGTTTTTTGGTTATGTTTGAATGACTCCATTTTCCCTACTTGTTTGATAGGAAGTAGTGATTTGGTTGCCTGAGTGGGTTTGAAGTGTGATATTTTTAGCATTTTTCAAGCTCTCAGATGCTTTCTTGGAAATATACGTGGATGAATAATTGAAGTTTTACATAATCTAGGTAAAAAAGTGATTATTTTGTTATTTTTAGTTGGAATTTAGCTAGAGTGGTTTTTGTTGCTCACCTTCTAAGTCTCCAAGAAGTTTTTCAATCAAATATCGGCTGCTATGTTCTGTTGTTCTTTGACTTTGCCGTAGTTTCTGTTTTTGATTTTGCAATTCGAAAGAGATTACCTACTCCCTAATCTACACAGGTGAAGGCTGCTTTGTTTGCTGCTGGACGTTTCTGTGAATTGGCAAATGACTTTGCTAGTGTCCTGATGGAGATGCTTACTAATAGGTTGACATCATGTGAAACATCAATGGCCTTAAAGTTAGTAGGAGGGCGAGCATTGGCTAACACGTGCTGCTCATTATCACTTGCTAACAGAGCATATAAGGTTAGTAATTTTCACTACCTCGTTTTACTATGTGCCAAAGATGAGTCTGCCTTGCCTATATAGTCGTTGGTCTGTCAACCAGCATTTATGTGGAATATCTTTAGTTTGCTTCCTTTTCTTGTCCCTTCAGTGATACTGATATGATTTTATTCTCTTTTTGTTGCTTGACTTAAGTCTGATATCCTACAACAATAGTGAAGGGCCAAATCTCATACCTTTGTGGACAAATGCACTTTTTTTTTTTTTTGCTTTCCATCTACAATGACTTCAAGGAATTAAATTGTTGGCATAATGTGGTCAGCTAAGAAATGCATCCATCCTGGCATCCATTCTGTATTCAACTTACATACATATGACTTGTGTATCAAAGATTTGGAAGCTAGTGACCATCATTTATAGTCTGAGTTGGCTAGTTTCCTCTGTTGTTTGTTTGAGATGCTTTGACAAACAGAGAGAATAAGAAAATTCTGTTCTGATGGGAATTGCTATCAACTTGATTTTCATATTCTTGTGCATGAGAGGTCTGGCAATCTATTGCTAGTTACTTATGAGGATACCTAATGCTTTTTTTAGTAGGAAATTGTTTTGCTAATTGTGGGGTTGCATAAATGCTAAGATGTATATGTCTTTTCCTTGTCATGCTTTTTAGAACTATGGAACTGTTCCAACCAGTAACATGGTAATTGCAGACAGGTTTAAAGCTGCTGTTGGACTCATCAGAAGAAAATTTCGCTGCAGTTATGCTGGTATCACTTACAAAACTTGCTTCTTGTTGGACTCTACTGATTCCTCAACAGGTCACTACTATGCTCTGTTTTCATGTGAACAGTTGTTTGTGCTAGTGCAACTAGTATTGGAAAGTTGCAATTTAGGCAACAACACTGTCTATGCTAAAATAATAGTTAAAGAAGAAGAAAAGCTAGACATTAGCATATATTTTTCAGTTCTTGAGATAGTGTTGTATATAGTAGCTTTGTCCAGGAATGCTAATAGATATGATGTGAACAAAGCTACAAATAATTTGTTAGTTGATTGCTGGTTGTGATTTTGTTGTTCAAGTTAATTATTATCTCCAAGGTGATGATACTAAGTGCACATTAAGTATGACATACTAGTCAAATATATCAAGGTCATTTTTTTGCTATCCAAGGGGCATGGCATGCTGTTCAATGCAAAACATAGTAGACTAGTGGGGTAAAAATGCTTTCATATCAGTAAATTGGTGAAAATTATAATAGGTAACTGTACAATTCCCAACTGTTGCTTGGGTTAATTTATAGTTAGAGATGACAACAAGATTTATAAGATAAAAATGGGGCAAGTCTATCAAGCGAGAAGGCTGGTGCTGATAACCCAGAGGCTTAAGAGAATGATGCTTATCCAGAATTTCGTAAATTGAAAATGTCAAAACCACATATAAGTGCACAGGTTTTGGTTTTTGGCATGTAGAACCTATTTTGCGCAAATCTTGGTGCTTGTATTACCTGTACTATTTTGTTACACAAATTGCAAATGGTACAAAATTTGCTAAGAGGACATGAGTTGCTTGTACAATAGAAATTTCATCTCTTTGATGATATGAATAGTTTAAGGCTGAGAGATGATAATTTCTGAGTATGGGAATAAGTATTAAAAGTTAAAATTTGTTGCCGAGCACTGATTTGAATGGGAATGACTATATTGGACATCATAATTCATAGGTCCTCTAATATAGTCAAACACTGATTTGAATGGTATTGATTTTGCCAACTGTTGCTCTTCCACTGGCTTCATAGTTGTGATGAATTTCTCTTGCTCTTGTGTTGCAGATGGAATTGCTTTTCTCATATCTTGCTAAGTACAGAGCAACTCATATTGAAGTTACAACTTTAAAATGTCTTCAATTTCTTTTTGCAAGAGGAGTTTGTCCTTGTCCTGCATCTAGAGATATGGTTCAGAATTTCTTTGATATGCAGAATCAATCCAAATATCCACCGGCTGTGCTGTGTCAAGTTCTGAAAGTCTTGCATAAGGTAATTTTTCTGTCCTTTCCCTTCTTGTGATTGGATTGACAGGAAAGGTACAGTAATGGTTTGTTTACATCCTGAAAACTTTTTCAGATGCTTTCATATAACCTACCAACCTTACCTAGCTCAGAGATGTTTGTGGTGTTCTCCACGTTCTTGAAGTTTATTGAGAATGTAAATCAATCTTCAGTCATGTCAGAGAGACTTGTAGCTGCACGTGTTCTACTAAATATTTTGTGCAAGTTTCTGGGAAGACCTAAACTGGAACATGATGAAACGGCTTTCACTCTGGCATACCAAGTAATTTCATTCATTGTGGATCGCATTTCTGAGCTGGTGAATTCAATTGTAACTAGACATACTTTTCTGGTGAATGGTCTAAAAACAACTAAGAAAGGGCTCCTGGATGGAGATCAGGCCAATGAAGAGTTGGAGCGAGAAGTGACAAGCTTGCTTAGATCTATCTTTTATCTGGTTGAAAACCATTCAGACATCAGTGGTTTGGTGCTAGATAGAGTTGGCATATTTTTGGAGCATCTAGTGAGCACCCTTTGTAGGGATGTAAGCATAGAGAAAGACAACTTGTTAAGCTATGAACTGTCAGAATGTGGTGAAGAATACAAGACAGCAAATATACTAAAACTTGTGTTTTCTCTAACAAGAATAATAGTTACCTGTCTGGAAAACGTTGAAGTAGAGCGTGCAGGAACAGATAAAGTCCTAAATTCCTTAAAGCTTTTGATAGATTATGTATGCAAGTCCACCCCAATTGGTTCATCTACATACACTATTTACCTGCTTTTGCTGCACTTTCATAGTGCCTGTAAGTGCATCTGGCGACAGATTAACCCCTTTGTATACCTTGATGA
Organism: Coffea humblotiana; assembly: GCA_023065735.1. Classification (NCBI taxonomy): domain Eukaryota; kingdom Viridiplantae; phylum Streptophyta; class Magnoliopsida; order Gentianales; family Rubiaceae; genus Coffea; species Coffea humblotiana. The sequence continues at coordinate 8,812,551 of CM041211.1, forward strand.
CAATTATACTCCATTTTGTGTTGGTTCTTTTCTTCACGATGATGCTTTTATTGCTGAATTTGCAAAAAAAATGTTTGGAGGAAGAGATAATTGGTCTTATTATAAAGCTGGAAAGCGTGCAGCTTTACAGGGACTATGGTCGAATGCCGATTTCATATTTGAGCGACTCACAAAAATGGCTGTTTCTGATTCCAGCTATGTCTGGTTGAAAACCTTGAATTTGTTGTCACATTCTGAAAGTCAGATTGAGTATTTTGGGATTATTAATGTGAAAGATAGTTTGTCTGAAGCTGGAGAAGAAATTTCTCTGAAAAATAATTTGTATAACTATGTTGAAATTCTTGTCAGAGCTTATGATGGCATTCACCTGGCAGAGAAAACGCTGAAGATCTCTGCACCTGGGCTTTCCTTCACCTTTCAAAGGTGGTTTTTGGCTCTCAGAGCAAAATTTTTGGAGATTCTGGTGGACTTAAGCACACTCTTAGGTGCAGTTTCATTTTTAGTAGATAGCAGTAGCTGTGGGCCAGAAAAGATGACTGTTTTAGTTCCAAGTATGATACCTTTGGAAAGATACAGATTCTTGGTGGATTCACTTGGCTCCATATCTTCCCAGCTCAAGAAGTTGGCAGATGAATTTGATTTATTAGCAACATCTTTTGTTGGCATGGACAGAAAAAGCATGAGGATACTTTTATGCTTGTCAGCAGGTTGTTCGCTGTTGGCCTTCAGTGCTGGGTTGTCCTTATCTATTCCATACTTACATGTTTCAGAAAATAGCATGATTGAATGTCTAGATAGCTCAGAAGAGCATCATCATGGTGTGCTTATTCAAGATTTATTTGAGAGGCTATCGCTTATAGACTCTGAAACCAGCAAACATCTTTGGATGCTATTAAAGGTTTATGGAAAGTCCAAGAGCTGTTTTCTGTCCAAGTCCGGAAATCAAGCTTCAGGCCTTTATTCTGAGGCAAGTAGCGTTGTTAAACTTTTTAAATATGCTGTTTCGGGGATTGTTGGCCTCCAAAATGAGGCACGCATATTTTGCAGTGATGAAACCAAATCTCAGATTTCTAATCATGGACTAAAGTTGTTGTTAAGCATCATTTGGAAGTGGATGCAGATCCCCTTTAGGTGTCCGGATTACTTTTTTCAAGTAAGGTATGCATAATAAGCATTTCAATGGATCATCAGATCATCCATTATGTGTTTGTTCTTGATATAAAGACTGCTCTCAAATATAGAGACTGTGGAGTTCTTAATCTGCATTGGTATCACAATATGGTTGTAGTGATGAGATTTCAACTGTAATTTCTTGCAAACATAATTTTCTCTATGCAGTAGGAGGGCCTAAACTTTCCTTTATCTAGTTGCTTAGAAAGCTCCATTGTTTATGGTTTTATCCAATCAAACCAGCAAAGAAAATAAAGATATGAGAAAAAAGATTAAGACAAGAAGAATCCAATTCTTTTTCAATCTTTTATTGTTAATGCGTGGTAGGAGACCATTATTAACAACCACTAGTAGTCAAAAATTTGCACATAGTTTGATCGATTCACTTGCCATCTTAGATTTTTCTAAAAATGAACTTTCCCAGAAATTATTGAAAAAGTAGTTTATTGGGTATGAAACATTTTCATCAAGACAAATTAAAGGATTTTAGTGTAGAATAAAAATTTATGAGCAATGACTGGAAATTGAGCATGCCCATAATCTACTTGAGCAGAAGCAGATACTGCCATGCCTAATTCTTTGCTTCTGCGGCTTTTGCTGATGCAAATCCTGAAATTCATATATATTTTTGGTTCCTTTTCAGTTGTCCTTGTTGCTTTGCGTTGTTTCATTGTCCACTTTTTCCAGTAACCTGATCTTCAAAGCTGGATTATTTTCAGGGATAATGTTTTTTCGGAGCTATTTTCCATGAATGAAAATGGTGAAAATTTTGATGGGATGTCTGTCTCATTAGGCAGCCATCTATCCCTGAATTTGTGCCTTAAATTGAAAAACATGCCACCGTCCCTTCGCCTTCAGCTTTCTAAGCTTTATTGCATCCTTAGCTGTACTGTTCAATCTCCACATGGAAAGAACAAAGAGAAATCATGGTTGAATAGTGAAGAATGGGACACTGATGATATTCTAGCTTTGAATCATAAGCTCATGAGGTATGTCACTGGGTCTTCTACGCCTAATGCTATGCAGGATCGAATTAATGCTGGTGGCAGGTGGACAGAGGTGTATGTGTGTTTTCGTCCTAATGCGAGAGGCCAAGGGTTCTCGACTTGCTTGCTTGATGTGTCTGCTTTTCCTCCGGGAAACTATAAAATTAAATGGCATAGTTGTTGGATAGATGATGAAGGTTCTTATGGGAGCCTCCTTCCCATGAATGCTGGTCCCAACTTCACTATTGAGAAGCCTTCTAATTCCAGAACAATGCAGACAGAAGTTCCTTGACTATTTCATATAAGAGGAGCCATGATTGATTGCTGTTCTTTTGGTATGTCTTATTCCAAACATATTCTGCTTCCCTGTTGCTTATTTCTTTGTAAGTCATTTATTGTTCCTATGTGCTAGGTGCCTGGGGATTTTAGGTCAATTTGATCATCAAACTTCCTATAAATGGATTTTTGCGCATGTATGTGAGAGGGAGAAGTCTCATCACAGAAACCACCAGTTCCACTAGGATTTTGCTGCAACATTGTTGTTAAGTTCATAATGGACTCAGACCATCCCCTGTAAACTGCAGCAGTCTGGGCTGGCACCCAGAGTTGAAGGATCATGAACCTACCCACAAACCTCTTTTTTCTGTTTTTTCAAACCTTGTGCTGCTTCATCTGGTGGTACGGAATTCACATGCATCCTGGGGCCGAGACTATTTTAAACAATTTAGTGTTCCTATGGCTTCTGCTCTTGCTGCCCTGTAGCCCTACCTGATATCCTTGAAGAGTCCAAGACTAGTCACTCAACTAATCTATTGTTTATGTGTCAGCTGAGTGGCTGAACTTATCCCTATCAGCCAAAGTCTTTTAAGCTTTATTGGAGGATAGGCTGGTTCAGTTTAAGAGACTCTTTTCTATGATTGGCGAGTTCCATTGGACCCTGTCCAATCTATTGGTTCTGTGTCAGCTGAGTGGCTGAACTTCTTCCTATCAGGCAAGTCTTGTAAGCTTTATTAGAGGATATGCTAGTTCACTTGAAGTGAATCTTTTCTGTTGACGGTTTCCATGTCCAGTCCAGGTGCTACCAGTTCTTCAGTCTGGAACAAGAAAATAGACCATAATTTGCTTTGCAGGTTCATAGACCTGGTTAGTTTAGTTAGTTAGCAAAGGATCCTCCTTTTTTAGGGCATTTCCTGGAAGTTGAATTGCCATCTGACTTTCGTATCTCACGGATGTAGGACCTGGAGGCATCTCACTCTGTTTGATGGGCGTGTTATCTTGTTCTAGTTTATGGTGAGGAAGTCAACGTAAAGAGCAAGCAAGGAAATTGGGAATGTTCCTATGCGAGAATTGCATTAAATGGACGTCAAATTGGTATTAATTGAAACTTCCAGAAATGGTAAAATTTTAGTCCTTACCTTTATGGAATTTCTTGATAATCTCTATCTTATTTAGTTATGCATCTTGGGAATGGATGCAAGTTTACTACTCCTTGGCATGTCTCTGTTTGCACATGATTCTTGGTTGCATTTGTGTATCTGACATGCATAATCTGTTTCTTTCTGCATGTGTTGCTGTATACTTTGGTTTTATGACAGTTAAATACTTGTAATTATCCTAATGAGTCCTGTCTTTTTGTGAGATGGAGTTATACTGCTTGACATCAAAACTGGAATATATGTTGCTCACTTTTCTAACTTTGGCACTTAATTGACATTTCCAACAGAATACACATAGAAGTGTGGTTATGTTGCTGAAGATCTATATCATCTGGAGCTGTGACTTTGGTTTTTCTGATACTTGAAGTGGTCTTCCTACCAGAAGGATAACTTGATTCTGAGGTGAGGGCATCATGAGTACTAGTAGCCTAGAACTTGAGGTATCATTCTTTTAGGGAACTTCTGAGGCTTTAGTTATTTTCTTTCTTGCAGATTTCTATGAGTTCATGTTGAAAAATGCCAAATTCTCATGTTTCAAACTTTATATTGCGCTTGGAAATTTTAAACTCCAGCAATGTTTGGGAGATTCAATGTCTTTTTTGTTTTTTTCTTTTGAGAGATTAATTTGTTTCAACGAGTCATTAACATTATGCTGTTGCCTCCACTGAAAGTTTAAAGCTAAAAGATAGATTCTAAGGATGCTGAGCCATTTTAGGAGGATTTTTATTCCAAACAGAAGAAGAGGAAGACAATAGACTGCTTTTAGTTTTGATAGAATTTTGACTTATAAGAAATACTTCTTTGATGATGAAGATTTAAAACACTTATGCAGTTGTTTAACAAATTATTCATCAACTGATACAAAATAGGATTGAGAAGTAAAGCTAAAGAATGTGAAGTTGTATGCTAAAATCAACTTCTCTCAGATATTGTCATTACAATGTATTCACCCCAGATGTATGCGAAGTTGAACCTAACGATTTGACCAAGAGTACTGGGTTGCTGTGGTAAGTTATAGATTATTAGTGAGCTAACTCATAAACCACTGGTCGTTTTTCCACTTTTGGTTTTCCACCTGGACAAAAACACTTTGAATCGTGTCAATTGAAGTGTGCAACTTGACAAACCAATAGGGGCAACTAACTCAAGCAAGCTGATAACTAAAACAAAAGGGAAGCTCTGTTTTTGGTCATTGTTTGATTAGATATACGCTTCTAAGTTGCTTAGTTTACATGCAGTTTTTGTGATTTTGATGAAGCAACACGTGCTTCTTAAAGTTCCTCGGCCTGGTCCAATCCATACAGCCCCCATATATTTAAATTAATATGTTTTTCATATTTATTGATTTCATGAGCTTGCTTACATGTTTAACTTATGCTACTGTTATACTACATGAATTGCATTTCTTCATCTGGATGATATTTCTATTATGTTTTTACTTTTTTTTCCTACTTTCAATGAACTTTTAATGTTTCAAGCTCTGTGGCACACCGAATGACATGACGGTCCATTTTTACTTAACACAGAGAATTTTTTTTTTTGATCAAGACGAAAACTTCTAGTGTAAAATGATGAACTGACCATTTTCTGCTTCTACTAGGATTTCAACATCTTGAGGTTCTATGGTGCTTTCTCCTATGCTTGTGATTTATTCTTTTTCCTCTTTGTCTGGAAAGAGGTAATGCAGGTTTGTATAATAGAAGAAATTTCACTACCTATATTCTTTTCGCTTAGAGGATATTACTAGTTTTGCTTCTGTATTGGAAACTTTTAGCAGTAATATGAACAAGACTTTAATTTCTTTAATAATGAATTGAGTGCTTTGTTGTAATAGAGTTCTTTTCCTTCTCTTTGATATGATTCCTTGCATTTGATATGTGCTGTCGAGTACAGTTGACATGGCCAACCTCGTTCATTGCTTACATTATTGCAAAAGAAAAGAATATGATGTATAGACCGCTATACGTGTATTTATGTGTTCAAAATTTCTTACCAGCAGTTTTGCTCGTTGGTCCGGAGCTTGGCCATACAACTGTACAGTGTACCATTTCCTGCCTCCTTCAAGAAACAAAGCCCAAAGGAGGCTAATTGTTACAGGTAGAAGTTAGGTAATGCTTTCACTGCAGTTATCACAATAGGCAATGTTCTTTAGATCAGGCTTGAAATGCTGATATTGTAGATGAATTGATAATAGCTAGAGATATAAGAAGGCAAGACTGTCTCAAGTGTTTGAAGTGTTTGTGCCTGAGAGAGGCCAATATGTGTGCAAGTGTGGAGCTCCCTCTGAGGATGTCAGACAAAATTTTGTGCAAGTGCGCCCAAAACCAGAAAAAGCTGGAGTTGCCATCTAGTTTTTTTCAGTTTAAGGACACCAATTCTTGTTAGCTAGTGGTCTATTGATAAAAGTCGGATGGATACGTGCACACCTTTGCTTATCAGATTTTTTTGCAGTTCGTCTTTCTTCCTTATTCTACTATGGCTGGCTTGTGGACAAAGCTGGGGTCAGTAATGGCTGAATGTGCCAAGAAAAAGGGAGAAAAGAAGAAGGTTTCAGGACATTTTTTTCCTTCCCTTGCTTAGATTTTTTACTGGGAAAATGTGATGAAATTTCCTCTCTGTCAAAATTCTCCATTACACAAAGTACGCCCGTGAAACATGAGTTCAGATTAGGAGACTGTTTCAGAAGAAGTTAGTCTTTCTTATCTCCATTCCAAGAAAAAGAGTTCAATGTTTCTTGTAATTCCTGCCTAGACGCCCGAGTTAAGAAAAAGTGAAACATGTCTCACTCGTTGGTGGACTTTGTCTCTTAACTTTGTTCTTCAGTCTTTGGTGGACTTTCCCTTTCACATACTCTATTGCTTGGAGGAAATTTAGGTGGGCAGCAGTTGGAATGAAGAAGACGAAAAATATGCTTTGACGTTTCATTGGTATGAAATTTCTGACCAAAGCTGCATTCCACATTGTGTCTTCGTGGAAGTTACCAGTCAACGTTCTTGGGTCTACGCTTCATTTACCATAACAGAATTATATCAACTACAAGGGAATTGTGGGAAAAATTCACCAATCGTCTTTCACATGGTATTGATATGAAAATTTAGTGCATCAGAATTAAAACGATCGATTTTATTCCACAACAATTAGAGAACGCTCATTTTTTTTTATCCTTAGTTACGTTTTCAGTCAGAATTTGCTCGAAACAAGGCACAGACACATTACTACGTCAATATTTGAAGCGTAAATTGGGCAATTTACTCAATATTTACTCAAAATTTCTCACTAACTCTACCATTTTTCCCAATTGTTCTCTACCTGAACCCTAATTTTGCAAACTCAAAAATATATATACCCATTTTTTGTTCGGGTTATTATTATTTTATCTCGTTAATGTTTGGTGCTATTATTAATTTTTTCCTTAATATTACTTTTTAGCCGCTTTACACTTAAGACTAACAATAAAATTTAATGGAGTCTATCAATTCCAATGACAGAATATATTTATGTTTTACAATTATTATCACTTTACTCCCATAAACTATAGGCTTATTATCAATTTACCATCTAAAGTTATTTTTTAGATAATTTATCCCACTATTAATAGACTCCATTGGAATAAAAAAGTACCATCCTCCTTATATAACAAAAAAAAAAATTTAGAATGACTATTCTCTTTTCTATATCAAGAAAGAAAAAAGGTCAAAATATTAATCTCTTTCTTTTTGGCAATCTTATTAATATTGAAAAAAATAGAAAAAATAGAGGAGAGAGAGAGAGAGAGATCAATTTTAAAACAAAATAAACAAGAAATAATTCAATATTTTTATTATTTTAAAATTACTTTACTTTTCTTATTACCGATCAATTCCAATTCTAATCCTGACAATGTTAAAATAATACAATAATATTAGACTCTTTCTTATTTTTTTCTTTGCAAAACCTAATTTTCTGTCTCTTTCTCCCCCACCTCTTTTTCTTTGCCTAGTATTGATAAGTATGAAAAAAAAATTTTGAGAAAATCCTTTTATTTTTATGTTTTTGGAACTCTTACAGTGAAAAAAAGGAGAATAACCATTCCTACTTTTTTATTTTAATTATATATATAAAGGTAAATACATTTAAAAATTATTGAACATACTGATTAAATTAACGATAGGGTAAGATGCCTAAAAAAATAATATTATGGAGTAAAACGATTGTATCATTATAATTTAAAATGATAAAATGATAATAATATTGTAGTAATGTTATAAAATAAAAACGAAGTTTTGTCCAAAATTTGTTAATATATTGAGTTTAATTACCTATAAGGGTGAAGTGATTAAAGGATATATTAGGGAGTAACTTGATAGTAGTGATATAGTTTAGGGAATAAAATTATAATAACCCTTTTTGGTCAACCACCCACCCCCGCCCCCCGGGGGGCCCCTTCCACCATTCTCCACCACCACCAATGCTGACCACCTCTGACTCCTTTCCTGCCACATGAAATCAACTGGTACTAGTACTACTATACTACTAGCTAGCGGTCAAATTAGAAAGTAATCTGAAACCCAGTTCCAGAATCTTTGTCAAATCTTCCAGCCTCGAAGGTCTTCAAAGATGCAGATGCAGCTTTAAACTCGGGTAAGGCCTCTTCTTTTGCCAAGGCAAGCTTGGGCAGCACCTCAGCGGAAGCATTCCTCGTTGTCCAATCCAAAACCGCTCAAAAACTCCACCAGACATATTAGCAAGTTAGCTTCATCCTGAAGAGGCCACCATTGACCTCGATCATGATTTTCATGATCCCCAAAGTAAGAGGGATGGTATTGGAATTAAAATGGTGTGCATAAGAGGGAGAAGGAAGAGAAAGACGAGAGAGAGAGAGAGAAGGAGAAAATAGGGGTAGAAGAGGATGGGTCAAGGTGAAGACGCGGTAAGAGAGAAGTGCAAGGGGGTCAAGGAGAAGTGCAAGGGGGTCAAGGGTGATCTTGGTGGAAGAGAAAAATAGGCGTATTGCTTTTGGGTTGCAAAAGTGTTTGGACTGTTGTATCGAAAATTGTTACGTTTTCGGTGAACACATTTTTTTATCACTTTTTTATCTTATATATATCAAATCGCTACAGTAATTTTTTACAAAAAATTTAAAAAATATAATCCAAATACAACTTTAGAGTTTGGGTGGAAAAAAATTAGAAAAAATAATGGATTAAGTGGAAATTTGAGTTAATATTAAACAAGTTACCAGATTTGCCTCATAAAAATTGATCACGTGATGTATTCATCCCCTTCTCTGGCCAAAATTTGACCTAAAAGGCGAGCAATGGTCTAAAATGAATAAATTTTTTTATTTATTAAGGACTAAAATCATTCATTTTAATTTTAAGGGACTATATTTTTACATTAGTGATATATGAGGAACGATTGATGCAATTTTTTCAAAATTATATAGCAACAAAGCCGTTGAATTTCACCACCAACATTGGGGGGTTGCCTTCGATTTGAGCTGTACTTCCTGTTCTGAATGCTCCAATAGCATTTGCTGATTACTTGCTCTAAATTTGAATGTGATCAGGCTAATTATGTCCAACAAGTGTCTCAAAGTTGCATGGTTTTTTGTGTCCCAGCGTAGTGTATGTTGTCCTTTCAATTGAGCCCTTGGTTTTGGTCTATTCATACTTAAATCTTGACATGAGCCAATTTAATCCTCAAAATATAAAATTAGTCATACTTAAAGTAAAATCGTTGATGTAAATGAAATAGACTTTATACTTAAATGGGATAAATTCTACACTTTGGTGCCTAAAGCGCAATAAACTCATAATTTAAGGATTAAGGTGTGATAGATTTCATATTTTAAAGACTAAAGTGTTCATCCAAGTACTGTTGAAGGTTGCAAAGTGGAATTAGGCCTTTGATTATTAAACTGAAAAAGTAAAAAGTAGAAAAGTCAAGTTGGTAACCTTTCATCACAAAAAACTTGATGCACTTGCACACAATATCCTATTATCAATATCAAAATGTGTTGCACTTTGGAGAGTGCAACTCATAGATTCATAATTACATGACTTAACGTTTCTCATACTTTATTTGAGATAACATAGCTCTAATATCTTTGCTATTAGGCCTCTCTTTGGGATTTTCCAATGTGCTAAAGCAAGCAATCTTGAGGACTAAAAGCATTTGCTCCTCGTATCCTTTGCCCAAGAGCTTAGGATCGATTGCCCTCTTTGGATCCTCCGAGGTCATGACATTCCTCATCCAATGCACTAGATTCATTTCGTCTGTCTCCTGGAAAATTCATCTGATGGGAGTTTTCCCATCACCAAAGAAGCCAGCAGGACACCAAAGCTGTAGATGTCACACTTGTCTGTGAACTTGAGTGTTTGATGATACTCTGGTGCAATATATCCCAAAGTTCCCACCACATTTGAAGATGTAACATGTGTGTAAGCTTCTGGCATTGCTTTTGCCAGCCCGAAATCAGCAATTCGAGCTTCCATGTCATCATCAAGAAGAACGTTTGCAGGCTTGAGATCCCTATGAATTATACGTGGAGTATGATTCACATGGAGATATTCAAGCCCGGCTGCAATCCCTAAAGCAATTCTGTGCCTGGACAGCCAATCTAGTTCATTCTCCCCAGCGGCAACTTTTTGCAGCATATCTTGTAAGCTACCATTTTTCATGAATTCATACACAAGGTAATGGCAGTCAGGCCGCGGCATATGGGCTAAAAGAGGAAGTAGATTCCTGTGCCTAATTTGACCCACAGTCTGAATTTCTGATTTGATCTGGCGCATTTTCTTATGCAAGGCCTTGCTTTCTTCTTCGGCGAGCTCCGCAGCATCTCTGGGGGGTTGAATTACCTTCTTAATGGCAATCACCTTACCATTGCTTCCAGGTAACTCAGCTTTGTATACTTCTCCACATCCTCCTCTACCAATGACTTCAAGTCTTGCAATTCCTTCTTCGTTTTGCAAGAAAGCCAAGTCCTCAGCTTTCTTAATGATTGGACTGAAAATTGCCAGACTTGTGTCCTTATCCCCTCCTTGAATCCAGAACTTTAACATCTTAAAAATCACAGATGCCACGAACCCTGATATACTTCCTGCAACAGTTCCAGCAAAAAACCCAACAATCCAAGCTCCAATCTTCTTTTTAGTCTTCTTATGATGTTTGTGGACCCCCGTGGTTGTGGATGGTGATGGAGCTTGAGTTAAGTTTTGATTTGAGCCCACCCCTGGTGCTATTGCAGGTGCTACTGCTGAGGTCTTATTACTCCTTGATGAATTTTCAGCAAAAATATATCGTCTTGGGACAATATTAACTTCTGTGGACTCTGATAAGGAATCATCTCCATTTTGATTCCGGACGGGGATTGGACCTTCCAGTAAATTGTTTCCAGAAATATTCAAGAACCGAAGATTCCGAAAAGATCTCAAAGACGGAGGGATTTTCCCAGCAAACAAATTATCTGCCAGAGAAAGCTTTTCCAAGTTAGGAAAATGTTTCAAGAATCTCAAGTTTCCTGAAAGCTGATTAGAAGAGAGATCAAGAACCCGAAGCTGAATCAAGGACGATAACTCCGATGGAACTTTGCCCGAAAGTCGATTGTTTCGCAAGTCTAGAACTTGAAGCTTTCGACAGTTGACAATCTGAGGTGGGATTTGATCAAGAAGTTTGTTGTTCGGCAGTGACAGCTCTTTGAGCTCAGAAAGTCTACCAATTGCAGGAGACAAAACTCCCCTCAACTGCGCAGACTTAAAAACAATTCGTGTGACTTTAAGCACAACTGAACTGTTTGAGATTCGCCGTTCGCAGACTATCCCAGCAGAGTTGCAGGGACACTCTAGGCCACGGCGTTGACCATGAATGCCCAAGTCTTTTTGAATGATCGAGATTGCTTCATAGTCTGATTTGTCAAGACTCAGCTTTGATTGAACAAGAAGGATTAGAGTGACGAAAGTGAGAAAAATGATGTGGGATTTGGAGAGGCTGAAGGCCATTGGTTCTCAGCCTTGGAGGGAGGAGGAGGGCCAAAGAGAGGTGGCTAAGCGGAGGAAGAAAAATAAAAAATGGTGATCTGAGCTTGGATTGGTGCTGGCTAGGAGGGAATGGGAATGGTGGTTTGCAATTTTTATGATTATCATAATATAGTTGAAGGCGGAGTAGACTTGGACCAAGGACTGTGGAAAATGTTGGGTCATTTGGGCCCATATAGTGGAACCTTAGGTCCAATTCAAATAATTTAGGATGGTTTTCTCATAGCGTTGACATCTGAATTCCCCCTTTTAACCTCCTTTTTATCATTTAATTCCCTTTTCCAACCTCGTGTTACCGACCAATCATGTCAGCTAAAAGCCTAAAACGTGTTGGGATTCTCCATGATTTGTAGACTAGTTGTAAAATACAGTAGATGGCCAGATGAAGTTGCATTACTGTTGGATGCACTGCATTAAAAGTAGTAAATTTGTTGTGTTTATGCACGTTGTTGTATTACTGCCTGTATTCATTATTGTAATGTCTACGTCTATGTATGTTAGTACCTATGTTACACCGCAGTGGCGGAACCAGAAAAAATTTTCAATGGAGGCATAAGCAACACTAAAATTTTTTACCTACTATGTTTCTAGTTTTTAAGCAAAAAAATATTCACCAACAAATTGAAATGAAAAACCCTTTTTTAGCTTACTTCAAATGGAACTTTGTATCTCACATATCCTTTTAGAATATTAGTTCATGAATTAATTTAGAAGATCAAGTAATTCTTTCACTTCTTTTATAAGAAAATTTCGGGGAAACACTTGAAATTATATCAAAATCTTATGGGTATTATAGGAATTTACGAGGGTCAGTAGAGGCCCATGCCCTCAGTGCCCCACCTTAAATCCGCCACTGTTACACGATACAATTCTACTTGTGACGCGGGAGAGATGTAAGTCTAAATACTATTAGAAAGCCTAATAGCATTTTACATTGGTTAAAATTTGAGAAATTAACCAATGGACTGCCTTGTACTTCTACACCCTTATGTGCCTATCAAGTCTTCAAGTGATGCGACCCTGTGCATTTCATGCTGGACAGGTTAAATCATGGGTTTAATTACAAATTTCGACTAATTGATTTTGACTGGCTTATAATATATATATATATATATATAAACTTATCCAATGATAAACTCTTTAAAATTTATAGAATAATTCTACGAGTTATTATCCGGTCCAAGTGTGTCTAGCTTCTTTATATTCATCGGTCACCATGAAAGCAACATCTCATTGAATAGAAAACTGCACCTCACCCTAATGACTTGGAAAAATCTGATGTCAAGATTAACGTTGGCTTCGAGCCACAAGAATGGCTCGTGTTGATTGGTTTGCCCCTTCAAGACCGGAGTCTCAAGTCTTTGAAGCTTTGCTATCCAAGAATCAAAGGCATGAATTATTCATTGCATCATTTGTTGAAGTTCAATCATTAGAGGATAATTTTTTTACTTTGTCTTAAATATGTATTGTTTTCCCTCTTTATCATGTACTCTTTGAAAATCTTTAATAGATAATAAGTCAGAGTCTATGACTGGTTCTCCACCATTTCTAGGTGATTTAATAAGAAAAAAAGTTCCAAACCGAGACAGGGTATTATTATTATTGGGGTAGAGCTGTTTTGACCATCCAAAAATGAATGAGTTGTAGGAATTATGTTGCATCGCAGTTAAGGGCTGGTGAGACCTCTTTTTAGGACTCTTCCCTCCTTAAAAGTTGGGACAGCCCTCCAACTAGGGTGTGGTTTGGCAGCACTGCTCAATGAGTTTTTCATTTCTTGAGTGAATGCCTTGCAAGTAATTCTTATAGCCATTAAGATTAAAAGCTTTTTATATATATATATTCAGTTATCTATTTACTTAGAATCTCAAAAACTAGCCAAACTTATTTATATTTCCGAGCAACTATCAAATAGATCGTCTCTTCCTGAAGCAATTAGCCTTTTTCTTATTAAAAAATTATCAAAGAAATATATAAATACTCAATATATATATGCATCCTTCCAAATTTGCATAGGTCACAATATCAATGTGTCTATCAACAAGGGCATGTTTAGGCTTCACAACTTAAGCTACCTAACAAAAATTGGAGAAGAGATAACTTACCATTTTAACTCTTTCACCCTGATGTATGTAGCTAGAGAGGGAACACTCATCATGAAATTTGGTGCTAGGCTTCCTAACAAAAAGAAAAGTGAGGGGCAAAAGAAAGGAGGCTTGGAGGGAATTGAATTCCTTTCTTTAATCGATGTAATGCTTTGGACCATTGGCGGCAAGCTTTGGCTACTTTCTTCAAATTCTTAGGAGTATAAAGGCCAACAGTCATACTAATTGTAAGCATGGCACTGATCAGAATAGGTTGTTCTAGTTTAGTTTTTGTTCCTTTCTTCATCAGTGTTTATTTTACCATTATTTGAGAACATCTTGAAACTTCTAAGGTTCAATTTTCAGTTAAACAGCACAACTCCTGCATTTTCAAGTACTGTTTTGTTGGTGGAAAGAAGCTATTATTGATATTTAGTTTGGGTTGGACGATACACTTCATGTTACATAAATATTTCTTAGCAAAAAGAATTTATAATTGCACTTTTCATGTAGAATTCTTTTTTTTTTTTTTTGTTTCTTTTACCATTGCAATCTTTTGAATACATAGTGATCAATGCATTGATCTTTAAGGGATTCCCTTTATTTTATTGAAACAAACAAGCCTGAAGAAAGATTCAAAAGAAACATATCTTTGAATTGCTCAAGTTTCTGCTTGCAAAGTTGTTCCACACCTTATCATCATAAAGCTTGAAGGAAACCTGTCAAAAGTTGGGGTTAACAAGAAGTTGCAGACGGAGCCAGCCATCATCCAATGGTGCAGCATTGTTAAACTCTTGTGCTTCATGTTCAAATATGGATGATTCCATGACCTGATACAAACAGTTTGCTACCTGTTTTCTATAAGGCTAGCAAAGACGGAGGAGCCAGCACTTGCAGATTGAGGGTATGGATCCTAATGGCTTTATATTTATTTGTATCATCTTAATATCTTACAACTGATGAACATAGTGGATGTCAAAAGATGTAGACTTGATCTACTGTACCAATTCAGTTTTAACTAGGACTATGGCTACATCTCCGACTCTAGTAGATTCGAAAGACGATTAATCATCAACCGCAGAATCAACGACTTTGTCCTAGATATTGAAAATGATGGCAAATAACATTGTTATATTCTCTTTTCGGTGTTTTTTCTTCATAAAGGGACGACTAGACCAATAATATATGGCATATGACCACTGATTTCAGCTAAGTCTTGAGTTAATTCTTGAGTCACAACTCAACTTACTCAGTCTAGAAATACATAAATGATCTTTTTGTCTTTATACAGCAAGAGGAAGGTTGGTAAAATCCATGAAAATTCTTTAACATGAATGGAAAACTGAAAATTTAAACTTTTTTCTACACTGTATGCGGAGGATGGCCTGCCCAAGGACATATGTCTAATTAAGAATTAGATGTGGGTGAGCCTTACGTAAAACTTACTTCTCGTTTTCATACATGAACTTTTCTTCTTGATACAAAGCTTGCAGAAATTTATTGGTGACTGATTACTGCTACGTGCTATCTTGTTTGGTTGCTTGCTCCATTTTTGGTAGTGCTAGCAAATTATCTTTCCTCATTATTCCATTTATTAGTGAAAAGTCTGTTTTACTGTGAAGAAATAAAACAATGATGCCATTTGACTATAACATGATGGAAGATTGCTTTCCATTTGCCCTTCTCATTTGCAAGCCTAAAATTCAAGGTCCTCCTGTGCTCTGGATATGGCTTCAGGCTGAGTTGCAGCTTTAGAAAGGCTTACAGAACCCCATTAAGGGAAATTACAGAATCCCATTAGAAAATCATGCAGAACTCCATGATAATGTTTAAACTATTTATAGCACATTACCAAAGCCAATAATGAGATATAGTTTTAGTCTAGAGCAACTACAAGCCCCGGTGCTCTAGACAGTACATAAAAGCACTCAAAACGATACCTTACAATAATCTGATGGGAATATCATATCAGATCTATATTGCAAACCAGAATTACCATATTATAATATGGATTAATTCTTTTGACACAAACTAGATAATTCAGGTATGAGACGTGATGCCTCTCAGTCAGTGCAGCAACGATACATGAAGAACTTCTCCATTGGACGGCCACATTCTGCACAGACCACCAGCTCTGGAATGCCACCAGCAATTCCCGGAAGGATAAGGCGATTGCAGTGGTGTGGCGTGTGAAGATGCTTCAAGTAGTCATTGAGTGCTGGGACAAAACCTTTTTCTTTTGCATCCTCTTCCCAATTTGCGAATTCTGCAAGGCTTTGGGGACATTGTTTCACTCTTAGCTCTGGCCATCTCAGCTGATCCCCTACTAATTAGAGCCCATCCTTCATCACTTCCATCAAAGCTGAGGATAGTCATTACCTCCTGCATTATTTTATCATCTTGAGCAGTCTTTCGGTTTTGCATCTTTGAATATAACATGCTTTCCACTCTGGTCCAAAAGTACCAAACATACGTTGGATCACTCCAACAGTGACTGAGATTTCCCTCTGTTATTTGAGAATTGATCTTTCGAACACGTTCCTTGGTGTTCTTCTTTCCCACATAAACCATTTCCAAGCTAATGCCTGCTGCCTTAGCAACTTCTCGTGCTGCTGTTGTGAAGCTTCGGATCCATCCGATGTCCTCCCCTCCGTACAAACAGATGAATTTGTCTTGCGTAATCTGTAGCAACAGAACAAAAAATTACTTCTATTCATTAAGCAATCTGGGCTAAAATTAGGCTGACTTTATCATTAGTTTCATTTTGCCATGCATATCAGAACAATTTTTCTTTTTAAATTTCTATATTTCACACATATGGCGTACGTTTTTTAGTTTACTGGATCTATCTAGCAGAAATGTTAAAAGTTTACCCAATCGAGTATTAAAGGGTCAATGCCATCCACCAATAACTCAAGCCTCCAAGTTTCCTCCTTCCACAATTGTTCCTCTTTCGTTAGGGTGAAGGGATAAGCAAGATTTCCCCATATCCACACCATGTGCAGGGCATTTGGACAAGCCACTTTAGCTTGTGGATCCAATACAACCAGCATCATCTTCTTCTCAAAATGCCACTCTTCCTTGATGTACCTAGTTACAGCTGGTTCTAGCAAGGAGGGGTGATGCAGTGTGTACCACGGCATTGCTGACTGCAGCTGCTTAAACTTTTGTTCATATCCTTCATTCCATGTAACTGACCTTTCCACAATTGGTAGCCATACAATCTCATATTGGAACTCTGGCCTTGATCGTGATTCAGTGTAAATATGTGTGAGCACGGGAAGCTCTTCATGGGAGAGATCTAGATCTGAAATGAGCAGCAATACAGTCTTTCTTCTCAACCCATCAACATTTGCCTGTTTTCAATGATTAGAAATAAGATCCAACTGTAAAGAAAAAGAAATGAACTGAAAAGGAGAGGACAACAAAAATTGATGGACATGTGTCAGAAAGCAATTAATCAGTGAAATACCCTTGTCTGAGAAGTGCCAATTTCAAGAGGTAGTAGGTCATCCTTGTTATAGATCAATGCCTTGAGAATCCTCAAGTTTTCCGAATGTGGTACCTCGAAAAGATGCACCAGCATTTGAAAGTATTCAAGATACCTCTTCTCATCTGCATACGAATCATGATCTTTTAGTAAAAATTCAGAGAATACTGCTAACTTATTTGGAAAGCGATTAAGTTTTGGATACTGATTGGTAATACTTTGCCTACTGCATCATCTTCAACCTTTTTGAAACAAAAGCAATGAAAGCATTTTTAAGAGTAAGATGAGTTAGAAGCTTACCCTAATTTAATTTTCATGTTAAGTGCTTTTCTGTCAAAGGATTTTGTTGAAATGTAAAATACTTAGAAACGCTAACCAATGTGTTGAAAGCAATTGGCTAGCTGTGTCTTCAGGTGGCCATGTATGCTGCTCAGCTTGTGGGCTAAACTTGTGAGTTCCCATGTCTCTGTGGTAGATCCAATGAGCCTGTGCTTGCGCAATGTAAAGTTGTTAATTGACATCCAAGATTAGTTAATCTAAAGTTATGGCAGCGTATGTTTGTTGAATGACTTACTCATGACCCATGCCTAGTAGGCTTGTTATCAGAGAGGCACAAACCACCATGCTTCTTATGGTCCAGTAAACAGAAGCTGGGATATGAGCTAGAGCAACTGCCATTGCAGGTGCGTCATCTGATATATATTGAGCTGGGAGTTCCTTGAATTCAACAATACACTTGGTTACATCCAGCATTGCTTTGATAAGGTTACTAATCGCATCAAACCGGGATTTCAGCGCATTGGAATGCTCCATGATGTCTGGAAGTTGTTTAAGAACAGATATGGACTTGGCGAGTGGATTTGTGGCAAACAGCTTTGCAATGAGCCAGAATTCCCCATAGTTTACAGCAAAGGCTGCCAATGATAGAACCCCCTTTGCATCCCAGGTATAGCTCGAAAGCATGTTTAGGATTGCCATTGTCGTTGCATGCATATCTCCACCACCAGAGCATTTGCATTCTAACTGCGAAAACATATCCACAAACAATTTTTTACAACTGCTTTTGAGGCACTTTTTGTTAAAATGTGGATACACAAAGCATAGAAATCAACCTCGCAGGAAATTTTTGAACTATATAAGCCAATCCATCTAAAATTCCTTCCATGCCAGCCAGTGCAGCCCTTTCCTCCAGCCTCATCAGCACCTTCATGATGTGTGCCCTAAAACATCGCATAACAATAACATTAAAGTCTGTACCTATAAACCAACTAAACATGATTAAATTAAGGTATGCCAATAATGCAAAAATTGAAGAATGGAAGCATACATTAACAACGCCATCAATGCCAGGGGAGACGTGATGCAGAATCGCCTCAATAATTTGCAGAATAGGTTTGACTTCAAGCTCACGTCCATCAGGAGCATGAGTTGCCTGAATTTGTTTCATCATTGCAGCATCATCAGATGCTGAGAACATTCCACGGTCACGCCTGATCATTTGCTTATTCCTAGCAGGCTGAATAGCAGTTGCCATCTTTTTTTTTTGGGTTCTGGGATACTTATGCTACAAGATGGATTTTCTTATTGCTGTGGCATTTTCATCATGCAATCCAAGCTATATATAGTGGATTAGAAGGAGGCGTAATGGATATAAAGCCTGATTGAATCTAATACCTTACTTGCAGGGAGTGCAAATTTTCAAAGCCAAATTTGCTAGTTGGAAAATAATTTACCTTTTGTGGCCCCTAGAATGTCTTTCCGGTAGGAAAGCTTGCGATGCATGAGTTAATGATCAATGTTCTACTTGAAGTTCATCTAACTCTCACTATTCCATCCGGATGGGACCCCACCACCATAGGCTGGCTAGGTTACAACTGTCTTAGTGGCGTATGTTGGCATGTTTTCGTGATAGTCAAGTCAAATATGGTTCTAAATGCTGCAGATTAGTTTATTGAGTAGTATTACACAAACTGCAAAAATTGAGACTAGTGTATAGAGAATTGTCCCTGAACGATACAGAGAAGATTAGCATGGCCCCTGCGCAAGGATGACACGCACAAATCGAGAAATGGTATAGAGAACTGCTGTTGCACACAAAATATATGTTGTTTTATATCTTACAGGTTCCTTTTTCATAAAACACCAGCCAATCTCTTTCAGGAACTTGTATTTTTTAGTGGAATCCTGTATAGATTTTTCTGTTGTTCAATTAGAACTTAAACTGGTTGAAACCGCTGGCACCCTCTTTAAGTTTTCCAAATCATTTTTAGCCCCTATTAAGTTTTGAAGTTCTTGCAAAGAGTCCTCCTCTTGCCCCTTTCAGCTCTTGATAAAATCTCATATATTATTCCTCCTTCAGCTAACTTTTGCCTTGACAGAAAGTTTTAACTTCAACCTCTCTTAAGATTTTTTTTTATTTGGATAACATAATTGCTATTATAAGATATTTTTACTATGCATTCAATGCTACTCATTAAAAAATTTAATTGCGTTACAAAAATTTTCTCTAAATAGTAAGATTGCATGTCCATTTGCATTAGAATATATTTCTTTACATTTGCTACTCCTTGCTGTTCTACAAAAGTGCCAATGGATGTTTGCAATCAACTCTGCGCATGTACTCATGCTTTTGACCTATAGAGTTTTGAAATTGCACCTCAGCGGCAGCCTTCCTCGTTGTTCAATCCAAACTGCTCAAAAACTCCACCAGACATATATAGCAAGTTACTCAGCTTCATCCCGAAGAGGCCAACATTGACCTCGATCATGATTTTCATGAACCCCAAATTAAAGAGGGATGGTAATGGAATTAAAAGGGTGAGCATAAGAGGGAGAAGGAAGGGGAAGAGAGAGAGAGAGAGAGAGAGAGAGAGAGAAGGAGGAGAAAATAGGCAAAGAAGAGGATGGACACAGGTGAAGAGGTGGTAAGAGAGAAGTGCAAGGGGGTGATCGTTAGGGCTGTGCATCGAAATCGAAAACGGTAATTCGGAAGTTTGAAATCGGAAATTTCAAAATTTTGACTTGAAATTTCCCGATTGAATTCGATTTCGAAATGGCCAATTCCGATTTCGAATTCGATACCGAATTGAATTCGGGATTCGGTGGAATTTCCCTCTTTTTTTTTCCTTCCTCTCCTCTCTTGTTCAAAAACGGAAAAACCTGTTCAAATTTAATGTAGTCCCCTTGGATTCCACAAGTCGGCTGTCTCCAAAATTCAAGAGGAAAGGATAAAGGATGAAACTGAATAGCTGATAACATAAAAATTATAGCCTATACAATCATCCTAGCAGAGTTTGAATTGCAGAAATTACTTATGGCCTGTACAAATATCCAAACCAGAGTGCCTTTCCAATACCATAAATCACTAGAACTCTATCACTTCATAGTTCATACGAGAATACTTACACAACCATTCCAGTGAATACGTATACAACCATTCCAGTCCAAATTTCAAATACAAAACAATTCCAGTAAATAATACAAATCAACTATTATCAAATAACACAAATGTAAGCAACAATTCCAGTCCAAATTTCACACAAATAAGACAAGAAATATTTCAAATAAATCATAAATGTAAAACAACATTTCAATTTGCAACTTCCGAGAGATTGAGGGATAGGCTTGACTACTCAAACTTGAATTTCTATACTCCAAATCAGAATCACCATTAGAGAATTCAAACATCAACAATTGTGGCTTCTGCACCTCCTTTGATCAAACCTATTATTCAAGAATGAAAAAAAGAAATCAAGTAGCTTAATTGTATTTATGAATAGAAAAAATATTTCAAGTTTGTCAATAAGAAAGAAGATAATTTACCAAATTCAAATTCCTCAAGATCCTCCAATTTTTCTTCTACATTCAACTCATTTTCGGATGCTTGAAACCAGTCTTGAACACAAATCAAGGCTTGCACAATTCTTGGAGTTAAAGAACTTTCTGAATAGGTCAAGAACATGTTCTTGGTATTAAAGGCAGATTCGGAAGCAATCGTAGAGACCGGGACAGCCAACACATCACGAGCCATTTGCGAAAGTATTGGCAACCGAAAACTATTACCTTTCCACCAATTCAAGATATCGAACTCGGGATCTCATCCTCACAATCCTCACTCAAATATTTGTCAAGTTTAGATTTAGCATTCTTTCCTCCAAGTTCAGCTTTTCTTTTCTTGAACTCAATTCTGTATCTATCATTTATTTTTTTGGAGACTTCTCCATCAAAGAAAAAGATGCTATTTTCAAATCCACTAGAAAGTGAATAAGTAGAGGATCGAGAAGATCCAGCAGGAGTATTGAGTCTCTTGTAATCATCAAATAATTCATACATTGCATCCTTGGCTACACGAGCCACAACGGCACTCTCGATATCACCATACATTTTACAAGCAATGAATTCAAAATACTCAAACTTTGGTCTTAGGATCAAACATGTAAGTAATGAAAATCAATATGTTCATTTTCTCCACTCTTCCCCAATACTTATCATACTTGTCTTTCATTGTTTTTGCCATACCACTCAAGTCAAGATTAGCACTTTATGCCATTTCCTTTAGGATGCCATTAATGTGACTAAACTTATTGATAAGATTATTAGATGTCACATATTTGGAACTAGAAACCTTTACTGTGAGATCATAAAAGTTCTACAAAAATATAGTTAAGAATCTTGTCTTTTCCCAATCAACTTTTGTTGGCAAGTGCTCTAGCTCATGCAGCGTATATGGATCTTGCTCCTCAAACCTCTCAAATGCCCTCTCAAACCTATGAGCACTGTCTAACATTAAATAGGTTGAGTTCCACCTAGTTGCCACATCTAAATTAAGTAACCTTTTACTGTCAATTTTTTCAATTTCAGCACATTTCTTGAATTTTTTCAAACGAGAAGGTGATTGTCTAATATATCTCACAACTGTTCGAATAGAATCAACAGACCCCCCCTCCCCAAATTTTTTTAGGCCATCACTCACAATCAAATTGATTATGTGAGTTACACATCTTATATGAATCCACTTTCCCCCTAATATAGCTTTACCCCAATTTGCAATTTTTTAGCCAAATATTGCACAGCCGTGTCATTTGAAGAAGCATTGTCAACTGTTACTATGAAAACATCATCAATCCCCAACTCTAATAAGCTTTTCTCAATACTTTTCCTAATTTCAGTCCCTTTATGACTACTAATTGGACAAAAATTTAAAATTCTTTTGTTCAATAGCCAATCATAGTCAATAAAGTGAGCTGTCAAACACATATAATTTATTCGCTGGATAGATGTCCAAAAATTAGTGGTAAGACAAACTCTAACAGCTCTACGCCTTAACATATTTTTCAACTTAATTTTTTCATCTAAATAAAGTTGATAGCAATCTCTAGTAATTGTCCACATTGAAAGAATTTTAAAAGAAGGACAAGCAGTTCTCATGACATGCTGAAATTCTTTACCTTCTACATGTTTGAATGGCAATTCATCAACAATCAACATATAAGCAATGCCTTTTCTAATTGCATCAAGGTCATACTTCCAACTAACAAGTGCGCTCTTAAACATTCCCCCCCAAGAGCACCAACTTCTCCCAAGTATAATGTACCTTGCCCCTTACACTTATTTGCAGGATTCGTTTCACATGATTAACATGAGATAAGAGAGGAGTAGTACCATTAGACTTTGGATCAATAGCTATCATTTTCGTACAGTAGTTACATATGCCATGATGAACACCTTGGACATAGTGAGGCTGAAAATGATCCCAAACTGGTGACCTTTTCTTGTACTCACCTCTGTTCTTCTTAATACCAAGACCAGATTCTTCACAACTATTGAAAATAGGAGCTGGACATGAAGATGGCGTTGAATCACTTGAACCTTTTATCTCCTCAAAAGTGGACATGTTTACTTGTATGCAAAAGAAAATGAAAATAAAATGAAGATATGTTTCCCAATATATGCAATAGATTAGACAATAAAATGAAGAAATATTGAGAGTTTGAATCACATAATGCAGTTTCCTGGAGAAACTTGTTTCCAATTTAGCGCAAAAAGTAAGAAGATGGAGCCAAACATAACAGCATAAGTACTAATTCAACGAGAGTTTAACACTCAAAAAATTGGAAGAAAATCATAGATGAATTTGCCGTAACCAATATAGCATAGGACAGGGACCAGAGAGGTTTTAGTCCTCTAGAGGTGCGGGCTTCAATTAGTATGCATAGATGGCTATAAAAAGCATAGGAAGTTGAAAGTAGATAATTAAACTTCATGAATCAAAAGTTTGAACTCCTCCACTTGAGTAATACTTATATAGTATTATGTATTTCCGGAATTGTGCATATGGAAAGTAGTTCTCCAATTGAACCTGTTTTATAGCCCAAAAATCAAAATGAAAATGAAAGTATTTCATATGATTTAGCTTGAAACATCATTAAAATGAGTTTAACTGGAATAAGGTATCCATAATGCGTCCATCCTTTCATTGACAAATTGTTTCCCAATATATGCCGTGGAATAAGATTATCAAGATTGTGAAGGACTATAATATTCCAGAAATTCCTTCTTCCGATTTTCCTTATTAGTGCCTCGCATTCTCTTACTGGAATTGCAAGATTGAAGTGACACTCCCAAGAGGGCCAAGACAACCCAAAGCTACAATCTAACTACCCAACCATTGCAAGCATAAAATAGAATAGACAAAAGCACTAAGCATGTGCAATGCAAACCCCACATTTTATCTTAACCCCATCACTAATCAGAAATGCAGGAAACACAGGAACAACAAACATAATAGCCACCGCCTAATTCATCCAGAACTTAATTCAGAAATGCTTGGAAGCTGTTTGATGAAATGCCTAAGAAAAATAAACTAGAAACATAGATGAAAACTAAGTAAAATCACCGGCGTACCTCAATTTATCCTTGAAGATGAAGGCTGATGATGGCTTCAAGATGAAGAATGAAGATGGCCTGAAGATGTCTATCGGGCTTGAAGATGAAGGCTGATGATGTCTGTCTCTATCGAGCTTGATGAAAGTGAGAAAGATGAAGGTGAAACCGAGAGTGAGAGAGAGTAAGCTGAGTCGGAGGCGAAGGAAGGAAGGTGAGTGAGACAGTAAGTCAGGCGGTGGAGGCGGAGGAAGGAAGGTGAGACTCTGAGGAAGACAATGACGAAGAGGCGGCGGAAGAGTATGGTGAGTTAACAGATTAGGGTTTTTGCAATATCATGTATCAGTATTAACTTATTATTTCAATTATTAACTTATTATGTATATAATATATATTATATATGTATTGTTAAAAACTATTATATTATATATAAATATTATTATTCGAAATCGAAATCAAATTTCCGAATTCGAATTCCTATTTCGAATTTCCCAATTCGAAATCGGTAATTCCGATTTAAAAAATTATATTTTCGAATTCGACCCGATTTCAACCAATTGAAAATCGAAATTATCGAATTCAACTCTAAATTACCGAAATTCCGAATTCAAAAATCCGAATTCAGTTCGAAATCGAAAATTTTCAACTTTGCACACCCTTAGTGATCGTGGTGGTGGAAGAGAAATGGGGTGTATTGCTTTTGGGTTGCAAAATTACAGTTTGGGTGGAAAAAAATTAGAAAAAATAATGGATTAAGCGAAAAATTGAGTCAACATTAAACAAGTTATCATGATTTTCAAGTTATAAAATTTGACCTAAAAGGCAAGGAATCGTCCAAAATGAACAATTTCTAATTTTTTTGTTAGGAACTAAAATCACTCATTTTAATTGTAAGGGATTATATTTTCACGTCAATAATATATAAGGAACTATTGGTGCAATTTTTTCAAAATTATATAGCAACAAAGCCATTGAATTTCACCACCAAGGCACCAACATTGATTTGAGCTGTACTTCCTGTTCTGAATGCTCCAATAGAATTTGCTGATTATTTGCTCTAAATTTGAATGTGATCAGGCTAATTATGTCCAACAAGTGTATCAAAGTTGCATGGTTTTTTGTACCCCAGCATAGTGTATGTTGTCCTTTCAATTGAGCCCTTGGTTTTGGTCCATTCATACTTAAGTTTTGAAATGAGCCAATTTAATCCTCAAAAATATAAAATTAGTCATACTTAAAGTAAAATGAAATAGACTTTATACTTAAATGGGATAAATGCTATACTTTGGTGACTAAAAGTGGTATAAACTCATAATTTAAGGATTAAGGTATAATAGATTTCATATTTTAGAAACTAAAGTGTTTATTCATGTACGGTTGAAGGTTGGAAAGTGGAATATTAACCCGTTGGTTATTAAACTGAAAAAATAAAAAGTAGAAAAGTCAAGTTGGTAATCTTTCATTACAAATAACTTGATACACTTACACACAATATCCAATTATCAATATCAAAATGTGTTGCACTTTGGATAGTGCAACTCATAGATTCATAATTACATGACTTAATGTTTCTCATACTTTATTTGAGATAACATAGCTCTAACATCTTTGCTATTAGGCCTTTTGATGTGAGACGAACTCCGTTGAAGATGAAACCTGTGACTCACGCGCACGATCTAGACAACTAACACCGAAGGTTTGGCAGCGGAAAATTTGACCCTACTAATCCTACGAGTTACAAATAATATTGATACGATCTCAACCCGTAACTAATCGAATTAATGAACCAAATTTGTAAGTAGAAGAACGCCACGATCAAGGAGGTACTTGACTGATAAGTTCGGTCGAATAACTTAAGATAACTCTCAAGTATTCAAAGGAGCTCTCTTGGAAAAGAGAAGGTGAAATAATTCACGCAATTTGTATGAAAATTCTAACTCCCTAAAACGTTTAAGGTTAGACTTATTTATAACCTTACATGGAATCCAAAACCTACTCTATCTTGGACTCAACTAAACCCTATAACTAATGACTAGGGTTTGGCCATGATAAGGCAGTGTTTGGCCGAAATTATTAAGATAAAATTAATAACTAAATCAGCAAGATAAATGACAAATAATCCTTGCTTAACAAGACTAAACAAACGACTTTAATAACTACAAAAATTACTAATGCAACTACTCTTCTTTTGACTCAATAAGCTGGAGCAAAGTGATCAATACGAGTTGGGCAGAGTGCAACTCTTTTGGAAGGGCACTAGTTCATCATGTTTGCATCATTCCCTTTCTTTTGAAAATGATTTGTCCCTAAATCGATAATGCGTTTGGAGGACAGTCACGTTGGAAAACAAATGAAGGGTCACGAGCCAAGTTAAATGTTGTTTGGTCAGTTTCATGAGGCTCTCAAACAAAAACATGTGCCAAGGTAGGAAGGAGCTTGTGTAAGGCTTGTGAATATTCCAGGTTGCAATCCAAAGCTCCCTAGTCAAATTTCGGGCATGGATTGTCACATTGTCACCTACACAATAAATCACAAAGTTAGAAGCCATAGGTATAAAATGAAGCAACAGCTTACCATTCACATGTACAAGATAAGAATCTTCCTAATGATGCTCATTAGAGCTAGAGAAATCCCGAATCTGGTTGTTCGAGGTGGCATAATTCATCCCTGGTTGTTGCTGATTTGGCACAACTTACCTATTTGGAGGTAGAACATTGAACCAATCGTGTTGCACATCCATAGAAGCATGAACCAGCGAGGTAAGAACAATATTCGGATCTTGATGGACATATTTGTGTGCATCACCTAACATAAGTGGCAGCAATGAAGTGAAATGCACTCCATATGAATCACATGAATTTGCGCAAGTTGGAGTTGGTAAAATGAGCTCGTGGTGACCAGCTTTTGGACATGTGAATAAGCATGAAAATTCACCACTTTTAGCTGGAATAAGCACGAAATCGGGTTGCAACTCTTTAGTCAAAGCTGGAAAATTTCTGACAACTTTACTACCTACAAAAACGAAATAAGTTCAGCTTATTTCGAACCAGAAATTGGATAAAGAAGCAATGGGACATCATTAGCTAAATGGTAAAAAGGTGTAGAACAAGATTAAATGTGAAAACTCTCTTTGACACTTCAATATTCCTTCCACCAATTGATTCAACTTGAAATTCCAATGCTAGTTCTTTACACTTCTCATCAAAATCTACATAAGAACAACAAGAATTAGGACTAGTAACATGCTCAAAATAAGGCAAAAATGATGAATGAACCATAGGTAAAGAACAAGAAGTAGAATCTGGAATTCCTCTTTTAAGATAAGCTCGAATTAATCCTCCAATGGCGCGAACAAGTTTGAATTGACATTGTTCCATAAATTGATACCAAAGAGATTTAGCTCCTAGAAGACAAACTCCATGGAAACTCGCAATATGTCCAAATGACTTCGGAATGGAACATGCCATGACTAACCCTACTTAACTTTGTTTAATCTACACAAAAGAAGAGATACTAAACGAAACACATGTTAGCCGGTTAGAAAACAAAATGTTTCATACTTTCAACTTTTGCCAACATGGCCAACTCTTCCTCTTTACTCTTCACTAAGGCTAAATTATTCTTGCCTTTTCCCACTCCATTCTTCTTGGCCCATTGTTCACTCATTGCACTTGAGTGTTGATTTTCTTTGTCTAGCTCATGTTCATGACTCGGCTGCAACTCATTCATATGTGACTCTTCAATCAACGAGGGTCTGGAATAAATTTTTCCTTTATTACCACCGGTTGACACTTGATTAAGTTGTTCAAAGTATGAATGCAACACTTGGCTAATTTCTCCCATCATAGAATCAACCAATTCCTTAGTCCGACTTCGGAAATCATCCTTTGATTCACGAGGGTTTGACTCAATTCGAGAATTCTTAAACTCCTTGACTTGATTGTCAAGATACTTCTTAGATGAATCTCGTTTGCTTGAGGTTGACCTCAATTTAGATGCTCGGCGCAAAATTCTTTACTCCTTTTCATACTCATCACAAGCACGTTTATACCTTTCATATGCACATGAAGTACGGTAACGTTCCATCTCCTCCAGGAGTGAACGAAACTCATATTATGAATTAGATTGTATAGAACTAGAGTACTTGGGAGTAGTTCGCTTGGAACCCCTCCTCTTGAGAGGCTCAGTCTCCAAGAATTCTTGATTGTATGAGCAAGATGCAACTCCATTAGGCATGATTATGTGACCTGCAAAGACGGTTAGGAGAGAAAAGAATTTTTCTCCCACACACAAGCTCACATATGTACACTCTACTCTCGTGTATCACTCAAGCTTATGACACTCTAATGATCTCACCAGTCACTTCTCAAGTCACTTGATTGCCTCCCTTGTAGAAATCATATTTTCTCATTGAGATTCAATCAAACTTTCACCAAGTTTTCAAACAAGATGGTGGCATTTTGAAGCTGGATCTTTAAAGTGAAATGAACTGAATAATAACTCAAAATAAGACACTAAGTATGCTGGAAAATACCAGATTCAGTCTGCACAAGATGACTCAAGAATTTGGAAACTTTGGATTTTGACTAGTGACTCAAATTAGGAAACTAACAACTAATTGGAAGCCAAACTGATTTGGACTCCTTTTGGGACTTGTAGACACGAAAATAACCTGAAAAAAATACCGAAAGACACAAATTTATATGGCTAGACAGATTATAGAGTGCAACTAACAAGAACAATGGATGGCGGAAATTTTGAAATCCTAGATGGGCTCTACCTGAATTGCACTTGGCTGGATTTTTGGGAGTTGTAAACAAGATTTCTTGGGTTGTTTTTGGGTAGTTTAGCTGCTGATTTTCTGGTTTCCCACGTGTGCAAAAGTTACCAATCAGAATTTGGCAATTTGAATGCAACTAGGATTTGTTTTGCAAGCCCTAGGATTTGTTTTGCAAAACCCAAGTCAACTTGGTTTCCAAATTCAAGTTGGTTTCCTTTTTCCTTGTGAATCCGATTCTAATTTGTTTCTTTTTCTTGCGTTCTTTTTTTTTTTTTTTGGTAAACACAATCAGATTTCTTTTCTTTTCTTTCAATTCAGATCACACACAAGAAACAAGGCTTTGGTTTAGGTTTTGTTTGCACAAGATCAGTCCAACCTTCAAGAAACAAGAACTAGGGTTTGATCAAGGACAAGGTATGGTCAACTTGACTTCAAGAATTCAAGAACCCCTAGATTACCAACCCAATACTTCAAGATTTCAGATTTAGTTCTCACTAATTTCAAGAATATTTCAAGAAACCCTTGGATAGCCCACTTTGTTCCCAAGAATTTCCAAGAATCTCAAGAACCAATCTTAGGGTTTTCAAAAACTTCAAGATTGAAGATTATTCAACCAAGAACTTCAAGAATTCCTTAGTCTTGATTCAAGATTGTCAAGAAAAGGTTGAATTTGGCTCGAAACAGTCTAAATTTGCAACATAAGGGATAACAATTTCTCGAGATATGTTCGGATTTCCAACGACGAACCACAACTAAGATTTTTTTATTATTATTATTGAACTAGACACAAAACACAAAAAAGATAACACACAAACAGATTTTTGTGTTCGGATGAACATTATGTGAACAGTGACGGTGAATAGTAATCGGTGAACAATATTTTTTTTTTTGGTAGAATGACGAACAACAAGGAAAGACATGAATAGCAATGGAAACAATGAACCCTAAACACTAGAAACACACGACAACAAGATACGAAACAATAAACAAGGGATATAACTTTGATATCTCAACTAGCTCTGATGCCAGCTAATACGAGACGAACTCCAGTGAAGACAAAACCCGTGACTCATGCACAGAATCTAGACAACTAACACCGAAGATTTGGCAGCGAAAAATTTGACCCTACTAATCCTACGAGTTACGAACAATATTGATACGATTTCAACCCGTAACTAATCGAATTAATGAACCAAATTTGTAGGTAGAAGAACGCCACAATCAAGGAGGTACTTGATTGATAAGTTCGGTTGAATAAGTTAAGATAATTCTCAAGTATTTAAAGGAGCTCTCTTGGAAAAGAGAAGGTGAAATAATTCACGTAATTTGTATTAAAATTCTGACCCCCTAAAACGTTTAAGGTTAGGCTTATTTATAGCCTTACATGGACTCCAAAACCTACTTTATCTTGGACTCAACTAAACCCTATAACTAATGACTAGGGTTTGGCCATGATAAGGCAGTGTTTGGCTGAAATTATTAAGCTAAAATTAATAACTAAATCAGCAAGATAAATGACAAATAATTCTTGCTTAACAAGACTAAACAAACGACTTTAATAACTACAGAAATTACTAATGCAACTACTCTTCGTTTGACTCAATAAGCTGGAGCAAAGTGATTAATACGAGTTGGGCAGATTGCAACTCTTTTGGAAGAGCACTGGTTCATCATGTTTGCATCACCTCTCTTTGGGATTTTCCAATGTGCAAAAGCAAGCAATCTTGAGGACTAAAAGCATTTGCTCCTCGTATCCATCGCCCAACAGCTTAGGATCGGTTGCCTCCTTTGTAATGTCTACGGCTATGTATATTAGTACCTATGTTACATGGCAGTGACGGAGCCAGAAAAAATTTTCAGTAGGAGCAAAAGTAATACTAAAATTTTTTACATACTCTTTTTCTAGTTTTTTAAGCAAAAAAAATATTCACCAACAAATTGAAATGAAAAGCCTTATTTTAGCTTAATTCAAATGGAACTTTGTGGCCCACATATTGTTTTAGAATATTAGTTCATGAATTAATTTAGAAGACCACGTAATTCTTTCACTTCCTTTATAAAAAATTTCGGGGAAACACTTGAGATTATATCAAAATTCTATGGGTATTATAGAAATTTATGGGGGGCAGTGGAGGCCCATGCCCCAAGTGCCCCACCTTAAATCTGCCACTGTTACACGATACAATTCTATTTGTAATGCCCGGAGAGATGTAAGTCTAAACACGCTTAGAAAGCCTAATAGCATTTTACATTGGTTTAAAATTTGAGAATTAACCATTGGACTACCTTGTACTTCTACACCCTTATGTGCCTATCAAGTTTTCAAGTGATGCGACACTGTGCATTTCGTGCTGGACAGGTTAAATCATGGGTTTAATTACAAATTTCGACTAATTGATTTTGACTGGCTTATGAAGTTCCATATATATATATATATAAACTTATCCAATGATAAACTCTTTAAAATATATAGAATAATTCTACGAGTTATTATCCGGTCCTAGTGTGTCTAGCTTCTTTATATTCATCGGTCACCATGAAAGCAACATCTCATTGAATAGAAAACTGCACCTCACTCTAATGACTTGGAAAAATCTGATGTCAAGATTAACGTTGGCTTCGAGCCACAAGCATGGCTCGTGTTGATTGGTTTGCCCCTTCAAGACCGGAGTCTCAAGTCTTTGAAGCTTTGCTATCCAAGAATCAAAGGCAGGAATTATTCATGACATCATTTATTGAAGTTCTATCATTAGAGGATATTTTTTACATTGTCTTAAATATGTATTGTTTTCCCTCTTTAACATGTACTCTTTGAAAATCTTTAATAAGTAATAAGTCAGACTCTATGGACTGGTTCTCCACCATTTCTAGGTGATTTAATAAGAAAAAAAGTTCCAAACCGAGACAGGGTATTATTATTACTGGGGTAGAGCTGTTTTGACCATCCAAAAATGAATGAGTTGTAGGAATTATGTTGCATCGCAGTTAAGGGCTGGTGAGACCTCTTTTTATGACTCTTCCCTCCTTAAAAGTTGGAACAGCCCTCCAACTAGGGTGTGGTTTGGCAGCACTGCTCAATGAGTTTTTCATTTCTTGAGTGAATGCCTTGGCAAGTAATTCTTATAGCCATTAAGATTAAAAGCTTTTATATATATTCAGTTTTCTATTTACTTAGAATCTCAAAAACTAGCCAAACTTATTTATATTTCCGAGCAACTATCAAATAGATCGTCTCTTCCTGAAGCAATTAGCCTTTTTCTTATTCAAAATTATTAAAGAAATATATAAATACTCAATATATATATGCATCCTTCCAAATTTGCATAGGTCACAATATCAATGTGTCTATCAACAAGGGCATGTTTAGGCTTCACAACTTAAGCTACCTAACAAAAATTGGAGAAGAGATAACTTACCATTTTAACTCTTTTCACCCTGATGTATGTAGCTAGAGAGGGAACACTCATCATGAAATTTGGTGCTAGGCTTCCTAACAAAAAGAAAAAGTGAGGGGCAAAAGAAAGGAGAGTTGGTGGGAATTGAATTCCTTTCTTTAATCCAGTGTAATGACTTTGGACCTTTGGTGGCAAGCTTTGGCTACTTTCTTCAAAATCTTAGGAGTATAAAAAGGCCAACACTCATGCTAATTGTAAGCATGGCACTGATCAGAATAGGCTGTTCTAGTTTAGTTTTTGTTCCTTTCTTCAGCAGTGTTTATTTTACCATTATTTGAGAACATCTTGAAACTTCTAAGGTTCAATTTTCAGTTAAAACAGCACAAACTCCTGCATTCTCAAGCACTGTTTTGTTGGTGGAAAGAAGCTATTATTGATATTTAGTTTGGGTTGGACGATACACTTCATGTTACATAAATATTTCTTAGCAAAAAAGAATTTATAATTGCACTTTTCATGTAGAATTCTTTTTTTTTTTTTTTGTTTCTTTTGCCATTGCAATCTTTTGAATACATAGTGATCAATGCATTGATCTTCAAGGGATTCCCTTTATTTTATTGAAACAAACAAGCCTGAAGAAAGATTCAAAAGAAACATATCTTTGAATTGCTCAAGTTTCTGCTTGCAAAGTTGTTCCACACCTTATCATCATAAAGCTTGAAGGAACCTGTCAAAAGTTGGGGTTAACAAGAAGTTGCAGACGGAGCCAGCCATCATCCAATGGTGCAGCATTGTTAAACTCTTGTGCTTCATTTTCAAATATGGATGATTCCATGACCTGATACAAACAGTTTGCTACCTGTTTTCTATAAGGCTAGCAAAGACGGAGAAGCCAGCACTTGCAGATTGAGGGTATGGATCCTAATGGCTTTATATTTATTTGTATCATCTTAATATCTTACAACTGATGAACATAGTGGATGTCAAAAGATGTAGACTTGATCTACTGTACCAATTCAGTTTTAACTAGGACTATGGCTACATCTCCGACTCTAGTAGATTGGAAAGACGATTAATCATCAACTGCAGAATCAACGACTTTGTCCTAGATATTGAAAATGATGGCAAATAAACATTATTATATTCTCTTTTCGGTGTTTTTTCTTCATAAAGGAACGACTAGACCAATAATATATGGCATATGACCACTGATTTCAGCTAAGTCTTGAGTTAATTCTTGAGTCACAACTCAACTTACTCAGTCTAGAAATACATAAATGATCTTTTTGTCTTTATACAGCAAGAGGAAGGTTGGTAAAATCCATGAAAATTCTTTAACATGAATGGAAAACTGAAAATTTAAACTTTTTTCTACACTGTATGCGGAGGATGGCCTTGCCCAAGGACATATGTCTAATTAAGAATTAGATGTGGGTGAGCCTTACGTAAAACTTACTTCTCGTTTTCATACATGAACTTTTCTTCTGATACAAAGCTTGCAGAATTTATTGGTGACTGATTACTGCTACGTGCTATCTTGTTTGGTTGCTTGCTCCATTTTTGGTAGTGCTAGCAAATTATCTTTCCTCATTATTCCATTTATTAGTGAAAAGTCTGTTTTACTGTGAAGAAATAAAACAATGATGCCATTTGACTATAACATGATGGAAGATTGCTTTCCATTTGCCCTTCTCATTTGCAAGCCTAAAATTTCAAGGTCCTCCTGTGCTCTGGATATGGGCTTCAGGCTGAGTTGCAGCTTTAGAAAGCTTACAGAACCCCATTAAGGAAATTACAGAATCCCATTAGAAAATCATGCAGAACTCCATGATAATGTTTAAAGTATTTATAGCACACTACCCAAAGCCAATAATGAGATATAGTTTTTAGTCTAGAGCAACTACAAGCCCCGGTGCTCTAGACAGTACATAAAAGCACTCAAAACGATACCTTACAATAATCTGATGGGAATATCATATCAGATCTATATTGCAAACCAGAATTACCATATTATAATATGGATTAATTCTTATGACACAAACTAGATAATTCAGGTATGAGGCATGGATGCCTCTCAGTCAGTGCAGCAACGATACATGAAGAACTTCTCCATTGGACGGCCACATTCTGCACAGACCACCAGCTCTGGAATGCCACCAGCAATTCCCGGAAGGATAAGGCGATTGCAGTTGGTGTGGCGTGTGAAGATTGCTTCAAGTTAGTCATTGAGTGCTGGGACAAAACCTTTTTCTTTTGCATCCTTCTTCCCATTTGCGAATTCTGCAAGCTTTGGGACATTGTTTCACTCTTACCTCTGGCCATCTCAGCTGATCCCCTACTAAATTAGAGCCCATTCCTTCATCACTTCCATCAAAGCTGAGGATAGTCATTACCTCCTGCATTATTTTATCATCTTGAGCAGTCTTTCGGTTTTGCATCTTTTGAATATAACATGCTTTCCACTCTGGTCCAAAAGTACCAAACATACGTTGGATCACTCCAACAGTGACTGAGATTTCCCTCTGTTATTTGAGAATTGATCTTTCGAACACGTTCCTTGGTGTTTCTTCTTTCCCACATAAACCATTTTCCAAGCTAATGCCTGCTGCCTTAGCAACTTCTCGTGCTGCTGTTGTGAAGCTTCGGATTCCATCCGATGTCCTCCCCTCCGTACAAACAGATGAATTTGTCTTGCGTAATCTGTAGCAACAGAACAAAAATTACTTCTACTCATTAAGCAATCCGGGCTAAAATTAGGCTGACTTTATCATTAGTTTTCATTTGCCATGGCATATCAGAACAATTTTTCTTTTTAAATTTCTATATTTCACACATATGGCGTACGTTTTTTTAGTTTTACTGGATCTATCTAGCAGAAATGTTAAAAGTTACCCAATCGAGTATTAAAGGGTCAATGCCATCCACCAATAACTCAAGCCTCCAAGTTTCCTCCTTCCACAATTGTTCCTCTTTCGTTAGGTGAAGGGATAAGCAAGATTTCCCCATATCCACACCATGTGCAGGGCATTTGGACAAGCCACTTTAAGCTTGTGGATCCAATACAACCAGCATCATCTTCTTCTCAAAATGCCACTCTTCCTTGATGTACCTAGTTACAGCTGGTTCTAGCAAGGAGGGGCGATGCAGTGTGTACCACGGCATTGCTGACTGCAGCTTGCTTAAACTTTTGTTCATATCCTTTATTCAATGTAACTGACCTTTCCACAATTGGTAGCCATACAATCTCATATGGAACTCTGGCCTTGATCGTGATTCAGTGTAAATATGTGTGAGCACGGGAAGCTCTTCATGGGAGAGATCTAGATCTGAAATGAGCAGCAATACAGTCTTTCTTCTCAACACATCAACATTTGCCTGTTTCAATGATTAGAAATAAGATCCAACTGTAAAGAAAAAGAAATGAACTGAAAAGGAGAGGACAACAAAAATTGATGGACATGTGTCAGAAAGCAATTAATCAGTGAAATACCCTTGTCTGAGAAGTGCCAATTTCAAGAGGTAGTAGGTTCATCCTTGTTATAGATCAATGCCTTGAGAATCCTCAAGTTTTCCAAATGTGGTACCTCGAAAAGATGCTTCAGCATTTGAAAGTATTTCAAGATGCCTCTTCTCATCTGCATACGAATCATGATCTTTTAGTAAAAATTCAGAGAATACTGCTAACTTATTTGGAAAACGATTACGTTTTTGGATACTGATTGGTAATACTTTGCCTACTGCATCATCTTCAACCTTTTTGAAAACAAAAGCAATGAAAGCATTTTTAAGAGTAAAATGAGTTAGAAGCTTCCCCTAATTTAATTTTCATGTTAAGTGCTTTTCTGTCAAAGGATTTTGTTGAAATGTAAAATACTTAGAAACGCTAACCAATGTGTTGATAGCAATTGGCTAGCTGTGTCTTCAGGTGGCCATGTATGCTGCTCAGCTTGTGGGCTAAACTTGTGAGTTCCCATGTCTCTGTGGTAGATCCAATGAGGCCTGTGCTTGTGCAATGTAAAGTTGTTAATTGACATCCAAGATTAGTTAATCTAAAGTTATGGCAGTGTATGTTTGTTGATTGAAAAGGAAAGGAAGGAGAATAAGGGAAGGTGTGACTTACTCATAACCCATGCCTAGTAGGCTTGTTATCAGAGAGGCACAAGCCACCATGCTTCTTATGGTCCAGTAAACAGAAGCTGGGATATGAGCTAAAGCAACTGCCATTGCAGGTGTGTCATCTGATATATATTGAGCTGGGAGTTCTTGAATTCAACAATGCACTCAGTTACATCCAGCATTGCTTTGATAAGGTTACTAATCGCATCAAACCGGGATTTCAGCGCATTGGAATGCTCTATGATGTCTGGAACTTGTTTAAGAACAGCTATGGACTTTGGCGAGTGGATTTGTGGCAAACAGCTTTGCAATGAGCCAGAAATTCCCCATAGTTTACAGCAAAGGCTGCCAATGATAGAACTCCCTTTGCATCCCAGTATAGCTCGAAAGCATGTTTAGGATTGCCATTGTCGTTGCATGCATATCTCCACCACCAGAGCATTTGCATTCTAACTGCGAAACATATCCACAAACAATTTTTTACGACTGCTTTTGAGGTACTTTTTGTTAAAATGTGGATACAGAAGCATAGAAATCAACCCTCGCAGGAAATTTTTTGAACTATATAAGCCAATCCATCTAAAATTCCTTCCATGCCAACCAGTGCAGTCCTTTCCTCCAGTTCATCAGCACCTTCATGATGTGTGCCCTAAAACATCGCATAACAATAACATTAAAGTCTGTACCTATAAACCAACTAAACATGATTAAATTAAGGTATGCCAATAATGCAAAAATGGAAGAATGGAAGCATACATTAACAATGCCATCAATGCCAGGGGAGACGTGATGCAGAAGAGCCTCAATAATTTGCAGAATAGGTTTTGACTTCAAGCTCACGTCCATCAGGAGCATGAGTTGCCTGAATTTGTTTCATCATTGCAGCATCATCAGATGCTGTGAACATTCCACGGTCAGGCCTGATCATTTGCTTATTCCTAGCAGGCTTGAATAGCAGTTGCCATCTTTTTTTTTGGTTCTGGGATACTTATGCTACAAGATGGATTTTCTTATTGCTGTGGCATTTTCATCATGCAATCCAAGCTATATATAGTGGGATTAGAAGGAGGCGTAATGGATATAAAGCCTGATTGAATCTAATACCTTACTTGCAGGGAGTGCAAATTTTCAAAGCCAAATTTGCTAGTTGGATAAGAATTTACCTTTAGTGGCCCCTAGAATGTCTTTCCGGTAGGAAAGCTTGGGATGCATGAGTTAATGATTAAGTGAACCAAAAATGGGTGTTTTCCAGCAAAGCAATAGTTTAATCTTAAACAGTAATCAGATACATCTGTAGGTACAGTGTTAATCAATTCCTTAAAAGAAAATTATTTAGTCTGTTTATTTTGTAATTTATGTTTTCCACTGACACTGACGTTTTAAAACTAAAACTTTGGTGCTTATTACTGTCTCATGGTGTTAAAAGAAATAATTAAGTGTTCCTAGTTACTTCATAAACATTGACTCAAGAAGGGTTCCAAGTTTTTCTAATCCAGTCACTGCTCTACCTGAAACTACTTTTTTTTATTTGCGTAGTTTTCCAGGCAGCAAAGAGCAAGAAAAATGTTACAGTAAAGGTCTTTGTAGATACAGTTGGTGTAACGTACTAGCACTGTTAACATTTCCATCTACTGGGACCAAGACAAGAAATGGAAATAATGAAAGATAAATGGTATTATCAAGGTGATGGTTGATTTTGTTGTCTCTACATAAAATTGTCTAATTCCTTTTAACCTAAAATTTAATGGAAAAATGATGATACATATTTCAGTTAGCCTAGGTCCCTGGCTGCACCAATTTCAAAAGAGCTGCCTCAAGAACCATATTTTCCTTTTTGTGTTAATCTTTTTCAGGTTTCTGTGTTTTGTACTACTAAGCACTTTGATTAACTAACAATCTGAAAACTTTGTTAATTGTCCATCCATGAAACTATTTAAGCATGTGGAGAGTATAACTCCTTAAGACTCGAAATCTTTTGCTTGGATGTTGGAGGAAGAAAACTTCATCAAGCACATCACATTTAGCTAGTTTTGTCAAATTTTGCTTAAACTTATAGAAGAGTTGAGCCAATCTAATTAGTATTGACACCAATTACTGCTTATTTTACACATCTAGTTACTCAGATTTGGATAGATGCATCAAACCAGTGGAATAGTGATCATCTCATGCGTCAGATTTGTCTGATGTTTCAAACTAGGAATCTGATGAACATGCTAAAGTATTTCCAGAAGAAGAAATGAATCAAATCAAAAGGGTCAGACAAATTCCAAAGCAGGAACATAAACAAAGATGAAGAAATTTAAATAATGATCAACAGGGAGAATCCGAGGTAAAAAGTGCCGCAAACGCAAGATCGTTCCCTGTCATTGCTTCATAATAACTTTATTACTGATGACTAAACTTTTTGAGGCTGCAATTGCTCACCTAAGCAATCATACATCAGCAGTCTTAAGTCTTTGGAAACTCATGTTTAGTAATCAAACACATGAAAACAACTTCACATGACAGAAAAGATTGATCCAATTACCTTACTTAGTCTTTATCGCTTTAGTAATCAAAAGCAAAAGCAATCAATGTTCTACTCGAATGTTCATCTAACTTTCACTATTCCATCCCGATGGACCACCATACGTTGAACCCCCTCCCCACCACCATAGGCTGGCTAGGTTGCAACTGTCTTAGTGGCGTATGTTGGCATGTTTTCATGACAGTCAAGTCAAATATGGTTCTAAATGCTGCAGAGTAGTTTATTGAGTAGTATTACACAAACTGCAAAAATTGAGACTAGTGTATAGAGAACTGCTGTTGCAGACAAAATATATGTTGTTTTATATCTTACAGGTTCCTTTTTCATAAAACACCAGCCAATCTCTTTCAGGAACTTGTATTTTTTTAGTGGAATTTTGTATAGATTTTTTTCTTGTTCAAGTAGAACTTAAACTGGTTGAAACCGCTGGCACCCTCTTAAGTTTTCCAAATCATTTTTAGCCCCTATTAAGTTTTGAAGTTCTTGCATAGAGTCCTCCTCTTGCCCCTTCCAGCTCTTGATAAAATCTCATATATTATTCCTCCTTCAGCTAACTTTTGCCTTGACAGAAAGTTTTAACTTCAACCTCTCTTAAGATTTTTTTTTTTTTGGATAACATAATTGTTATTATAAGATATTTTTACTATGCATTCAATGCCACTCATTAAAAATTTAATTGTGTTACAAAAATTTTCTCTAAATAGTAAAATTGGATGTCCATTTGCATTGGAATATATTTCTTTACATTTGCTAATCCTTGCTATTCTACAAAAGTGCCAATGGATGTTTGCGATCAACTCTGCGCATGTACTCATGCTTTCTACCTATAGAGTTTTGAAATTGCACAATATAGTAACAACATGGGAATCTATTAGGTATCTATATAGCAGTCATCCAATTATATGTTTTATTGTATGCATAACCTTGTAAAAAAAATATCTAAACCACTAAATCAAATTTCTACATTGAGAATAGGGATATAGCATAGATAGATATAGGTACAGATATAGATAAAGATATAGCAGATACTAAAGCAAGAGGACGTTCAGTACCTCCTACAAAATTTTGTCATCAAGAAGTTCTTTTGAACTTGCATCTTTGAGAAAAAATCCTCTCCAATCTGGTCCAAAAGAACCAAACATATTTTAGATTAGTCCAAGAGTAACTGAGAGTTTCCTCGGTGATCAAAGAATTGATCCTTCGAACACGTTCTTTGCTAATGTTCTTTCCCATTATCTTTCTTCGGTTTACACCCATTGTCTCAAGTTTTCGATGGAATCAATCCGTTTGACACACTTACTTGTAATTCATGCCTAGTAGGCTTATGCTTCTTATGGTCCAGCATACCGCAATAGGAATATAATCTAAAGCATTTTCCATCGCAGGTATGCCTGATCTGTACTGAACTGGGAGTCTCCTGAACTCAGCGATGCGCCTAATTATATCCATCGTTGCTCTGGTAAGGTAATTAATCACATCAAACCCCGGATTTCAGTGCTATGGAATGCTCTAAGATATGTGGCATTTTTCTAAGAAGGGCTACAGACTTGGCAAGTGGATTTGTGGCAAACACCTTT
The DNA here is from genome assembly GCA_023065735.1 of Coffea humblotiana. Lineage (NCBI taxonomy): Eukaryota > Viridiplantae > Streptophyta > Magnoliopsida > Gentianales > Rubiaceae > Coffea > Coffea humblotiana. The sequence goes on from CM041211.1 coordinate 8,853,009, forward strand.
CCAATGAGCCAGAATTCGCCGTACTTTTCAGCAAAGGCTGCCAATGATATCACTAACCTTGCACCCAAGAATAGCTACAAAGCATGTTCAAGTTGCCACTGTTGAAGCATGCATATATCCACCAAAACATAGCCACTAAAAGTTTTTCATAACCAATTCTCAGGCCTCTGTCTTTTAAGATGTGGATGCACAAAAGTAGAAACGAAACACGGCGCAAACTTTCTGAACCGTATAAGTGAATCCGTCCAATGTGCCCTCTGTGCCAGCCAATACTGTAATTTCCTCCGATGCATCCGCATCTCCATGATGCCTCCTAAAACATCATATAACGAACAAACTAACGTCAGTATTGCAAAGCCAACTAAAGATGAATAAACTAAGGTGTGCACAATGATACAAAAATAAAAAGAGACATCGCACACTTGTAAGTTGTAACACCATCAATGCTAAGAGAGATGTGCTGCAGAATCGCCTCGATAAGATGCAGAATAGGTCTGATTTCCAGCTCGCGGCTCTCAGGATCATGAGTTTTCTCAATTTGTTTCAGAATTGCAGTATCATAAGATGCTGAGAACATTCCATGGTCAAGCCTGATCAATTGCTTAGTGTTAGCAGGTTGAATAGCAGTTTTTTTTTTTTGGGTACTTTTGGATACTTATGTAACAGGAGCAGGATGGATTTTGTATTGCTGTGGTTATGTTATTATGCATTGGAAGCAATACATAGTGGACCAGAAGAAGGGATTACAAATTTCCAAAGCCTGATTGAATCTAGTACCTTACTTGCAGGGACTAGAAATTTCCAAAGCCAATTTTCCTATTTGGATGAGAATTCACCTTTGGTGGCCCCTGAAAATGTCTTTACATTAATAAAGGGATGCATGATTTGGTTATTAATTCATCCCAAAAGCTGTAGCTAGTTCCAACAAAACTACAATTAATCTACAGCTTTAATCAGATGCAGCTACAGCTAAAGCTTTAAACAACTTCTTAAAGGCAAATTAGTAAGTCTGTTTATTCTTTTAACCAATTTTTTTTTTCACTTTCAAGTAATACTTGGCAGTTTGGAACTAACTAATCATGCTTAATGTCTTATGGCGTGGCATACAGAAAAATAGCCTTGTTTGGATTGCAGATTTCCAAAGAAAAATTTTTACGTTTTCCATAACCATATTTCTTAATCACCTTTTTATCTCATGTATATTAAATCATTGCAATATATTTTTTTACAAAAACTTTGGCAATCCAGATGAAAGTACTATTAGCTACTCCACTAATCTTGACTCAAGAAGGGTTTCAAATTTTCTTTTTCTTTTTTGATGATCAGATTTGTATATATATTTCAGAGTAGAAAATTAAAATGATATAAAAAGATTTCAGAAGAAAACATAATTAAAAAATGAAAAAACAAAAGGGATGATCCAAATTCCAAAAAAAGAAGAAAAATGAAAGGATGAAATAACAAAGAACAGAACAATTTGGAAGAATCCAGGAGAAAGCATATGATCACATGTCAGTGCAGAGTGGAATGGTGCAAGATGTTATTTCCTTCATTGCTTAAATAAATAATTAAATAGTACAAACTTAACTTTTTTGAGGCTGCAATTATAAGCAACCGAACATCAGCAAAATGTAAAAGTCTTTGGATTAATTTTTGTGCTTAGTAATCATCAAAACCTTGAAAACAACTTCACACGAAAAGGATTGATCCTTATTAAATTAGTTAATTCGTTCTTTATCACTTTAGAAGCCAAAAGCAAAAGCAATTAAAGTTATACATTTGGAAATTCACCCAACTTTCACTCTTTATCCAATGTGGGACTGGAAAGTATCCAATTAATTAAGGCAAAATTTTGAATGGATGGGGTGAGATTTGGAATATTCGTAAGTTCCAATAAAAGTTGTGCGCCTAAATAGTATACTGACTGTCTTGGATGATATTGCTTATTGATAATGTGTTAGGTTTTCTATTAAAAAAGAAAAAAAAAGAATTACAAGACAATGTACATTGTTGAGCAGACGATGTACATTCACTTACAATTTATACAGTTTTTTCGTGTAGGATATAACTTCATTTTCACAATTTGTAGAGAGTGAGTATTAAATTAATCTCAATTTCTGAAATTCAAATTGTAACAATCGAACATGAAATTGTTTCATTCGAACCGAAAACCTCATAGTCACTTGATTAATATCCTTATCAGCTAAGTTAGATCTTAGAAATATTGCAAGATTTTTTTATTTTATTTAATATTAAATAATTTGAATAATACTATAGTATTAAAAAATAATTAGCGACAACTAGTTGAATTGTTTGGCTTTTGTCGATTTTGACTGATTTAACCAATTCTTGACCCATTTTTTTAAAAAATTTCAGTTTAATATAAAATTGGTATAATGATTGGTTCACAATTCAATCGGTCAAATCAACTTAGTTGTGTGGTCTGATTTTCATAATAGTGCTCTTAATTAGATGTTTAGTGCAAAGGTTCATATGCCATAAAAAGGGTTTCTTTTACCTAACACGCCTTGGTTCAAACACATTTACATTCAGTGTTCAATCATATTGATTACTTGTTGGACTTATCCACCTAAATAGGATAATACTTAAAAATAAGGAAGCAAATTTCTCATTTAAAATAGTAAGTTAACGTAATAAATTAGTAATTTTTATATCTCAAAAAGTAAATTGGAATAAATATGAAACTTACTTTTTAAATAAATAAATTACTACTTTATATCTCAAACTTACTTTTTAGAGAGTAAGTGATGCAAGAGGGACGGTTGACCAAGGCACTTCGAATAGAGTCCAAGTTGAGCTTGATGGTCCAATGATTAGAGCTCCTGCCAAGAAGCTTAAGGAGTCAATGCAAGCCCTAGTCTGTGCTATACCTGATAGAGTTGGCCATACGAATGTTATTCAAGGGCTTGAGGAGGAAGAAACAACTCGTTATACTCTCATTCAAGTCGTCGAGTCAAGTGAGGCAAAGTTGGAAGATTCGCTCGAAGATTAAAACGTTCAATTCTGGTTTAGTCCATTAGCATTTGAGTCGTTTATCTTGGTGTTGTTTAAGCAAGGGTTTTAATGTTATATTACCTTGCTAAATTTAGTTGTTAATTGCTTTAATAAATTCAGCCAAAATTAGGGTTTTTAGTAGGCCGACTTTTGTCATTAATGTTACGAAATAAGTGATTCCAAATCACATTAGATTTTCAAGTAAGTGATTCCAAATCACATTAGGTTTTCAAGTCATGTAAGGCTATAAATAGCCCAATCTCTTAAACGTTTAGAGAGGTCAGATTTTACATTAAAATTGTGAGTTTTATTCACTTCTCTTGTTCAAAAGAGCTTTTCTTGAATACTTGAGAGTTTCTTAAGTTATTCAATTTGAACTTATCAATCAAGTATACACCTTGGTTGTGGCGTTCTTCTACCTTTAACATTGGTTAACTAAATCATTCGATTGTGGGTTGAGATTCAATTCAAGGTTCGCAATCTAGGGTTTAGAAGGGTCAAGTCTTATTCCGCAATTCAACTTGATTTTCTTCGTCTAGATCCGGGACTACGTGGGATGCGAGTTCATACTTTCGGGCAGATTCGTATCAGCTTGGTAATCAGAACTAGTTGACGAATTCAAATATATCTTGTTCGTGTCAAGTAAGTTTTCCTTGTGTCAAATCTGGTCGTATTATCCTAGTAAAGTTGTTTAGGTTTTTTCTTGTTGTTCTTGTTGTTTCCATCATTAATTGCTGTCCGCATCCTCCAGTGTTATTCGTGTGTTTCCTTGCTACCCGATCAATTGTTGGTTGCATCGTGTCTTGTGATCTTGTTTCTTAAGTCTTGAAGTTGCTTAAAGTTTAAAAAAAAAAAAATCGACTGTTCATTGGTACTGTTCATCAGCAATATTCACGATACTGTAGCGTACTGTTCACCATTACTATTCATCTGAAAAAAAAATTTTGGTCAGTAGTTGTTCTTGTTGAATTCGTGACTAGTTTTTTGAAGTTAATTCGTGGCTGCTTTTGTGTTTTGATGTCAAACCATGGTTTGATCAATCTTGTTTTTGAAAGTGGTTGAAGTTCTTGAAATTTTTTTATAAGAATCTTGAATTCTAGAATTATCTTGGATATTTTCTTGACAAACTTTGAAGTTCTTAGGTAAAATATTAGGGTTTCTTGAATTCTTGAACAGAAGTTTCCAAATCTTGAAATTCTTGCAAAACCCTAGTTCCTATTTCTTGAACAAAGTAGCGGCTAATTCTTGTTTCTTGTTCCGGCTTGAATTATTATCCTTGAGTGTTTGATCTGAAATTGAAAAGAAAAGAAAAAATAGTTGTTGTTAAAAACAAAAGGAACAAGAAGTCAGATAACTCTTGGATTCAAACAAGAAAGCAAATCTGATTTGGGAAACCAAGTTGACTTGGGATTGTAAACAAATCCTAGTCATCACATAACTGATCCAATTTAGATTTTGCTAGCTGCTTATACACAAAAATTACTCCAAAAATCAGCAGTTTATCTTCCAAATTAAATCCAAGAACTAATTGGATTCAACTTCCAAAATTGCAGCCAAGGGTACAATCGGGTAGAGCAATTCTACGCTTTCAAAGTTCTGCTATTTTGTTTCTTATTTAATCGAGTTTTGCAATCTGTCTAGCCATTAAATTCGTGTCTTTTGAGTCTTTTTCAACCTATAAATCGTGTGTCTAAGAGGTTCCAAAAGGAGTCCACATCAGTCTTGGATTCCAACTAGTCTTAGTTTCCTAATTCGAATCGCTAGTTAAAGTCCGAAGTTTCCAAAAATTGAGTCACCTTGTGTGGACAAAATCTGGTATTTTTTCAGCATACTTAGTGTCTTATTTTGAATTATTATTCAATCCATTTCACTCTAAATTTCCAGTTTAAAATCCCTACCATCCTGTGTGAAACTTGGTGAAAGTTTGATTGAATCTCATTGAGAAAATTATGATTTTTTCAAGAGAGGCAATCAAGTGACTTGAGAAGTGTTTAGTGAGATAATTTGAGTGAATTATACACTTGAGTGATACACGAGCGTGAGTGAAACACGTAAGGGAGTGAGTGAGGCATTTTCTACTAACGTTTGTTGAGTTTTGCAGGATTAAAAAAAACATGGTTCACGAAAATGAACTTACCATTGCTTAATTATCATTTAAAATAGATGCTATGTGGACTGAAATTCAACGAAGATTCAATCGCAAGTTTGAGTCCATTCAGGAGCAAATTGAACAAATGGATTCATCAAAGAACTCCTTTAAGAAAACTTGAGGAAAAATCCCATTGCATGAATTCAGTGACTCCAATTTGGAGGGGAGTATGAGGAAGATGAACAAAGGCCGAGGAAACATAAGCATAGAGCTAAGCATGAAGATGACCAACTCAAAGGGATAAAGCTGAAATTCCCTACCTTCCAAGGCAAATCGGGTCCCGAAACATACTTGGAGTAGGAAAGAAAGATTGAACTAATTTTTTATTGCAACCACTACACGAAGCATCAAAAGATGAAGTTGGCAACCATAGAATTCACAGATTACACAGCAATTTGGTGGGATCAACTTCGCATCAAACAAAGAAGGAATGAGAAGCCGACCATCCAAATTTGGGAAGAGTTAAGAAGGGTCATGAGAAAGCGCTTCATACCTGGTTACTACCATAGGGATTTGCACCATAAATTGCAAACCCTCACTCAATGTAGTATGACGGTTGAAGACTACTTCAAGGAGATGGAAATGACAATGATAAGGGCTGATGTTCATGAAGATTTAAAAGCAACCATGGCTCTATTTTTTAGGGGACTAAGGGCTGAAATTGCAAATGTTGTGGAGCTCCAACACTATCTTGACATGGGGGAACTATTGGACAAAAACTATCAAGGTGGAAAGGAGGCTCAGGAGGAGGGGTATAACTCGTCAAAACTCCAACTTCTAACCTGAAAATTGGAGAAATCCGACACTTAGAAGAGAGGTCAGCCCCCTCGAAGGCATTAAATTCGGCAAAATCAAGTGGAGTTTCCAGTGGAGCATTGAACTCGAATACCTCATCCTCCAAACCAACGCAAAAAGGTGGTTTTAAATCCAATCAAGAAGTACCTAAACCAAGAAATCGAGACACTAAATATTTTAAGTGTTAAGGTTTTGGTCACATTGCTTCTCAATACCCAAATCAAAGGACCGTGATCATCATGTTGCCAGATGGGGAAGTGCTAACGGATGAAGAGGATGAGTATGAAGAAATGCCATCTTTGGTTAAAGATGAAGGAGAGGAGATCGAGGAGGAGCAGCACACACGAGATTGCGTTGGTCTGGTAGCTCGACGTGCATTAGTTATTCAAATTAGTGTGGATGAGCTACAACGCGAAAACATATTCTACGCACGCTGTCATGTCAAGGACAAGGTTTGTAATTTAGTGATTGACCCCGAGAGCTGCACGAATGTAGCAAGTGCGCATATGGTAGAGAAATTGAATTTGGCTACTACCAACCATTCTAAGCCCTACAAGTTGCAATGGTTCAACAATAGTGGAGAGATACGTGTACTTAAACAAATCCTAGTTTCTTTTCGCATTGGTAGATATGCTGATGAGATTTTTATGTAATATTGTACCTATGCAATCTGTTCATATTATTTTAGGCCGTCATTGGCAATTTAACAAAAAGTTAGCTGGGATGATTACACTAATAAATATTCATTCTTCCATTATAATAAAAAGATTGTACTTGTACATCTTACATCTCAACAAGTGCATGAGGATCAAGTTATTCTTCAAAGGGTGTTTGAATTAGAGCTTGAGAGAAAGAAAAGATAAGAAAGTGAGGCAAAATTTGAGAGAAAATGAATGGAGAAAATGGTGAGTTGAGCCGAAGTAAAATTGAGGGGAAAAAGGCTGAAGTAAGCTCTGCTAGAGAGGTAAAAAAAGAGAGAAAACAAGTGTTAATTAGCAAAAAGCTAAAGATGTGAGAAAAACCTTATTTTCTGACCAAATCCTACTACTTCTTGTTTGTAAAGAAGTACTTATAACTGACACACTTGATGTTTCTTTGCCTAGTTGTATCGCTAACCTTTTGCAGGAATATCAAGATGTCTTCCCTGAGAACGTACCTAGTGGTTTACCTCCATTAAGAGGAATTGAGTATCAAATTGATCTCATCCCTTGAAGCAATTCTGAGGAGACTAAGGAGATGAAGCGCCAAGTAGGTGAACTTTTTGGACAAATGATGGGTACGTGAAAGGTTGAGTCCATGTGCCATTCCGGTTCCTTATTTGCGCCAAAAGGAATGATGGAACTTGGAGGAATGTGCACCAATTGTCGCGCCGTAAATGCTATAAAGGCTAAAGTATCGCCATCCTATTTCTCGATTAAATGACATGCTAGATGAGGGTAGATAAGAGAGTAAATTTTTCTAAAATTGACCTAAAAAGTGGCTATCATCAAATACGAATGAAAGAAGGGAAGAATGGAAGACTGCCTTCAAAAATTAAGGTATGATTTTACCGAAATGGTTGGTTTGTTCCATTTGGATTAACTAACGTACCTAGCATCTTTATGAGATTTAATGAACCTATGTCTTACTTGCATTCTTAGGCAAGTTTATGGTCGTTTACTTTGATGACATTCTGATTTATAGTAAAAGTTTAGAAGAGCATATCATGCATGTAAAGACTATTTTAGAGGTTCTTCGAAAGGAACGATTGTATGTCAATCTTAAAAAGTGTACTTTTTGCACTGATCAAATTGTGTTTCTAGAATATGTTATGAGTGCGCAGGGCATACATGTTGATCAAGACAAGGTGACAACGATAGTGGAGTAGCCGACCCCTACGTCTCTTAGTGAAGTAAGAAGTTTTCACGGATTGGCTAGCTTTTATCGTGATTTTGTCAAAAATTTTAGCATAATTGCAGCGCCACTTACTTCTATCATCAAGAAGAACCAAGCCTTTCATTGGGGAGATGAACAAGTTAAGTCTTTCCAATTACTCAAGCACAAAATCACACATGCACCTGTACTTAGATTGCCTAACTTTAATCAAACATTTGAAATTGAGTGTGATGCATCTGGCATAGGTGTTGGGCCCGTGTTACTACAAGAAGGAAAACTAGTCGCATATTTTAGTGAAAAACTAAATAGAGTATCTTTGAACTACTCCACATATGACAAAGAGCTCTACGCTTTAGTTAGGACTTTGCAAACATGGCAACACTTTTTAAGATTTAAAGAGTTTGTTTTACATATGGATCACGAGTCGCTTAAGCACCTTAAGTCTCAAAATAAATTGAGCAAGCGACATGCACGATGGGTAGTCTTCATTGATAGTTTTCCATTCGTGATCAAGTATAAGGCCGGGAAAAGCAACGTGGTAGCAGATGCACTGTCTAGAAGGTACACACTTATTACCACTCTTAATGCCAAATTATTTGGATTTGAGTTGATTAAGGATGCTTACATTAACGACCCCGATTTTGGAGCTATTTTTGCTGACCTTCCACGGCTTGACCGTAAGAATTACTACATTTCATAAGGGTACTTGTTCTTCAAGGATAAGTTATGCATACCATCTTGTTCTATGCGTGAGTTACTTGTTAGGGAAGCACATTGAGGAGGTCTTATAGGGCATTTTGGAGTTGCTAAAACATTATTTATCATCTAAGAACACTTTTATTGGTAAAAAATGAGGCATGATATAGAACGCATTATTCAACGGTATGTAACTTGCCACCATGTCAAATTTAAGGTAAACCCCTAGGGACTTTACACTCCATTACCTATTCCTAGTATTCCATGGGTTGATTTATTTATGGACTTTGTACTTGGCTTACCTAGGACTAAGTATGGACATGATTCTGTTTATGTGGTTATTGACTGTTTCTCTAAGATGACACATTTCAGTCCATGTCATAAAACTGATGATGCTCATCATGTAGTTGATTTGTTCTTTAGGGAAATTGTTAGATTGCATGGAATGCCACGCACCATTGTTAGTGATAGGGATGTCAAGTTCCTTAGTTATTTTTGAAAATCTTTATGGAGTAAATTAGGAACTAAACTTTTGTTCTCTACTTCTAACCACCCTCAAACTGATGGTCAAACTAAAGTAGTTAATAGGACACTCTTTATTTTGTTGCATGCTATCATCAAAAAGAATCTTAAATCATTGGAAGATTGTTTGCCACATGTTGAATTTGTTTATAACTGTACAATCCATAGTACCACACAATACTCACCTTTTGAAATTGTTTATGGTTTTAACCCTCTCACACCTCTAGACTTATCTTCTTTACCTATGTTTGAGAGAGTTAATATGGATGGTTTGAAACGAACTGAACAAGTGCGTGCCTTGCATCAAAAGGTAAGGGATAACATTGAGAAAAGGACATTTCAATTTATTCGCAATACTAACAAGGGGCGTCGCAAGATGATTTTTGAGTCAGGTGATTGGGTGTGGATTCACATGCGCAGAGAAAGGTTCCCGGTACAACAACGCAATAAACTCTTGCCTACACGTGATAGACCTTTCCAAGTGGTGGAGCGCATCAATAATAATGCTCACAAGTTGGATCTACCAGATGAGTATGGTGTACATGCTACTTTCAATGTAGCTGACTTAAGTCCTTACCTTGCAGACAATGAGTTTGATTTGAGGATAAATCGCCTTCAAGAGGAGAGGAATGATGCAAGAGGGACGGTTGACCAAGGCACTTCGAATAGAGTCCAAGTTGAGCTAGATGGTCCAATGATTAGAGCTCCTGCCAAGAAGCTTAAGGAGTCAATGCAAGCCCTAGTCTGTGCTATACATGATAGAGTTGGCCATACGAATGTTATTCAAGGCTTGAGGAGGAAGAAACAACTCGTTATACTCTCATTCAAGTCGTCGAGTCAAGTGAGGCAAAGTTGGAAGATTCGCTCGAAGATTAAAACGTTCAATTCTGGTTTAGTCCATTAGCATTTAAGTCGTTTATCGTGGTGTTGTTTAAGCAAGGGTTTTAATGTTAAATTACCTTGCTAAATTTAGTTGTTAATTGCTTTAATAAATTCAGCCAAAATTAGGGTTTTAGTGGGCCGACTTTTGTCATTAATTTTAGGAAATAAGTGGTTCTAAATCATATGAGATTTTCAAATAAGTGATTCCAAATCACATTAGGTTTTCAAATAAGTGATTCCAAATCACATTAGGTTTTCAAATCATGTAAATCTATAAATAGCCAACCTCTTAAACGTTTAGAGAGGTTAGATTTTACATTAAAATTGTGAGTTTTATTAACTTCTCTTATCCAAGAGAGTTTTTCTTGAATACTTAAGAGTTTCTTAAGTTATTCAATTTGAACTTATCAATCAAGTATACACGTTAGTTGTGGTGTTCTTCTACCTTTAACATTGGTTCACTAAATCATTTGATTGTGGGTTGAGATTCAATTCAAGGTTTGCAATCTAGGGTTTAGAAGGGTCAAGTATTATTCCGCAACTTCAACTTGATTTTTTCGTCTAAATCCAGGACTACTAAAGATATGAGTTCATACCTTCGAGCGGGTTCGTATCAGTAAGTTTAGTTCAAAATAATAATAAGTTTTTATAACATAAATAGTAAATTCTTACTGATAGCATGGTAAATTTGATTAATGATCAAAACTTACTAATTTATGATAAAAATGTTCTACTTTACTTTAAAAAATTTATCTCAAACTAGTATTAGAAAGTTTATTTGAAATACATGATAAGATGTTTTATTAATGATTAAAACTTAGTACCCTGGTTAGTAAGTACTTCGTATATACTTGTATCAATACATGATTGTATGTATAAATTAAAAATCTTTTGGTATTTATATATTTAGAATATTATGAAAAATATTTGACTTTCACATAACCTTGTAACATATGTAATAAAATTTTGTGGTATTATAATTTTAATTTTTAAGAAGTTTGAAAGTTTGGATAACAATAACAATAAATCTTTCTAGTTATATATAGAATATCTCTCATACATATGTCATGGATATTGGAGATTTTGGCAAAAAATATTTTTTTGTTAAAATAATATGGTATTATAAGGTGCTAATTATTTTAGGATCGTTTTTGTACATGAACTAAATTTAATTTAAATTATACAATAAATTATATGTGCATGTGATTTTTGTTTAGTGGTTGGATCTGATTTTCATGAACAATCTCCCGAGAAAAAAATTCCAAATTATACTAATTCTGATCATTTTTATTGTTGTAATAATTGTTACACTATTTCTCTCATTTTGTTAGGTCTATATTAATACAAGTTTAATTCTTATTAATTCTTGCATCCCAAACAATTCATTAATTAAAATTTTATCATCTTATTAATTAATAGGTTTTTAAATTATAGAAATTATATAGACAAGTGATGTTCCATATATAACTACGGAAGATGTGTTGTTATTATTATCCAAACTTTTAAACTTTTCAAAAATTTAAAAAATCATTCAAAATTATAATACAACACAATTTATTACATGTTTTACTAAGGTTATCGTGAAAAGTCAAAATATTTTTTCATAGTATTCTAAAATGTACTAAATACCAAAAGATTTTTAAGTTATACATGGAATCATATATTATACAGGTATATTATGAATACTTACTAACTAGCATTACTAAGTTTCAATCATTAATCAAAAATCTTATCATTATTTCAAAAAATTCCTAATATTGTTTGGTATAAGTTTTTTAAGTAAAATAGTACATTTGTGCCATAAATTAGTAAGTCTAATCATTGATCAAACTTACTATGTTATAAGGAAGAATCTACTATTTATGTATAAAAATGTACTATTATCTAAATTAAAACTTACTCTCTAAAAAATAAATTTGGGATATAAAGTTTTAATTTATTTCTTTAAAAAGTAAGTTTCATATTTATTCCAATTTACCTTTTGAGACACAAAAGTTACTAATTATTACGTGAAACTTACTATTTTAGATGAGAAATTTAGTTCTAATAGGTAATCAAATAGTCATTAAAAGTAGCATTTTCCAAAAATCTTTACGAAAGTTGCTTATCAAGAGCGGAAAGCAAGCCCAATATTGCTTGAAAGAGACAAGTGCTGGAAACTCGTCCACCGCCAATGGGCTATTATTGCTTTAGGCCCGATCATCTTTATGCTGATGATAAAAAAGGCCCCAAAAATCGGTCGGTTACTCCCTCAAAGAGAGCTTCGTGAGAATTTCGGGAAAGAAAAAGCCTTTTTAAAAAAAAAACAAAACAAAAAAAGAAATGCCACCCAGCATCATCTCCTTCATCTCTGGCGTGCTATTATTCATTCTCCTCAGTAATAGCGTGCGGTTGCCGCTATCGTGCGCCCTTTAAAGCACTCGTTTCTTAACCTTCACTCGTCGCTCCCACTCCCTCCACCCTCACCACCGCTACTGCCGCCGTCTTCCGCCTCATTCTCTGGCAATTCTCGCCGCGAACACCACGGCGTATTCTTCTCGCTCCCGCCGTCTCCCTAAAACGCATTTCTTCACGGGGAACTCTCTTTTCTCCCGCATGGAGGTACCTCCCTCCTCTGTCTGTCTGTCTCTCTCTCTCTCTCTCTCTCTCTCTCTCTCTCTCACGAAAACCTAGCTGTTCAGTTGAGTATAGAAATGTTTAATCGTTTTTGAGCTTGTTGATCAAGTAAATTGTCGAGTTATCAGCTTTCTAATAAGAAATTACGTATATTTGAGTTGAAGTCGTATGAATTCGAAGAAAATGATCAAGAATTTTCCGTATTTTGGATAATTATTGTAAGTTTCAGGTTCGCGAATTTATAATTATAATTTCTTAAAAATGAATTGTCAAGTACTATTATAGAGGTAATTAATTCTGGACTTTAGTGTTCTAGGTGATTTTTGAGAAAAATGAGAATTTTGATTTGGATGAGTGTATGTGACTTGGGTGGGCGGAATATTAAAAAAGAGCCCACTTTGTGTGCATTAGGAGAACGGGGTTTATGAATCTTCTTGAAAAAGATGGATATGGTATTGGAACAAGTGGAAGCCACATTTGTTTACCACTCATTTTGTGTGCCGGATGGACTAGGCTTTGAGTGCTAGCTACTTTCTTGTGTAGGAAGAAGTTAAAATGAGCTGTACAAGTCTTCAGGTCCTTCTGTCTTTACACTTTGCGTTTTTCTTGCTTAGCTTTAGTTTTTAAAGGCTGATATATGGGTAATGTTGGAGGAGAGCTTCGAAATTTTGACTGGGGTTGCTGTATGAGAGTGATATCTTCTAGCGGTTGGTATGGTTTTTGGACACGTAAGCTTGGTCAAAGGTATATTTGAAACTTCTAGCATTAGAAGGAGCTGTCTCAGTTTTGTTTGTAACCATCCTTGTTTTTATGGTAACAGGTTGAGAGATGGACATATGTCTTAGCTTTGACATCAATCTTATTTTGTGTTTGTCTACAGCGATTCTGGACAGGAGGTGGTATTGATAAGAATAGAGCAATGGTGGAGCATTTGCAGAGCTATGGTGTTGTTAGATCTAAAAAGGTGGCTGAGGTTATGGGAACTATTGACAGGGCTTTGTTCGTTCCTGATGGGACCCCGCCATATGTTGATACCCCCATGCAAATTGGTTACAATGCTACCATATCTGCGCCTCATATGCATGCCATGTGCCTTGAGTTGCTGGAAAACCATTTGCAGCCTGGCATGCATGCTCTGGATATTGGCTCAGGTTACTATAGTTCCACTTGTTCATTCATTGTATTGTTGGATTTTGAATATATGCGTGTCTGCATGTTTAAGCGCTTGTGGAAATGCATACACAAAGCAGAGATAACTAAGTACATCTCGGAATACTAGCAAAATATGTGGTATTACTTCTATTTACCTGATTATGCTCATTATTATGATTTCATTTGAGGTGGCTAATAAGAATAATAGTTCAAAACACTATTTGGACCACCAGCCCTATCGCTGGGTGAATGACCAGGAAGAAATCAAAAACAAAAACTTATATGTTACTCCTTCAGTGTATAAGTTGAGGAAATGTTGCCCTAGTTATCCATCTGCATTTTGACTTAATATTGAACAAAGGTAAACTCACTCAATTTAGGGTAAGACTACTTCATTTTGTTGATGATGGTGGAACATATGCAGCAATGTTCCTTATTGCCATTTGTGCTGAAGATAACTAGTTATAGGTTAGCTGCCTGTGAACTGAATTGCTTATATGTCTTGAGGCTCACTCTCTTTTTTCCCTGTCCCAAATTAGATTACGCTTATATCTGCTAGTTCTTGTTTTGCAGGAACGGGTTATTTGACTGCATGTTTTGCTATTATGGTTGGACCACAAGGTCATGCAGTTGGTGTGGAACATATTCCTGAGCTGGCTGCTGAATCAATCAAAAATATACAAAAGAGTGCTGCTGCTCCACTACTGAAAGAAGGGTCCTTGTCTATACATGCAGGGGGTACGTTCTAATATATCCTAGCAGTGATCATCTATATCTTTTTGAACTAATGTCACTTGTAGATTGGAAATGCATTTGCTGTTGAACTCATCAAGTTTTTTCAGATTTATCATTTTTCTTGGTTCTTTTCTTAAGACATTGTCACATGTCTTTGGATAGTTGAACTTATCCTTGGCATCATTGTCACTTCTAAAATACTATTCTGCAAAAGCAACAGACACCAATCTTGGATGGGCATACATAGTTTTTCTCTGTTTAAAAGACCTTAAATTGTCTCACTTCCTGTTGTATTTTTCCATATAGGTCTGATGGGTCAAATGTAGTATAGATTAGCTCCCATTCTGTTGTTGTGGTGAGGTGGACTATAGGTTTAGCCTGATGGTAATAAATAGATATTTTAGAAAATTTTATGAATCTGAGTCTTAGTAAAGTAATAGGTCTGATAATGAGTTGGTTTGGACAAAATTTTGTAGTCTACTGATGTTAATCGTTAGGTGAGCTAGCTTGCAGCATTCTTAGCAGCACATGACATGCTTTTGTGATGGTTAAGTAAGTCATATGACCTAAATACTGCCAAATGGTTTCTTAAGTAGTCTTGCAGAAATGGCAAGGTTCTGGATTAATGAACGGAAAATTGATGTTGCAGACAAGTTTTTGCTGCTTATAGGTTTCCTTTGCATAAAAACTAGGCAATCTCTCTCAGGCATTTGTAGGTTGTACTAGGCTTTCTTCTGTAACTTTTTCTCTTGCTGGACAAGGATTAACTTCTTGGTTCATGTATTGGTCTTGCAATGTCATAGATGGACGGCTTGGCTGGCCGGAGCATGCACCTTATGATGCTATTCATGTTGGTGCTGCAGCACCAGAAATTCCTCAAGCTCTGATCGATCAGTTGAAGCCCGGTGGCAGGATGGTGATCCCTGTCGGAAATATCTTCCAGGATTTGAAGGTTGTGGACAAGGACATGGATGGTTCAATCAGCGTCCACAGTGAAACTTCTGTTCGTTATGTTCCACTAACGAGTCGAGAAGCTCAATTGCGTGGTTATTAAAGGTGGTGCCATTATGTGTAACTTCTTGTTTACTTGTTGAAGGGAGAGAAGAAAAGGAAAAGTCTGGAGGAAACTGGGACAGGGAGCATAGGGAAGAAGCCTTCTTTTTTCCAGATCTTCACTTCTAGTTCTGTATAGGTAGCCATGTATAGGTTGATGCCGTGGATATTGAATGTTTTTATTTTCCTTATTCAATGGAATAATGTTTACAAAATGGACTCGTGCATCGCTTTTCTTCTCATGTTGTTAGTGTTGGCTTTTTGACGTTCGTCATTCTGTTTGAAGCTCGTTATTTGACTAATAGACGATGAACTGGGCCAGTTAGAAATTCGAAACCACAATTTTGTTGGTTTTCTCTGGGGCTGAATAATGTCTTCTGAGTCCTTGCTCTCTTGTGGCGTGGACTAAAACTACTTGTGTATGATCAAGACAACGCTTTTTCCCCAGTTAAGTTCAAAGAGATTGCACTTGAATTCAATGTGTACTGATTCAAGATAAGAATGTAATCCTTCACTGGCTACGCGTAATTGGAACCGTAACATAGGTGTTGTGTTAAGCGGATAACTAAAAGATAGAATGCCGTCCTCAATTAATTCCAATGTATCAAACATCACCTGTTTAAGTAACTTTCCTATAGAATAGGATAGATTAGGTTATACAAATATTATCATTGCCAGTTAAAAGGAAAAAAAAAATGCTCTTGGCCATGTTTAGTTTGTGATTGTACCGAAGATTAGGTTATAGCCTGAAGCACACAAGTAGCACGTAGATAAGGTCTCTCTTCTTTCTTTTTTTATTTTAACCCTACCAGCCCTCCTCACAGCCTTCCTACCCCAACCGTCAAATTTAGGATTGAAACCCTGAACTTGACGGCGAGAAGAAGGGTCTTTCTTCTCCTTTTCTTTATGCAAAAACTAATTCTCAATTAAAGAGACTAATTAACTAAGAAGACCAATAGGTATAACAAGAAAAGGATGATGAAGAAAGCAGAGCTGCAGACTTTTGATCTCACAATCCACATATACTGTGAAGTCCCAGGACAGAGAAAAACATTGCCTCTTTATAACATCTAAATAAATAGACTTGAGCAGTTTTCCACATCCTACCAAGATTAATACATAAAGCCAAAAAAAGAAAAAAGTAATAACCTCCATGATACCAGGAGGATGAAGTTTAATTACTCGACATGTTAAAGAGGAATAGTGTAAACTGCACTCGGTTCTCTTCATCGGAAGCTGACAAAATGTAACTACCACTGCGTTTCAACTAATGAAAGCATAAACTACAGAGACTTTAAATCTATCTAGTGCCTTGAGAATCTCACAAACCAGCCAACAGATTAGAAACGCCTTGGTCTTTCCTCAGCAACATTTACTCTGATAGCTCTCCCATCCAGACTCTGCAACAGGGATGAAAACAATAGTCCATAATAAGTTTAATCACCTTACCCAGAGGCAAAATAAAGTTGTGTATTTATTTACTACTGAATGCTCTGAACTAGGTTGGTTGGTTAATATATCCATTCACTGAGAAATAAATTCCTTGAATCAAACTCCATCTTGCAATGGGCCGTAAGAAGGGCTATAGGATTCTCTGTCAATATTTATGCATACAAATGCTTAACCATGGTCGCTACAACTAAGAACAATAAATCAACTTTGATGCTGCATATTCATGTAAGGATTCCATCATTCTTTGTTTTGCCATGCATGCAAGGTTTCTATTTATCGAACAAAGTTTGCGACAGTTTCAATGATTCTTGTACTAAAGAATGACATTATAGAATCCTGTTACCTGTCCATCAAGGTTAGCAATAGCATCATTCATTTCAGACTCGCTGACATTGTAACAAAGCCAAAACCCCGCGATCGACCGCTATCCCTGTCATACACTACCCGTGCATTTACCACTTTCCCATGCTCACTAAAAACTTGTTCAAGGCGCCCATCATCTACATCCCATGGCAAGTTACCCACATAGATTCTTGGAGCTGGTTCAAATACTCGTGGGGTGCGCTCTGGCCGTGATCCTCTTGGGGCAGCCTTGTTAACAGTCAAGAACCTGCCATTTAGATCCTGTAAAAAAAGGGCCTGTTAGAAACTTCAAGCTGACACGGTGGGATAACTGGCACTTGAAATTAGTTAATTGAACTCCCAAGCCAACAAAATTATTTTCCAAAAGAATACACCTCCCCTCCTTCCCACGCTGATATTCAGGTATGTGTACTTAAATTTCCAGATGACTGGGAACCAATGAGCAAACAAACCACATTTGTCCACACACACTCTCATTATGCGTGCAGTCATGGCTATATACAATTTCTCCTGAATGAAACATGACAATCATGTCATAAACATAAAGTACAAAGGCTCCTTTCTGAGATTAAAAGATGGAAGAAAACCACAGGGAAGTGAGTTGTCAATCACAAGCACAAACAAGAAAAACTTTCTGATAATTAACCAGTTCCAGAACAAAGTTATTAGACATCTTCTGATACGCATATATTTGACACCATAAGCATGCAAATTACACCTATCCATTTCATGTTATGCACATTATGCACACAAAAACGCCAGTTATTCATGTATGTTATGCATCCAGTAACAGACAGCGAAGCAGAATTCAGTTTTGGCTACTTTCTCAAGTGAAGAATAAGAAGGTTCTTCTTATATTTGCTATGAGGATTTACCCTCAAATACAGCTACTGAGGAAGATATTCAGATATTAAGCTTAAACTTACAACATATCTGCTTAGAGTGGTGTCTTTGAGATCAAGAGAATTTAATATCCATTAACATATGCAAAGATTATTCACAATTTTTTTATTCACAAGTATAATTTCAAAAGTTACAAGATCAAAATATGCAACAACAGTTACAACACCATAATCTCATCATACAGTTGCAATTTTCAGGACTCCATAACTGTCAATTAATATTACACAGGCTAGAATTCTAAGGCACCACCATGAGACCAGAAGCAAACATTTTCATCTTCTTTTTTTTTAATTTAATAGACACCACGCAAGAAATTTCTGCTAAACGATATAAATAAAGCAGCAATTACAATTCAAAACTGATCCACGGACAAAATATAGGTGCCACTACGATTTCCACAGCCAAGGCACTTTAGGCTAGTGACACACTAAATACGCCTTCAACATCCTCTCCCAAATATTTCTCAGTTGCATTTTCTTGCTTGACCTTCTTGATTATGAATGCTATAAACAGTTTCTTCAAACTCAAAGTCAAACAAATAGATAATTTTAAACACTGCAACTGATAAAATAATATTTTGAGCATAAGAAAGCATGCCATGATAGCCACAATGATTTGTCATTGCAGCTGAGAACCAACATGATCTTGTTACTTAAGTAAGCCACCATAGCCACAAGTCAATTATTTCCACAAATGGATAAGAGCAAGCAAACAACTTGTTTTCATGCATCACTTAAAAATTATCAGCTTTAAAAGTTAAATTAATCTAAAAAAAACCCTTAAAACATAGCATATGCAAGAACTTTACGTCTTCTGGATAAGCTTCCCGTCAAATTGACTCAAAATCTCAAACCCTTTCCTTTAAGTTCCCCAACCAGAAAAACTGATCTACCGATAATGGCTATAATGCTCCCAAGCTTTTCATCGATCACAATATGTCATTGAAATGGACAAATAAGCAATTGTCAGGGCATTCATTAACTCCTTGTTCTATCTTATATTTCAATCTAACAAAAAAAAAAAAAAAATCTTTGCTTCCAGTACAACTATTCTTCTGTTATTTCACCTTCATTTCAAACTTCTTATATGCGTTTTTTAAAAAATCAATGCCCAAAATGACAATATCCCAAAATTCTATCGAGAAGCATGTTCTACTTGCCCCGGGCAATCAACCATATTTATGTGCCTAGCAAAGCCGAAACCTAAATGATTGACTACCCCATGCATTCGGGAAATGCAACATATCATGCAGTAAAATCTGAATCTCCCATTAAACATATATCTGTAAGAAAACGAATATAACCAATTAGGGAAAAGGAAGTCTGAAATCTCACATAACGGTGAAACAATTCCACAGCCTTTTCAGCTTCCTCCACAGTACTCATAGTCACGAATCCAAATCCACGGCTCTGGTCGGTCTCTCTATTGTAAATAACCTATCAAATACAAGAAAAACACAACATCAAAACCCCCTAAACCACCCCTAGAAGTCACGTCTTTTTCACATAATTCAACCAAGAAAATGGATCCCCTTTGACCTATTACCTCAGCAATTTCAACAACACCAGCCTGCTCAAAAAGTTGAGCTAATTTCTCACTATCAACATCATAAGGCAAGTTCCCAACAAACAACTTTGCATCCTCAGGAGGTTCTTGATACTCCTCTACCTCCTCAACAGCCTCACCCCCTTCAAACCCCTCCATTTCTTCTTCTTCTTCTCCAACAGCAGCCTCAATAACATCCTCACCGTCACTATATCCCTCCTCAATTTCAAAATCCTTTGCAAGTTCTTCATCTGAAGCCCCAAGAACTATGGTATTATCCTCCTCTCGAGCAGCAGTCAAGGCTGAAACTGCAGAACCCAAGTTGCAAAAGTTCCTACTTTTTAAGGAAATTAGAGAG
Organism: Coffea humblotiana; assembly: GCA_023065735.1. Taxonomy (NCBI): domain Eukaryota; kingdom Viridiplantae; phylum Streptophyta; class Magnoliopsida; order Gentianales; family Rubiaceae; genus Coffea; species Coffea humblotiana. Next base: position 8,873,120 of record CM041211.1, read on the forward strand.
TAAGACCAGGAACAAGAGAGGCTAAGCCTGATGGGCTTTGATGGGATGGTCAGATAAGCGTGTAAAGATGAAGTCTTGGTAGAATTTGAGGCGGAAAAAACTGAAGGAAGTGAAACTATGCAACCACTATTTGTTGCCATTGATAAAGAATTCAATATGGGCTTCGTTGCACAGACCATTTCTTTCTTCTTTTTGGTGTCTGTGAAGTGTGAAAAGATTGGGAAGGGTTTAAGGAGAGGAGAGTGAAGAGAGTGAGGATAAGGAGAGAAGGGGGGAAATGGTGGTGATGGGTTTTGCTCGGCTACAAACAAAGCGGCGGATGGTCCAAGATTTTGAGATGAAAATATTTTCTTGGGAATTTTTCGTCTGTTTTTCAAACCTTTTTTGTTTCTTAATAATCGACACGTTGTTCTCTATTAGTAATGTTTTTTCTTGCTTTTCAATATTTTAGACTATATATGCCATCCAAAACTTGAGTAGACCCGATCTTCAAACACTCAAGGTGTGTATGACAAATCTGAATTCTGAAAATTGGAATCTGAAATTTGAATAATTAAGTTATTGAATTGTTAATTATTAAGTTAAATACATTTGGGTGTTTATCATATTTAGTGATAAGTGAATAATTCATCGCTTATTCTTGGGAATAAGCTTTGCTTAAGAAATTCAGTACCACTTAATTAATTCAAAAGTTTAATTTTTGATTATCAAACGCGTCTAAATATATTAAAATCTAAATTTATTAAGTTTAAGTAATAAATTAGGTTATCAAACATGTCAATGAATTATTATTGGTGTGGCACAATACCAAGTAATGTGTCGCACAATTTGAGCCATTGTATTTTTGAAAATAGATCTATTCAACTATGAGAATTTTTTAGATAATTACACTAAAGTACCTGAGCAATTGCACTTTGCCTCTTAAACCCAATACATTGTCAGTATCCAGTTTGCCCCCATAAATTGAAGGCTCTATTTACTCAAGAGTTGGACTTCAACATGAAATGATTAATTTGCTGTCCAATACTCAAACACTAATTGCATCTTATCCTCTTTATGTCTTATAGTATTAGAATTTTTAAGTACTACTAGTTTGACTTGTATATATGTTCTACTTTTTCTGTGGTTTAAAGCACACTATTATGTAATTATTGTGGGCAATTTCTTGTTTCGATTCAGTTTTCTCTTTCTTTTTTGCTTTAGATTGTGTACACTAAAATAAAATTGAGGTATTATACTTAGGTGTCTTGCAGAAAAGAACATAAGAGCAGGCAAAGAGTGCATTGAATTTGCTAATGTTTGGATTTTTTTTTTTGTCCATTATTTTCTAAACAAATCCTTTCAACCACCTCATTCACACTACAAAAGTACTATGGTAAATAATGCAGAAAATTTTCCAAAGAATCTTCAATCCATATGCTCCAAAATGATATTAGACGTAATCTCAAGAGTACTACATAATACAAGAGTTAAATGGTCCAAAATTGATAAAATGGAAAAACTTTAGGGTTAAAGGTAAAAAATTTTCCATTAAATATACCAGTGCAATATTGTTTTATGGAGTTAAATGTGATCAAAACTATTTTTAGTTACTATAATGGCCTTTGGTTGATCAATTCAATGCTCTTATCAAGCTAGCTAAAAGGGAAGGGATTGAAATCCCCCTCAACACATTCTAACTAAATAATTGTGCTGATCCATGGTAAAAGATGAATATTCATATTGAAAGGGGTATGAACAACTTCAACGATTGTGAATGCAAGAACTATTTCAAAATATTTGACTCATATAAAATTTTTATTGCATTAGTATTATTTAAATTATTATCACATACACAATAAAAAAAGTTGAATCAGGTATAAGCCTTATAAGACTTGGATCCATGCTTTAAAAATAAAGGGTTAATTACAATTACCTCCCTTAAGGTTTGGCCAAACTACCAAATGATCCCTGAAGTTTGGTCAAATAACAAATGCCCCCCTATTAGTAACTTCCGTTAAGTATCATAGATGGAATTGGTGAAAAGACAAGATAACCATAAGCATTATTAGTTGGACTAGTGCCTGTATTCTATTTTACAATAGGAACGAATTTTCAAATGTCCATATATAATTTTATACTCTAACAAAATCATAATTCCTTCCTTTTATTTTAATCTTCTTCATCTCTAACTTTTTTGAAATCTTGAATATGGCAACCATGGTAGCAGCAGTCGAAGGCCATCCAGCCCATCTGGCCATGCTCAGCCACTACCCGCCACTAACATTCAATGGTGGATCTTTGTCTAATTTGCAACTGGGACTCAAAAGTTGCTGGCAAATTATATGTTATTCCAATTAACAATCCTAGCTTCAACTCTAGCCATTAAATTAAAAGGCTATTTAAATCTAAACCCACTACAAGGTAAAGCTCTCAACTTGAAAGCACTTTCATTTTTTCTTGATTTTGGTATACTCTCTTTTTCTTTTTTTCATAATTTTCATTTAATTTCTCCTTTGTTTGTTATTGCAAAGCTCTTTTTTTTTTCCTAATATTTTATTATTGTTATGTTATTTCGAATCTTTCTTCTATGAGGTAACAACTAGTGAAATTGACTTTTCATAAAAATTTGCAACTGTTTTCTTTTTCTTTTGTGGTTTTTGGGCAGTCAATTTCTTTTAGTATATTTAGGAAACAAAGAAAAGAAAAAAATGTTATTATGACTTCAGGAAAAAGTCAAAGGAATTAGTGATGACACATGGGTCTATAAGGACATTTTTGGCCTCTCATAATAGTTTTGTTGCTGACATCATACCTTAACTAACGTCTTAGGATAGCAAGGGGTCTTTGATAAACGTTTGCTTATTCAAGGGATTAGACTGTTATTTGATTAAACCTCAAGGTTTGACTGGTAGTTTGGCTAAACCTTAGGGGAGCTAAATGTAATTAATCCAAAAATAAAAGTTGTAAAGTTTGACTACAAGGCCGTATTCTAATCAACAGCCCTTCTACTTTTTTTTTTTTTTCAAAACAGCCCTTCTACTCACTACCCCAAAATGTTTTTCTTTTTGGGTTCCCAGCCCAAAATGTTCAATCTCAACAACATCTTTGGAATTGGGAGCCCAATTCAGTAAATCGGCACTCTTTATCTTAATTTCAAATTACCACTTTAATAATAAATTTCACTTTAATGACACAATTACTACCACTAGGACATTGAACGTTAAAAAGAATCTATATTCTCATATACAGTCAACTATGGGGAAACTATTAAGACAAATAAAACAAGAAGGCTTAACACACCTAATAATGTTCACCGCTAATCGTGCTTTTGGCATTCATATTGAACTCAAACAACCATATCAATTATTTGAAGATTAGATAATCCATAATTCCATGTCATTGATACGTATATAATTTACATGATGACAAAAAAAAAAAAAAACGGTGTCACTTGAAATTATGTATGTTATAAGGAAGTAAGAGTTAACAATACTATTTATCAAGAGTAGTTTTGTGCTACGAAGTGGTAAGTTTGCTTAGACATGCCCTAATGAATTAATTTACATTTACACTTGGGGTGTGAAAATTATTTTGATTTAGAGTATTCATGACATTTGCAAGATAATTAAACAGGTTAGAATTCATTATGTGCTTAATTTTGTGTGCGCATGATAGATATCAATGTGCTTATGTCTTAAGTAATTTTAAATGTGCAAGACAAACAACTGTGTTGAGTGTCAGGAATTCTTACTTAGACCCCGTTTGAATTGCTATTTTAAGAACTTTTTGCAGAAAAATGTATCGTGACTATTTAATGTATGTGAGATTAAAAAAAATGATTAAGAAATGTGTTCACAGAAAACATAAAAAATTTTCTGCAAAAAATCACAATTCAAATGAAAATCACAATCCAAACAAGGCCTAAGTTTGTTAATTGTGTTTGAATTTGTTTGTCATTAACCAATCGGTACGTCTCCTATGTTTTCAAGATTTGGAACTTAATTACAGGGTTTCTTGGCTTTGTTTCTTTTATTGTTTGTTTCCAACTTGTTTTTCATTTACTTTGTTTGCATCATTTTACTTAAGTGGCACTGGCTTCTTTTTGCTTCCTCTTGAGAATGGATCTTTGGGTCTTCTACATTTCTCTTTTCTAACAGTATTTGCTTTCGTTCAAAGGGCATCAAGCCCATATGCGATTTCAGCTATGATTGAGTTTTTTATTTCAATTTCCCCAGTGAAAAACGAAGAAAGATTATAGGATATAAAACTTTGATTTCTTTTAGCTCCTCAAATAGCAGAAGGAAGACTACATTATATTTGGACTTACAGTTGGAGTCTTTGGAACGAAGTTCCACTGTTCAGAGTAAGACTCAGGGTATATTTGATAAAATTGAAATCTAAAATCTGAAATCTGAAATTTGAAATCTAAAATCTGAATATATTAAGTTATTGATTTGTTAAATTCTAAATATAATATATTTTGAGTGTATATCATATTAAGTGATAAATGAATAGGTTATCACTTATTTTTAGGAGCAAGTTTTGCTTACGAAATTCAGTGCTACATAATTAATTCAGATGTTCAATTTTTCATTATCAAACACATCTAAACATAATAAAATCTAAATCTATTAATTTTAAATGCTAAATTGAATTATCAAACAAGCCTTACCCATTTCATCATGTATAGATGCTTGAAACTCCTATTCACACAGTTCACTAGTTAATAAAGGGTTTAATTAGTTCACCTAATCACACTAAATGAATACGGCTTGACACTAACGGTGATATAATACACTACATTCTAAATATAGGTTACCTAATGATCAGTAAATGGTACTTGAGGTGTAGAATTATACGACTTGACAACAAAAGTGACTATGCATTAGAGTGCATTCCAAATACTATCCTGTAAAAATGCTAAAATAAAAAAATTCTTCATCTCTTGGATAACTTTCTTTCATTTCTTGAAAAACTTCATTTATGATTTGGCTGGAAGGATGAACTTTCCTGGGTACCTGTCTCTTCAAACGGTGCGAAGAACATTGAATGCATAATGCGACACAATGTTAAACACATTAATGTTTGCACAACTGTCCCCCTACATGCTGTGGAACTAATAGTTGTTGGTGGGCCTTTGGGATGTTAAAAAAGTGCACTGTAGCAGAAGGGTTCGCCGGTCAACATTTCGCTTGGAAAATAGCAACATTCTTTATTGAAAACAGGTTGAAGTTGGATTGGATTATATAACCATAATCAGAGAAATAGAAGGACATTCAAATAGGAGCGTAGATCAGTGGGCAGCTCACGCCGACTATCCAACTCCAAGATTCAGAATATTCGGTGCTTTAATAATGCCCCATAAAAATTTGAAAATGAAATGTTACATCCTTTTTAGTAGCTGTATAACTATAAACTTGCTTAGAAAAGATCTTTTTAGTCCGATTAAGGGTGCGTTTGATAAAATTGAAATATAGAAAATGAAGTTTGAGATCTGAAATTTAAATTTATTAAATTATTAAATTGTTAAATATTAAATTTAATACATTTGAGTGCATATCACATTCAGTGATAAGTGAATACCTTATCGCTTAATTTTGGGGTAATTTTTTCCTAGAAAATTCAGTGTCACTTAATTAATTCAGATGTTCAATTTTTTGTTATTAAACAGTCTGAATATGTTAAAATTTGAATCCATTAAATTTAAATGCTGAACTAAATTTGAATACTTTGGTGTAATGATTTTTCCATTCTTTAGAAAACAAATTGCTAGGGGTGAAACCGAAAGAATGGGAGAGAATTCAATTATTCAAACTCTTCCAATCCACCTTTTGAATGGGAGAAATCAATTTAAGGCAAAGCACACTGCACTCTAGATGGATGCCCCGACAATCTGGGTGGGATTGTAACGTGCATAGTGTAGTAGGTGGGATTGTCACGTGAAATACAATAATCATCAAATACTATCTCCTTCGTGTAGTTCACTTCTTTTTTGTCCTCACAAAAAAGTTTAGATGATTTGGATTTCAAATTATTACAAGGGATCATAATAATATGTTTCTTGAACCATAAATGGCTTATAAAATAGTCTATTACTTACGAAGTATCTGCATAGGATTCGAGCAATAGAATCACTGGTTTGGATGACAAGTGTCAAGCAGCTAGGGATGAAGAGTAAACCAATTCTAACCATAGACTGGTATGCATTCAACATGATGGGATTGATAATTGATTCAATTTCTTCCCAGAAGGCCTCACTGAGAAAATCCAGCTACACTTGACTCTATACGACGTCTGTGCCCCATCACATCACAACGTACGGCTACTTGCGTTAATTCAGATACATAATAGCTTTTGGCAAAAGAAACAGATGGATCAACAGAAATGAGCCAGAATGGCCATATTCAATTCAACTCAACTACCAACGATTCACCATTGAATTGAGAATGACCTTTTCCTCCTCTTTTTTCCTCTATAAAACCCTCCATGATCCCAATCCAAAGCACGTAACTCCCAAGTTCTAATCGAGTTAAAAGAAATCTATCTAAGTAAATTTCTTTCTCTCTAGCCTCCTGCTAAAAACTTTTGTTGCAATGGCAAGCTCAGCAATGGTGAAGTTTCTTTGCTTGGGGTTGATGGGATTGGTGTTGCTTGCCCCGCAAGGCGAAGCGGCAATTTCATGCACCACGGTTTACAGCACCCTGTATCCGTGTGTGAACTATGTAATGGGTACTGGTCCCTTGGGAGCTGATTGTTGCAATGGGATTAAAAACCTTTACGGTGAAGCTAACACTACACCTGATCGTCAGAGTGTTTGCACTTGCTTGAAATCTCTTGCTTCCAATGCCGGAGGTAGTAGCACTACCTTGGGCAAAGCTCAAAGCCTCCCTCAAAAATGTGGTGTTAAGCTCCCTTACCAGATCTCTCCCAACATTGACTGCTCTAAGTAAATCTCTCTCTCTCTCTCTCTGTCTCTCTTCCTTTTTTCTTGATCTGACCTGAACAGTGTTAAACACAGCCATGATCCCCAGAACCCAAGAAAATGGGATTCTGAGGGAGCAGCTGGTAGAATGAAACTGAAAAAAGAAAAAAAAACTCTGGTGGTCCTGTAACCAAAACAAATGTCCCAGAAAAAATTTAAGGACAAAAGGGGCTGATAGAAGCTCTTTTTCAGAGTTCTGCTTTGCAATTTCTAAAAACTTTCACCTTGTAGTAGGTAGTATATTTGGAGAACTTGCTATAAGGAAGCATTTTTTTTTAAGTTAAAAAAAAAAGAAAAAGATATTTAATGTATTACATGGAAAATGACAATGCTGTTATTTATATTGCAGGATTGTTTGAGTTTGAAGGGTTGGAGGTCTGATCTTGAGTATGAAGGTTTCGGAGAATTTCAAGATCTACATTTCAAGCCATTATTCTGGAGTATTATATATTTCTAGCTTTCAAGGTTGCTTAGCGTCCTCGTTTTCCTCTTTCTGTTGTTGTTTTTGTAATCCGGCATTAAGGTCTATCGGACCTGAATCCGAGTGCTTTTAGGCTGATGTTCCAGTGTCTATCGGACTTGTAGTGGTGGCAAAATGGTTTTATGTATTTAATAAAATCTTAATGAATATGTTTTTCTATATTAATTCTACCTGGGAATTATTCTCTTCATCTGAATCTACTCGTGATCTCAGATCTGAATTTATTCTGAGTACCTTTTTGGACGGTTAGGTTTCGTGGAGTTAATTCCTCATTTATTAATTGCTGCGGGGTTGTTAGAATGCCAACCGTCCAAAATAGTGGGATGTTGACACATTCTTGAATTGTATATTTATTTTCATTTTAATATCAATGGGATTTTTATGCATTAAAGAATAAAAACAAGACATTTTCAGCTTTTTAAGAGAAAAACATATACTCCATGTCAAGATACGAAACAAAAAAAAAATGTTTATAGAAAAAAAATTTCTCTCATGTTCTAGCTGCCCAACATTATCTTTAGAAATTAAAATTTTTTTTCTTTTATTGGCTGAAGTAAAAGTTAACAATTATTTCCATAGTTTGCACAAGTTCAAGATTTTCTTTGGGTCGAATAAGTGCAGAATACAAGCTATCCATGTGGATTGGGCATTCAAATGTATTTTTCTCTGTTGTCTTTTCCCTTTTCTTGGGTAAAAGGATATGCAAATTTACGTTTCATATAAAAGACGGTCTAACGGATAGACAATGAATACTCGTTAAAATATAATTTAAATATTAAATTTTTAAAAGGTGTATATTCTTTCATATTTTTTTTCGCAACAGAATAGAACACACACACAAATAATGATTTGACATGCAGCAGACATCAGTAAATCGGTCCGAAAGCAATCTAAAGAGGACCATAAAAAACACCCATCTAACCAATTAGCGACAGGAAGGTGCTACTATATACCTTCCTTCATGTGATGCGGTAGGAATTAGGAAAGAGGAGACAAGACTGACGAGTGAGAACGTTGCTTTCACTTTATGGACCAATTTGTTCATCTTAAAAAAAAAAAAAAAAAAAAAAAACTATCCCTGGGAACATATGGCAGGGTGGCACATTGTACTGCTTCATGGGATGGTTACATTTAATGTACATATTGATTGTACGGACCTAATACAGATGAAAAGTGGGAAAAATAATAAATATTCTGATTTGTTCAACAACTTTTTAAAGATTTCTGTAGTCATCAAATAAAAGTATATGGCACAAAATATATACTCTTTTTAAGTGTCAAATTAAACAAATTAATATGAAGCTGGCAGGACTTATAACATTTTCATGTTATATGACATTACATATTCCAAAACGTTAGGATGTCCAGGATGTTGAAAAAAACCTCATAAACGATGAAGTTGAGGTTCACCCCTTCACGGTGAAGAGTTTCAATAAATACAGAGCCGTTTACTTGAGAAGATTGCAAAGATGAAAACAAAAGATTATGAGTTTTTCTTCAATCATGTCACAAAATCAAATCTCAAACATCAAGTTGAGGATATGAAATTCTCAGTTCCCAGAGAAGAAACAGTCCATGGAGAATATCACAGTAACTGGAAGATTTTGTTTTGTTTTGCTTAATGGATCTTAGTTTATACATAATTACCCTTTCATTACCAAAAAAACAGAGAATTGGTGACAGAAAATCCAGTATTTTAAATGAGATTTTGCAGGTTAAATGGAAAGGAAAATTAAACGCCTTACTTTGTAGAAGATATTGATTTGGATTGGGAAAATAAAAAGCTAGAATATTGAATGTGAAAACCTTTCTCTGTTTAGTTTTCCTGCGAGATATCCCCATGCAAGGGTCAACTAGGCATTTCCATCTTCTTCAACGTTTTCATGTTTCTATGCTCATATGCACGGTTTATCATTTTGTTTTATGGGCTAATTTTAGAAACCTTCTGCGAGGTTTCTGACATTTTCACTTGACACTCTCAAACGTTAAAAAATCTCACTTACCTCCCTTACTTTAAGTTTTTTGTGTCATTTAATAATCCATTTTAAAATATAATATTAAAAGATTCATTTTGGGAGAATAAATATATTCTCATTCCAAATTTGCCCTTTATTGTCTTACTTTTTGTTACCAAAATGTGAGTATATTAATAACAAATGAAAAACCAAAAAAGGTATAAGGTTTTATTGTGGAGGGACAAGATATAGTGTATTTAAATACCAATAGTATATATTCAAAAGTTTATTTGAAGTTTTGCAAGTTACAAAGATAATATTTTTTTTATTTTAAAGTGTTTTGAATTAATTTATAAATCATTTAGATATTTTTGAATTTTTAATTTTTTTGTCCAAATCGATGGCTTGACAACTGAAAAGGTACGACATAACAAAATTTATATATAAACATATTTGTATTGTTTTTAAGTTGGTGCAAAAAGGTATTCTCATGGTTGTGAATTATTGCAAGTTATTTTTTAGAGTATTATAAATCATTCATAATTTTAAGTAATTTAACCTTTCTTATCCAAACTAATGACATAAAAACTATTGAAGAGTTTTTTGATCTTGTTATCAACTCTTAAATTTTCATTAAAGAACTACGTCAATCAATAGATAAAAGTTATGCAGTAAATTTCGTGTCTTATGACAATTAAGAAATCACAAGAAAAGGGCAAATTTTGAATTGAATTGTATTCTCTCTCCTAAAATGAGTTTTAAATATTATATTTTGAAATGGGTTTCAAATGGTGCAAAAAGTTCAGAGTAGTGAAGTTAAGTGAGATTTTTCAAAGTTTGAGAGTGCTCAGAGGAGATTTCTGAAATTATCCCTTGTTTTATTGGCCATTTGGTTGTCCCTTTTCGCTATATATAGGTTGAGACGAAGAAGTCAAAACTCCTAGCGAATCCTTTATCTCCAAAGGTCCGTGAAGAATAAAGCACTAATATCTGCAAGGTTCAATGGATCTATTTTTTTTTGGTATAGATTTGGAAAATTTCTTCAATTCATTTGATTGATTAAGAAACTTATTTTCAGGATGCAACTTACAACGTAAGTGCAAAGACAAAATGACCCTTGTTGGGTAAACTCATATATATGTTCTAATTCGAAGTATTAGTGCCTGCTCTACTTCATTATGGGTTCTCTAAAGAGGCATTGTCCAGACACCAACCTTCTCAATCTTCAAATTTGGCTTGGGAACCAACCAAGCACAATATGAACAACACTTAATCCAAAATCAGCTAGACAAGCAACTAAAAATGTATACGCGAAAATTTAAACTACTCGAGTTTGACTGTAATTTGGTTCAATATTAATAATTTGAATTTGAATTCAATTATAAACCCATTTAAATAATCAAACAAGATTGAAGACTGGATTATTGACTCGATTAACTTTTATACACTAGATATTGTGCATGTGCAAATCAGACAACCCAAGTGCAAGGAATTTGCAATTAATAAAAGCTACTAGTAATCACCCTATAACAGTACAACTTGAGATTTACATAGAGATAGTATGAATAAAATCACAATTTTTTTAATTTATTTTGGTGATACAGACTTCAAGCTAGCCCTCATTACAAAACAAAAGAAGAAACGATAGCATAACCAGACTGGTTAAAACTTAACACAAAGACGAAAGAGAATCCTGCCGGAAAAGGAAGCCCTTGCAGCGACGGCCGTCGACCTTACTTCACGCTGCAACAGATTAAACAATGCGTGAAACCAGTATTGAGCAAACTTGCTTTCAACCATTGAAAAGTCTGGTGCCATTCTAAAATGGCCTTGAATCTTCTAAGTTAAACGCACTATACGCTTATAGTTTTTGTTTCCATCTTGACTTTTGTTGTTGCAAACTCTTAAGGTAATAATGAGCCTTAATTACAAAATGACAATATCTTAGGTGTATAATCCACACTGGAGTCGTAAAACATCATTTCATATCGCTATGGTGATTTTGTTTCATATCATAATCATATCACAGATTCCAAAGGTGACCCAAAAAATGATTAATGCGTTATACAAATCACATGACAGGACGTGGTACATATGAATCACACTACATAATTAACAATTTGTGTTGTAAAACAAAGAAAATTCTTAAGTGTCAAAAAGTAAGTTTTATTTAGTGCTAAAAGTCAATGATAGGCGAGTAATTAATAACAAAAAGGACACTACTAATACTTTCTAATAGTGACAAACAGGGACGAAACCACAGGAGATGGGGAATTTTAAAAAATTTAATTTTCATTCCTTGTAAAATTAGAAAGTTTCGGAACACTATTTATAAATTTAAAGTGTTATTCGCACAAAAATTTAAAAATATTGTGTGTTATACATATAAATTTAGGTATATTTAAATTTGCCCCCACAAGATGAATTTTCTGGTACCGTCCATGGCTAAAAATTTACGTCACGAAATCCAGTTGGTGTTTAGAAATGCTGGTTTCAGTAGTGTAGAATATAGTATTCACGAGCCAAAATCTCACTAATCACCTTAAGAATTTGTTAGGAAAACCAAAAAATATTTACCTTGAGCAGTCCATGTCCCGTGAGATGGTATAGGGATAAATGTACCACAATGTTGAGGAAGTGTGGCTGCATTTGCAATCTCAGCGTCGCTAAAGCCCGAACCGAGTCTTTCCAAACAGTAGCAAACATTTTGGCGATCTGCTGTGGTCTGACGGCATTTTTGGGATGTTCAGTAGTTGTTTATCTTTTCTCAGTGAGTTATTGAAGGATTAGAATGTGTTTTATTGGTGACTGGTGGATGGTTACCTGTTTTAATACTGTGTTAATTTTTTCAAGAATTTTCAAATGAATTGGATAGTGATATTTGAACTAATTGGTTGAGAATTGTACATTTCTTATCAAATTTCAGTTTAATTAAGGCGTGATTGGATCTTGTTTAATATTGGTATACCATTTTTTCATGCTATATCAAACTTGGACCAAATTGTTTTAGTATATGGAAATGTGTTTATGTGTGTGAAAACAATTTTTTGTATGTAAAAATATATTTGAGAGAATTTATGTATCGAAATCTATTAATTAATATATTGGGTCATGGGTTTGAGATGACCCAATATGATCCAACTCAAAAATAACCCAATTTAAAGTTGAGCGAGTTAGATATAACTCATTTAAGTAAAAATCCAATATCAACCCGTCTAAAACCGCCTAACCCGCCCAATTGCCAAGTATAGGTCTGAGTGTTGGCTGAATTGACGAGGGTCACCGCATTGGAGCAGCAGAGAGGGCTCTCCCCTTGCCCCTCCTGTATATAAGGTAGGCATGGACACTTACCACAGTATTACACGACATAACTGCTTCTCCATGTTGTGGCCAATTCCCCAACATGCACAAGAAAACACGGGCTACTAGTTTAAGAACAAATCCAGGGTTGGCTATTGATAAGTAAATTAACCAGCTAGAACAATTTAATAGAGATTAATAAGGAAGAAAGATGAAATAGTGAAGAAGCTCCTTTTTTTTTTATAGGTAGAGTGAAAAGGGCTTTAAGAAGTGGTTGTTAAAGGACTTTGGTGGAAGTGGAAACGGAAAACTTAGGAGTGTGAAAGGGATTAACTGATATGATCAACTGGACGAGCATCTATTTAGGGTGTGATTTGAAAAAAAAATTACTAGTAGCTATGGAATTTTTCTAATCATTGGTAAGTAGACTATTGTGTTTAGTATGTATGATAATTTGAATTTCTAGATCACAAATACTCAAAATGTATAATAGGAAGATGCAAAAAACATGTATTTGTGTTTAGAATGTATGATAATTTCGACGATCAAAAATTCTAAAAATGTTTGATAGGTAGAAGCAAAAAAAAAAAAAAAAGGGGTAGAGATTCCTATGGAAAATTTTTGGGTATTCATATCACATTGGGATTTATTCACACATAATCATTGGCATATAATTGGTTAATCATTGATTATACACTATTGATAGTGTAATCTCTACCTTTTGTGGGTAATGGAGTTTGAATTATGAGGACCAAGAAAAATTAGAGTACTTTATGAGGTTGAAACAATTTCTTATTGATTTAACAACAACTCGGGTTTTGAGAAAGATGAAATTGGGCATTCCATAACTATCCATGCATTGTCTGCATCGTACTAATTACTGCCTCGATCTCCAGTAACAGGTTAGCATATTATTTCAAATCGATTTGGTGATTTCTTTGTACGTCAATATTATTTTATAAAGTTTGATCTGTTTTTATAGGAATAGCTCGACAAGATTTTCTTTTTCTCACTTCATATTCTGGGTTGATAATTTTCACGTATCAATGTAGATTGCTCAGCGATTAATTGGACTTAGCAAGTTGAATTAGTTTAGCAGTTTTTACCAGATTATAATATTCACCTCATTGTGGTGCATGGCGTTTTTAAAATTGTCCAATAATCTTAACTATAATTTGGTTCTCACAATTTATTGATCTTCGACACTATAAAACCTTATTTTTCAGCACTTAAGAAATTGCTAAAAGATCAAATTAACACGTAGGCAGGGTTTAAATGGAATGACAGTGTACCATTTAAAATTATTGCACTTGAAAAGAAGATCTCCAAACAAACAGTATGGTATAAAAATTACAAGTACATCACGGATAAAAACCCGAAATTTCTAAATTTTCTTTTGTGATAAGAAAATTCGAATTTCACTTTATTACAATAAAAAGTAAAGAAAACGTGTAAATAAACTAGTAAAAACTTGAAACAAAGGCTTTATTAATGAGGGGTCCATCAGCCGCCAAAGTGTGCAAGAAATTTCTCGATTGTTGTAGGAAGAGATCGAAAATCCAGCCTCCATCGACCTACCTCACTCTGGAATACAATTAACCCCAAAACAAGTATTGATCAGTTTTAAGCAAACTAACTCTAATTCTAATTAAGCATTGAAGAATCAGTTTTGCTAATGTTGTTATCTATTGAACTTAATTGAGTCAAATATAAAAGATTAAGTTGCAAAATATCGAAATTTAAAAGTTTACAGTGTAAAGTGAGAATAAGGTACAACCGCGTAAAGTGGAATTAGTTTATTTACCAAACAAAAACCGGTTTGTCTAACTGGTGCCCATAGAGCACTCCCGTTAAGATATATTTGAAGTGTTATATTTTTTGAAAATATAATTAATTAGAGAAAGTAAATAAATATAAGGGAGATTAGACAAGATTAAACAAGAAAAGTATATAAATACAAGAAAGGATAATAATTATTAGTATATATATATATATATATATAATAGATTAGATGAATATTAAATATGGTAACGAGTGCCTAAGGGCACACGTTAGAAAAATCCAACTAAAAGGGCCATAAGTTTGGAGAGATCCAGAGACAGAGACTCCCAGTTATTGCGTACCTTGAGCAGTCCATGTTACGTGAGATGACATAGGGGATACTTCTGCCGCAGTGTCGAGGGAGAGTATTTGCCCTTGCAATGTCGGCATCGGAGAAACCCGAATTAATTCTTTTCAGGCAGTTACAAACAGCTTGACGGTCAGCTGAGTCTACCAAGGACCTGACATTCGGGCAGCATTGCGGGAGGTCTGGATGACCCTTTATATAGGGGACGCAGGGAGCCAAGCTTATTGTCACAGCGTTACAATCCACAGCTGCTTCTCCACGCTGTGGCCAATTCACCATCATGCACCAAGAAAGCAAAGGCTACGAGTTTACGAACAAAGCCTAAGCACTTAGCCATAGCAGCTGAGAATGAAGAGCTAGAAGATGTTTAGAAATAGAGGAATACGCTACTGAGGAAGACTATGAATTTGAAGTATTGCTTCCGGCTAGGTGTGAGGAAGACGATGAGGAATGGTGATTTTATAGGCAGAGGCAAAAGGGTTTTGGGAATGCTTAAGAGGGGACTTGGTGAGAAGATGGAAGAGAGGAAACTTTGGAATGTGCAGAGATTAACTGAGATTAGGTGGATGGAGATTATCTTAGGATTTGGTTTCCGAAGAATCAGGAGTCAGAATTCTTTAATGATTGATTTAGACTGTATTATAAACAGTCTGATTATGGCAAGAAAATGTTCCTTTTTGTTTCTGTTGGTATCTTGAGTTTGGCTTTCAACTATATCTGAAAAAGTGAATCTTCAGAAACCATTTTTCTCGTGAACTGACTTCTTTTTCTGGACTGGCAAGATTGTGTAATAGGTTCACTTTTCTTACTTTTTTCTTCCTTTTAATCATATAAATCTAAACCCCAATAAAAGGTTACTAAGTTCATTGTCAGAAATCTTGAGGGAGCATTTTGAAATTATACCTTCACGATAGCACCAATATCTGGGGAATGCAGGAAAGAGATATTTTTCCTTACTTGTTAAGTTGATTGAACCCATTAATTTGAATTCTTTTCTCTAAACTCTATTTGTATCCACGGAGGGGAGTATCAAATTGTATCAATCCATATGCCTTGAAACTTGAGTCACATAGTTACAACTTTTTTCTTTTATTTCTCCAATGCCTACCAAAGATTATATCTGCATATTTAATACTTTTCTGGATATTGATATCTAAGTTCACACTCTGCGAGGGCATTTTTAAGTCTGAAAAATTGCCCTAAACACATTGATATATATTAATGGCTGAGTAGTGTTCAAACTGATAAAGTCTGTCTTCAGTAGTGTTGAAAAATTGCCCTAAACAAATTGATGAAGTCTGTGTTGAGTAGTGTTCAAACTGTTCTGGACTGAAATAGGTTCTAAGTGTTATAACATTTTCAATTTTAAATTTCATGTTTTTTCCTATTAACAAGACTGCAAATTTAAATTTGTCCTTTCTATGAAACATTTTTAACAAATTTTGATTGTACAATCTCGCCCTCCCACCGCCCCCCCCCCCCCCCCCCCCACACACCAAAAAAAAAAAAAAAACAAATCTTGGTTCTTGGCTCTACTAGTGGCTACATACATTTTTTTTCCACTTCATTCAAATCTTACCATCACGCTTTATGCTCTCTTATCATCTATCATGATTAGCGAGGGCTGATGAAAAATAGGAAATAGAAAGAAAGTACGAATGTCGATTGATCTTAATCACGATAACGGGTATACTCTAATAATAGGTATATTATTTAACAACAGAGCCTTTATGTTCGATAGATAGAACATTAAAACATTACATTAGCATATTCTTTTGTTGTACATCAGTAGGCACTTAGGAAGATTCTTAAAGTCCACGAAACCATTCAAGATTAGACAGTGATGTGATGCATCCCGGAGAAGCACCTCAAGTGCCCATCAAGCTAAGTTCACCCTGCAGTACAAATTTTACAAGTAGGCCATTAGCCACTTAATTAGAAAACTTTGTACTGCATGATATTCAAGTCAATTCTCCTGATGCGGACTTAAATGAATGAATGTGTATGTATATTTATCGGAAAAAAGGCTTTCTCTACCAAAAGGTAAAAACCATTTGCATGCAATTAATTTCTTGGAGTTCAATGCAATTGATTCCATGAGTTTTGTGGAAATCAATATTGCCTAAAAATAGAAGATTGAAAGAGACGAGAACATTACTTTGAGCAGTCGACATCACGCGAGATTTTAAATGGCAGATTGACACCACATGAATGAGGAATTTGAGCAGCATTCTTGAGTTGATCATCAGTAGCACTTTCAACAACAGATTTCAAACAGGAACAAGCACTCTGACGATCAGTTCTAGTCTT
The DNA here is from genome assembly GCA_023065735.1 of Coffea humblotiana. NCBI lineage: Eukaryota > Viridiplantae > Streptophyta > Magnoliopsida > Gentianales > Rubiaceae > Coffea > Coffea humblotiana. The sequence goes on from CM041211.1 coordinate 8,890,258, forward strand.
TGCTAGGCTGAGTAGAGTGTTAAGCCCACTGCAGCAAGCAGGAGAAACTTTTCCTCCATTCATGATAAAGCTAACGCATGGAGATAAGTCATTCTTGACAGTGTCACAAAGAAATTTGTGCCTGCCCGCTCCGAAAGAAACTCATGATCAACATGGATACAAAAAGTACAAACACCAGCGGTTTGAGTGAGGTTGCTTTGGCCATAGTTGTGAATGCCATGTAACTGATAATTGTGAACAAAGAAATTGACCTTCTTTATAGTTCTGGGATTTGGGATTGCTGTGCTTGGCTTGCTATATTGCCTGCAGAAGTGCTTCCTATTTATATAGGCGATTAGACAAGTGGAATGTAATGAGATGGCCAGATGGGATAAAATTGTTTGCTTTCTGGGAAGTGATTTGCGACCAGCATATTTATTTGCTCGTGGATTCTAGTAATTCAAAGATATAGACACTTGACGTCTGAAAATGAAAACAGTTGAACAAACAGGTGCGTAATTCCACATACTAATGGACTCATGGCAAAATTGCCTGGAAGAGGGACTAATTTGGTGACACACGCATCAGGAAATTGGGTACAGAGCAAAGTTGTGACTAACCTCCCACATGAACATTAGATTGTTGTTTTGGTTTTTTTAAGCTAGTTTACGTGTCCAACCATCTTAATTGTTGTTTTTCATAATAAGACAATCTAATCGAAGTTGGTTTCATTCATCAACCATAGCCCCATCAGTTACTAGGCACCAGAATCAGATGCAAATCATGGTCAAATACATCATGCCTTCACAAACAGCATTTCGAAATAAGTCTTAATAATATTGCGGATGCTATGATTTTGAAAGCTCCAGACACATGTAAAACTCTAAAAATTAGTGGTGAATAATATAGTCTATGATTTTGAAATACATAGTTTGTAACTTTTCTATTCCTTTCAAAATGGACTTCCCATTGGATGGGGGAAGAAAAGAAAGAAGAAGAAGAAGAAAAAAGGCCTTAACAATACATGGAAATGATCTCCTTAGAATAGTATTAGAGCAAATTATCCAGATAGCCATTAAATTTTTTAAATAGTCGAGTTTTGACCATTCAACTATTAATAATATTGTTTTACCTACTAAATTATTAAAAGTGTAAATTTTGGATTATTTCGTCTAATTTCACCGTTAATTCTGTCAGATTTAACTATTAATAGTATGTCTCGTGAATCGTGCGGACCCTTATATCTAGTAAAGTTAACAGTAGAATCAGACAAAATGGCCCAAAATTCACACTTTTGATAGTTCAGTGGATAAACATATATTATTAATAATTGAATGGCCAAATCTTAACTATTGAAAAATTTCAGTGGCTACCCGAATAATTTATTCATAGTATTATTAATCAATTTCAGTTATCCATTTAGAATAACGTTTGGAGCCAGAAAAGTACGTTAGTTACCATAACTGAACGAAAACGTTACAATGTATGACCTCTTAGCCCGCGGCGGAGCCACATATAGTTGAGGCCATAAGGTGGGCAATTGCAGCCACCTACCCCTCCTCAATTTTGGTATAATCACAAAATAGTCTTACGCAATTTGAGAAATTTTGTAATTACATTATATTTGCCTCCCCTAAATTTTGTGCAATTACCTTTTATAGTTGCATTGCCACCTTAATTATTAAGATATCATAATGATTATTTTTTATTAGACTGTTGGACCTACTTCAAGTTATATAATGATTGATCCATTTGGATTGAAAGTTATTCAAAAATTTTCTTTACTATAGCCAATTTATTTTTTATGTGCAATATGTGAGATGAAAAGATGTTAGAAAATGTATGTTTATGACAAACAAGAAATATTTTTAAAATATTTTTTCTAATTTTTTTTGTTCCTAACTCGAATAAGTAAAATGATTTAATTCCAAAATTAGAATTAAAATTGTTTTTGCTTTCTGGAAAGTGATTTGCGATCAACATTATTTATTTGCTTGAGGATTCTAGTAATTCAAAGACATAGACACTTTACATCCGAAAATGAAAAGAGTTGAACGAACTATTTTGGCCTCAACTTAACTGAGCGGGGTGCTAGCTGCAATTCAAGAAGTGTGTGAAAATTTGAAAGTTTCAATTGTTAATTTAATTTTTTTTATTTTGGCTGCATATTGTGTATTCTTAGGGCACCAACTATTTCCTACTTAATGGGTGTTACAATTTAAAAGTTTTAATAATTGATTAGTTTTTTTTTTTTGGTACTTATTATGTGTTCTTAGTGTACCAGGTAGAAAACCATTATTAAACAAAGGTTCTTTTTAGACAGAATATGTAGACATATTATATATTGCTTGACATATGTTCATGTGAACATTAGCTATCAAAATGGCGTAGAAATACTTTCACAGGATATTCATAGACCGGATATATTAGAGATGGCAAAAAAAAAAAAAAAAAGAAGGGAAAAATACGCATAAGAAAATAAGAGACAAAAAAGTTGAATATATTACCCAGCCTGTGTCCTAAGAAACATAAATTGAAATATAGAACTAACATCTTCATGGAAGTACGTTATTATTAACAGATAAGCAAAAGACTTGTATGTAAGAATCGTAGAAACCACAAAAACATTCAAGATTGAAAACTGATGCAAGACTTCCAAGAAAGTAGCCATTTAAGTGCTCGGTGAGTCAATTCACCCTGCAATAAACAGTTGAAAGAGTAGAATTGTTAGTTACTCGATTAGCAAACTTTCTAATCCTAATATTAGTGCTGATGCAGACTGCAAATTAAGCTTCATAATAAGTACCATCATGAATAGGGATACTTTGTTTCTACCAAGAAGAATTTTTGAAATTGTTGATATCATCATCATGTCAAATGCATTGGGTTCCTCGAATTTTACGCAGATTGATCAGTGCATTTTATTTCCTATTAATCCAAGTGGAAAATATTGGAAAAATTTTGTTAGTGATACTTGTTTATAAAAAGTTAGTCATTCAAGCCATCCCAAGATTTATTACATCAATCATGTTTTCACGAACCTTTTCCCATTTTATGGATTTTGTGTAAAAAGAAAAAATGGAACCCAAAATAAAGAAGCAGGCATTAAGAATTTTAGACGAGGAAATACTAATAAATGTTCTTACAAAACCATTAGTGTATAGAAATAAAAGACCTCTCCAAAACTAAGATCACAAGTCATGAGATAAAACCATACATGCATGAGTTTGATTTTTCTACTTTTGCCAAGAAACTAAGAGTGCATAAATATTATGTCTGGTCACCTTAGAACCATTTGTTTATTTGCATAATTTAGGTGCACAAACAAGTGACGACCAGTGCAATTCTCTGGCCAGGCAGGGCAAGTTCAATTATCACTTGGGAAGTCACAAAATCACGCTTCCATCATTTTTCAGTCATTCAAATAATGGATGATGGGCCAAAATGACAGAGAATTTACAACTTTCCCAATTATATTTGAGCTAGAAATGTGTATAAAGCAAGTATGAGAGACAGAAATTACTTTGAACAGTCGATATCGCGGCTGATGGTGTAGGGAAGATTAACACCGCAGAGTCCAGGAATGCTACCAGCATTCTTGATCTCATCATCATTAGGGGCGTTTGAAAGAAGGGATTTTAGGCAATAACATATACTCTGACGATCAACGTTGGTTTTTTCCAATGCAACAAGAGCCTTAAATCCACCGCAGCAAGCAGGGTCGACTGTACCCCCGTTAACAACAAAACTGAGGCATGGATAGAGGTTACTGGACACCGTATCACAAGAAATTTGTGCTTGTCCTCCTGGCCAAAACCCCATAACCAGCATGACCATGAAAACCACTAATTTTGCTTGCTCGATGAGTTTTGATGATTTGGCCATAATTTTGATGGGATTGATTGGTAGTTTTTCAGAAAACAAACTGATTGATCGTTTTTTTTTTTTTTGGGAGTTGGAGGTTTTCAGTAGGGCTGTTACACAGCTTTTTGGCAACTTGTGCCTGCTATTTATATGTGGCGAATTTAGTTTCTTTGAGCTGTTGTGATTCATGGTTTGACCAATTAATTAGCTAATTTATGATTTAATTTGCCTCCGTCCATGCGTTAGTTCCCTTTTCATAAGTGTAATTACATGTCAATTAATATATAGGGGATAGGGCCAAGATTATAAATGGAGTAACATGGCAAATCAATTCACAAATTTACGTTCGAGATAACGTAAAATAATTATATTATGCATACTCCTCCAATAATGCACATTAGTAACGGTGCAGTAGATTGCGGATTGGGCATTTAAAAGATTCTAAAAATCAACAAAACCTTCAAGATTAAACGGTGATGCAAGCCATTCTAAAGAAGCATATATGATACTATATCAAGTGCCCATCAAGACAACTTCGCCGTGCAATACGATATTATAATAGTTAGAACCATTAATTAAGTAATTAACAAGAAAATTTGTAATAAAATTATTAACACTCCTAGAGAAGGTGATCACACATAATGGAGGTATGCATATAATAATAATAGATTAATCTTTCCTATACTAACAGTATATACACTGTCAACGTTAGATAAATAACAACTATGCAAAATTTGAATTTGAAATTTAACTTTTGCACACATGTCATGAATCAAACGGTGATAGTGTATATATTGTTAGTGTATATAAGATTTACTCAATAATAATAATTGATAAAAAGTAGTAGAAGGAGTGCCATCCTCAAGATCCAAAAATATCTACTAGTTTCCGACCCATAAACATTTGAAAGTTTTCAGAAAAGCCCTTTTCAAGTTAGCTTGCTGCCCCAACGAAATTTTAGAAAATCTGTATGTTGTAATTATGTTTTTATATGATGTAAATTCTGCCGTCTGAAAATAATATTTCTGCATTAATGTTCCAAGACTATCAAGTTTCTTCTTCTTTTTCTTTGTTACCTGTGTTTTTCTACTTTAAATGTTAAATGGCAGTTTAACACCACACAAATGAGGGATTTTTGCAGCATTCTTGAGCTGATTATCAAGGGCACTTTGAGCGAGAGATTTTAAGCAAGAACATACACATTGGCGATCGTCTGTGGTCTTAGCCAAACTGATTTAGAGTCTTAATCCCGCTGCAGCAAGCAGGTGCAACTTTTCCTCCACTCATAATAATAAAACTAAGGCAAGGACATTGTTGACTGTACCACAAGAAATTTGAGCTTGCCCGCCATGGAAAAAAAACTTCATAAACAACATAGATATGAAATAAATACAACCATTAATGGTTTGAGGAGTGAGGATAATTTGGCTACAGTGTCCAATGCCATGGTTCATTGCGAAGAAAGAACTTGAATTTTTTTCGTTATGTTTGTGCTTGCCTTGCTATCTTGCCTGCAGAAATGCTTGCCAATTTTTGGGGGTGATTAGACAACAAAATGGGATCAGATGGGCTAAAATTGCTTCCTTTCTGGATAATGATGTGTGGTTAATTTATTTTCTTGTGGATTGTACTATTTCAAAGATTTGAACAATTTATTTCTGAAAACGAAAAGGGATGAACAAATTAGTCACGCCTAACTAGCTAACTTACACCTGCAGGTACGTAGTTCCAACTTCCACATCGCCATGGACTCGTGCCAAACGTTAAGCAAAAAGGTCGCAGTCTCCCTTACGTTGCCTGGAGGACGACGACTAATTTCTTAACATGGGCATTCCGAACTTGGGTACAGAATATTCTAACTTCCCACACCTTAAAAAAAAAAAGAATGAATGAATGAATGAAAACTCCCACACGTAACATCAGTTTGTAGATATTAGTTTGTTTAGGAGTCCAAATATTTTAATTGTTGTTTTTCGGAATAAGAATATGGAATTTGGTGTAAGTATTAATCAACCATAACTCTTCAACGTTAACAAGGCCACAGACGCAAATCATGGTCAACTGCATAGTTTCACATACTGTTAGTTCGTTTGTGTTATACCTTCTTTATATTTTAGAGAAAAAAAAAGGGTCTGTAACTTCATTTGTCCCCCAACTTTAGCTCATGATCTTATATTGCCCTTATTAAGGTCAGGGACATAATCAGGATTTTTATAAAGATAAGGGACAAAATAAGTACATGAGCTAAAGTTGTGGGACGAGCAACGTCATTTGTCAATATATATATATATATATATATATATATATTGTAACACTTATTATTATGTAATATTTATGAGATAAAAGAAAATCAGAAAATCATGTATTTCACAAAAAAGATTTTCAAAAATTTTTTCAAGTAATGGGAATCCAAAAGGATTTCAAAATACACCTCCTATTTGATGTAAAAAAAAAAAAAACCGCTAAATTTGATTATATTTTTCTTAAGAATCCAAGGAAATGATCACCCTTTGCCATAGAATAGTATTAATTAGATTTCAGTTATCCATTTGGAGCTAGAAAAGCACGTTAGCTTTCATAATCCAACAATAACGTTAGCTTTTATAAACAAAACGGCAACGTTAACGTGCTGATCATACGAACTTTAATATTTCTTTTGAAAACGTTCGAAAGCTGAAATTTGACGCAGCCTTTTCGACTATAACGTTGAAATGTTGAAGAGCAAATTATTTGAATGACCACCAAATTTTTAAAATCGTCGAATTTTGACTATTGAACTATTAAAAGTCTGATTTTGACCATTAAACTATTTAATGTTTAGATTTTGGATTATTCCGTTAGATTTCACCGTTAAACATGACAGATCTGAGTGTTAGCACAATCCTCGAGATAAAAGTAAAGGGCATAGTTAACGATTAAATCTGACAGAATGACCTGAAATCTAAACTTTAGATAGTTCAGTGGTTAAAATCTGACTTTTAATAATTCAGTGGACAAAAATTAACGATATCAAAAGCTCAGTGGCCATCCAGATAATTTGCTCAATATTGAATTGGTCATCCACTTTGGTAATTGTTGTTTTTTGTTGTTATTCACTAGATTTAAATTATTAACTACTACTTTCCATTATATAGCCTGAAAAAAAAGGCATAAAGCATCAAATTGCCATTTGGATATATGAAGAAGACTATATCGCCTTATCGCTTCAATTTTGCTCATGAGAACATAAAGCTATAAAATGGCATAGATATTCTTTATTGTAATTATTAGATTGGGCATTAGTGACCTTTTTTTAGGTGATGCAAAAGTGAATAGGATACGAAATTGGAACATATTAACCAGGTCTAGAATAAAAGATATAGAATCAACATCTTTTGTACATAACCCACGGCTTCAAATTTGAAATCACTTGGAAGATTAATCTTACAACCCCCAAAACCATGAAGATTCAATAGTGATGCAAGACTTCCCAAGCTGCAGCCATCAAGTGCTCAATAATAGAAATTGACCCTGAAATAGGCAATTGAAAAAGTAGAACGAATAGTTATTTGATTAGTAAACTTAGAATACCGATAAGTGCCTAAATTAATAGGTAACTATATACCAAGAAGAATTTGCAGCTTCTTGATTTCATGGTGTTAAATGAATTGTGTGCCACATATTTCATGCAAATCGAAGAGTGTCTTGTTACGCATGAGTCAAAGTGAAAATTTTTCGAAAAAGTGTATTAATTATGCAAAATACTAGAAAAAATCAATTTATTTTAAGCTATTCAAAGCATTAAAAAATGAAATTGTTTTTTTTTTTCACCAACCCTTCTCTCATTTTACGAAAATAGCGTGAAAGGAAAATGGAAAAGTGGATGTCAAGCTGAAGAAATCATTGCTCTCTAAGTTAACAATTCGACATGATCCAAAAAACAATAAGTAAGCTCTTGTCTCTTTTCTTTTTTTTTTTCTTTATTTTAACAAAAAGTTGAGACAAGAAAGGTAGAGAATGAGATATTAAGACTGAAAATGGGAAATAACATTCTTAGGAAAGTACTATCCATGCACTTCTTTCATATCTTTTGATTATCAAAACGATTAACAAGCCCACAGTGGTTTAAACCCGAACAAAAAAAAAAGCCACCTTAGGATTCAAATTTCGCGAAATTGTCTGGGATTCAATCATTAAAAATGTCTTATCTTAGAATGCAAATTTATCACTTCCTAGTTATATTTGAGCTAGTAACATTAAAAGAGTATATCTATAAGAGAATTCTGCAGTAATACAATCAAGCCTAAATACAATTTATCGGGCTTAAACCATGGAGCGTGATCACATGGGATAAAGTTGTTCTCTTTCTGGATAGTGATATGTGGTTAATTTGTTTGTTTGTGCATTCTAGTAGTGCTAATTTTGAACAAATTAATTCTAAAATGGAAGGAGTAGAACAATTATTTGACTATTTGTACCAACCATAGGAAGTGCTTCGTGTTAGTCCAGACCAAAAAGGTTTCTTGGATGTACAGGACAAGATGACAAATTGGACCAAATGAGATAAATGTTTACTACACTGAGATAAAAGTTTTGTGGAAAAAAAGGGCCCCTTTCGTGAGTTTGGCATGACGAAATTTGGCAGAGAATTGTGTTAGAACATTAATTTTGTAACCTCCCACATCGCATTAATTTGATACAGTTTTGCTTTTCTGTATTTTGTCAGTACGAGAATATTCCAAAATCCAAATTAGTCTATAAGTCCAACTATCTCAATTTTTTGCATTTCCGACTAAGAAACAAGGAACAGGGTTGTGATGACTTAATCAAGTTACTCAACTTGAGTTCATGAATAGCTCGGTCAAGATACTTGATAAGGTAATTGAGTCGATTTCGAATAAGAAAAAAAAAATCAAAATTCGAATAATCATCGACTCTCTTATCAAATTTATAATATAATTTTTAATTATTTATTATAAAATTGTGAAATTTACAGAAACATTGATCGAGTTTGATTGAGTTCAATTTGGTTAAACATGAACTCGAATTCCAGTCAGATAAAATAGCCTTGAACTCGAGATCAAGGTCAACTTTGAAAAACTCGATATCAATGAACTCGAGTTCGAGTTCGAATTCAAATATTTTTATTCGAATAGAATTCGATTCGACTCGACTCGTCTTGATAGCAACTTCAACAAGAAAGCGTATGTATTCTTCATCGTATCTTAACATAATTGGACATACGCACACATAGAATATAACAAGACATCAGAAATTAAAACAAAATTGCAAAAGTGAATATACGAATCGGCATTTTGCTTCACGAATTTATGCTCCACAAAACATTCATAAAGCATACTAAAAGTTTATCACTTCAATTTTTTCATTGATAGCAGAGACAAAAATCACTTGGAAGAGTCTTATAACCCACAGCACCAATCCAGATTCCACTGCAAAGCTTCCCCAAGCAATAGCTGTAAGGTACTCTCAGTAAAGCAAGTTGATCCGGCAATATACAGTACAAAAAGTAGAACAGTTGTTAAGACTTTAAATACTAAGAAAAGGCTACTTGACAAGCAAAAGAGACTTTTTTTAAACACGCATGTAGTTTTTTTTCATCGTGTTAAATGCTTTGGATTTGACAAATTATAATATCTAGGTGGATGGATAAGTGTTTTGTCACGTATGAGTCCAAGTGACAAGTTTTGGAAAAAGTTTTTTTTTTTTTTAGAAAAATTTGGAAAAGTTTGTTAGCTAATACTTGTAAATATGAATTGGTTTGATGATGCCATTCCAAGAATTAATTTATGGAGTGAAATTGATTTTACACTTTCAACAACCTTCTTCCGTTTGCTTAAAAAAAAAAATTCTTTCCTTCAAAGGAATGCATAGTGCTAAAGAGACTTTTTTTTTGGTATAATCCATAGGTATCGGCATTTGTTTTACAGTGTGTGATTAATCCTGTTCGAGTCGCGTCAGATCCCTTATGAAAGGAATTTCTCCCAATGTTATCTTTTCCATTCTCATGGTTTTTCGAACCCGAGATTTCATGGTTAAAGGATGCAAGCTACTTTCATTTGCACCTACATCCGTTGGTAAAGAGAACTTGCATAAGAGAGAGAGAGATTACTTTGAACAGTTGATGTCACGGGTAATGTTAATTTTTGGAATTTTAACATTACAATGTCTAGGGATGCTATTAGCATTCTTGATTTCATCGTCAGTAGCCGATCCAAGAAAGGGTTTGAAGCAAAAACAAACACGCTGACGATCAGCTTTGGTTCTTGCCAAGCTGACGATATCCCGGACTCCATTGCAGCAAGCAGGATCAACTCGTCCCCCACTCCTAACAAAGCTACGGCAGGGAAAGAGGTCCATGGCCACCATATCACAAGACATTTGTACTTGTCCTCTACTGTAGAAACTCATAATCAACATGGACATGAGAACTACTAGTGCTACTCTTTTGATGAGTTAGCCATAGTTGTGATTTCCATGGGATCAGTGATTTTGAGGAAACAAAACTTCTTGGGGCTTGTGGAGGATTTTCGCTTGGGTTATTATATGGCATATAGCAATTTTGCCTAGTATTTGTATAGGCAGATAGGCGATAGAATGGATGAGAAGGGATACTATTTATTACATGGCTTGTCCATTAAAAAAGTCTTAATTTGGGATTCCAATTACTCAAATGTGTGAACAATTTATTGGCTAATCTAAGCTGTAAATTGTCTTTTTATCCTTTCTTGGCTATATCATCCCCATGAACAAGCCAAGGGTCTCCAGAAAATATGGCATGTATAGACATATCATAATTGTGAATATTTCCCATAATCAATCTGTGAACAATATATGAATTCATACATATATGTTTGAGATAACATAATACATAACATTTAGCATATTCCTTCACTGGCATTAATAATGACGCTGGACATCATGGATTAGGCATTTATAAATTTTTACAATCCATTCAAGATTGCAAACTGATGCAACGTATCTCAATTGTCCATCAAGCTCACTTCACCCTGCAATGCAATTTTGCAGTTAGGCACATTAAGTATTTAATTAGAAAACATTGTAAAACTCAATATACAAATCAATCTCAAGAAGGTCACAACACGAAAGGAGGTGCATGAGCATTCAACGAGATAACTAGGAAGGGCTGCAGTCGTCCCCCTAAGACTTTAGAAAGTTTTCAAATAAGTACCACTTGAAAGTTCATCAGTTTCCCCCCACCAAATTGTCTTTTGTTGGCTTTTCTATTTTCATACGCTCAAACCTGTAAACTCTGATGCCGAAATCTGTACAATATATAAAGCAAGAGGACTTCTACATGGCATCAACACAATTTAATTTGTCATCTTTTAAACATCCATTTATACCCTTAAACTTACTAAGAAAAAGGTGAATTGCTCCCCATTTGTCAAAAGAAAAACACACTTCCAACAGTAAGACGATTTATCCCTAGTACATATCCAATTCTACGTTTCTAACATTTTCTGAAACACTATAGAACTGCAAAATTGGTATACACTGCCTAAACTTATTCAATGAATACCATTTGTATCTGAAAAAATTGCCACCGTGGAAAATTTCATCCTTCGATAAGTACCCATGTTCTAAAAAACCTTCCACACTTTTTGTAATTTCTTCTTCATGTTTTTTCGTCATCTTGTACAATTAAAAGTACAATTATAGAGATTAAATAAAGAGTGTGCAGGATAGAGCATTACTTTGAGCAGTCGATGTTGCGAGAAATCTTGAATGGGAGATTAACACCACACAGATGAGGGATTTGAGCAGCATTCTTGAGCTGACCATTAGTTGCACTCTGAGCAACAGATTTCAAGCAAGAACAAACACTCTGGCGATCAGTTTGAGTCTTAGCCAGGCTGAGTAGAGTCTTAATCCCACTACAGCAAGCAGGTGCAACTTTTCCTCCATTCAGGACGAAGCTAAGGCATGGAAACAGGTCGTTGTCAACAGTGTCACAGGAGATTTGTGCTTGCCCTCCATGGGAGAAACTCATGATAAGCATGGATACGAACATTACAAGAGTCCCTAGTTTGAGGAGTCCTGATGAATTAGCCATACTTGAGTTTGCCTTCAAAGTAAGAATGGTGAAGAAAGAAATTGATCTTTTCTTCTGGACCTGGATTTTTACACTTGGCTTGCTATGCAGACTATAGCAGTTTGAATACAATTTATAGAGGTGACTAGCCAATAGAATGTGATGCGTTGGGGTAAAATTGCTTCCTTTTTGATAGTGATGTGTGGTGTGTACCTTAAACAATGAACAATTATCTGGACAATCTATCTGGTAGCATTTCACAGGAAGTTTTTCTTCTTCTTTCAGGTAAAGGTATCAAATTATATGAGAGAAAATCTAGATTGGTTGTTAAGATATTAGTCATAGCCGTAGTTTTGAAAGCAACACTTTGCTGGGATATAAAGGACTAGTCGTGGCAGTTAAAGACGAAAGTTTGGCTTAATTTTTAAGGCAGTTATACTTCCCAAGATGAGGGGCTAATGTAGCAACTGTGGCATCACGAAATTGGGTAGAGAATGCTATTATAGCATTTTGTAACATTCCAAATAGAACATTTGTTGGACACAAAAAAATTTCTTTTTTCTGAATATTTTGTTTTGCACATTTTTCAATTACCTTTTACCTTACATTTATCACATCCTAAAAAGTTACTATAGTAATTTTTCCCCAAAACGTCCCCTAAATATGCAATCCAAGTGGGCTTTTTTCTTTTTTCTTTTTTCTAATAATATGTTAGTAAGACACCATTTCAAAATAGTTTACAGAGTCCAACCATCTTAATCTTTGCATTTTTGAGCAGTATCAAGGAAGCTGATTTAATTAGTCAGCCAATAAATAAGTCCCCGAAGTACAAAAGACACCAGATACAGAACAAGATCAACAGTACTTAGCTATCAAGTGAAAAGGTTGTATCCCCTCTTGGCTGTTGTTAAACGGCAAAGTTGCCTTGCCAGATCACATAAAATGAAACTTCGTTCTACTTAGGATGTATCACCTCTTGGCTGTTGTTAAACAGCAAAGTTGCCTTGCCAGATCACATAAACTAAAAATTCATTCTACTAACTGATGCAGCTGTTAGACTAGAACGTTAGAAACCATGTCCAAACAATCATCAACTTTGGCATTCGTTGCTTTTTTTTTTGTTTTAAATTAATATTTGTTTACTACTTTTCTGTAATGTAGCCAAAGTAAAAAAAAAAAAAAAAGAAAGAGAAAATTGCCAAATCCTGGAGTTAGAACACAAGTACTGTCCCATGGAAGATGTAATTGTGTGCTAATACATGGACCCAATTTAAGAAAATTAGCTAAGAAGCTAAAAAATGAAACAAGAGTGAATAAGAGATTTAAAACTTTAAAAAAAAAAAAAAGCAAGAGTGAATAAGAGAGCAAACGTGAGTATATAAATCGGACATTGCTTCACAAATTTATGTTCTAGGGAACATATATAAGGCGCGGAATAACACATTCCTTCATATGTAATTGTCCATAAGTAACAGAAACGGAAATCACTTGGAAAATATTACAACCCATAAAACCATTCAAATTAAAACATTAATACGAGACATCCCCACCAACGTGTAGCCATCAAGTGCTCAGTAATAAATTGAGTTCACCCTGCAGTACAGAATTGGAAAGAATAGAAGGATTAATAACTTGATTAGCAAACTTGCTAATACTAAATAGGATTAATTTTTTCTACAATGACAATATATATACTATTAGCATTGAATGAATGACAATTGTGCAATGGTTGGATTTGAAATTCAATTTTTACACATATATATCATGGATCCAACAGTGATAGTATATACACTATCAATGTACAACCGAATATTCCTCCTGTTACATCTTTTAATACTTTGCTTGATGAGTGGCTAATCAATATATAGCAAAACTTTTTGGCTGCCAAGAAGAATTTTCAATTTCGAGATTGTTGATTTAATCATTTTACATGCATTGGGATCCACGAACATTGTGTATATCGATCAATGCAATGTTACGTATGAGTCCAAGGGAGGCTCTTAGCCAAGAAATCAGAGATGCACAAATATTCAAGACATTGGCATGTGTGGTCATTTTAGGAATCCAATAATTTTATGTGATGGACAATTAATTGGTATAGTCGGCCAAATTAGATGCTCCAATTAATCAAAGACTAATCCGCTTCTTAGGCCACGAAACAATGTCTAGAACAGTAAAAAAAAAAACTTTATAATGATCTGCTAATGATTATGTGGGAAGTCATGAATCCACTCCAGTTTTAATCCATTTACTCCATTCCCATGTTTTCAGTATTAGAATGATTACAGAGCAAACTATAGCGGATAACCTCTTTTAGAACTCAAATTTTGCACAGAATAGGAATCTTAGTCATCTCAATCATAGAAATATAAATCAATAGTGAATAGAAATAAATGCACGGGAAAGGATTTATCACTTTACTAGTTATACGTATAAGAGATAGAAGATTACTTTGAGCAGTCCATACTACGAGTAATGTTGACCGGAAGTTTAACACCACATAGTCCAGGAATAGCAGCAGCATTCTTGATTTGACCATCAGTTGCATTTGTCAAAAAGGACTTCAAACAAGAACAAACACTTTGACGATCAGTTTTGGTCTTAGCTGAGTTGATGAGAGTCTTAATACCACTGCAGCAAGCAGGATCAACTGTTCCCCCATTCATAATATAGCTAAGGCATGGATAGAGATCATTGGACACTGTACTACAAGGGATTTGTGCTTGTCCTCCAGAGGAGAAACTCATGATCAATATGGCCATGAAAACTACTAGTGTTACTTGATTGTTGATTGCTGATGACTTAGCCATAGTTGTGTCGGGATTGCAAATTTTGAGAATAGGAACTGTTTGATCTTTTTTGGGACTTGGGAGGGTTTTCACTTGAGTTTTGTTATATGGTCTATAGCAATTTTGCTAGCTTTTTATAGAGGTGAAGAGGGCAAGGAATGAGATGAGAGGGGATAGATTTTGCTTTGTAGATGCTCACTTTGTGGCTAGTTTAATTTCTCTGGATAGTGATCAAAGGTTTGAACAATTAATTGGACAATTTGGCAACCATCATTGGGAATATGGGAATTGAATAATGTTCTACTCAATACTTAGGACAAAATACCGGAATATTAAAGACAGAAAACTTACAAATATATGACTGGACTTTAATCAGCTAAAAGTTCTAGCACCTGTTCGTAAACGGCCAATGCGACTTGCCTGATTGGATTAAAATGCTCAAAAAATGTCCTCAAATTCAACCTTACGCTGCGGTTTTGATTGAAATAGTGGTGCAGGAAATCTAGTTTAAACAGCTATCGTACTTGGGCTGTTGGAGCATCTATTTTTGTTTGTCAATTTTAATTTTTATACCATATAATCTATTCGGCCCAGGAATTAAAGGTTTCGAATTCGAGTATAACTAAATGTGAATTCAATTTTAGTGTATGTTTGGCACTAATTTCATTATGATTTAATTGTGATGTTGCTTCTGATATTACTGGACTAATTAAATTAGTTCTACCTTTCTAGACTAATTTTCATTTATTAACAATAAGAAAGGTCCCAATTCGCAAGCATAACCCTTATCACTAACACATGAGTTATCGTGACAACTGATCCATGGATGATGTAATAGTTACCAATAATGCATGAAATGAGTTTCACAATAATTTACCTTTCATCCTGCATAAGTCTTAAAAGTATTACTGTATTTGAAGCTTAGTTGGTTTTTCCCTTTTTACTAGGAACAAAGCCACAACTTTTTGAATTTTAATTTTCCAGGCACATATTATTTCATTTTTAATTTTCATCGCGATTGACAACTTCTAACTTTAGTTTCGCCGAAGGGGTTTATACAACCAAAATTATTTACATATTTTGCCAATCAAATCTGTTGAAGTAATACTTCTTCTTATAGTTTTTACTTGATTCTTAAACACTATGAGTAATTTATACAATTTGGAAAATTCAGTATCTTGGAAAAGGTAAGGAACATAATGCATAATCCTTGGATGTGAATAGACTTGAATTTCCTTTCAAGAAGTACGTTTCAAGCATTGTGAAATATCAGAGAGCAGATAAAACGAAGCACATATGACATTGTTTGGATTCTCATGAAATAAAAAAAAAATTAAAGATTAAAAAAAGGTTCAACATTTTTGGCCAACTTTATTGTTTATTGCATGTATTGTGATTTCGTCCTCGCAGTGATGTGTATGAGATATTCCCTTGTCTTGATTTATATTCGAGAATATCCATTGCAACAGATTTATACATGCATGCACATACATGCATGCATACACACACACACACACATATATATATACACACACTCGTAAGCCGATTCAGTCAAAACTCAACTTGAGTTCGGTCAACATTCGAACTTGAGTTCAAAGAAAATTTTTATACAAGCATACTTACATACATATACATATATATATGCACACACACACATATACACATATATACACATGTATATATAAAATTTTTATTTTGATAGAGAAATTACATATATATCCCTAATATTTTATTATTTGTTAACAAAAAATTACTATTTTATTTATTTTTAAAAAAATTAAAATAATTTTTATTTTTATTTTTTTAGGCTCGAACTCAGCTTGAATTTGAAGTCGAGTCTCAAGTTTGGTAAAATTGAATCGAGGGTCAACTCAATTAGATCAAAATTCGACTCGATTCATTTGCAACTCTACTTCTAACCATTATGGATCTAACAATTGCTGTGTCTTAGCCAGCTAATGAGGTGGGAAACTCCAATGTTATTAAATGTTACAATAGAATTTGATGGTTTTTTATGTGAAATACAATTAGAATGATGACCATGTAAGGGTATTTGGTCTTTTTAATCTTTTGGTACAATTTAAGAGACAAAAAAATAATTGAGTTATTGTTTGCATGATCCACATCCAGTTTATGTCAGTCCTTCAAAGTCTATGCCTTCCCACACTCCAAATTCTGCACCACAAATGTTAATGTCCAATTACTGTTTTCTTTCAAAAGAAATCACTACTTAGAATGTGTAAAAAGGGCAAATTGCTAACATAGTTTATGGAAAATTTATGCTACACCATTCTTGCATATCAAGCATATTGACATGTATCTTTGCTTCATTTACTAGCCAAAATAATGCTAAAATACTGGTGGAAACAAAAAATTGTGCACAAATCACAAGTTGTTTGTCTACAAGGAAAGTTGTTAAAATAATAAATCATGATAAACATTTTTTTTGGGCAAACAATTAGATATGTGAACTCCATTTAGATTCTGTTGAGTAGGATCAACCAATAACATAACACCTATTGATATTACCCTGCAGAAAAACACTGAAAAAACACCTCAGTACAGAATCTCAATTTCTTTCAAGCAATCCAGTATCAGAATCATAGATGAATGCCTCATCTTTCATTTTCACCTTCCAAGACTTTGGATTCATGTTTGAATATGCTCCAAAGCGGCCACATCCCCTTGCAAGTAATTTTACTGAACATCGTAGCAGATCAATTGAGTACCTTAAACTGTCCATGGCTCCACCAGAATTGTACATGTCAAGCAATCCAATTGGAGCAAAATGAATCTTTCCATCAATGACCTGTTCCAAATTCGAATTAGAGATTTTAATAAGTAGTGCAGAAAAGCTACTGAAATGAGCCAAATGCAGGCTCCAAACTTTCATTGGCAGACACAACATGCTTGCCTGAATAGGACAGATGTTGTGGATTTCATGCTGTAGGACACCAAGAGGTACCTTGAGGTTTTCTTTCTTCGACAGTGTGTGAAGAACTCCTGAAGATAGGATATGACGTGGTTATATATGTGAAGTTTTAGATTAAAATCTAGAATTGGGGCCTCAAAGCTAACCAGAATTGAATGTATATACAGCACAGATTCCATTCCAGTTTTCAGCAGCAACATCTTCTAGTAATTCAATATCAATTGGACTAACAAGGCATGAAAGAGGCTCCATGTCCAAAAGTTTCAGGACATGCTCAATATCGCGTTCAAAATCTGCAAGATCAATTCTCAAATTCCATCTTCCAGCTCCGTGGCAGTTGAAAACACCAATGATTCCAGATAGGTTGTTCATATTCCATATCTTCAGCAGATTGCAGAATGTACATTTTTCCTCATTGAATTATAAAGAAGATTAAGACAGAGCTACTAAAATGTTTCAAACTAATTGAGATTATAAATAGCATCTTACCATTCACCATCCACAACAGGGTCATTGAATAAGGAATCTCGAGTGTGACCGCCAGCGTGTCTTGCTCTCAAGATTGAACCATATTCAGGCAACACTAGCTTCTTTAAGATTTTGAAGTCATGCTTGCCAGGCTCATCACTATAAGGCCATGAAGGACTTAGTAGCTGTTTTTCTTTGATATAGGATTTTCAAATTTGAGATAGAAAGCTACGGGATAAATAAACAAATTTGTACCTGACATATACAGCACAACCATCTAAGGCTCTTGCAGCACCATGGAACTCTGCGGTAGGAGAAATACATTGATCTGTTTTAAAGATGCTATAGATATCTAACTTGGAACATATCCCAGTCCACAGCTACAATTTCCCCTTCAAACAGCATATTAAAAGCAACAGCTGCAATCTGTAGCTTCTTACCATCAACACGACTAAAAGTTCCTTTGTGCTTGGACAATATTCTACACCAATAACAAGGGCTCAATTAGGCCTAAAGTAATGAGAATGGAAGTTCTGAAGCAGAATTCATTACCATAGCAAATGGAAATGCACTAAAATGATACCAAATTGGCTGATGAAGAAGCAAAGACTCTTAACTGAACCCACGCTTGATAGAATTTTTCATCAGCTCAAATGGGTTCACCCCTGAATTTATGAAGAGTGCTTCCTTGACTTCACAGGTCTGAACATTTGGATCCCCAGATGCATTTGAAAAATGAAAATTAAGGGTATGAAAGTTGCTCAAACAATTATGCAGTTTGCGGCATAAACTAACCACTTTCTACACACAGCTGCAGCTGATTGTCAGAAGATCCTTGCAAGCTAGTCCTAAATTGTCCATCAGAGCAGGTAGGAACAAAGCATGGAAAGTTCCTTTAGAAGATGGCTCAGAAACTTCATCATGGATGACAGTCTTTTCAGTGCCCTCCAGGAGAAGCACCTGAGTTTCCACAGGAACCTTACCACCTGATTTCCAAAACTAGGTATCATCCACCAGATTTTGAATCTGACATTGCACAAAAATCTGTATCCACTGCAAAGAACATGAAATTATGTAAACTAAAGCACAGAACATCACTGCTTTTGATCAACTTGCAGCCATAAGTACTAATACAGAATATACTCACTCAAGAACACCAAGATTGAAAACACGGCTAGATTTCAGGCTTGTGGAACTAGGCCCATTGAAAATTGATTCACCACTTGCTGGAGAACTAACAATATTTTCAGGTACTCCAGACAACATGGTTTTTTGCTTTAACTGTAAACATGTCGAGGTTTTTCTACAGTATCTAATCATGTCGATCGAGGTTTCAGTTAGTAAATCTGATCTGGGAAAAGTTCAGTTAACATTGTCGCAGGTAGATCCATAACCTTACCTGATTATTGAAGAAAGAAGCATTGGAACCCTGGATAAAGAATATAATTGATGTAACAACTAACAAGCAGGGCAATGCATGGTACTGCATCGAAAGATGCCTAGATAGCCATAAATTATGGAGTATTTGTCAAATTTTGTTCATGGTTGTACTTAAATCCATGCCATATATTCAATATTCTTTCAAGAAACTACAACTACTTGTGCCTCTCCAGTTCAAGAATGTTTCCTAATAACTATACATATTGATTTGAAAAGGGATTTCAGAAAACTACTTGGAAGAGAATATATTAGCAACTTCAGCATTACTTTAAGCAAAATAACGACATTCATTGAAAAAACAAAAGCACAAAAGCGGGAAAAAACAAAATGTTCAAAAGAAAAATAATTGATGTAATATGTGCTCGGTGGTTTTTCTATTTTAACAGAACAGCCCAAAATTTATACAGTTATAAGAAAATTACAATTTTAGTCCCTAATGTTTTAGGCATGGGCTAAAATGGTTTAGCCTCTTATGTTTGGAAATGAACCAATGTGGTCCTTTACAATTTGTACAGAACTAATCTGTTGAGAAATGCAGATCAAATCCTGCCAAAAATACATTAATACTCAATTTCAAGGTCCCTCAAATTGCAGCCACCTTGAAGGTCTATAATCAATAATCCATTCTCATGATTATACCAGAATTTCTCCTCTTCTATGTCCATCTTGCAGCAACTTGGTTTCGTACTTGAGTAAGCTCCAAATCTTCCACAGCCTCGAACCCTGATCTTTAATGTGCCTGAAAGATCCTTGGAGATCCACATTATGTCTTCAATGGCTCCGCCAGAATTATACATGTCAATTAAACCAAGTGGTGCAAATTGAAGGGTTTCATTGAATACCTGTTTCATGTAATAATAAAGTCAATTATGTTTGGCTCACGTTTGTAAAAAATTGCAGGGAAAAAATGCTCTTGAGAAGTATACTAACCCTGACTGGAGAGATTGTAAATATTTCGCATTTTAGCACATCCAAAGACACTTGAAACCTTTTGTTCTTTGGCACTATGGAAAGATTTCCTGCAATATTAGTTGGCTTAAACATTAGACATATATGTGCTCTGGAAGTTGGCAATTGACTAGGATGATGAAAAGCAAGCTGACCTGAATGAAATGCATACACTGCAGAGTCTCCATTCCAATTTTTTCCAGCGATCTCATCCAGGAATTCGACATCACTAGGCCTAGCATGGCTTGATATCAAAGAATCTTGTGAATGTTTGATCGACAAATCTTGCACAGCTTGTTTTAAGGGCCAACTTCCTACTCCTTGACAGTTGAAAACTCCAAGAACTCCTGTTAGCTTATTCAAGTTCCATATCTTCAGCAAGCTGTGGAGTAATCAGACAGAAATTGTTAGTTGATGATGAAATCATTATTTTATCAATTTCTCTAACTCTTCCAATTCAAAGAAACAATGAAAAGAGTAACAGTCAGCGAATCACCTCTTTCCGTCCATAACTGGATCGACAAATAAGCAGTCACGAGTTGGTCTGCCAGCATATCTAGCTCTCAACACAGATCCATCAGGCAAGACAAGTTTCTTGAGGATCTTGATATCATGCTTCCCTGGCTTGTCGCTGTAGAAGTCTTATTTAGTTTGCTTCTAATGGAGAATTCTACAATTAGATAATGGATGTAAATGAGAATGTATCTGATTTTGGTTTACCTTACATACACTGCACAACCGCCAATTGCTCTTGCCGCTCCATGGAACTCGGCAGTAGTATGGTTGCTCTGAATGGAAGATATAAAAGCAGTCAGTCATCTGAACTCAAATCATCAATAAGCAAAACTACAAGACTAGTATTGCGTGTGTCAATGGAGGTAAACAGAATAGAGGTTCAACCATATTGTCATAAGCCTAGAGTGTTTAGCAAAAACTTGAAAGATTAACTTAGAAAACTCACATGAAACATGTCCCAATCAGGTACTACTATCTCTCCTAGAAGCAGACTGTTAAAAGAAACTGTTGCTATATGTAAAGTCTGAAATGTTGGTTCATTTGGCATGAAGTCCTCTGAGGCTCTTGCTGTGGCACTTTTCTTTGAGCTGGGAATAGATTGAAGAATCAGAACCAACAGTAAAATTTTGGTGAGTTTTGAAGTAGGCATCATATAGTGGCTATTGACGAACCTGTAAATAGAATCAGAATTGTGACACATGCAGCAGATTAAGTTATTGTCTCTGAAGTTCTTGTCAATGGATTCGTCAAGAGCTCCAAGATACTTTCTGGTAATTGCTACTCGCCCACCATGTCCAGAACCTAATGTTGCAATCACATTTTGAACATCAACCTTTACACCGTCTACTCCACTATTTGCAAGATAACTGTGGAGGTCATTGTAGAAGTCATAGATTTTCTCAGGATCTATTGTCCCAACACCATATTTTTCCAAGCTGTCCATGGCTATATCTCTCAAGTTTCCTAAGTTTCCTGGAGATTGAACTGGATATTCAATCTTGGAATTGTGTTCCTTTAGTGTTTCGGATGAAGGAAGGAGTCCACCCCAGTAACCAGCTAATGCATGCCACATGTAAACGTATCTGCATCAAGCAATAATTATTGAACTCCAGAAATACTTCAAAACTAAATACTCATACTGTTAAAGAAACATAACAGAAATAGTTATGTATGGTGATTTCTGGGACAGTACTTCAAACCACATCTCTTCTTGATGGTTCCTATAAAGTCCCTGAGGTTGGTTTCTGAACCATCTGGTCCATAGCTCTTAAATTTACTATTTTCCTTGATATCCACCAGCCTTGTAGCAAATCTGTAATCAATGAATGAGCTTAATTAAAAGTGCTACCTTGATATAAATGATGGTGAATTTAGCAATAATTATTCATACTCAGAAGCCTTACTGTGTTCCTTCAACAAAGGGTTGCCCTTCCTTTTGAAATTCATTTTCTGTCTCTTGCCATCCATCATCGATTATCAGGAATTTTGGAGAGCAGCCAGCTTCTGAGAAACTGATTAATATGAAATGAGAGTTATAGCTTTAAGAGTAAAACAGTTCCAGGAATGTCCAGTTCAAGAAAATGTCTAAATGCTTGAATTAGTAGATAATCAAACCTTTTAAGACCCTCCAAAATTCCATCTGGATCCACTTTAGTATAAAAAGCATCCCATGTACACCATCCAAACCAGTCCAAGTGTGCAGGAGTCTGCGAACAGGAGCACAAAGACACGTTAATCTTTTTGTTCCCTAGATTTCAAACAAAGATTCTTCTTAGTGTTCAATTAACTTTTCACCTTCTTGTTCCCAATGTGATTAAATGTACCCTTGTGCTTTGCCAAGAGTCTGCATCAACAGAGTTTTAAAAAATATCAGCATTTAAGATCAACGAATAAAAAATTGGCATATGTCCATCAACAGCTCATTGAGTTGAAGCATACTTGATGGAGTCCTTGATGAGTTTGAATGGATTGTCCCCTGCATTGAGAAAAACTGCTTCCAACGCTTGAGAAGTTCGGACATTCGGATCACCTTAAAAAAGTTAAAAAGAAGAACAGGTTTCAAACAGACTGAAAAATAATTGTGGAACTAATCAAGAAATTGAAACAGCGTGGTGTTAGATGAAGCAAGCTAACCACTTTCAACGCAGAATTGGAGCTCATTAGAGGCTGTCCCTTGCAGACTTGCCCTAAAAGATCCATCCAATACAGGTAACAACAAAATATAGAACTTATTTTCATCAGGAGCATCAAAAGAGTCCTCATCGACAAGAGCAGAATCTTCTCTTGCTTCCAAGAGAAGCATTTGAGTTTCCATCGGTATCTCTCTTCCAGATTTTCCAACACGAGGTATCATCCACCATATCTTTGCGATAAACAGACACAAGAATTGGTAATCCCTGGAATGCCAGACAAGTAACTGAGACTACCGCCAGATGGAAAAGGTTGACAAGATGACATATTTAATCCTTATAAATCATAATGAACTTTACATCTACATTTTCATAAAGCAACAGTTTTCTTATTTACTTGTCAAAAAGGGCTCAGACTTTGTTGCAATTCTAATCAATAGTATTTGCAACAGAATATTGCTCTGTACTCCTGCAATTTACAAACCCAAATGGCCGTAATCAGACAAATACTTACTCGAGAACTCCAAGACCAAAAACATGGCGAGATGCTGTATTTTCTGATGTTGCACCCAAGAAGGCTGATCCTGCTTTCCCTGGTGTGATAACAACATTATCTGGAATTCCTGTCAAAATAATCTTCCCACGGACGACAAGGCGTCCATTTGTAATAGATGGAACAGCCGTTATTGTCATCTTGCTGGTGATTTCTGACCACTTTGCGGCTTAACCTGACCAATAATTGATCAAAAGAGGCTCAATAGTTAATACCATTCAAGACTCTCGTACTTCAAAACAGTTAAACTGAGAATAAAGCTCAAAGGTAACGTAGAAAACCAAGAAGCAACTAACCAAGAAGCAACTGAACAAGAAATCTTGGAAAGATGAACAAACGTGAGATGCAATATTATTGCAATGCTGATAAATCCCTCCCCAGTGATCAAAAATTGCTTCCAGTATATGAAAAGCAAATTTCAGCTAAAATACGTGAGCTACTTTGATTGATACCTATACAAGCTTTGCTTGATCTTCAATCAAGAAGCGAATGAGAATCTGAACAAGGATTTGAAGTCCTCGACCTTATATTTCTACACACGGGATAACAATGCCCAAAACAACAAGAAAAAGCCAAATATAAGTAGCTGGTTTCCTGAATTGCTTTGAAAGATTGGCATGGAAATAAATATTAGATCTTGTATGATGATTTGGTACCAATCCTAGCAGGAATGACACGGACCTGAGTCATCTTCCATTGTATCACTTCTGGATGGACTTTGGCGCGTTAAGGTTGTAACTTAGTCCATCAATTACGCGTATTCATTAGCATTGGCGGCTAATCATAGTTTGAATCTAGAAGAATTAACATGGAATTGGTAAGGGGAGAATCCAATTCAATTAATCTTTCAAAGAAGTTTGAAGATTCCTTCTTTATTTATTTATGTTTATTAATCAACTCAGAAAAAAAAAATCAAACAAAATAAAAGAACCATAAAATGAAAAGGGCAAAAAATTCAACCCACAATCAAATACTGAAAAAAGAAACTAACTAAAAGTCAACCAACCTGCCAAAAATGAAAATTAGATATGGGCTGCAATGGACCCATATGACTAGATCTAACGTTGATGTTGACACATCATGATCAGGCTAAAGAAAAAATAAGGATAAATTTGGTTTAAAAATTGTAGCACCAAAATTAGGAATTAAGCTTCTCAAATCCTGGGCAAAACTATGCTCCATGTCCAAATCTAATCAAATAGAGATGATCCTTCGACAACCCAGAATTACAGATATATTGTTCCTTGTTTAGCTGTGGCTGTTGTTCTTGGCTTTTTTAGGGTCAAAAAATGGCCTTCAATTCAATTCAAGATTCACCTTTTCTACATCGATTTAATCCAGGAGTAATGGAGATGGAAGATCTGCAAAACTTAGTTTGATCCGTCTTGAATCGATTGCCCAAATTTTGGTCTTTAGTGGTGTGTAAGATGCATTGTTAGAATAAACACAAAAAGGATCAAATCTGGAAGGAAAATTTAAAGATAGAAATTCAAAAAAAAAAAAAAAAGCGCAGCCAAAGGGGCTTGTTTATCATTTTATTGTTTGGTCAACCAAAAAAAATGATATTTTATTTTTTTTTCTAAAGTTTTACTATTAGTTTTGACAGGAAAATAGGCATTTTCTATTTCACATAAGGGGATGAAACGGCTAACTAAAACCACAGGAGAATGATAAGCTGAAACCACTAAACCACAATCCAGTGAGAAGGCAACTTACATCCAAAAAAAAAAAAAAATTTAAAAAAAAAAGAAACGACAATTGAATGACTAGATTAATTTGACATATAGATTGAAGCTCAATTTGGTCTAGTTCTAGCTATAAATCAAGCTTTTTTCAAATGTTGGTGGAAAAGAGGAAAGCAAAGATTGGTGGTAAAATGTTTCAAAATTTCCAGATACTCTGCAAAATGTTAGAATACTAAATCAACACATTTTTCCTATTGCATTAGAGTGATTGGGAACGTTTAGAGATGGAGATGTAAGGTGATTGAGGTGGTTAACATAACGCCATCATGTGCATGAAGTTAGATGAACATAGTTTAGAATGCTTTTCTTGGTCTATTAAAGTTACTATTTTTCCTAAGAGAAAAAGGAATAAATGTGATTTCTAATATCTTGAGTGATATGGTTTTGGAATTCATCTTTGAGTAAATCTTGCATATTGACAGTGTAATACACTATCACAGTTGAATGTACAATATATATGCAAAATTTGGATTTCAAATTCAAATTTAGATTATGTATCACGCATTCAATAGTGAAAGTGTATACACTGTCAGTGCATAGAAGACCTTTATTCATCTTTCAATATTAACTTAAGGGTTATTATCAATTTATTGTCTTAAACTATAGTGCTACAATCAATTTACCCTATAGCGGTTTTTTTATGCACTTTAGTCCAGCGTTAAGCGAAATCAACATTTTGCAAAATTATGGACAAAAAAAATACTACTTTCTTATATAATTTAAAAATAAAAATATAAAATGGAATGGTTTCTCACCTTTTTCTTCCCAATTTAATAGTACCAAAAAAATAAACTATTCACTCTTAACACTACCAAGGAACAAGAGAGAGAGAGAGCTCAATTTTGGAAAGAGTGAAAATAAGGGAAAACCCAAAATTCTTATTACTTTAAACACACTCCTCTCTTCCACCATGCATCAAACTCCAACTTTGACCACCTTTTGTATCGCCATTTCCTTCAACACCTGTAGAAATTGAGTGATGGCAGTAAAAAAGGTCGTCATATTTAGCGTTAGGTGGTTGGTGGAAAAATAAAGTGTGACAGTAAAGCAAAGAGAACATCAAATTCTCTCTTAATTTCCCTCTCTCCAGAATTTGTGCAGCAAATGTTTTTTTTTTTTTATTTATCGAGATCCGATTTATTTGGTGCCTTGAAACCTTCTAAATTTTGTTGGGCGTTTGGGCTTTTTTTTTTTTTTTCCCTTAGGTTCCTTATTTTGTAAATCATGTGGTATCATGGATAAGAGCTCAAAGATTTTTTTCCCAAAAATATATATATATATATATCCAATTCTAATACATTCAACAACAGAGGAATTTGGGGTTGTTACAATGCCAAAAAAAAAGGAACTTAGTATACAACATTCCAAAGAAAACAAAATCTGAGCAAGTTTCAACGTACAGAATTCTCTTTTCATACTTTTCTCCACGATATAAAAAGAAGGGGTCTTCAACATGATATATCTTTACCAAAGAGTCCGATAATTCCCTTAGTTGGATCATCCTGCTTAACAATTGACTCTCCAACCAAAACCTGTGATGGCACCAAAAGAACATTTTGAATATTAATCCAGATTGATTAATCACTCAACAAAAACAAGATTTTCTAACCTTCTTTTTGTGTCAATTACATTTCTTGCAATAGATGAATGTCTATGCAACACAGTCAGTCATAAGAAACCAAAATCAGGGAAAATTTGCAACTAGAATCGATGCCTACTTGCAGCTTTTCCTACCCCTTCTCATACATTCAAGGGAATGGGAAATGATTGTGGGTGGAAGTAGAAAAAGTAGACAACTTTCCTACAAAACATTCATAACATACCGCTTTGACGCCAGCTTCTTGCACGTATGCAATATCAGCAGGAGTAAAAAGTCCAGACTCACCAACGACCTAATGATTTTGAAAGACAGGAAAATGAATACATTGGTGATTGGACAAAATAATATGTAATGAGGCAGTCATGTGCCTCTGTCAACAATTTAACAAAGAAGGAGAAATCTTAAAGGGCATGAGAAAAGTGCAGAAATAGGATACTCACAATTATGCCTCTTTCTCGGATTATTCGCCCACGTTCTCCTTGAAGAAGATTTTTAGTATTGCTGATGTCAACCTTAAATGTTTCTGCAGATAGACAAAGCTAAATTAACTTGCAAGAGTCCAACAAATGACTTGTACTGATTCTGTAAGCTACTCATTGCTCTTTTAACATTTTTTCTAGGTTGTGCATTTTTATCATCTTCATCCTTGTTCTTTTCGGATTATAGCTTGTTTCCACTAACCCATCCTCAAGATGAGCACCTTTACCCATTGTTACCTAACTCATTTTTTCCTGACTGACTGTTTACGAACTACCATTCTAAGAGAAAAAGGTTATATCATGCAACCATATATTGAATATCAGCACTACGCAAGACGAGATATAACTAGGAAGAGTATCCAGCACCGGATTTTGGCTTCTAGCAATTGGTGCACCAAGAAGTATGTCAAAGAAGTTAATTCCTAGAAAGTTTTTTTTTTTTAAAAAAAAGGAAGTAGGGGATTGTCATAACAGAATTAATTTGTTGGTATTATTATTTATAGCATCACAGTGCAAATGATATACACTTCAGCAAATGATTAGCTGCTTTATTTTTGTCCAAATAAAGCTACAATCGAATGTAAATTCGATAGCAGCTTCAGAATCAAAATATCAAGGTATCAAACTTTAAATGCACGTTTAAATGCACAATCAAGAAGGAGAAGATTTAAATGATCGATATAGAATTTTCTTTAGAAACATACCGAGGTTACGGTTGTTTATTCCAATAAGTTCAATCCCATCAATCCCAAGAACACGATCCATCTCCCTCTCATCATGTACCTAAAAAATGAGATATGACAAACAAAGGTCAAAATCATTGATACTTCAAACTTTTTACTTGACAAGAAAAACAAAATAAAACCAAAATCAGGAAAAAATAAAACCCAAATTGCTTCAAGTAAAGTACCAAGATAATTATTAGACAGCCTTCATGAGAACAGAAGGACCACTAACCTACATATGTTTAAAAAAGAAAATTTTTCTTCATGAAGAAGATGAAAAACAAACTTGAGATATCATTACAGATTTTTGTTGATATTCCGATTTTTGTACAAATCACAAATAAGA
This sequence comes from Coffea humblotiana, assembly GCA_023065735.1. NCBI lineage: Eukaryota > Viridiplantae > Streptophyta > Magnoliopsida > Gentianales > Rubiaceae > Coffea > Coffea humblotiana. Next base: position 8,918,824 of record CM041211.1, read on the forward strand.
AAATGAAAATTACCTTGACTTAAAGGTCCTAAATCTAATACTAAAAGTGAGGAGGGAATTGAATCCTATTAATGGTTAAGACAGCAAAAGGAAAGAAAGAAGAAAACAATAACCATACCTCCACAAGTGGTGTTAAACCAAGCAATTTGCAGATCTTAGTCATGTATTTGATATCAAGATCTGGTAAAACAGCAGCAATTAACAGGATTGCATCTGCGCCTTTTGTGCGAGCATAGTATATTTGCCAAGCATCTATAACAAACTCTTTGCATAAGAGAGGGCACTGCACATGTAAATTGTTTCAGCAATCACTTTCAAATATAATACTTTGAGCTAATATTCAGCAGAAATATGCATCAAAAAGAAAAAAAAAATACCTTCACTCCTGAATTCCTTATTTTCTCCAAATTCTCAAAGCCTCCCTTATTTTATGGAGCACAGAAACAAAAAAGTAGTGATGATAATTAGCAGTAAGAATTAACTTAAAAACAAATACATTGACTTGCAGAGACCCTGAAGAAAAAAGTCACCAAATGACTGAAGAGTTTAAATCCTTACTTGAAAGTATTTCTGGTCTGTTAATACACTGAGGCATGCTGCTCCACCTTTTTCATAGGCCTTAGCAATTTCAACCTGTTATAATAGACAACCAAGAATTAATGCAAACAGATAACACTGTCAACATCTTAAGAATTGTATTCAGATATTATAACCCTCAGTAACCTATTCAAGTAACCACTGCCAGAGGAATAAACCAGCAAACAGCTATAGGACCAAAAGATTCTCAAATCAAACCAGAACAAGCAGCTTTTATATAATATAACTAAGTCTCCCTGTATGAAGCTTCCAACTTATTGATAACTGTAATCTGCCATACAAGGCTTTTAAAATCTTACAAAATGATTTTTATTTACTCTGTATTCACAATAAATCAGTTCATTTTTTAGTAAAATGTCATCTAAGTGTGTTTCTGTACCTAAGTTATTGAGTTTGAATTCTTATTTTCAGTCATTAAACATTCATTAAAGTATCCATGCAGACAAATGTCCATTTAATCCTAACAGTCATATATCCAGATATAGTAACAGGATGGACGAAAAAGAATTAGATAGATAGTAATCATGTTAATGCGAATGAGCATAACCACTGTTCATAAAGAAAAATGCTTTTTCTTTCCCAGAAGTTTATCTTACATTTTTCCCAAAAAAATGGCAATGTTGGCCTCAATTAAATATCAATAACATTTTTCAAGAATTATAAAAATAATCAAAATTTTCCAAATATTTCACCACGTTTGCAAAAATTTCCCTGACACTTCAATTCTTCTTCCGATGCCTTAAGCACATATTCAGAAAATGTCTGTGATCCCAGTTCGCAATGAAGACGCCCAAAAGCAATTATGATTTGAATAATAGCATTCTGCATATCAATTCCAGAATAGAAGATTGTAATGAATATAAGTAGACTACCAGATTCTAATGAAGTTAAGAAACGAGCAAGTCAGTGCTCCTCTGTAGTCTCAGAATGAGCAGTGCTTCTCTGTGGTCTCAGAATGAGTGTACCCTTTCCTTCATAGACTCACTTAAGACGAGGTTAATTGCCCCTTCCAGTAACTAGCCAGTGGCTTCATTGCATCATGTTCTTATAAAATTACTATTGTGACAAAAAAACAGAGCCACGAACCCAACCCCCCCACCTTCCCCACAAAAAAAAACCACCTGACCGTAGGGACATAGTTTCAGCTTCAATCTGGGAGCAGCATGGTGCATTAGAACTTTACAGACAAAACTCTTATTTCAAAATTTTAGAAAAATGCAGCAATTTTGCGATTCCATTCAACATGGTTAACCGTCCAGCTTTTCCACAATCAACCAATTAACATTTTCAATATGTCCATCACAACCTAAATTTGCTCATCATAACTTATCAACAGCAGAGTAAAAGTGGTGAATGAGAACTTACAGGGTCAAAATCTTCCCTTAAAACTCCTCTACTGGGAGAAGCCTTTTTGACTTCAGCAATTAGACCAGGCAATCCAGTTTGCAAATTTGCTGTCTTAAGTGCTCCAATAAAGTCTCTAACTGGTGGAGCATTCTCAAGAGCTTTCTTCAACACGGGAAGAGGCTCTCTCTCTTTCATCTACAGACAAATGCCAATACGTAACTCAGTTTTCAGATGGAGTTCATCAATAAGATATGCACATAACAAAAGATAATTCAGAAAACAACAATTACCTGAGATACTTCCAGGTCCTTGTGCCACACAATCTCTTCAAGTATATTACGTGGGGTATTCCCCTCATTCTGAATTCTAAACTCAAAAGGACCCACATAATGCAAAGGAGGCCCCGTTGGCGGACGCCTCCTGATTCTTATACCTTGGCTTGCAGCAACCTCATCTTGAAACATCCCAACTTCCCATTCCTTAATCTTAAGAGCATCTCTCTCAGTAATTTCAGCTGAAGCTTCTTTCAATTCAGACTACAACCACAACCAAAATGAATTTCTTTTCAATGAAACTCCATAAAAAAAAATTCAGTCATCTTCGCCTAATCCCTCACAATTAACTTATTATTACCACTTACTCTGATAAACCCCCCCTCCCCCCCCCCCCCCCTGGATTCTAAAGCTCCTAACTTTTTTTATGCCAAATTAACAATTCTTCTCATTAAAACCAATAAAAATCACAACTTTATAACTACTTGACATGCTCAAGACATAACCAAGCACAGAATCAAAACCCAAGTTGCAATTAATCCAATTTTTTGCTTAAAAAACACCAAAGCAAGAAAATAAAAACAGAAGATGGAACACCGTGCATTTTACTCATTGCAATACAGGTGATTGATAAAATGCCAGAATTACCGTTTGAGCTTGAATGCTTAGAGGGGTGTTGTGTGCCATTGAACTTCCAACTGGGGTTGGCTTGAAAAATCTTAATCTGGGTTTGAGATGGATTGATTGCAGGGCCACCACCCTTGTTGGTGTATTTGCTGCTGCTCTCAGGTATATTGAAGCTTCCATTTCTTGAATGAAAGGAACTACAAATCCTTTTCGGCTCTGGTTCAAGTGAGAAGAGCCGATTGAAAATCAATTTGGAATTAAAAATCCTTTTAAAGGTCTTGTTTTTATATCGGCTATGCAGGGTCGTTGTTTGGAATTTACTTTTTCTTTTTCTTTTTCTTTTTGTACAGGTGGAAAATATATATAACTAAAAAATTTGAGACCTCTAGACCTTTTATTTACATTAAAAAAAAATCAGCCGAAAACCGTCTTTTTTTTGCCGTCTTTTTTTTCTGTGAATTAACAATGGTCTTATTTTACAATTTTGGAGGAGCTTTTTTAATTAATGATCAAATTCAAATAATCTAGTTGTGCTCTGCATTTAGACACTTTAACATTCTATTTAGTTTTTAATGAAACATCATCTAACATTCTATCAATAGCGTGTTTCGATAAAACGTCATCTAACATCCTATAATTGACTTGGCAATAGCATATTTGGATAGGAGATTATTTGAAATATTTATTTGAAATAATTACTGTAATATTTTTTGTAATATGATGTATATGAGATCAAAAGGTGATTGAAAAGATCAAAAGGTGTGTTTGAATTTGCGTTCGTAACGCAAGCAAATTATTTTTTTTCCAAATCATTCCTATTTTTCCGACACACAATCTAATCTTGGTCTACCGTCCTGTTAGTTCCATGACAAAAACGTTTTCCATGGTGCTAAGAAAATTTTAATCTAATCTAATCATGCTTCAATGCTTTTAGTGGTGCTAGTTATGCACAACATTTTTTTTTTTGACTAATTGCTTTCAACATTTGTGAAGTATCTTTCAAAAAACATGTGTAAAATGTGGTAAGCATGATTGTTAGGCTTTGTTCTTTATTCAATTCAAGTACGTAATGGAAAGAAATAAATCATATGGATACGGGGCAGCAGCGGTCGTCAGACCGACCGCTCCTGAACGGTCTCCTCACAATCAAAAACGTGAGGAGACAAATGAGCCAAGTCAGCAAGGCTCAAGCAGGGCCAAAACGACGCCGTTTTATTAAGTGAGAAGGGAAAAAAATTTATAGACGTATTTGGGGTAACGGCAATTTACGGAACGTCAGCACCATTAGTAAGCATCCTCCCGCCCAAAACAAAAGGTTGAAAATGATATGACACACTTAGACTCCCTCCCAAACCAAACGAGAGCAGTTGCTGAAATTCACAACTGCTTGCGAAAAGCTACGAGAGGAGAAATAACAGAGAAAAATAGGAGATTGGCCAACACTCTCCAATGTGACATTGCGAAAAGCTGTGGAAGTGCGGCATTGTTGAAGGAAAATCTCAGCAAGGAGAAGCAAGAAGTGGTGGAGCCGTGGACAAATTTTTGGTGATTCGGGTTTATTAAAAGAAGAAGAAAGGTGAACCCAAGTTTGAAGAGTGGAAGATCGTGGGATCCGGAGTAGTGAACGACCGCAAATCAGTCAGGTAAAACAATTTTGAGTCCTAGGATGATGTAGTAATGTGTGTAATTTGACAAAAAAGTGGAAGGACCTTACTTGTGGATGTTGTTGGCGTACAGTTTGATGATTGCTTAGAGGGATATCACTACTTCACGATTTTGTGTATAGTAATTAATAAGTACAACATAATAGGAGTATTAAACAGCAGAGTGGGAAAGGAGGGGAAAATCTTGCGGCACAACTGCTTGAGAAAATGTGTGCATGGGTTTGGGAGTTCGTAGGTGTAAAAAATGGGTGTAAATTATAATTAGTATGTGGTAAGTAGATAGTACAACGTGTTGAGCGTATCATACACTGCTACATTCGTTGTTATGCATAAACACAATGTTGGAGAACTAATGCATGTTGTGGATTAAGAGGAACAGGACAGAAACAGAATAGAAATGTTAGTTTGAAATTGGGATGTCGTATTTGGGTCTTCATTGGTGTATGTTTATTGTATTAGTTCGTGTGCATGAACACAGTGTTGGATAAGTGTTACATATTGTGGTTTAACAGGTACAGAGAAATAACAGAGTTCAAATGTTTTGTACTCAGTTGTGCGTCTCATATTTTCTACTACATTGGTGTATGATTATTGGTTTAGTTGCATAAAGAGAGACAAGTTTCTGGGTTGGAAGTGAATAAGTATGAGAGTAGGTTATAAGTTGACAATGTGAGGCAGAAGGAATAACAAATCGTGAAGTTTGGCATAGTCAGTGTGAAAAAACGGTTACGAATCTTGCTAGTTATTGTAGGTGCACATCATGTTGGATAATTGTTACACGCAGTCATTCAGTAGTGACAGTAGTAGAAGTGTTCTGTAAAATTGGCTGAACATACTTTGAAATTGTTCCACGGGTTTGTTACTTCATTCGTATTGTTGAATAGGGTGATAAATAAAGGAGAAGGTGATTGCATCGAACTTGATAGGTAGGAGAATAGATTATGAAATGACTAAATGAGGCATAATTAACCAGAAACTGTGGTATTGAGGCAAACAAATTGCGAAAAGGAAGATTACTAGTACAGTAATTGTTGTGGTTGGACATCATCTTTGATAGTTGTTACACACAGTAGGTCAGAAGTTACAGTAATAGGACTGGTCTGTAAAATTCCATGAAGATACTATAAATTTGGTTGCCCCCTATTTCTACTGTATTGATATTGTACAATAGCATGATAAATAGAAGAAGAAGTTGATCCCAAGTACAACCTGATAGGTAGAACAACAGATTATGTAGATTAGTGGTAGTTGGAATAAATAACAAACTGTGAAGAATGACTTACTCAGTGTGGGAAAAAATGTTACAAGTTGTACTATAACTAGTGTGACTAATATTTGATGCTCATATATTATGTTTAGCAGTACTTCATGAGATGTTATGGCTGTGGCTGGAAATAAAATTTTGGAACTGAAGTGCAATTTATTTGTTAAAAACATTAGTTTACATGGCAAGAACGCGAGCAGGAAGCACACTTCAGGAAGCAGACAGAGAAGAACTCGCCGAAACAAGTGGTGGTACAGAACACGGGGCACCACCCAATTCATTGAATAGGTAAGTGGCCAGTGCTTGTGTATGGTCGTGGCAGGTTAGATTTGTCATATTATAATGCATTACAATGTTGATTATTCAGGGGCCGGATGGGAAGGAAAAGAAGCAATAAAAGGAATGATCGTTTAGGTGGAGAGGAAGAAATGGTTACAGCGGGAACAAGCGAGGTCGCAGAACCAGTCCCACCATTGAATCCATGGATGAAGTTCAGGTAAGATTATTGAATTTGAGGAAAAAATAATGCTACTAAATAGCACAAATAACTTTGGAGTTATTTATGTGGACAGGAAAGAGTATCAACGCACGGTTTCGGCGAAGGGTGTTAAGTTGACAGAGGTATGCTGTCCTAGAAAAACAAACACTGCAATCATTGAACTGATGGGCTGCCTAAGGAAAAAATAGTGAAACGAGCAATTATTTTGTGTTTAGTTTAACGTGTCTTTTGACTTTGTTTATTGAATGCAGTACAATGACATTGCCCGGGCAGCATATAATAAGTTGAGCGAGGAAGAAATGAGGAAGCGAAAGGAGGAGTATTTGAAAGAGAAAGAAGAGTACGAGAAAGAAATGGAACGTCTAGGAAAGCCGATAGTGCGAAAAGCACGGGTTCAGATAAAGGTAAATACACGTCATGATTCGTCAAACACTTAATGAAACTGTATATTTTTCTAATGCATATATCTAAAAAATGGTGTAGAATCAGAAGTACACTATCCGTTGCTCGCCAAAGCAGATGTCAAGCTTAGTTTCACGAATCGATGAAACTAAGAAGCAGCAGATTAGAGACATAGGGTTTGGAGGGCTGCTAGACATACAGTGTCACTGGATTCCTAGTGGCATAGCTACCTGGCTCGTCGATAACTTTAATCCGACATTGAGCAGTTTGAATGTACATGGAGATGGTGTGCTGCCTTTAACATCAAAGGATATTAGTTTAATCCTGGGGATCCCAAACGAAGGTCCCGTTCCAGTTGAAGACACCGATACAACCAAGGTTGGGGGAACCGGACCAAGTCGCAGGACATACAAATGGAAATGAGCTGCCGAATGAGTTGGTGGCCATGAATGCAGGGGAAGAATTCATACGACTATTTGTGGCATTTTCTTGTGGATGTCTACTGGCTCCAAGCACTAGAGCCGAGCACAAAATAAAGCTTTGGACCTGTACGCAATTGGTTGATAGGGTGGCTACATTGAACTGGGTTGAGTATGTCAGAATCGTACTATGCAATAAGGTGCTAGAGGTGCAAAAGAAAAGTGAAAAACAGCACCAATACGTTGGCGGTTGCATCTTCGTTCTGCTGGTAAGATTAGGTAGTTGTAGTCATGATTGAAGTATGCTTTAATGGTTAGATAATGCACCAGAGAGTAATCAGTTTTGCGTGTATGTAAACTACTGTCTGCATTTCCATGTTCTGTCGAATTCAGTGTGACGGATTGATTAGATTATGCTCAAATGAATGTGTCTACAACGATGTTCATGTGGGGTCAAGTTTATCTGTAGTTGAATTAATTGCTCTATTGTATTGCAGATTCATTATCTTGACCGGGTGCAAATACTGAAACATAAAGTGCCAAGGACTACTCCACGAGCAAAAGCATGGACAGATGCTCTGATCTCTGAAAGGGATGTATTGGAGATTAAGAATCTTGGAGCTTATGGAAAAGGAAAACTGTAACATGTTATTTATTGTTTACCTCATTTCATATAAAAAGTATTGGTGTATGTATTACGTGGCTTTGCTATTGAAATGGTTGGTTTAATTTGATGTTAAAGGTTGGACGACATGATCCGAAAGAGAATGAATATGGTGCCCAGAGTACTGAACTACCCCCTGATTTGGTAGGGATGCTGATGAACAGCGGGCATGCCGATATCGGTGTAAGTGGGTCTGTTCCATGGTTAACGAAATTTATTGTTTGGTTTGACGTAATTACTGCATATTATTGTCAACATTATGGGTCATTGATAGGCCTATCAGCTTCATTCTACATACAGTTACATGTTAATATATGAAACCAATCCCAATATTACATTGAACAAATAAGTTATCTTGAATTAAGTCACATGCGTGTAAATACATAAATGTAGTGATCTTTTGGATAATCATGTTATAAATAAATGAAAATTCAATGTTCGCGGTGACGATTTTATTTATTACCATAGAACTTACAGTTATAGAACCTATGCCACAGTACAAATGTTAAATTAAGAACTTTCACTTAAATGTACTATTGTATATGCCTGTATTGTATTCCATTCTTGAGAGCATGTGGCTCATTTATGGATTGGTAATGTCATCATGTAACTGCAGGCTGAGCTAAATGAGCTGTATAACATTGCTGTTAGTAGCCAACGAAGGATATTCAAGATTGCAGAAATGCTCTCTTCTCAGCCGAGAGCAAAAGCTTCCACTTCTGGGCCTGAAGCATTGGACAAAGGAAAAAAACCTATACAGGAGGACTATACAATGCACAAGAGTCCTGATACCGAAGAAGAGCAGGAATTTCAATCTGCCGAAGAAGGGGGCAACGATGACGATGATGATGCTGATGAAACTGATGCGGAAGGGTCTGAAGAAGACGAGCATAATGCAGCGCAGAATGAAGAAGACGATGCTAATACGAGAACAAATATTGAAGGCATCCCAAACCCAGAGCTGAATGAAGATGTAATGGACATGGAGAATCCAATTCCTACCTCATCAGTCGTGCCCGATAACATCAGTCAGGGATTGCAACAAGGGGCCACCATGACAACAACTGAACAAGGAAGCATTATACACCTTCAAGAGCAAGAGCAGGAGCAATATAGGTCAAATGTCATAGAACCTACCGAAGAAGGTCAATCTACGGTGCAACCACCTTTGAACACTAGTGCATCGATGTCACATCTGCATGAGCCAGAAACACCACGTAGGTTGCGGTCATACGGTCGAAAGCGGAAAGGTTGGTACAGTTGTATTATTCATAAGGTTCTAATTGAAGTAACATGACTGTAACAGCTATATACACATACGGTAACTGTGTTTATACCATCATGATGCTACCTATATGGGTCTGAATTCTCGCTAGTCATCATCGAAAACTTGTAGGCATACTGTCATAACACACCAATGTCAGCTGCATATGAAGCGGACCTGACAAACTGAATTGAGTATAATAATTAAGTGTGACTTTATTCAAGTTACATCCAGATAAGCCTAATGTCATGTTAAGCTAATTGAAAAGTTACAGTGTGTTTGAAAAAACTGTTAGTTACATTGTGTTTGAAAACTGTTACAAAATAGTTATTGGAAAGTTGCAGTGTGTTTGAAGATTGTTATCAAAAAAATTATTTGGGAAGTTACAGATTAAAAAGAAATACAAAACTCCATATTTGAAGACTGTTTACAGTATGTTTGTAGTTGGTTACAAAATAGTTATTGGGAAGTGACAGTTTGAAAATTAATACAAAATTTCATATTTGAAGACTGTTTGTTACAAAATATTTGTAGGTTGTTACAAAATAGTTATTGAAAAGTTACAGTGTGTTCGAAAATTGTTACAAAATAGTTATTTGGGAATTACAGTGAAAATTAATACAAAACTCCATATTTGAAAACTGCTAGTTACGAAGTGTTTGTAGGTTGTTATAAATTAGTTATTGAAAAGTTACAGTGTGTTCTTAGACTATTACAAAATAGCAATTTGGGAAGTTACAGTGAAAATTAATACAAAACTTCATATTTGAAGACTGTTGGTTACGAGGTGTTTGTAGGTTATTACAAAATAGTTATTGGGAAGTTGAATGTTATTGAAGACTGTTACAAAATACTTAATTGGGAAATTTGAGTTTGAAAATTAATACAAAACTGAATGTTATTGATGACTGCATGTTACAGTGTGTTTATAGGTTGTTACAAAACAGTTATTGGGAAGTCACGGTGAGTTTGAAGACTGTTACAAAATAGTTATTGTTGCAGTTACTGTGTGGTTGAAGACTGTTACAAACTTGTTATTCGCAAGTTATAGTGTGTTTGAACATTAATACAAAACTGTTTAAAGAGTGTTAGTTACACTGTGTTTCAAGAGTGTTACAAAATAGTTATTGGGACAGTTACAGTGTGTTTGAAAATTAATCGATTGATGTTTGAAAACTGTTAGTTACACTGTGTTTGAAGACTGTTACAAAATGGTTTACAATTTATTACACAACAAAAAAAAATTGCATATGAAATGCATGTTCTTTGCTTTTTAGGAGGTCTTGACATTGAGATAAAGTACAAGTCTACACGTCTAACAAAAAAGAGCACCGTTCTGCGATCAGCGGAGTACATTCTACCAGCACGTGTGACAGTAAGCTTGTACGATAAAAATGTGGCTGCATATGCATGGGACCCGACAAAAATCCCAAGTAAGATTTTTGACAAAACTGTTAATTCGACCTTGTGATCCATTCACTTGAATAACTACGCATGTGGTTGATTGTAAGATGGCACAGGAAAACAGTGTGAAAATGGGGAGAATTGACTTCATATGCATTACATGTCCGTTTTGTTGGATTTTCGAGCATTAATTATTAGTAAATCGTTAAATTGTGTCCCGGATCTGATAGGGACATACTTATTCAAATGTTTCAATTCTCGCTAACACGGCTTGACTTGAAGACACTTGAAAATGGCATGCATGTGTCGAATCGGGTCAGTAGTTTATTACGTTTATTCAAAAAGTTTGATTATCAATTTATTGATTGGATTAGTGATACGTAAACGTAATTGTAACACTCAATTACATGTTTTTGGACACCATTGGATATTGATTAGGTGATTGACATGTTTGCCCGTCTCATGAATTGGGGTGGAAGAACTGCCAAAAGTAGGAAGTTTGAACGCTGCATCGTTGAACCTCTCACAGTTGTGAGTTTGAAATTTGGACGGCATTCTATTATGTGTTAAATTTTTTCAACATCATATCTAAATTGGTATTACAAGCCTTGGGACTATTACTGATGTCTTCTACACTGCTCCCACTCGCCCACGTTATTGTTTGCAGGAAAGAATTTTAAAAATGAAAAAATTCGACAAGCTGTCTGATGCCAGCTTATCTGCTAAGCTGAAAAAGCTATTCAAAGTTCGCAATAACAATAAGGGGGTTGATCCCGCAAATTGTAATTGGGTATGCAATTACCACCTTTAACCCAAGATTTTTTTTTATTAGATGTTGAATATTAAAAAATGTAGAATCAGGTTACATACCTTTTGTGTGTTACCTTTGTTATACCTCATTCGTTTCAGATACTTGTGCCAGTATGCACAGAGGAGTATTGGTTTGTCTACAGCTTTGATGTCTCACAGAGAGAAGTGCATCTGTTAGACCCTAACAGCGATCAAGCAAAGAGCCAAGACATAAGTGTACTGAATCGACTGGTATGTTTGACTGTCACCTAAATGCATTACAAGAGAAGAGGATTGGACATTAGTGCTTCTAATCTGTTTAATTCAATCTTTGGTGCTATAGAAACGTGCTCTGGGGTTGGTCGTGGCGACAAAGTTTGGCAAGGAAATTGACTTCTCCAGTTTCTCGTACGCACTTGCCGATGTCCCTCATCACTCACCAAATAAAGTGTAAATAGTCTGACTTCTCACATCATTATTGTTAGAGCTGCAAATATTTTATTACAACACATATATTCCGACTGACTAATGAGAAGACAACATGAACAGATGTGACAGTGGTGTCTTCATTATGACATTTCTAGAGCATTGGAGCGGAAGGTTGGCTGTTCGGCTTACAGAGGTATTACAATTGCCCTCCCTTTTTTTTCCTAGTTTACATCTGGAATTGTGGTTTATAGTTGTTACCTTTGCTTTCGAAAATACTTATTACGTTTAAATTGGATAGGAAAATGTTGGCAAGTATCGAGTGCTGTACACAGCTCGATTGTGTACCTCAGCAGAGAACTCTAAGTTTCCGGACAGCTTTGCAAACCTGCAAGTACCAAAACGGGCACAGTTGAATATTGGTAATGCCTGAACTTCAATTAGTCAAATGTGACTGTAGTTTGACAAGGTCGTGACTTTTTCCATTTGTACATTGTTATGTGTCTAATGTAGCTTTTGGATTGGTGTAGACGACGTTTTGGGGTATATTGAGAAGGAACTATATTAACGTTATTGTACATTATTGCAACTTTTAAAATGACAGTCATCATATGTACATAAGTGTACCTATTGTTAAATTTGGATGACGAACACATTGCAGTTTGCGAATTAATACATGTCTCCCCATAAATTGGGGATCGAAAAATAGCTTTCATAGTTTGGACCCAAGAATAGCTTTCGTAGTTTAATATTTGTTACAATGAGCACATATAAAGTTACAATAGAGCACATAAAAAATTATGGGGTCCATACAATAGAGCACATATCAATTTGGACCCAGTATGGGGTCCATGCATGCCACGTTTGGACCCAAGAATAGGTTTCGTAGTCCAGAATTTGTTACACAGAGCCCATATAAAGTTAGTGCACGTGCATTGTTATAAAACATTGACCCGAACATGTCGACAGTTCAATCATGTTTTATAAAATTTGTTTGCGTTATTATCATAGTAGAGATCAAAGCATGTGCGCCCTTAGTTACACTGCCGTTTCTATATCTTTAACAAGAAAATCGAGCGGGATTTCATACGTACTCATTCCGCAGCCAATATTAGTTGCTAGTTTACATCTTCTAACGCCGCATTTATCCACTCGGGAAGATAGAGTGGCCATGAATGAATGGCCAAGATTTGTTATAAAAAACTCTATGACTACTCTTTCAATGCAAACTAAGTAATTATACTCGTTATTTGTTTCTAAATTGACTTTTTACCATGACCACTTTACCCCAAACGTGCTTGCCAGTTAAGTTGAATGTTTGGTGAATGTTACAATTATATGGTAACTCCATTCAAAATTCTGTGTTTAGATTTTAGAAGACCTACCCTTTTAATACATAGGAGTCCGTACATAATATTTGGCTCAAAGCATTAGTTTTATCCCGAACGCTAACCTTTTTTTGTTTGAAGCAAGCAGCACCAAATCTTATCCTCTAATCGACTATAACTTCAAGAGTAGTTGCTTACACGAACAACTTGAACCTAGACACGATTATATGCTGCGTAACTAGTTGACGATCGATGCATCAAGCCACTTACAATGAGCTGTTTTGGCAGGTCAAGTACTTGACCAACAAATAGTAAATACTAAAGCACATCCGTTACACTACAGTAACTCCACGTAACACTGTTCGAATGTCTTGTAATGCCGCTTTCACAGTTTGCACGTAAAGAGTTGGAGCAAGTTTGACTCCATGGTTGCTAGTTTATAATCTCTGGAGCCACATATCAACTGCCACCCGTGTGATACTCACACGCTCAACACACGACCATTACTTTATCCTCTCATCCCATATTCTCTTAACATATGCAATAAAGGAGTTTTACATCGTGCAGATGTCTTCATCTAGCAATCTTGGTGGCGGATCTAGTGAGTTAAGGTACCAATATCGCTACTGTCATTGTGGAAAAAGGGCTGGGCTGAGGATCGTGGAGTCACAGAAGCCAACGAAGGGGTTGCTGTACTTCGTCTGTGAGTGAAAAGCTTGTACATTTTTTCGCTTGGTGTCATCCAATAGGCAGGAATAATGAGCAAGTTCAGACTAACTATTGCCCTCCCTCACCTAATCGAGAACCAATAAGCAGAGAAAGCTCCTTGGACAGTCCCACAACAATGCGCCATGAATCAAACTCTTTCTCGTATCCTGTGCACCGAATCGAACAAGATATTCGACAAATGAAAACCTTCATGATGATACCAGTAGCGGTTGCCCTTCTGTTGCTAGTAATAGCAATTTTTCGCTGACACCACTTTTCTGTACTTCGCCCCATATGATGCGGACTTTGCTTGTAGTTTTGTCGTAAATGTATCATGTATACGCAAAGCAGCTTTGACATCCTTGTACTGTTGAATTACCATTTTGGTAGTGGATCAGGAAGATAGAGTAAATATTAAATGCAATATTTTAGTTGAATGAGACTGGTGGAGTCACATTGCAAGTTTTTTGTGAACTTATATGATTGTTCTTACGTCTGAAATCACTTGTGTTGTTGAAGTATTCTGTGTTAATGACTCCAAAAATTTTGAAGATGTTAATTGTATAATGATACCCGAATTGTTACCTTAATTGTATATTGTTATAATTCGTACGTTATTACTTACAGTTTTGTTCGTTCTTAGATACAACATTAATAAAATGAAAGGTCGAGTTAGAAATCTCTACATTTGAACAAGGACCAGAAGGAGGTACGAATCACTCACACAGGGAGTAAACTTAGATCATGAAATGACCAAGGGCATTTTTGTTACACAATGCCAAATTTGGCCCAACAAACTGTTGCAAGCTGTGAGGTTTTGTTCATTCACTTGTTCGAGTGTCACTGTTTATGCACATTGTGAAAAGTAAGGTCACAGATGTGTAACTCTGTATTCACCTGACCGTTAATGTTGCTGTATTCATTTGTTTCTAAATTGACCTTTTTACCATCACTACTTTACCCCAAACGTTGACGACAATTACATAATGTTGACGGACTGTTACATATTGATGGTAACTCCGCTTAAGATTTGCCTTTAGTTGCATCGCATACTCTTTTAATAGGAAAAATATCAGTCTTTACATAAAATTTGCATCTAAATATTATTTTTAGTTCCAATTCATACCCTCTTTTTAGTGACATCGGACCAAACCTCAAACTCTAATGGACATAAACAATTAACAGTTTAAATACTAAAGCAGATCAACCATTTTAATTTTTTGTAAAAAGTTACAGTAACCTTGAACCACAGCACATGACCGTAACTGTTGTTAAGTTCCTTTGACAATAACAGCAGCATTCTTTCCGTAACTAGTTAGTAACTTCACGTAACAATATTTGAATATGTGATACTGCCGCTTTAACACTTTGTACGTAAACACTGCTGCAACTTTCACTCAATGGTTGGGCCACCCAGCAAATAGAAGAACGTAAAGTGCAAACAGTGTATTTAGAGCGTTACTAAGTAAGAAATCAGTGAAACTTATCGTTAATAATGTGTAACTGTGTATGGACGTGAATGCCAATGTTCGTGCACAGGTCCTTAGATGATAAAAGCTGCGAAAAATTGTGCTAAAACCTGTAATTGATTAGCAACAGCGCGTACCACGTAGCAAGAATGTCGGTACTACAAATTTGACGCTTTGTACATAAGGAAGCTTATCCGACAGGGTTCAGGCGCTGCATGTGAGGCTACAGTCTCTTCTCCCGTGATGTACTAGTTGGCCTCATATGCGTTGGAGTCTGATATTTTACCATATTAAACGGTATTGCGGACTATAAAAGGTCGAGGTTGCATTTGTATATCCCTTACACAGACTCCAGTTTGTTCATCCCCCTTTCATTTTCGCCCGCATTATTATTCAACTTCACACTTTTAATTTCTCTTCATATTAAAGTGGCAATGGACCCGTGTCCTCGATTTCTTTTTTTTTTATCTTCAACCTCCCTACAACAGGGATTGTTGTCTCATCAATACAGTGTTCAATTTTAAACCAAATTCTTGGGAGCCAAATAATTTCCTCAGGTTTGCTTAATATTCGGGAAGATCTCGCTATTTTAATGAGATGTTCGAGAAGGCCTTGCTACATCAAATGTTTTGGATTTTGAAACGATCATCTCTATATTCTCAATAGACACTTAATAAAGTGTCTAAGAAATTTAATGTGTCGGGGGGAGGAATTATTGTTTGTGCCAAGCGCAATTGCACAAACAAGAGAAGAGGAAAGATTCATCAGATATTAACTAGTTGTAGTATCACTAGTTGTAACATCAGAGAATATCACTAGTTGTAATATCACTAATTTTAACTAGAGAAAATGAAAAGGTGCCGATTGCACATTCATTAGTTGATATGAATTGTAACAAACACAAGTTAACTGGTTGTAACTCAATCTGTACATCTAGTTATGACTATTTGTTGCATTTTAAATATTAGTTAACCCACTTTCACATCATATTGTCCCAACGAAGTTGCATGTTCTTCTGCAAAACTGTTACTTGGTCTTGATCTTGGTATGTTGGGGGGCGGATCTACTGTTCATATCCAGTTACACCCATATGATTTTTAGTTACAAATTTGTACGTTCTTAGTTATAACGTTCAAAGTTTGAGATCCAATACAACGTTAACCCTCAGTGCTATCCCGTGGTACACTGCATGAAATGACACAGCAAGCAGTTCGTAAAGTTGTCTACAGAAATCATTTGACCCGCATGGTGATATGCATGACTATTGTGTTTAAAATTTCTACCCACCATGTGTCAATAAATCTATACCTCTTTCGAATCTCCTCCCCAATGCTTTAGCCGCAGAGCCTTCCTTTCATCCAAGAAAAGGAAAAGCAGTAGGTATTAGCATAGTCATGCAACCCACAAACGAAGGATGTCATACAAGCTCACCATCAAAGCTTCGAAAAAAAAGATGGAAAGTAGCGTCGGGTCGATCAAATTTTGTGAGAAGGTACGAATCACCAGATGGGAGGATTTTATATGGTACCAAACACGATTTCACGAACGCTCCACTTAACACCAACAACTCTTTGGAACTAGCTGACCACATTTTCAAAGATAGCGTGCACGATCATCTACCCACTGGTTATTACGTTATGGAGAACGAACCCATGTCGGAGCCTGTTCGCGAGCGAAAATGGAATTAGAGGTATTTTGTCGCTGGCATAGCCTCCGCATCCCGAGAACAAGCTTAGCGGACCTTGTTATAGGATCAGAAGTGAATGATACAAGCGTATTATATAGATTACAGCGAGAAGTTATGCAGATGGAACGTAGGTTTCACAGGTTTCACGAGGTTCAGGCCATCAAAAGACATACTATTGGAAAAGAATTTGATGTTGCACACATTTTAGCAGATCCCATGTTTATATCCGACCCGGACCTATCTGACTTTACTGAATCAAGCGACGATGACTTTCAAAGGTACATACCCGATTGTCTATTGCATGACGGCGTTCCCAGGTGTTGTATGGGATACGGTTGATGAATCACAAGGGATGTAGTAAAATTGGACATCAAGATAGCAATACAAGTTTACGCATTATAATCTTTGTTGAAACAAATTGCTTACCCTATTTGCATATTAATCATGGCTGTTAAATTATCATAAGTGGTTGTAACGTATTGTAACACATAACTAACTTATTGTAACCCATTGTCTACTGTTAGTTCTTCATGGTTTATTGCATTATAAAAGTTAGTTCTAACATTACAAATTAGTCAGGACATTAATTCAAATTTCAATTCCTAACAATTTTATACAGCCTAATATAAACTATTGATGACTACTAACACTGTACGTGAGTACAATTGTAATCCACTTGTCTAACTTTTAAAATATTGAAACATCAATGGTGCCTGTACCACCTACTGAATAACTTGTGCTGCTCTTACATCTGGAATCATTTGTATTGTTGAATTGTTTTGTGTTAATGATTCCAAAAGCCTGCAACTATTAATTACGTAATGATGCACGAATGGTTACCTTAATACACGAACTTATACAAATAATATTCGATTTTATCTCATACTGTTATCAACTCAGGGGAGAAATATACTTGTGTGGCAAGAATCAAACGCACCAAGCCTCTAATATTCGATTTTTGTTGTTTATTTTGTACTTATCGACTACTATCGCTAATAGGAAAGCATGTAGTCTTGCAATTTTTCGCTATGATTCACAAACTGTGCGTATATTGTTACAATTTAAATGTTATTACTTACGATTTTGTTCGTTCTTAGTTACGCTCATCATAAAACATATATGGTATGAATGCAATCCTCACAAATATTACTAGAGTATTGAACCATAAGGAGGTACGAATGGCTCACAGAGATAGTAAATATGGATCATAAACTGACAAAGCAAATGCTAGTATTACTCGGAATACCTATTGAAGTGCCCCTAAGACAACATGTCAATGAAGCGAACCGTCCACTCTGAAAATGTAACCCATATGTAGTGAATTATGAAAATTTTTTGGTGACTAAATGACTCATAATAATTCACCAAGGTATCGTAACAAAATAATAACAACTTGTTAAGGCCAATTACTATATGATACATGTAACCATTCTAAGTGTCATCCATATCAATAAAAATGTTATTTACGATTGGAGTTGAATGTTGGACAATACTATATATATCACGACAGCCATTTGTTATGGTAATCTATGAAAAATACCATAATCATAAAGAAGAACGTTCAATCGTATTGCAAAAATTGTTACTCTAATTTTCGGTTAACTTTATAATTTTTTAACAACTTTATACAACCCATTACAGAACAATTGATAACTACTAATACTGAAAAATAGTACAATTGTAATCTACTTGTCTAAATTTGAACAAAGTGAAACATTGAAAGTGCTTGTACAGGTACATGAATAATTTGTAACAGCTTATTAAGTGCTTGTAACGTAGATATGCAGCATTCCCAACATTGCCGACATAGAGGTCCAATAACAAATATTTGTCAAAAAACACCGCAAATCTCGTTCAGGACAAGTAATGTATGAAAATAAAAAAAAAATCTTGTCAGTTACAGTCAACATGCACTAATTCATTTCAAGATTGTATATTAAAAGAAACTGACAATATGGAAGCGATTGAAACTGAACAATATCTTCAACAGAGAAGTACTAACATCAATAAATGAGGTCAATTTGGTGAATGAATAATCGAAACTCAATAGTTTGATCAACCACACAATGTGTCGTTAAAAAATTAGACATACACATCAGTCATCAACCTGCCTCTGCCGAGGGGGGCGACGTCATCAACTAGTTGCAAGGTCTGGGTGTTATTTATTTCCTAAAATGCGTAACGATGGCAAATCAGCTAATACATCTAATGAAACATACGATTAATAATATACGATGTCCAAATATTCAATTAAAATACTATATAAACATGTGATGTAACGATAAAAGTTTGTCACCTTCGGTGATGGTGAAAATACATGATATACATCAATATCACAGTGTGTTGAAATTCTCGCACGCTCCTCCAACATTATATAATATAACTATTCAACTGTCAACAAATCATTACCAGTGCCCATATTGCTAACTTCAAAAGCTAAATTGGACAAGACAATATAAAAAAATGATATATCAGACCATCAAGATATCTCTGACGGAGTTATGTTTGGAAAAAATAGAAAATTTGGGGTGCATCCATTCTGTAGGGACTGTTGTAGAAGGCCCTGATTAGGCAAACGGTGGACCTTCGGATAATACAAAATAATTTGTTATAGAAGCGATCATACGTTAACTACATAATAGACATGCTTTGAAGCGTTCAAGTGCCCACCATTATAATAAGCAGAATAGTAGTTGTACGATACAAATAACAAAGTCTTTATTTTATCTACTAAATGTATGCATACCATTTCACTTTCCTCGATTTCGGGAGCAACAGCGTTTGGAGGGTCATTCACTGACTGGCTCCTTGAATGCGTCTACGAGTTTCGAATGGTCAAATAATTGTATAAGACAAACAAAATAGGTATATCAGGAGGGATGATGGGCATAACAAAATTATCACATAAGGTAACACCAATGTAACTAATTATGCTATTGCAAATATCAAATAAAAGCTAAAATCATGACCATTTTATACTAATCGAAACAGAGTCAGTAGATGAATGACATCCCAAAAACATGTGTTCATCAAATTCAAGCGACGTCAGCTCCGATTCTGAGACCTGTATTATTGACACGACAATAATGTTGTTTCATAGTGAATGGTACTAAATTTGAGTTAACGGTAATATAATAAAGTTATTTTAGCATAAATGTTTACCATAAAAAAAATGGATCCATACCGTAGTCTGTGTAGTTCTTAACAATCTAGATTTTCTTTTCACTCTGTCAAATTTATCGACCCAACTTCGCATCACTCTATTTCTCTTCCCACCGACTCGTTTTTTAATACCTCTTGCGACTACTGCCTCTCCCATTTCATTTACAATTTTAATTTTATCAAGTTCCTCCACATTCAGATTTTTGTGATTTTGCGAAAGGTTGCTCTTCGTTTTCTGAGAGGAGGAGCTCAACTCTCTTAGCCAAATCGGATATGACGGTGATTACTACTTTGCTGGTGTCCTCCGACATTGCTGCTCGAGTTGCGACCTTAATCATGGTTAGAGCGAGCTCCCGATAACGAGTTGAAATGATTTCTTTTGGATCAGCCATAATTTTCCCGTCCTCGCCGATCAAAACAGTCTCCAGCCCGAACTCTTTTTGTCCATCGCTTCTTAACGTATTCAGGAGGAATTATTTTTATGCCCACGGTATCAAACACCTTCAACGCGTGCCCACACAAAATTCCTTCATTCTCGTATTTTTTACAACTACAGCGTACATTAGATCATTCCGATTGAATACCACTATTCTTTCAGGTCCTCCATCATATCTCATAACAGCAAACTCCACAAACATCCCTGCATCTTGTTGTCTCAATATAATCATAACTGTTGACTCGCCATATTCATTTTGGAATGTAACAAATACGGTTGGTGAATACGTCTCTACGGTATGCACAAGCATAGGTGTTTGTTTCAACCCAACCATGGGGAGCTTTTGGCTCATTTCATATTCTGCGATGAATTCATTATGTCTCTTATCATCAACCACCCGATTGAAATGTCTAAAGAACTGCACAAGATCGTGATCCAGTTTCAAATAATTTTTAATTGCTGCATTTAGGCTTTCACTAAGTTGGGTGTTCCGCATTCCCGCGGTCCATCTTTCTTTCATCATACACCTTACCCACATATCACTAATTCGATACAGTTCAGAAAGTCATTCATTATTTTCAAGATTGTGTTTCTTCACCATCGCCTCCCACACCCTGTTGAATTGTTCCACTTCTTCAATCTCATACATGCAGGCACCAAACATGTATGGAAGGTCACTACTTTCCTTGTAGTGATTGCCAAGATGTTTCATAAAATTACGTCTTATGTGAAACGTACATAGACCGTGAAACGTTTGGGGCATGACAAGTGAAAGAGCGGTTGCCATGGCGTGATCTTGGTCGGTTAGTATGGTATTTGGACGCTTTCCGCACATTGCTTCTAGAAATATACCAAACACCCATTTGAAAGAATCTATCGTCTCATCATACATAAGGGCAGCACCGAATATCACAATTTGCCTATGTTGGTTAAAACCCACAAATACTCCAAGTGGCTGGTATTCTTTATTTGTTTTGTAGGTTGTGTCGAATGTGACTACGTCTCCAAAAAAGTTGTAGTCAATTAACATTCCTGCATCAGCCAAAAGATATTCGTTATCTGTTCTTCACAGTCCAGCTGTACGACATGAAAAAAGGATGGATTCTCGAGTGTTTGCTCTTGAAAATAATTCGCATGCTACATGTTTCTCCATATTTCAAACTCATTTCCCGTCTCATTCGAAAATATCGTTTAAAATCATCCCGAATATATCCCACATTACCCATCCCACCTGCCTTCTTTCCCATAATCTCATGGCTATGTTTCAATGAAAGCCCAGCATCCTCGCTTATTTCAGTTTGGAATCCTTGAGCCACACTCACTTTTCTTTGTGATGGCATCATGTGCGCACATTCAGCAATGTGCAACTCATGGTTATGCTTTAAGACAAGGTCATGCACACGGTATTTCATTGTCCCTCTAAACAACACGATAACCATTTTAGCTCCACACCCTATTTTCGTCGACGCTCGTGTTCTCTTTGGCATCACAAAACCTTCGTACTTGCGTTTCACACCTTCCTTGTAGCAACTATATCTCCTAGATATGGTCACGCCGTCTTTGTCTTTATTCAGATAATCTTTACGTACACTAAAATCCATTTTAAAGGCATACTTGTTGTAAAACTTGTACGCATCCTCTTCACTGTTGAACTCCATTCCTAATTCAAGGGGTCCCATCTTCTACCAATTTGCTACAATCCATTACTTCTGCTCCTGCCAATTATGCATCAAACACCCTAATTTGCATCACTTCATGAATAGTATGTACATAAACGACAACATAAATGTATATTACCATTCATAATATCTTATGAATCACAATTACTCGTATACCAAATTCTATTATTACGCTTATCAATATGATTACTGATTCATATCACCTTACTTTTACTCTAATACAACGCCATTATCTATGTACAAATACAACTCCATGTACACTAATTTATACAGACTGTAATGTATTGGTCACACGATATAAGTCTATTTTAACTGTATGTACATCCACGCTGGTGATTATGTTTTGATTCTAGGTTTTTTAGCTCACTGGACCTTATGTCATTCGTTAATGACAACCGCATAAGCCAACTCCACATTTTCTACTATTTCTATATTTTGAGGGCCAAACAAGTACTTTCTACTCATTGTAATATATTTCTTACATCATGTAATTTACTTACAACACAAGGTTCACCTATTTATTATTCACATATATGTCTTTTTCTCTGTTTCACCTCATTCAACTCTACGCTTCCATTTTATACACACTGCATGGTCAGGAGAGGGGCAAACTAATATTGCCCCATGAGCATGGACCAACTACTAGATGCACAATGATTCATATCAATTGTAATAGGAATGCTATAACATGTAACTAATTTACAACAGGATGTACATTCATTCACTTGTTAAATATGACTTTGTTTCTCTCATATTTCCCTAATTCCGTTTGACGGTTTACTTGAATACATACCCCTAGATCTTCCAATAACTACTATCCCATTATAGTCCATCACTGAAAAGCTGAATGCTCATACACACACAGATACGGTACACACATACAAATACAGTACAACTTCACTATTCTTCTATCATCTTCATATTATGTCTTCGGTGACTCTAATTTCATCCTTCATTTAATAGATGTGCATTTGGGTGACAAATTATTGGCCATAGTTACTGACATGGTTCAGTCATGTTACCTTGGTCTGCTAATACGCTTTACGTTTCACCAAAGTCAGGAGAGCGTAGCTGCTTCTGCTATTAAGTTGAAGGACAAAATCTGACTTCCTGAGATGCTGAATTTCCTCTGGTTGCTTCTACCTTACCGCCTGCCTTGCACGCATTCAAAATGGATACAACACTTTCATACCCAGTTGAAGGCCACAGTTGCTTCTGCTATTCAATTTTACGGACAAACTCTAGCTTCGTCTCTGTTTGCTTCTACCTTGCTTCGTCTCTGGCTTCGTCTCTGTCAATTGCTACCTTCATCAGAGTAGACTACACCCACTTCACCTAGAAACACCCAGTAAGTCGAATCTCACCCGAACTTCAGCTTTCTACCTTCAACGAGCTCACGAAGCCAGAGTAGACTACCTTCAGAAGTACGCCAAGACTCTTCTCTCGGTTTTGTTTTCTGCGGCTAATTCAAAATTTTAACTTCAATTTCAAATTCTACTTCTCTTCCGTTTGCTCCGTCTGCTTCTGTTTGGAAGTCAACATTTTTTTATTTGGAACGGCGTCGTTTTTGTGCCCTGCTTGAGCCTTGTTGACTTGGCTCATTTGTCTCCTCACGTTTTTTATTGTGAGGAGACCGTTCAGACGACCACTCCTGCCTCGAATCCAAATCATATGCATCTACATCAGAATACTTAATATTAGTATATTTCCATGTCTTATTTTTTTCTTATCATCAACCAGAAACAAAGAAAAGTACATAAAACCAAGGAAAAAGACAGACAACTCTTAAATCCAAGTTCAATTGTGTCATTTGTGTGTGAACCTGATCCACTGAGATTTGCTAGGTATCCCTCCATTAACAACTGTGAGCAGATAATAGCCAGCAGGTGCAACATTAGCAGATGGAGGAGCTTCAACAATTGCATTCACCAGTATGGTTCGAAGGCCGAGTCGTCTCGGTCTCGGCCCTCGCCGATACGATACCGTGACGAAACGATACCGAGATACTCAACTCGCCGAGACGTCATTGTAAAGGGTTGAAACAGTCGAATCATACCGAATCACTCCGAATCAATTCGAATTTTTATTATTTTTACTAATTTTTTAATTATTTTTGTTTATCTAATTTTTTACAATTTTTAGAATATTAAATATTTCAAAATTCGCGTTTCGTTGAAACCGCGACCGATATGTTGAGACTGATGTGAAATGGTCGAAGCCGCTGTTGGTTGCGGCCGCGACTTTGAACCATGTTATCAACATCAAAGTGACTTTTTCACCAGGTCATTATCAAGTGGTTTTTTTTCTTTTTGGAAGGAATTATCAAGTGAATTGACACAATTTTCGCGCCCATCTGTTCCAACTCTACCCATTACTACATAGCTAATCTTCTCACAATACGTGGGACCCACGTCAACACCACCTTCACCTGACAATGACCTGGTGATCGAAGATTAAAGTGAGTATAAGGTAACCAAAGTAAGTTTCAATCAATTAGTAGTATTAAAAAGCATATGGTAGACAAATTTTTTTAGCTAATTTATTTAAATATACAATTTATTATTCAAATTTTGCAAGACAAGTAATATAAAATATTATTATATTTATGATGTGTTTCCAAGAAACTTAAAAAGTGAGTGTGTAAAAATATATTTATGTGTGTGAATAAAATTTTTTTGTATGTTTAAATGTACAAGAGAGAATTTATATATCACAATGTATTAATTAATATGTTGGACAATATTTTGATTATGAATTTGAGATGACCCAATATGACATCATCTAAAATCAACCCAATAAAACAGAAAGTGCCCCTCTGTTTGTTTTGGGTTAGCGCAATGTCCTGGAAGCTTCTGCCTTGAGTTAAACTTGTGTCTGAATCCTATCATTTAAAAAAAGAAAAAAGAAAAAAGTACTCGTATTTAAATCCAATTATTGAACAAAAATAAAACTAATACTCGTTTAAATAATTCTCACCCAAGCACTTCACGGTTCACAAGCAGAGAGCACTCAAAAGTCAAAGTCTTCCCCATGGCCCCACGAGACACACTTTTTTTCCCCCTCCAAACTTTTTGCGGCCCATGCTCTCCTAGATTGCCATCTCAATCAGAATGAGGCCACAAAATAGAGTGGAGTTAGATGCTATTGAGACTAAAATTTTAGGCCGGTCCATTTCATTTTCATGAGTATCCCATTAATCAACACTACTACCCAATAACTAAACATGCAAAATTCCCCAGATGACAAGCACCTTCATTCAACAGAGAATTAGAAACAAAATCCCATGCTCGCTCTTATCTGTATCAAAATTTCAGCTTTAGATAAGGGCCCATGTAGCTTTGCTCGAATCATTTATTAATTTTCTCCATTTTATTGTTTTCTTCCTGAAATTTTGACGAAATTGTGTATTGAATTTGGAGAATTTGGGTAGGAAATGTTGCTACAGTGACCAACCCTCAAAAGTTAAGAGATAAGATTGATTTAAAAAAGAAGATATAAGATTCAAATCATGTTATGTATAATGTTTTAGATGCCACGTGTAAGACATATAAAATTTTGTTGTACGATAGAAGGACTCGATTTAAACCATACCAGGATTCGGATTTGTACATCCATTGCATTATTGCTTTTCCATTAATCATGCAAATAGAAGTTGGTGTGCCCAAGTATACGATTATAAATTATAATCTTTTCAGGTGTACATAACCTATATGGGACTTTTGAGCATTGTTCATAAATGTAAAAGGTAGGTGGTTAGATTTGGTTTGTGGAGTTGACAAGAGTCACCTGAAAGATCTAAAACAGTTTGTTTGATAAGTCATTTGAATGAGCTACCTGTCAATAGTAAAGTCCTTGAAGGAGAAAAACTCACCAACTTATGATTAACAAGAATGATGTAGTATGGTAATTCACTCCAAAAAATAAAAAATTATTGAGTTTTTAAGGCACAAAAATTCAACTTCGATCTTGAATTCAAGTTTCATTCGAAAAGTCTCTTTATTCAAGTTCCCCATAACCACTTAGATTTCTTATACAAAAAAAGAAAAATTTCCATCCAAGTTGTTTGCATCGGAAACAACTACTAGACTGCATCATACTTTGTAACCATAATTTTCTTCCCATTCAATAATCTTATAGACGGAACATTGACAGGTGTCGAGTCTGTGTAATAATAATTACTAAAAAATCTCAATTACCACCACAATTAATTATAGAACAAAATCAAGTACTGGAACAAGGACCCTAGGTGTGCAATGGGTTACTTGATTCACCCTATTTTCGAAGAATTTGCTTGATCCGATATACCAGGATTGTCTATAAAAGTATTAAATTTGCATACAATGGCAAGTAGGGTCGATTCCACAGGGAACGGATAGGCAGTTGTTTCTTTCCAAGTCAAAAGAACAAAATTGAGGGGTGTTTAATGGAATGAAGATGAAAATAAAATAAACAAAATTCAAAAGCTAATTCACCAAGTACAATTTACTAAAAATAGCAATTAATAAAATTCTATCCAAAGGATCAACTTTTCAGGCACGGTCCAATTAAATGATCATCGATGCAAAGATATTTCATTCATTTGTCACTAGGTTGGTTATAGCCATCAACAAGCTCTGATAGCCAAATCTTCCTTACTTTTTCGACAGTCAAGGTATGACCGTTGACTGCTTTTCTAACCAGAAAACAACGCTAAGTACGACCGTAAGAATTTAATTATCCAGTTGCATTAAAGTTAGGAGAATCCAACCCTAACCAACAAACACGCTAAGAGGGTTTATTTAAATTAGATTTTACGTTTTCCCAACATAAAGCCAATTATGGTGGTTGTCACTAATTATCGACTAAACAAACAATTACGGATTCAATTTAGTCAACGTGACAGTAGGCTATTAAATTAAATTAAATATCCGGCCGTTGATACTCAATTAATAAAATACCCATGAACACTTAATCTAGGAAATGCATGAATAGTAACGAATTGGAAAAACTAATGAAAATTCGATTAGATCTCACAGATATTATGGACCGCGCTCTCGCGTCGACCTTTGGGTAGAGGAGAAATCTAGCCGTTCTTCATCGTATCGATCTCGCGTGGTTTAATTAATTCCATCCCCACAATTGCCAAAGAATTGAGACAGATGAAAATAATGAAGAGGCAACGAAAAGTCTTCCTTTTTTTGTTTCGTGTTAGTACTGAAGAAAAAAGTCAAGGAAAGGTCTCCCCAAAAATTGTCCAAAAGCAAAAGCCGAGAGTAACAAAAACTAGTCTACCCCCAAAAGAAACTCAAAGCCCAGCTAATCTATCACACGTGATTCTGGCTTTGTTTCTATTGGCCGTTGAAAAGAAAGGAAACGTCTCCAGAATAAAAGTAAAAGCTAATCTCTTGATTACACGTGATTCTGACTTTGTTTTTATTGGTCAATTCCCTCACAATAGCCGCCGAAAAGAAAGGTAAGTTTCAAAGCCTTAAAGCTTTGTAGGATTAGAGTTTTTATCCTCTACACCTCTGCGGCCCACGAGCCTTTTGATTTCCCAATTGCCCACTTTTGCTACCAATCCCGCGGCGTCCGTCTTTTAGGTGTCTCTCTTCAATTTCTGGCGTAGACACGCCATGAAATAAAGAGTCTTCTGAAAATTTGTCTCAAAAGAACACTTTTGACACCAACCTCCTACAATTCACACAAATATCAAATATGAACAAAAACTCAATACTTAGCACCGTGAGTAACCAAAATTGGGACAGAATAATAGTGTAAAATGTGCCCAATAATTGCTCTATCAAATCCCTCCACACCTAGATAATGTTTGTCCTCAAGCATTTCGAAACTCAGAAGCACAATCAAGATAGCAACGATTTCATAGTCATCTATACTAGTACAAACATCACGCATTCCTGACAATGTCGTCAAAATTAGAACATACCGGACAGGTGGTTAACCAAAGAATATGAACAGTAATACACGTCACCTTCAAGAGAATGTATGGATACAAGGAACGCTCAAATCAACATCACAGAATGACATTACCATAGATTTGCACATTTATCACATCTCCGCCACTCAAAAGTGAATTTAATACACAAATCAAAGGGACTTTAATAGGGTTGTAATAGGGCTTAGGTAAAAGGCGGAATAAGAAGGTAAAGATAGGGTGTAATGTGTCAAAAGAATGTCCGATATCCACTACATAACCTCAACCACAAGCAAGGCATTTCCATTTGCTATACCCACTGTGCAAGTGTCGAAACTCTTTTTTCTCTTTTTTTTCTAGAGGACGTCTTGAAAGGCACGGGCACGCCCTGTAAGTCAGAGTTTTCTGTTCACCAGCTTGTTGATAGCTTCTTCTTCTTTTTTTTCTTTTTTTCCCTTCTTTTTCACTTCTTTTCTCTTTTTTTCTCTTTTTCTTTTCGATCTCAGATGCTCAAAACCAATACCATACAAGTTCTATTCTAACAACACTTGCGATCCTAGATTTATTTGCCTTGTGCAAGCAATGAAATTCAGACATCTCTTAGCGACACAAGATTGAACAAGAAAGTTTAAAAAGATCCTGAGTTATCAAACACGGCTAACACACAAAAGAGAAGGATAAAAACTCAAATCGGTTCACTATTGGGAGACAAGATGAAGGCATGGTTTGTAGAAAGTTAAAGATGATTAAATCCTAATGCCAATACCATTTCAGATGTATCCAGTTCAATAAAATGTGGTCTCGACATGTATAAAATAGCAAGTTCTAGAATGCCAATACCATGTGTGATACCCACTCAACAACACAAACGAACCAAACAAGAATAACGTACTCGTGCATGGCTCAAAAGCTCCCAAAAGTTTCAAGAATGGGTCAAGTCCACCATATTCAACATTCAACGATATTGTAAAGGAAAATCAAAATGCATAACTAGCATATATGACCACATACCCGTGCACCCTGATTGTGCAATCCATCATAGCGGTTAACAAATATAGAAATAAAAAGAAAGGCACTAACTACAATTTTTTTTCTTTTGTTTTTCATTTTTTTTTCGTTTTCTGTGTGTTTCATTTTTCCTCTTTTTTTTTTCAAGCAAAAAGAAATAATAGAAACCATCCCCCCCATACTTAAAACCTACATTGTTCTCAATGTAACAAAGACAAATAAATTGTAAGTATAAAGGGGCGAAACTTCCCTGACGGCCGAGACGATGCAGCGAACCACTAAGAAGGAGGCGGATGAGGCGGGTGGAATCCAATATGAACAAAGAAAGCTGCTTGATTCTCTGTCTGAATACAGGCGTAAACCTGCAGCGCTGCAAAACGGTCATCCAGTCCAACACCAGATTCACGGATAGAATCTTAGAGGGCACGGTATTGGGAATCCCCAACAGGAGGAGCATGGTAGGAAGAGTGCGCCGCAGTATTGGGAATCCCCAGCAGGAGGAGCATGGTACGAAGAGTGCGCCGCAGCGGCGCGTTGTGCACGGCGAATTAACAAGAAAAGAGGAAAAGAAGAAACTGAAACTAAGACAAAACAAAAGAAATTGAAAAGTAGAAACTAAGACAAAGGAAATTGAAAAGACCAGACAAGACAAGAAAAGAGAAAAGCAGAAAAGTGGGGTTGGAGAGGGTCCTGGTCAATTTTTTTGACTTTCGTTGTCGCAAAGGTTGGAAAGCGTGGGCACGCCTTGGAGGTCGAGGTCTTCTGTCTGTCGTGGTGTAATATGTTCACCAAATTTTACAAATGTCCATGTGTGGTGAGTACAAGGCACGGGCACGCCTTGTAACATGAAATCTTCTGTGCACAAATTTTTGCCCCCAACTCAGAATAAAACTGCACAGAAACACTCATGACCTATAATAAAGATTGTTTGTCACTAGGAACCTAAACCCACTGATCTTGAACACACAAATATGAAATAAAACACAATTGAAATCCTTGGATTACCTTCCAAGTAGCGTCTGTCTTTAATGTCTTTGACTAGACACTATACACCATTTTTCAGTCTGGATGTAATTCAATTTTCCTTGTAATCGGTGGCCCTCCTCCGGAATCCAAATCGCCATTGAGTGCAACATTTTTCCTTAATTTTCTACCCATTTTCAGCTCATAAATTGCTTTCATTCTATGATACTTGTTCGCAGCAACTTTGAATTTGCCCCTACAAGCAAACTCAGAAAATTCTTGCATAGAGGGATTGGTGGCATAAATGGCAAACACAGAATGAAAGTTAACAGGATGTTTCATTGTATCAAAAATATTAAAGTGGACTATTTCTCCATCAAATTTCATTGTGAGAGTACCCTTACTAACATAAATCTTAGTTTGGGCAGTACTCAAGAATGGCCTTTCTAATATAATGGGTGATGAATTTTGGACACTTCTATCGTCTATGTAAAGCATATAAAAATCAGCAGGAAAAATTAATCCATCTACTTGCACTAAAACATTCTCTACTATCCAATCTGGATAAGCAAATGTACGATCAGCCAATTGAATTATTATCCCTGTTTCTTTTAAGGGTTCAAAATTTAGAGAATCATAAATTAATTTAGACATCACATTAATAGAAACCCCTAAACCTAGCATGGCATTTTCGATATTTGAACGTCCAATCTTACAGGGGACAGTAAACATATCTGGATCTCCGCATTTAGGTGGTAGTTTTCTTTGTAAAATTGTTGAAACGTTCTCACCTACCACAATTTGTTCATCCTTCCTCAACTTCTTCTTGTTGACGCACAAGTTTTTTAAGAATTGAGCGTATTTTGGCACTTGCTTGATCGCGTCCAACAAAGGGATATTGATTGCCACATTTCGAAACACCTCTAAAATCTCCTTTTCCTTATTTTACTTCTTTGTCTTTCCCAATCTGCAAGGAAAAGGAGGTAAGTTAGATTTAATATGAGTTAAATGAGTAAATTTTACCATAGGGTTTTCGTGAATGCGCTCTTCTTTTTCAATATCCTTTTCGATCTCTTCTTCACTTTTACTCTTTAGGTTCATGGCCTTAGGCCCCTCAACTTCCTTACCACTCCTCAATATCATGGCACTTACATTCTTTGGGTTTGTCTCGAGTTGCGATGGCAATTTTTCAAAAACTTGGGACTCTAAGCGATTAATTACAGTTGCCATGTGACTTATTTCAGTCTCCAAATTTTTCATACCGGCTCTAGTTTCCTGCTGAAATTTAGTAGTACTCGTGACCAGACTCTTGACAATATCCTCCAAAGAGCTTCCTGAATTAATGGATAAAGGTTGAAACTTTGGTTGCCATGATTACTGAAATCCTGGTGGACGATTTGAGAATGAACTCTGTGGCCTATTCCTATAGCTGAAGTTGGGTGGTCTCTCCAACTCGGATTGTACGTGTTCGAATATGGATCGTACTGCTTGCGGGGCGCGGGCGCGCCTCCAGCCATGTTTACTTGTTCAACCCCATCCTCTTGCAACATGGGGCATAAGTCAGTGAGGTGGCCCATGTTTGTGCAGATTCCACAGACATTTGTTTGATGCACATTCCCCACAGCAAATTGCCGAACAAAAAATGTTAGTTTCGATAGTTACTGTTGAATGGACAACGTCTCTACCTCGTTAACCCTACGGGTAGGGTTACTCTCGCGGAAGCCAAACTGTTGAGAATTTTCTGCCATAACTTCAATAAGCAGCCATACTTCCCTCGGTGTCTTATTCGCCAGTACTCCTCCACTCGCAGCATCGATGATACTCCTGTCAGATGACTGAAATCCCTCATAGAAGTATTGGATCAATAGTTGTTCACTAATTTGATGCTGTGGGCATCTAGTGTACAACTTATTGAACCTCTCCCAATAGTCATATAGGGATTCCCCGGGATACTGCTTAATGCTGCATATTTCATTTCTCAGACTTGCAACCCGGGATGCCAGGAAGAATTTTTCCAAAAATTTCTTTTTCAGTTGGGTCCAGGTTGTGATACTACCTGCAAGTAGGTAGTATAACCAATCTTTCGCGGCATCCTTGAGGGAGAAAGGGAAGGTTCTATGTTTGATCTGCTCCTCAGTAATTCCTGGAGGATTCATACTGGAGCATACCACATCGAACTCTTGAATGTGTTTGTAGGGTTCCTCCCCCGAGAGGCCATGGAATGTGGGTAAGAGATGAATTAACCCTGACTTGAGTTCGAAGGAGATATTCTCAGCTAGAGTTGGAAATGTGATGCACAACGTCTGCTGGAACAATTCTGGAGCAGCCAACTCCCTTAGTGTTCTTCCATTCGCCATAGGGATGTCCTCTTGGCTTGGGTCACTTGAATTATCACCACTCAAATCTGTTGACTCAATCTCTGAATCTAATCTCTGAGATGCAATGCTAGATTGCTCCTCTCTGTTCTGTCTAGTCTCTTTCCTAGTTGGGCGTGCAGTCTTCTCTACTTCCGGATCGAAAATCAATTCACCTGTACAAGAAGAACGAAGCATAAACTAGAAAAATGCCAGACGAATCTAAAGAAAATAACTTAGAAAGAAACAAAATTAACCAAAACATCGTTCCCCGGCAACGGCGCCAAAAATGATAGGTATCGAATCTGTACAATAATAATTACTAAAAAATCCTAATTACCACCACAATTAATTATAGAACAAATCCAAGTATTTGAGCAGGAACTCTAGGTGTGCAATGGGTTACTTGATTCACCCTATTTTCGAAGAATTTGCTTGATCCGATATACCAGGATTGTCTATAAAAGTATTAAATTTGCATACAATGGCAAGTAGGGTCGATTCCACAGGGAACGGATAGGCAGTTGTTTCTTTCCAAGTCAAAAGAACAAAATTGAGGGGTGTTTAATGGAATGAAGATGAAAATAAAATAAACAAAATTCAAAAGCTAATTCACCAAGTACAATTTACTAAAAATAGCAATTAATAAAATTCTATCCAAAGGATCAACTTTTCAGGCACGGTCCAATTAAATGATCATCGATGCAAAGATATTTCATTCATTTGTCACTAGGTTGGTTATAGCCATCAACAAGCTCTGATAGCCAAATCTTCCTTACTTTTTCGACAGTCAAGGTATGACCGTTGACTGCTTTTCTAACCAGAAAACAACGCTAAGTACGACCGTAAGAATTTAATTATCCAGTTGCATTAAAGTTAGGAGAACCCAACCCTAACCAACAAACACGCTAAGAGGGTTTATTTAAATTAGATTTTACGTTTTCCCAACATAAAGCCAATTATGGTGGTTGTCACTAATTATCGACTAAACAAACAATTACGGATTCAATTTAGTCAACGTGACAGTAGGCTATTAAATTAAATTAAATATCCGGCCGTTGATACTCAATTAATAAAATACCCATGAACACTTAATCTAGGAAATGCATGAATAGTAACGAATTGGAAAAAATAATGAAAATTCGATTAGATCTCACAGATATTATGGACCGCGCTCTCGCGTCGACCTTTGGGTAGAGGAGAAATCTAGCCGTTCTTCATCGTATCGATCTCGCGTGGTTTAATTAATTCCATCCCCACAATTGCCAAAGAATTGAGACAGATGAAAATAATGAAGAGGCAACGAAAAGTCTTCCTTTTTTTTGTTTCGTGTTAGTACTGAAGAAAAAAGTCAAGGAAAGGTCTCCCCAAAAATTATCCAAAAACAAAAGCCGAGAGTAACAAAAACTAGTCTACCCCCAAAAGAAACTCAAAGCCCAACTAATCTATCACACGTGATTCTGGCTTTGTTTCTATTGGCCGCCGAAAAGAAAGGAAATGTCTCTAGAACAAAAGCAAAAGCTAATCTCTTGATTACACGTGATTCTAGCTTAGTTTTTATTAGCCAATTTCCTCACAATAGCCGCCGAAAAGAAAGGTAAGCTTCAAAGTCCTTAAAGCTTTGTAGGATTAGAGTTTTTATCCTCTACACCTCTGCGGTCCATGAGCCTTTTGATTTCCCAATTGCCCACTTTTGCTACCAATCCCGCGGGGTCCGTCTTTTAGTTGTCTCTCTTCAATTTCTGGCGTAGGCACGCCAAGAAATAAAGAGTCTTCTGAAAATTTGTCTCAGGAGAACACTTTTGACACCAATCTCCTATAATTCACACAAATATCAAATATGAACAAAAACTCAATACTTAACACCGTGAGTAACCAAAATTGGGACAGAATAACAGTGCAAAATGTGCCCAATAATTGCTCTATCAAACATTCAAACCCAAAATGTTTTCTTGCTAATTTTAATCCATAAGAATAGGAAACAAAAGAAACCCTATGGACTCTCCTTGTTTATTAGAATGAATAGCAACCGAAGCCCAAATACAGCGGCATATTTCTTTTCCCAACTGGATTTGTTTAGAAATAGCCTGAATGATACTCCATTGTGTAACCACACAAACTCTAAATTGATGCATGGGACCACAAACCAATAATTCGAAAGAAACCAACAAATACCTTATCCTATTAAACAGGAACCCGGCACGGATCATTGATTTTTTCTTGGATGCTGATTCTCTTGGTTTTCAATTCTCAGTGGCAATTTGATGGTTTTCCTGACCATTCCATTCCAGGTCTGCCCAATATGTGCTGCAACTAAGAAAAGATGCAATTGGGCATTTCATAAATGCAGCATGCTCAATCTTTGAAGGTATATCTAGAATTGCAATTGAACTTAATGTGATATTTGCGCAGATAATTCTAACAAAGACGCATCAGGACTGCTGGAATTACCACCATTTCTTGGTGCAGATTCATGAAACCTGCTCCAGATCCACTTGATCAACATTTCTTTGTTCAACACCTTTTTCAGATCCTAAAGACCACACAAAAGATGCATCTTCTAGTTATGCTATCTCAACTGCTAAGGAGATAGGTAAGTCTGACCTACTACAATATGGATGTATGAACTTTCTTTTTCGATTTCATGCCATATGAAGAGGTCTAAAGCTCATACTACTTAGTTGGCTAATTTTCAACCACATGAGATGAGATCTAAACAACATAGCATCTGCTGTTTGGAATTTGCTGGTTTGCTCTATTCTTACAGAATATTAGTAATCGGTTGACAAATGCAACTTGCTTGGAAAAAACTAATGACCAGGTGGTGGTTTCATATTGTTGACTTGTTGTGCATAATATAGATCATATAGGATCCCTGAATCTTTGGATATCATGAGGCTCAAATGCTAAGCAAACTGAGACTTTACTAAGTTTACTTATGGTGTTCTGTAACAAGACATGGAGGTTAAAACCAAGAAGTTAGCACCTATATAGGACTAGACGTGGAAAAGTCAGAATTTCAGTGTGTATTTAGTAGCTTGTCTGAGCAGATTATGGATAGCAGAAACATACATTTGACGCTATGCTGTCAATTTCGAGTAGATATGATCGTCAATTAGCCGGAGAGATAAAGGTCATGACTGCATAGTCACACGATGATCTCCGCTATGTATGCTTTGGCTTTACCTAAATTAGTGCCTAAATTTTCTATTCCATTTATATCAATAGCAAATGTATATGCTTTGAGAAACACGAAAGGTTGTTCTAAATATGGATAACATTGACGATAACTTTGAGAAACAC
This sequence comes from Coffea humblotiana, assembly GCA_023065735.1. Taxonomy (NCBI): domain Eukaryota; kingdom Viridiplantae; phylum Streptophyta; class Magnoliopsida; order Gentianales; family Rubiaceae; genus Coffea; species Coffea humblotiana. The sequence continues at coordinate 8,954,470 of CM041211.1, forward strand.
GAAAAGTTTTAGATTGGATAACATTGCTTTGACGCATCTAGTCGAAATTATATGGTTAATAAAAGTGTTAAGGAAACATAAGGGATGAGAGCATGTCTGGGAAGTGGAATTGATGAAGTCAATATTTTCAATTTAGGGAAGTTTTCCTCAGGTTGAAACTTAAGAACACGGGAGCAATCAGCCACAGCATGCTTTACTATCCCGGATAATATTCCCAAGAAAAAAAAAATTTGCTGGTGTGCCCAAGTAATGGAACATAGTCTCTTCATATGTAAATGTCAGTATTTTGCTCAGAATGCAATTCTGTAAGTTGCAAGTCTTCTGCCTTTTATTTTTTGGTAATTAACAGCTTTGGTTAGTCATTTTGATAGAATGGGGTCGGATTATCTTTTGATTGATGATGAATTTACACAGTTGAATTTATAGTTTTCAAGCATGACATTCGGGATCTTTAATATAATAGGATCTAAGAACATGGGATGCTCTCTAGTTCTCCAAGTTTGTTTATAAATTTTCTGCTTGGAGATGGAGAAAATGGAGATGATAGTTGATGAGCATTTAATTTTAACAGCTTGCTAAAACAGCAAAAGAGTAAATATCATACAGCAGGATCTTTTTTTGACATGAGAAGATCTCCACATAAATCTATTCCTAGACTTCTTGATGTTGAAGCCAAATTGCAGTTAATTAAAAACAGATGAAGCTGCTGAAGAGGCTATTTGAACTGCGAGAAGTGTACTAACTTTGGGATAAATCTAATCAAATTAACTTATCATTAATTTGGAGCCCACAGTACACTTAAGGAATGTCTATAAGAAGATCAATTGTGAGTTAACACATATGGATGGAGAGTTTTTTTTTTTTTTTTGCATGGCAAGCCTAATCAGAACAAGAGCAAAGTAAGCACTTTCTGAGTTCTGAGAAGAAGAGTACCAAGTAGTGCTAGTTGAACCCTGTTCATCTTGTACACTACAACTTCGTTTTTTCATTAAATTTGCTCTTCTTCTGTTCCTTATATAATTGGGATAAGGTGGAGCAGGTGCTTTAATTTTGGATTCTAGAAGTCTTGCGATATTCTGCAGATTGAAGGCGAATCATTTTACTATTAATGCTCAATTTTCTTGTCTGATTTTCACGGAATCTTATGAATACCGCTTCTTACTGATCACCCAGTCTGACCCTTGCACCTCAATCCCCCCACGGCAACCCGAAATAAGAAAAAAATCCAAGTAAAAATGGTAAGCTAAAGCTGGAACGTATGGAAACGGTAAAAGGCACTTCTTGTCAATGGAACTTTAGCAACCAGCAACACTACGAGAAAGAAAGTCACTGGAACATTTGAATATGACAGAGTGAACTGGAATGAAGGACAGCTAATGATGCTTATCAAATTGAAGCTAGTGGTGGTAGTGGTGGATGGTGAGGGCTGCGGATGGTGGTGGTTGTGATGATGATGGTGGAGAATATACAGGAAGTGGTATATGGTTGAAATGTTTCCAATTGAGGGAAGTGTTAGTGAGATTGAAACTGTGAATGCATGAGCAACCACCCTGAGCATGCTTTGCTATTCCAGAAAATATTCCTCTCAAAAAATCTTTTTGTTGGTCTGCCCAGTTATAGGTTCACAATCCCTTCATGCGTATAAGTTAGTACGCTTTTCAGAATTCATTTCTACAACCTGCAAATCTTCTGCATAATCTTCTCTGTTTTTGTTGTTGGTAATTCATACTTAGTATTTAGTTCTTTTGATAAAAGGGAGATGCATAATCTTTTGATCGATGAGTAGCTTGAGCCCTTGCATTTATAGTTTTCAAGCATGGCTATGAGGATCTTTAATCTCATAGTAGTTTAGAAATTTTGATGCTCTCTAGTTCTACTAGCTTCTGTTTTAAATTTTCTGCTTGGAGAAGTTTGAAAAAAAAAAAAAAGATATGATAGTTGATGAGCATCTAAATGGAACAGCAAAGAGTAAATATCATACAGAGGTGTCTTATTTTGATCATAAAATCTCCACATTAATCTCTTCCTAGACTTCTTGATTTGAAACCAAAGTGTTGTTACTAAAACTCAGATGAAGCTGGAAAAAATTTGAACTGCTGGGACCATTTTTTGATTAACAAGAAATAACATTAATTAGCTTGTCAGTAAGTTGAAGCCCACAATATACTTACATAAATGAACACCTATCAGTAGATCAAATGTGAGTTATCACATGTTGCTGGAGGGTAGTTTTGCATGGAGAGTCCAATAAAAACAAGAGCAAAGTGATCGTTTCTGAGAAGAAGAATTCTAGATAGTATTTCTTGAATCTTTGGTCCTCTTGTATGCTGTAACTTCTTGTTTTCATTAAATTCGCTGTTCTTTCTATTCTTTACGTAATGGGGATAAGGCGGAGCAGCAACTGAATTCCAACACTAGAAGCCATACGATATTCCTCAGATTGTAGTGGATCCATTTTGTTAATAATGCTCGAGTTTCTTGTCTGACTTCCAGTGGATATTACAGAATACGTCCAAGACAGAATTGAGGGGAAGGTTACTGCTTATCTCAATTGATTAGATGAAAGGAATTATATGCAGGTGGAAGATAGAGATGGGAAAGTTGTAAACTGGTTGGTGTGCTGTTTTGATACTTGATAGTACGTTGTACCGCAAGATCGAGGAAGGAATTGAGGGGATGCAGTAGGTTTGTATTTGCAAATCTACAGGTGACAAAATCATACGGTATTTGTGCGTTGTTGATTAGGATAATGGAGAGGGAAAAGAAAGGGATAATTTCAAAAACCTCCCCTGAGGTTTCTAATAATTTCACTTGGTTTCTCTATGGTTTTAAAAATTACACCTATATGCCTTGTCCATTTAAAATGACAATACTAATCTTAATATTTTTAATAAAACTCTTTTGTTGCCCTGTTTATGCAAAGGATGGATTTTATAATTTTTTTTACCTTTTTCTTTCTTATTCATTTCTCTTATATTTCATTAGAAGTATAGAAGAACTATCAATGTTGTCCCAAATATCTATCCAAATTAAATGTTAAACTAGTATTTTTTTTGATAACTTTTAATATCTTCCAATTTTTTTGTAGCTCTTTTATTTAGTATCAAAATCAAGGATAAGTCAACAATGATTAAAACCAAATAACCCAAAATCACTACCAATTAAATTATGATAGTTCTACCACTAAATTAGTCCATAAATTTTGATTAAAAAAATAATCCATAAACTTTAAAAGAAATAGAATAGCACTTTCTTCTCTATCATAAAAAGAATTTATATTCCCAATAAAGCAATATGAAAAATACCATATTACAACAAAAGATTTATTGTTATAATTGATTATCAAATAACAAAGATTGACATGAAAAACTTGACACTCTTTTTGTTTAGAAGAACAAATTGAACTTTGTAAGATAAGGGCATTTTAGGGTATTCATTGAAATTTTGACTCTATTTTAAAGTTTGGTTACCAAAGTGTCAAATCAAGAGAGGTAATTATAATTTTTAAAACGTCAAAGGAACTAAGTGGAATAGTAAGAAACCTCAAGGAAGGTTTCTGAAATTATCCCAAAAAAAAAAGTTAGAGTAGAGTACGACCCTATTAAATATATAAATGTAGAAGCGACGAGGAAAAAATAAAAAAGTGACAAACTATATGTACTTGAATGGCACGGTGCATAAACAGATTATTGAAGCTTGTAAAGAAATACGCCGACAAATGCTAACAAAATACACTAAAAAATAAGTAAGAGACAAACTCCATTAGTTTTTCTTTACAAATCTTCCAAAATTTCACTAGTAAGTAGTTTTTTTTTGCCCCTCTTCAATTGAATCCGTCGTGTTTAGCCATTCAAAAAAGTATGAGAAAAGAATATATATTAAAATGAGCCTCCCTTCCATCTTCTCCAAACCAAGATCAACACCAAATTCTAGTTACGTAAAAAATTCTACAAGAAAAGATAAACGATTGAAGGATCATCAGATCGTGCTGGATCGAGCGTACTTTTATTCTGGATGTTACAAGGTAATTGCATGCTTTAATTGAGTTTCAATTTTATTGTCTGGTTTAAATGCTTTTGAGCCTACTTGATATAGATGAAAAGTTGCATAGAACAACTTTTATAGGTTTCCACTTGCAGTGGCATAGTTGAAGTCATTGTCCTGTAGTCCTGTAGTCAGTCAGTCAGAGTCCTATAGTCACAGTTAATTAGTGGGTCTAAACAAGGAAATGAAGGAAATAGAAAGTACTAATTATGTTCATTGTTTATTAAATTTCTTAAGGTACAAGAAAATTTATTTATTCTCTTAATGTACCCCGGAAACTTTTTTTAAACTTTTTGTAATTTAATATTTACAGTTAGTATCTATGATAAACTTAGACTCAACTCGGCATATGAATTATTTGTGAAGCCTCTAGTCCATGATTAAATAAAAGTTATGCTGAACATTTATTTACACTGTATTTTCTTTTTGTTTTTTTAATTTTCATTTGCTTACTAGACAATTGTCATTTGGGATCATTGCTGGTAAGTCTGTCACTTTTCTCGCCTTTTGTTTCTTTCTCCTTTTGCAACTTTCCACATCTTAAACATGACTTTTAGGCTTTCACAGCTTCACTTTAGCCATACACTAAATTGAAATTGCAAAGTTTAAGATTTTGAAAGTCACAAAGACGTATTTAAGTCTAAATTATAAGTTACTGGTTAGGGCAAAAATTCCAAGAACTAAGGCGAATTGGAACTTGGTTATGGAAATATGTTTACCTTCTTCATGTTCAGTGATTGATGTTTTCTTTATGCTGTCAACGGCGTTTGTTTGATGTATATAGGTCATCAAATGTTCATGCTATTGAATGAAAGGTTAAAATTTTGCTTAAAAAAAAAAATCCATCCTTGGCTAGTGGTCCACAACCTGAACCAAGTTACCATTGCCAATTCTGCACATTGTACTCTTGGAGGAGCTTATTTGAGTTTACCAAATAAGGGTGGACAGGAAATGGCTATGGTCTTCAAGAAAAGTAGTCAATGTAATTGCTAGTTAAAAAAGTTTTTTTTTTTTTTTTTTTGTAGTATAGGTTGTAAAATTAACAATAGTCAACAACCAGCTTTCCCAAAAAAAAAAAAAGATACACGATCACTCCTTTAACGGCTAGTTGAACATTAATATTTGGCAATTCACAACCTTAACAATTAATATTTGGCCCTACCATTCTACAATTGGCAATGGCAAACGCTATTCTTTTAATGGCCAGAAACATAATATTTGGCATTCTACAATTGACAGTAGAAGTGGCAAAATGGATATATGGTTGATAAATGGTTTTAATTAAATGGATAATGGATCAAATTGATCCAATCCAATTAAAATTATTTAATAAATGGATCTAAATGGATGCCATTTAAATGAATAGTGTAAAACCGTGATCCATCCATTTATCCATTTACTCTCCAAATCCTAAATTTAAGATTCAAAATTTTTTTTTTCCAAAAAAATACAGATCCTCAAAGTTCTATCCTTAAATCACCTAAAAACCTTTTGGTAATAACAAATGCTTGTGCTGTTACTCTATTTTAGTTCTTCATAAAGCGTCTTCAAATTATTCTAGTTCCAAGAAAATCTAACTACTATGGTCAATTTAACCTTTCATCATTACTTTAAGTATCATCTTGTAATGTAATGAACAATTAAGAACTTGGCTACATTATTATAACTTTTGGGTGAATTGAATACGGCTTTACAGTGGAAAGAAGTTTACTTTTGCAATTTTTTGCACTCCTATTCAAGAGGTACGCCTTGAATAAACATGGAGTTCCAATAAGAGGTCTTATGTTATTTGAACAGTAAAATATTTTTATCACATGAGCACATAGTAACTAGAAATGTTTGAAACTCCTTATTATACCATTGATATACAAGCTACCTTATATTTACTTAGTAAATTAGGTGTCTTTTTTTTTTTGGAGGGTTGGATTGGGTGACAAGGGGAAAGCGATTGTAAACAGGAGATTCTAAATTCAAAACCCTCCACTTATTAAAAAAAAAAGAAGGTGTCATTTATATATATATATATATATATCTTAACCAGTGTCACGGGAACACTTGTTAGAAGAATCTTTTTTATAAATAAAAATATAAAAAAATTACTTTGACATTGTATGACGTATTCTTGCTTTTTCTTTACTTAAGAATGTGCAAGTTTGCGGTCATTACTCTATGAGAGTTTAATTAAAAAAAAGAGTAGAGACTAACATATAATTTTGAAAAGGATGGAAGAAGTCTAGGAACTAGAAGCGAATAAAATGCAATCAACGCTAGTGACAACTTGGCATATGAGGAAGTTACGAAGAAAAGAATAGGTGACCCACAAAATTTCATCCCACTTTTTTATAAATATTTGCAATTGCAATGTGTGTTTTCTCTTTTTTAAGTTAAGTGGATATAAATGGATGACAAGGATAATCCATTTAAATCCACAAACATAAATTGAGTTTAGATGATTATCCATTTAAAACCATTGAATTTATATGGATCATCCAAATCCATTTAAAATTGGTTTATATGGATGGATTGGTGGATATGAATCCATTTTGCCGCTTCTAATTGACAGTGACAAATGTAGTTCAACGACCAGTTTAAACATTAATATTTGGCAATTCGTAACCTGGAACAATTAATATTTGGCCCATCCATGTAGGCATGTCAATGGGTCGGATCTTATCCAGATCCAACCCAGACCCACTATATTTTGGTAGGGTTTGGACTTAATTTCTCAAATCTAGACCCTACCCAGACCCTGTGAGAGAGTCATGGGTCTAGGTAGAGTTTGGTTTTTTAGAATCCATATCCAAATCCAGACCTATACCAGACCTTACCCAGACTCATATATATTTAATTAATTAATATATATTAGTAAATTTATAAAATAATCTAACATTTTATGGCTATTGGGTCGAATATAGTAAGATTTTATGGCATCAGAATCTGCATTTAGTGCTGGTGGTTGCATGATTGATGAGACTCGTGGCAAACTGCTTCTAGATATGGTTTAAACATTAGTAACTACTGATGCTTAGATTAAATCAAAGAAAAAATGAATAAGTGTTTGTAAATCTTCTTATTCTATTATTTATTTACCATCGGTCCTTAGTTAAATGACTTTTATCTTATTCACTATTTTAGTGCTGGATTGCGAGACATCAACCAACATTGAGGTTTAAATAAGAAAAAGAGGTACAAAATTACATTTTTTTAATAAGATTAAATATTTATATATGTTATGGTTGTTTTCTTTTTTTAAAAACTAATCCTAGTTGTCATTGTAATTGGTATAAACTTTTTAAGAAAAGGTAAAGGCAAATAAATGAAATATTGGATATGGATGCAGTTGAATCTTTGAAAATATATAGAAGTAGTCAATAATAATAATGAAGGCAGAAACAACCTATTTAATCTTGAGCTTATGCTAGCTTCCTAGTCGTTCCATATAAAGCTTTTGTTCATGGCATATAAAATTAATCGTATAAAGTCTAATTTATTTCTATAGCATGGCTTGCTCAGTTGGTGTATGTACACTAGTTTAGGTGTGCCCAGATTAGTTGACAATTGTCTACGTTAAAAAAAAGCAGTGTGAGATGATCATTATATTACATTGATCTCATCCGCGCGAATGGTTGCCAAATGCTACTGTATGAAGTAAAGACATCATATGAAACATTATTCCACTTCTTAGACTTCTGGCTATTAATTCATCAATCACTTGTAGCAGGACCAATATTTGTACCACATTTAATATCATCCTATAAATATGTTTTGGGTTTTTTTATGTTGATATTGATTTAGGTTGGGTTTTTTTCATGTTGTCGTTGATTTAGGACAACATTTGATTTGTTTCCTTACATATAAATAGACGGATGTGCTCGGCAAGATTGATGACAAAGGTGAAGAAATTCACAAATTTTTCCTAGATGTTCATCATCAGAGTAATATTTTTGTGGTCAGGTGCAACGAAGTTTCCATTTTCACACTCGAAGAAGAACTGTTGAATTTATTCGTTATCTCTCTCTCTCTCTCCCCCTCTGCATTTTGCTGTCAATCTAATGACTCGTTAACATGTTGTCATAACTTCCATCATTTTGATTCTTCCGACATGTTTCTTTAAAAGAGAGAGTGAGAGAGAGAGAGAGATTCTTTAGACATGAAATGGTCCCAAATTTGCCTATAAATATGTATAGGACCACACTAATGAACAGGGAAAAGATATTTTTACAAGTTTACCAGAAAAAAAAAATGAAAAGTCATCAAAACTGAAAAGGCAGCAAAAGATTAAAATTTCATTCCAACGAAAATACCACGCATTTTTTTCTTTTCTTTTCTTTTTTTTTTTGTACTTGTACTCTCTCAATTACATCAAATAAAAGATCAAAAACAAAAACGGGGATGGGAACAATAATTATTTTACCATCGTTTTTTTTCAAATTATTTTACCATCCTTGAATTGTTGAATTGTGGCCCACTTTAAGGGTCTGTTTGATAACATAAAAAAGTCTTTGAGTGTTTGATAAATGAAAATCCATTTGCTGAATCATACATATATATATATATATATATATATATATAATAAAATCGTATTTTCATTCTTATCCCTTCATGTTTTCTCTTTCCTACGTGGCTTAACGAGAGGGTAAGTAGTTTCTTACGTGGCTTGCTCCTTTTTTGTTTGGATGTATATCAATTCTTATTTCCTATAAGAATTCTTAATATTATATGATTCTTATTCCCTATCCAAAAAAGGAACTGGAAAGTAATGCGATATAAATAAAAGAGATATAAATATCTCTATTAGATATATCTCCAAATTCATGCCAATAATTTGTGTACTGCATAGGGAATCGAAGTAAATAAGAATTGTTATCACTACAAGAAGTAGAAAAGTAACTAATTTCAAAAGGAACCATTAATAACAAAAGTCAATATCTGATGTTGGAAATAGGATTCTTAATAAATTTTATTATTATGTGAGTTATCAAGACATAGTGCATAGCACGAAATTTATGGAAAAGAAAAGTTAATTGAATCTAATTAACTATATGTATTTGACCCATACGGTCAAATATAAATTCCTATTTGAGCACGGGTTTGAACGACCCCCCTGTAATAATAATAAAATTACAAAACATATTATTATTTCTTTTCATTAGCATTCTTAATGAACCTCACGATAAATTATTATTCAGGTTCATACTATCTATCATCAACAACTGCTACACGAGTATATATGAATCTAAATATTTCTGAAGTTGCAGATTATTTGAATTGGTAAAACTATATATCTTTATTAAATGTTTGTTTAATATTTTCATATATATTGTATCTAAGTAATTAAGATAAGATTGTTATTAGCATTGATAGCACTGCTCTTCAAACTATTGAGGTTTTACATTCTCCAAAAACGCGAGAAGCTATATAGCAACTAATGTTCAAGAATCGAAAATTATTATCAGAGATATATCAGATAATGGCCGGTGTTCAAACAGACGTACAATTAAAGTTACAAGTTACAATTATAGCACATTAGTTTTCACAATTAAAAATATTAATTATTTAAATTGACTGATTAAATTGGTCATTTCTCTAGGAATTGGTTTACACTTCCAAAGTGACGATTCTGAAAGTTGATTTCAATACTCAACTGTACTACAAAGCATGTCCGAAATGTCAGAGAAAAGTGACATTAGAAGGATCTAATTTTGTGTGCAATGCTTGCAATCAAAATGTGGAGTATCCTAAATTGAGGTATGTCGTAGGTGTTAACCTTTTTATCATTTTAATTGCTACAATATTTACATAAACATAACTTTTAGAATATGTGTATTTATGCAGGTATATGTCAAAAATCTTGGCAAGTGATGCAACCGGTAGTGCTTGGTTTGTTATATTTGATCAAGAGGTTGAAAGAAATAATAGAACACAAACTTTCTTTTGTTCTTGAAGAATTTAACAAGGTAAACTTATATCTATTTTTTAAAAATATTTTTAATAATAGTAGACAATCCGACACTTATCTCAGTCGTTGAATATTCTAACAAAAAAAAATCTATTATGCATTTCATTTTCAGGAAGGATTTAGCAATGAAATCGTGTCATCAATTATAAATAAGATCACGTGGAAACCTTTTGTGTTCCAAATCAAGTTGAACAATTACAATATGGAGCAAGGTAGTAATAGATTTACAATGACTAGATGGTTCCACTGTGATTTCGGGAGGGAAACGCATTTCATGCTTTCACAGGTAATGTGCAATAAATTTCTCATATATTTCACATATTATATCTCATATAATATTTTTGCCTTTAATTTTGATAAATCATTATCAGATTGGTGGAACTGACAACCAATACCAACTTGAAGCATCTTCTTCCCATATCCCAATTAGTATAATAGATGATTATAATCAACAACATTTCAATACACTTCATATGAATCATTCATCAGAGGGTTCAACAAAAATCACAGAGGAATGGAACCCTCATAAAAAGATTTGCATGAGAAAGGTAGATTTAATATACTATTTTACTTTCTTAAATTATAATCTTTACGTATTGTTATACACAACCTTGAATGCGATAAATCATTTATTTTTTTATGCTTAGTTATCCTGCTTTGCTATCATGCAGTGATAATGGAAAATCAATAAATGCTGATTTGCACGGACAAATCGAAGAGAATGTTCAAACAGAAGAAAAACAAAAACAAGTTTCTGAAGAGTAGAATATTATTTGATACTATTTACTGCACTTTTTATTTATTTTCAAGTTTTTGAATGTTATGGTATTGTTGAATGCTATTTTTTTCCATTTTTGAAATATTATTCACTGAATTAGATGTTCAAATTTATATTATAAGAATACTTTATATTACAATGCGCACATAGTAATATACTTAAATTTGTATTTTATATCGACATTTTTATAAAATTAACTAAATAATTTATTATTTTTTGACGATTCCCGTTCAACGAACGGGTACAAAACTAATTTATTAAGTAGTGCTGAACTTGTGTGTATTTTTTTCAGCACAAGAATCCTAACTGAATGCTTAATTCTGATAAGAATCAATAGAATTACTTCAACTATCTTATCTTATCTACCAAATCTACATTTGTTTATTAATTATATTCAAATTCTTATCTAATTAAATAACTTAATATTCTCTATATAATGATTTTCTATTTCTCTTTTCTGCCTTTTTAATGACTTTCACATATTCTCTATACTCATCATATAATATATTTCATCTTTTATATTAATTTGATTTAAAAATAAATATTGACATTTTCATACCTAAAAATTTTAAGCTAATTAAATCATAGGTTCTATTTCTTTTTTGGATGAAAAGATATAAGGGCAAAATTGTTAAATTTAACTTATTAAGTATTCAGTTATAAATGTTTATCAAACAGTATAAATAGGTTCAGTATTAAAATTCAGACATTCATAAATTTCTTTTCAGTATTTAAAATTCAGTAAGTTAATTATTTCAGTATTCAGATTTCAGAATTCAGACTTCAGAATTCAGATTCAGTTTTATCAAACGGAATCTAAGTAGCTTTCAGATTGTTTTAGGCATTGAATTGTTGCATGTTCTGAGACGGTTGAGATATGGAAGCATGTACGATATAAATAAACACGGTGTCCCTCCTCCAAAGTCCTCTTAGTCATTGAACAAGTTGGCGTAGTTGGACTGATGAATTTTCCCTTTTTTGTGGGTCCGCCTGAATTGGCTTATGTGTGGCTTTCTTTTGGAGTTTGAAGGCCGACTACTGAGATGAATCTTCTGGCTTTCTTTTGGAGATGAATCTTCCGCAAATGAAATCTATAGTCATTGGACAAGAATGTTACGTCATTACATAGTCTTATTGAGATAATATATTTAGGAAGCACTACACTACCATTTTAAAAGAGACTAATCTTTACAAGTTTAGGAGCCAACAAAATAGAAAAAGAGACTTTACGAGGGGATCAAATTTTAGGGTATTATCACTGATCATGATAATGGGTGTGTTTAATAAAAATTTATGTTTAATCAAAGTTTAGCATAAAGTCACTGATCATGATTTCTAGATTAGATGCAATCATTTTTTAGAGTTAAGTCCTTTTTTTTTTTTTTTTTTTTTTGAGAATCAGCAACTATTTATTAAGATATGCCTTGTGCAGGAGCAAGAAAACATTAGGAAGAAAATCATCCCACAAGAATTTACAGATAATGTCGTTTTGGCCATTAGATAGGCAGGTACATTCCCACTACTCTTGATGTGGACTCCTGATATACCTGATCAATCTTCACCACGCATGCTGTTGTCTTCATGAACAGATTGCTAATAATGGACGGATCAATCTTTTATAAATGGTTAGAGATTTAACTGCAATTGGCTTGTCAAAAAGCCGAGCCAAACGCTAATACCTCTCCCTAAAGATGTTTCACACCATAGTAAAACATGCAGAAAACTCTCACGTGGACCCAATTAAAAAAAAAAAAAAAAGAAGAAGGGAGAAATAGAATATAAATTATATCCTACTTTGTGTCACTACTGTTTTAATATCAATAAATCTGTGTCCTTATCTTACCTAAACAGAGATATTAGAGGAGAAGCAACATACTAACATCATATACTTTTGACATAGAAAAGGATTAGACGTGTTTACATACATACATACATAAAAGAGACTAATCTTTACAAGTTTAGGAGCAATTCTTTAAAAGAGAAGCAATTCTTTGTGCCTTAGCCTTAAGACTCATAAAATGATCTTCCTCCATCCTTTGTCAGCTACCAAATTGATACAATTGTGTCCTGTTCTATATTCTGATTGGACATAATTGCAATTCCAATTCCAATTCCGACAGTGACACTTAACAGAGATTGGATTGATTTTTTTTTTTTTGGCAAAGAAAGGAAAGCAAAGGACAACGAATAGTTACATCTTTTATTGTAGAGTAATTTTTTATGGGTAATAGGGTTACTGTGATAAACACACTTAAACAGAAAATCATGTTGCCATCAGCCCATCCCTGAATGCAAATGTATGACCATTTTTTACTTTGTAATATGAAACATTTTTTCCTACGCTGATTCTCCCTTTAATGGAGGTAACATTTATTCGTTGTAATTATTAATCCATAAGAATAGACAACAAAAGAAACCCTATGGACTCTCCTTGTTTATTAGAATGAATATGGACAATAATTCACTGAATTTACTAAACATTCATCAACAGCCCAAAATATAACCGAAGCCCAAATACAGCGGCATGTTCTTTTCCCCACTGGATTTGCTTAAAAAAAGCCCGAACGGTACTGTATTTCTGCAACCAGACAAACTCTAAATTGGTACATCAGACCACAAACCAAAAGTTCGAGAGCAACCGGCAAATACCTTAAGTTGCATGTGGCTATTGTGCATATCAGTAGCTATTCTGTCCATATTTGATATTAAACCTAATGGGATGAGCACGCCAAAGTGCATAAGTAAATTTGTCCAAATAGATGAGATAAAAAATCTTAAATACTCATTGAACCATACAAACACCATATTCTTAGTGATCTTTCTTTCAAATTGGCCACTCAACTCACAAAAATAGTATATCAGCTAGCTTTCATTCAAGTTTTGTTATTAGATCTACTATTTTCATTCGATTTCAAGGTTCTTGGAAACAATTCAAAGCATATAATTTATATTTTTTTTGTCAAAACTTATAAATTAGAATATATAAAAGCAACTATCAAATATTCTAAATTTTATTTTTTTTGTCAATTAAAAAAATCTAAAACTCTAGATGGAAAAAATCTAAAAATTTGATCTTAAGAAATTGTCTTTATTTTTGGTACGTGAACTGAATATGGAGCTCATTCCGTTAGCATTAACAAAAATATTTGACGGAATGAGCACTAGTATATGGATTTAAGAGTTAAGTGACTATAGTGAAACAAAAAATATTTGAGTGGTCAAAAGTGTATGAGTGGAAAAAGTTTAGTGGCCATCAGAGCTTTTAGGTTCAGATTGAGAAGTTTAGTGGACATATTGACCCTTAAATTTTGACATGTGATTTGCATGCATTTGGTTAATTTTTTAAATTAAGAGCAAAGTCCGACAAGATGACCACATATATACCGATTAGTTAGTTGAATGGCTGAATTGTAACGAAAAATAGTTTGATCATTAAAAATAGATGTAGGAAATAGTTTAATGGGCGACAAGATATTTTGCCCAAAAATTAATGGTACTAATTAGAAACACTAGAAAGAAAAATGACTACACTAAAAAACAAATCGGGGCAGGGCAACTCACTCTCCTGCTCCTTAGCCTTAATTTATTGAGGAAAGCACACCAAGTTAACATAATCTGGGTTGATTTAATTGGAAAATGAAAAGAATTTTTATTTTGCTCAGGATGAAATTCCATATGCATGTCTTCTGCCTGAACTTCTTTTCTGGTAATCATTAATGTTTGGTTACTCATCTTAATAGAATGCATACGTATCATACTATAATTTATGGTAGATGATAAACTTGTAATGGTACCTTCACAGATTTCAAGTGGTGTGAGCATCTTCACTATCATAGGAATTAAGACTTTGACATGCTCTCGGGTTCTACTAGCTTCTTCGCAAATTTTCTGATTGGAGAATGAAAAAGAGGATTCTCTGGTTCTACAGCAAAGTGAACATAGAACACAAGAAGTACCTTATTTCAATAGGAGAAGTTCTCAGCATGACTCAAATCCTGGCTAATATTCTTGATTTTGAAGCCCAAAATTGCAGTTGAACGAATACAGATGAAGCTGAAAAAGCTGTATAAACTGAGATGCAGTGTATAATTTTTTTTTTCTTTTTGGTAGAAAACCGAACAAGAGAATGCATCATTTTTTTTTTGTCTAATAAAAGCATTTTTTACATTTTTTGGGAAATCCAGAAATCAAACTTTTCGTTTCTAGGTTACAGCCCAAAATTCATAACTAAGTTATTGTCTTTCAGCATATGTCCATGTCAGTTATCACGTGTCTGGGGGGTTGCTTTGCATGGCAAGCCCAATAAGAGCACAGAGCACTACTGGGAAGAAGAATTCTAACTAATATTACTCCCAGTCCTAAGTAACTTTATTCCTCGTCTATATAAGCTATACTTTTCTTATAATTCTTTTTGTTCTTTGCCTAAATAGAGGGATTAAGGTGGAGCAGATGGTTTAACACCAACAATAAATGTCGTAAGATTCTCTTTAGATTGAAGTGGATTCATTGTTGATGATGCCTAAGTTTCTTGTCTAACTTCCACTCATATGATAGCCTATCTCTTTGAGCAGTTTATCACGCTCACACCTGCTCTCCAATCCTTCCACTCAAACCCAAAAAAGAAAAAGAAAAATCAAAGTGAAATTGGCAATCTATGTCCGGGGTACTTGGAAAATAGAAGGCATTTTACTGGCAATCCACTGCAGTGAGTTTATAAGAAAGTTGCCAGAGCATGTAAACAGGATAGAGCGAACTGGAAATGCAGAACAGTGAATGATGCTTGTCAAATTAATGTCTATGCGAACGATCATACTCGATAGAAGCTGCTTCATTACTTTTCCTATGTCTGCATGCCAGTTGATTTGATAATATTGTAACTTTTTTGTTGTTTGCTCTGGTGGCAGAGCTTCTGTTTAGCAAGCATGTCATGTCGTTGCAAATTTTTCTTCAATCCAATCTGTCCGAAGTTAATCAAGAATGAATGTACAATTTAAAGATTTTACTCCTCTGAAAATTACCAAATGATCAACAGCATTTTGTAATAAAAGGAAGGAATAGCAGAATAGTTGCCATATTCTCTCCGTTGGTGAACTGGTGAAAGATTAGAGTTCTATTCTGCATGACCTCTGCTTTCAAGATAGGATGACAGAATTTGTGATCAATTTTCTTCTTGCAGCAACTGGCCATCTTTTCCAGATGCAGTTCAAGAACAAGATTATGAGGACAGAACGCAGCGAGCAGCATTCGTTCAGGAACTTATCAAGTCAGCATTCGTTCAGGAACTTATCAAGTTAACTATTTTATAGGCTTCACATTCGAATTTTCGAGTCTCTTCTTTTTCTTCTTTTTTGTGAAATAAATAATTCAGTGCCATCAATCCAATAAATAATAGGCTTTACACTCTTCATAACAGGAAAGATGCACTTACTTATAACCAGAAATTCAATTATAGCATGATGTTCACATTCCAAGAATGGAACAGTACGAACATGGTAATCATATTTCCGACAACAACAACAGCAAAAACAACAACATCTCCCGTGTTTACACGGATTCGTATAATACATGGATAACAATCCTTCCAAAAACACACACACAAATGAAAAGACAAAGCGAAAAAGCATGAGCTTAACTTTTAGGAGAATTTTGGCATCATCAAATCAGTGAAGATGTTCGAGCATTTCAGAGAACAACACAGTAGTACGGCCTGGCAAGCGCTGTTTCAGCCAGGTAGATATGTATATTAAAAAAAAACAAATTCAAAATATGCTGAAAAATGCCAAAAAGAAAAAGAAAAAGAAAAAGTTAATAAACAAATACCTGAGCAGGAGATTCAACGATTAGCAAAGATGATTGCGAGGATTGCAACGAAGCAGAGTGCGATGGATATCCCAATGAGCGGAGCCGGAAAAGTCACTCCAATGACCAGCATGAATGCAGTGGCGCCCAAGAAAATTGCAACATGTGCCATGACAAGAGATGCCGTCTCGTAACGGCGGCCGATGTAAACGGAGACCAACAAAGCAAGAAAGGCCAGCTCCAGAAGCAAGCAAAGCCAGTGAAAGGTTGGAGGGAGAGGTACAGCAGCATGGAGAATTTGCAAGGCGGCGCCAACGGCTGCAAAACAAAATCCACTGACCTGCAACGCCCATTGCATCTTCATAACAGAGTCAACGAAGTTGGAGTTCCGATCATCGTCATTATTATTTGGTTGCCGGACGGCAGGCAACGGTGGTAGGGGTTGGGCGGCCCGGTTTCGAGACTCCCACCATTTCCATACCGGGAAGCCCTTAACGAACTCCATCAAGGTGAAGAAGAAGTTGATGGCTGCAAGCCTGAGTTCTCCCAACATTTCTCTGAGACGGGTAATTCTCCGGACGAAAAATTCTCAATGGGTTTGCCACCTCTGCTGTGTTGCGCCTCTATTTGATCTTATTGAAATTAGCAAATGCTACTTTTTGATCTTATTTAGAAGCTTACCAATATATACTAGCAAATCCAACTCATTGAAAAGTGTCGCTTTCATTGAATTAAGCTACTCCATGGCTAAAACGACACCTTTCAATGGTCTTGCTAGACCAATATATACCAGCAAAACGACACCTTTCAATGGTCTTGCTAGACCAATATATACCAACAAAACGACACCTTTCATTGGTCTAGCAAAACGACACGTTTTGCTGGTCTATATTGGTCTAGCAAGACCATTGAAAGGTGTCGTTTTGTTGGTATATACGAGAAAGAAAGTCACTGGAATGAAGGACCAATATTGGTCGTTTTGCTAGTATATATTGGTCGCAAGACACCATTGAAAGGTGTCTTGCGACCAATATAAGCTGATATTTTAGCCATGGAGTAGCTTAATTCAATGAAAGCGACACTTTTCAATGAGTTGGATTTGCTAGTATATATTGGTAAGCTTCTAAATAAGATCAAAAAGTAGCATTTGCTAATTTCAATAAGATCAAATAGAGGCGCAACACAGCAGAGGTGGCAAACCCATTGAGAATTTTTCGTCCGGAGAATTACCCGTCTCAGAGAAATGTTGGGAGAACTCAGGCTTGCAGCCATCAACTTCTTCTTCACCTTGATGGAGTTCGTTAAGGGCTTCCCGGTATGGAAATGGTGGGAGTCTCGAAACCGGGCCGCCCAACCCCTACCACCGTTGCCTGCCGTCCGGCAACCAAATAATAATGACGATGATCGGAACTCCAACTTCGTTGACTCTGTTATGAAGATGCAATGGGCGTTGCAGGTCAGTGGATTTTGTTTTGCAGCCGTTGGCGCCGCCTTGCAAATTCTCCATGCTGCTGTACCTCTCCCTCCAACCTTTCACTGGCTTTGCTTGCTTCTGGAGCTGGCCTTTCTTGCTTTGTTGGTCTCCGTTTACATCGGCCGCCGTTACGAGACGGCATCTCTTGTCATGGCACATGTTGCAATTTTCTTGGGCGCCACTGCATTCATGCTGGTCATTGGAGTGACTTTTCCGGCTCCGCTCATTGGGATATCCATCGCACTCTGCTTCGTTGCAATCCTCGCAATCATCTTTGCTAATCGTTGAATCTCCTGCTCAGGTATTTGTTTATTAACTTTTTCTTTTTCTTTTTCTTTTTGGCATTTTTCAGCATATTTTGAATTTGTTTTTTTTTAATATACATATCTACCTGGCTGAAACAGCGCTTGCCAGGCCGTACTACTGTGTTGTTCTCTGAAATGCTCGAACATCTTCACTGATTTGATGATGCCAAAATTCTCCTAAAAGTTAAGCTCATGCTTTTTCGCTTTGTCTTTTCATTTGTGTGTGTGTTTTTGGAAGGATTGTTATCCATGTATTATACGAATCCGTGTAAACACGGGAGATGTTGTTGTTTTTGCTGTTGTTGTTGTCGGAAATATGATTACCATGTTCGTACTGTTCCATTCTTGGAATGTGAACATCATGCTATAATTGAATTTCTGGTTATAAGTAAGTGCATCTTTCCTGTTATGAAGAGTGTAAAGCCTATTATTTATTGGATTGATGGCACTGAATTATTTATTTCACAAAAAAGAAGAAAAAGAAGAGACTCGAAAATTCGAATGTGAAGCCTATAAAATAGTTAACTTGATAAGTTCCTGAACGAATGCTGACTTGATAAGTTCCTGAACGAATGCTGCTCGCTGCGTTCTGTCCTCATAATCTTGTTCTTGAACTGCATCTGGAAAAGATGGCCAGTTGCTGCAAGAAGAAAATTGATCACAAATTCTGTCATCCTATCTTGAAAGCAGAGGTCATGCAGAATAGAACTCTAATCTTTCACCAGTTCACCAACGGAGAGAATATGGCAACTATTCTGCTATTCCTTCCTTTTATTACAAAATGCTGTTGATCATTTGGTAATTTTCAGAGGAGTAAAATCTTTAAATTGTACATTCATTCTTGATTAACTTCGGACAGATTGGATTGAAGAAAAATTTGCAACGACATGACATGCTTGCTAAACAGAAGCTCTGCCACCAGAGCAAACAACAAAAAAGTTACAATATTATCAAATCAACTGGCATGCAGACATAGGAAAAGTAATGAAGCAGCTTCTATCGAGTATGATCGTTCGCATAGACATTAATTTGACAAGCATCATTCACTGTTCTGCATTTCCAGTTCGCTCTATCCTGTTTACATGCTCTGGCAACTTTCTTATAAACTCACTGCAGTGGATTGCCAGTAAAATGCCTTCTATTTTCCAAGTACCCCGGACATAGATTGCCAATTTCACTTTGATTTTTCTTTTTCTTTTTTGGGTTTGAGTGGAAGGATTGGAGAGCAGGTGTGAGCGTGATAAACTGCTCAAAGAGATAGGCTATCATATGAGTGGAAGTTAGACAAGAAACTTAGGCATCATCAACAATGAATCCACTTCAATCTAAAGAGAATCTTACGACATTTATTGTTGGTGTTAAACCATCTGCTCCACCTTAATCCCTCTATTTAGGCAAAGAACAAAAAGAATTATAAGAAAAGTATAGCTTATATAGACGAGGAATAAAGTTACTTAGGACTGGGAGTAATATTAGTTAGAATTCTTCTTCCCAGTAGTGCTCTGTGCTCTTATTGGGCTTGCCATGCAAAGCAACCCCCCAGACACGTGATAACTGACATGGACATATGCTGAAAGACAATAACTTAGTTATGAATTTTGGGCTGTAACCTAGAAACGAAAAGTTTGATTTCTGGATTTCCCAAAAAATGTAAAAAATGCTTTTATTAGACAAAAAAAAAATGATGCATTCTCTTGTTCGGTTTTCTACCAAAAAGAAAAAAAAAATTATACACTGCATCTCAGTTTATACAGCTTTTTCAGCTTCATCTGTATTCGTTCAACTGCAATTTTGGGCTTCAAAATCAAGAATATTAGCCAGGATTTGAGTCATGCTGAGAACTTCTCCTATTGAAATAAGGTACTTCTTGTGTTCTATGTTCACTTTGCTGTAGAACCAGAGAATCCTCTTTTTCATTCTCCAATCAGAAAATTTGCGAAGAAGCTAGTAGAACCCGAGAGCATGTCAAAGTCTTAATTCCTATGATAGTGAAGATGCTCACACCACTTGAAATCTGTGAAGGTACCATTACAAGTTTATCATCTACCATAAATTATAGTATGATACGTATGCATTCTATTAAGATGAGTAACCAAACATTAATGATTACCAGAAAAGAAGTTCAGGCAGAAGACATGCATATGGAATTTCATCCTGAGCAAAATAAAAATTCTTTTCATTTTCCAATTAAATCAACCCAGATTATGTTAACTTGGTGTGCTTTCCTCAATAAATTAAGGCTAAGGAGCAGGAGAGTGAGTTGCCCTGCCCCGATTTGTTTTTTAGTGTAGTCATTTTTCTTTCTAGTGTTTCTAATTAGTACCATTAATTTTTGGGCAAAATATCTTGTCGCCCATTAAACTATTTCCTACATCTATTTTTAATGATCAAACTATTTTTCGTTACAATTCAGCCATTCAACTAACTAATCGGTATATATGTGGTCATCTTGTCGGACTTTGCTCTTAATTTAAAAAATTAACCAAATGCATGCAAATCACATGTCAAAATTTAAGGGTCAATATGTCCACTAAACTTCTCAATCTGAACCTAAAAGCTCTGATGGCCACTAAACTTTTTCCACTCATACACTTTTGACCACTCAAATATTTTTTGTTTCACTATAGTCACTTAACTCTTAAATCCATATACTAGTGCTCATTCCGTCAAATATTTTTGTTAATGCTAACGGAATGAGCTCCATATTCAGTTCACGTACCAAAAATAAAGACAATTTCTTAAGATCAAATTTTTAGATTTTTTCCATCTAGAGTTTTAGATTTTTTTAATTGACAAAAAAATAAAATTTAGAATATTTGATAGTTGCTTTTATATATTCTAATTTATAAGTTTTGACAAAAAAAATATAAATTATATGCTTTGAATTGTTTCCAAGAACCTTGAAATCGAATGAAAATAGTAGATCTAATAACAAAACTTGAATGAAAGCTAGCTGATATACTATTTTTGTGAGTTGAGTGGCCAATTTGAAAGAAAGATCACTAAGAATATGGTGTTTGTATGGTTCAATGAGTATTTAAGATTTTTTATCTCATCTATTTGGACAAATTTACTTATGCACTTTGGCGTGCTCATCCCATTAGGTTTAATATCAAATATGGACAGAATAGCTACTGATATGCACAATAGCCACATGCAACTTAAGGTATTTGCCGGTTGCTCTCGAACTTTTGGTTTGTGGTCTGATGTACCAATTTAGAGTTTGTCTGGTTGCAGAAATACAGTACCGTTCGGGCTTTTTTTAAGCAAATCCAGTGGGGAAAAGAACATGCCGCTGTATTTGGGCTTCGGTTATATTTTGGGCTGTTGATGAATGTTTAGTAAATTCAGTGAATTATTGTCCATATTCATTCTAATAAACAAGGAGAGTCCATAGGGTTTCTTTTGTTGTCTATTCTTATGGATTAATAATTACAACGAATAAATGTTACCTCCATTAAAGGGAGAATCAGCGTAGGAAAAAATGTTTCATATTACAAAGTAAAAAATGGTCATACATTTGCATTCAGGGATGGGCTGATGGCAACATGATTTTCTGTTTAAGTGTGTTTATCACAGTAACCCTATTACCCATAAAAAATTACTCTACAATAAAAGATGTAACTATTCGTTGTCCTTTGCTTTCCTTTCTTTGCCAAAAAAAAAAAAAATCAATCCAATCTCTGTTAAGTGTCACTGTCGGAATTGGAATTGGAATTGCAATTATGTCCAATCAGAATATAGAACAGGACACAATTGTATCAATTTGGTAGCTGACAAAGGATGGAGGAAGATCATTTTATGAGTCTTAAGGCTAAGGCACAAAGAATTGCTTCTCTTTTAAAGAATTGCTCCTAAACTTGTAAAGATTAGTCTCTTTTATGTATGTATGTATGTAAACACGTCTAATCCTTTTCTATGTCAAAAGTATATGATGTTAGTATGTTGCTTCTCCTCTAATATCTCTGTTTAGGTAAGATAAGGACACAGATTTATTGATATTAAAACAGTAGTGACACAAAGTAGGATATAATTTATATTCTATTTCTCCCTTCTTCTTTTTTTTTTTTTTTAATTGGGTCCACGTGAGAGTTTTCTGCATGTTTTACTATGGTGTGAAACATCTTTAGGGAGAGGTATTAGCGTTTGGCTCGGCTTTTTGACAAGCCAATTGCAGTTAAATCTCTAACCATTTATAAAAGATTGATCCGTCCATTATTAGCAATCTGTTCATGAAGACAACAGCATGCGTGGTGAAGATTGATCAGGTATATCAGGAGTCCACATCAAGAGTAGTGGGAATGTACCTGCCTATCTAATGGCCAAAACGACATTATCTGTAAATTCTTGTGGGATGATTTTCTTCCTAATGTTTTCTTGCTCCTGCACAAGGCATATCTTAATAAATAGTTGCTGATTCTCAAAAAAAAAAAAAAAAAAAAAGGACTTAACTCTAAAAAATGATTGCATCTAATCTAGAAATCATGATCAGTGACTTTATGCTAAACTTTGATTAAACATAAATTTTTATTAAACACACCCATTATCATGATCAGTGATAATACCCTAAAATTTGATCCCCTCGTAAAGTCTCTTTTTCTATTTTGTTGGCTCCTAAACTTGTAAAGATTAGTCTCTTTTAAAATGGTAGTGTAGTGCTTCCTAAATATATTATCTCAATAAGACTATGTAATGACGTAACATTCTTGTCCAATGACTATAGATTTCATTTGCGGAAGATTCATCTCCAAAAGAAAGCCAGAAGATTCATCTCAGTAGTCGGCCTTCAAACTCCAAAAGAAAGCCACACATAAGCCAATTCAGGCGGACCCACAAAAAAGGGAAAATTCATCAGTCCAACTACGCCAACTTGTTCAATGACTAAGAGGACTTTGGAGGAGGGACACCGTGTTTATTTATATCGTACATGCTTCCATATCTCAACCGTCTCAGAACATGCAACAATTCAATGCCTAAAACAATCTGAAAGCTACTTAGATTCCGTTTGATAAAACTGAATCTGAATTCTGAAGTCTGAATTCTGAAATCTGAATACTGAAATAATTAACTTACTGAATTTTAAATACTGAAAAGAAATTTATGAATGTCTGAATTTTAATACTGAACCTATTTATACTGTTTGATAAACATTTATAACTGAATACTTAATAAGTTAAATTTAACAATTTTGCCCTTATATCTTTTCATCCAAAAAAGAAATAGAACCTATGATTTAATTAGCTTAAAATTTTTAGGTATGAAAATGTCAATATTTATTTTTAAATCAAATTAATATAAAAGATGAAATATATTATATGATGAGTATAGAGAATATGTGAAAGTCATTAAAAAGGCAGAAAAGAGAAATAGAAAATCATTATATAGAGAATATTAAGTTATTTAATTAGATAAGAATTTTGAATATAATTAATAAACAAAGGTAGATTTGGTAGATAAGATAAGATAGTTGAAGTAATTCTATTGATTCTTATCAGAATTAAGCATTCAGTTAGGATTCTTGTGCTGAAAAAAATACACACAAGTTCAGCACTACTTAATAAATTAGTTTTGTACCCGTTCGTTGAACGGGAATCGTCAAAAA
This sequence comes from Coffea humblotiana, assembly GCA_023065735.1. Classification (NCBI taxonomy): domain Eukaryota; kingdom Viridiplantae; phylum Streptophyta; class Magnoliopsida; order Gentianales; family Rubiaceae; genus Coffea; species Coffea humblotiana. The sequence continues at coordinate 8,978,431 of CM041211.1, forward strand.
ATAATAAATTATTTAGTTAATTTTATAAAAATGTCGATATAAAATACAAATTTAAGTATATTACTATGTGCGCATTGTAATATAAAGTATTCTTATAATATAAATTTGAACATCTAATTCAGTGAATAATATTTCAAAAATGGAAAAAAATAGCATTCAACAATACCATAACATTCAAAAACTTGAAAATAAATAAAAAGTGCAGTAAATAGTATCAAATAATATTCTACTCTTCAGAAACTTGTTTTTGTTTTTCTTCTGTTTGAACATTCTCTTCGATTTGTCCGTGCAAATCAGCATTTATTGATTTTCCATTATCACTGCATGATAGCAAAGCAGGATAACTAAGCATAAAAAAATAAATGATTTATCGCATTCAAGGTTGTGTATAACAATACGTAAAGATTATAATTTAAGAAAGTAAAATAGTATATTAAATCTACCTTTCTCATGCAAATCTTTTTATGAGGGTTCCATTCCTCTGTGATTTTTGTTGAACCCTCTGATGAATGATTCATATGAAGTGTATTGAAATGTTGTTGATTATAATCATCTGTTATACTAATTGGGATATGGGAAGAAGATGCTTCAAGTTGGTATTGGTTGTCAGTTCCACCAATCTGATAATGATTTATCAAAATTAAAGGCAAAAATATTATATGAGATATAATATGTGAAATATATGAGAAATTTATTGCACATTACCTGTGAAAGCATGAAATGCGTTTCCCTCCCGAAATCACAGTGGAACCATCTAGTCATTGTAAATCTATTACTACCTTGCTCCATATTGTAATTGTTCAACTTGATTTGGAACACAAAAGGTTTCCACGTGATCTTATTTATAATTGATGACACGATTTCATTGCTAAATCCTTCCTGAAAATGAAATGCATAATAGATTTTTTTTTGTTAGAATATTCAACGACTGAGATAAGTGTCGGATTGTCTACTATTATTAAAAATATTTTTAAAAAATAGATATAAGTTTACCTTGTTAAATTCTTCAAGAACAAAAGAAAGTTTGTGTTCTATTATTTCTTTCAACCTCTTGATCAAATATAACAAACCAAGCACTACCGGTTGCATCACTTGCCAAGATTTTTGACATATACCTGCATAAATACACATATTCTAAAAGTTATGTTTATGTAAATATTGTAGCAATTAAAATGATAAAAAGGTTAACACCTACGACATACCTCAATTTAGGATACTCCACATTTTGATTGCAAGCATTGCACACAAAATTAGATCCTTCTAATGTCACTTTTCTCTGACATTTCGGACATGCTTTGTAGTACAGTTGAGTATTGAAATCAACTTTCAGAATCGTCACTTTGGAAGTGTAAACCAATTCCTAGAGAAATGACCAATTTAATCAGTCAATTTAAATAATTAATATTTTTAATTGTGAAAACTAATGTGCTATAATTGTAACTTGTAACTTTAATTGTACGTCTGTTTGAACACCGGCCATTATCTGATATATCTCTGATAATAATTTTCGATTCTTGAACATTAGTTGCTATATAGCTTCTCGCGTTTTTGGAGAATGTAAAACCTCAATAGTTTGAAGAGCAGTGCTATCAATGCTAATAACAATCTTATCTTAATTACTTAGATACAATATATATGAAAATATTAAACAAACATTTAATAAAGATATATAGTTTTACCAATTCAAATAATCTGCAACTTCAGAAATATTTAGATTCATATATACTCGTGTAGCAGTTGTTGATGATAGATAGTATGAACCTGAATAATAATTTATCGTGAGGTTCATTAAGAATGCTAATGAAAAGAAATAATAATATGTTTTGTAATTTTATTATTATTACAGGGGGGTCGTTCAAACCCGTGCTCAAATAGGAATTTATATTTGACCGTATGGGTCAAATACATATAGTTAATTAGATTCAATTAACTTTTCTTTTCCATAAATTTCGTGCTATGCACTATGTCTTGATAACTCACATAATAATAAAATTTATTAAGAATCCTATTTCCAACATCAGATATTGACTTTTGTTATTAATGGTTCCTTTTGAAATTAGTTACTTTTCTACTTCTTGTAGTGATAACAATTCTTATTTACTTCGATTCCCTATGCAGTACACAAATTATTGGCATGAATTTGGAGATATATCTAATAGAGATATTTATATCTCTTTTATTTATATCGCATTACTTTCCAGTTCCTTTTTTGGATAGGGAATAAGAATCATATAATATTAAGAATTCTTATAGGAAATAAGAATTGATATACATCCAAACAAAAAAGGAGCAAGCCACGTAAGAAACTACTTACCCTCTCGTTAAGCCACGTAGGAAAGAGAAAACATGAAGGGATAAGAATGAAAATACGATTTTATTATATATATATATATATATATATATATATGTATGATTCAGCAAATGGATTTTCATTTATCAAACACTCAAAGACTTTTTTATGTTATCAAACAGACCCTTAAAGTGGGCCACAATTCAACAATTCAAGGATGGTAAAATAATTTGAAAAAAAACGATGGTAAAATAATTATTGTTCCCATCCCCGTTTTTGTTTTTGATCTTTTATTTGATGTAATTGAGAGAGTACAAGTACAAAAAAAAAAGAAAAGAAAAGAAAAAAATGCGTGGTATTTTCGTTGGAATGAAATTTTAATCTTTTGCTGCCTTTTCAGTTTTGATGACTTTTCATTTTTTTTTTCTGGTAAACTTGTAAAAATATCTTTTCCCTGTTCATTAGTGTGGTCCTATACATATTTATAGGCAAATTTGGGACCATTTCATGTCTAAAGAATCTCTCTCTCTCTCTCACTCTCTCTTTTAAAGAAACATGTCGGAAGAATCAAAATGATGGAAGTTATGACAACATGTTAACGAGTCATTAGATTGACAGCAAAATGCAGAGGGGGAGAGAGAGAGAGAGATAACGAATAAATTCAACAGTTCTTCTTCGAGTGTGAAAATGGAAACTTCGTTGCACCTGACCACAAAAATATTACTCTGATGATGAACATCTAGGAAAAATTTGTGAATTTCTTCACCTTTGTCATCAATCTTGCCGAGCACATCCGTCTATTTATATGTAAGGAAACAAATCAAATGTTGTCCTAAATCAACGACAACATGAAAAAAACCCAACCTAAATCAATATCAACATAAAAAAACCCAAAACATATTTATAGGATGATATTAAATGTGGTACAAATATTGGTCCTGCTACAAGTGATTGATGAATTAATAGCCAGAAGTCTAAGAAGTGGAATAATGTTTCATATGATGTCTTTACTTCATACAGTAGCATTTGGCAACCATTCGCGCGGATGAGATCAATGTAATATAATGATCATCTCACACTGCTTTTTTTTAACGTAGACAATTGTCAACTAATCTGGGCACACCTAAACTAGTGTACATACACCAACTGAGCAAGCCATGCTATAGAAATAAATTAGACTTTATACGATTAATTTTATATGCCATGAACAAAAGCTTTATATGGAACGACTAGGAAGCTAGCATAAGCTCAAGATTAAATAGGTTGTTTCTGCCTTCATTATTATTATTGACTACTTCTATATATTTTCAAAGATTCAACTGCATCCATATCCAATATTTCATTTATTTGCCTTTACCTTTTCTTAAAAAGTTTATACCAATTACAATGACAACTAGGATTAGTTTTTAAAAAAAGAAAACAACCATAACATATATAAATATTTAATCTTATTAAAAAAATGTAATTTTGTACCTCTTTTTCTTATTTAAACCTCAATGTTGGTTGATGTCTCGCAATCCAGCACTAAAATAGTGAATAAGATAAAAGTCATTTAACTAAGGACCGATGGTAAATAAATAATAGAATAAGAAGATTTACAAACACTTATTCATTTTTTCTTTGATTTAATCTAAGCATCAGTAGTTACTAATGTTTAAACCATATCTAGAAGCAGTTTGCCACGAGTCTCATCAATCATGCAACCACCAGCACTAAATGCAGATTCTGATGCCATAAAATCTTACTATATTCGACCCAATAGCCATAAAATGTTAGATTATTTTATAAATTTACTAATATATATTAATTAATTAAATATATATGAGTCTGGGTAAGGTCTGGTATAGGTCTGGATTTGGATATGGATTCTAAAAAACCAAACTCTACCTAGACCCATGACTCTCTCACAGGGTCTGGGTAGGGTCTAGATTTGAGAAATTAAGTCCAAACCCTACCAAAATATAGTGGGTCTGGGTTGGATCTGGATAAGATCCGACCCATTGACATGCCTACATGGATGGGCCAAATATTAATTGTTCCAGGTTACGAATTGCCAAATATTAATGTTTAAACTGGTCGTTGAACTACATTTGTCACTGTCAATTAGAAGCGGCAAAATGGATTCATATCCACCAATCCATCCATATAAACCAATTTTAAATGGATTTGGATGATCCATATAAATTCAATGGTTTTAAATGGATAATCATCTAAACTCAATTTATGTTTGTGGATTTAAATGGATTATCCTTGTCATCCATTTATATCCACTTAACTTAAAAAAGAGAAAACACACATTGCAATTGCAAATATTTATAAAAAAGTGGGATGAAATTTTGTGGGTCACCTATTCTTTTCTTCGTAACTTCCTCATATGCCAAGTTGTCACTAGCGTTGATTGCATTTTATTCGCTTCTAGTTCCTAGACTTCTTCCATCCTTTTCAAAATTATATGTTAGTCTCTACTCTTTTTTTTAATTAAACTCTCATAGAGTAATGACCGCAAACTTGCACATTCTTAAGTAAAGAAAAAGCAAGAATACGTCATACAATGTCAAAGTAATTTTTTTATATTTTTATTTATAAAAAAGATTCTTCTAACAAGTGTTCCCGTGACACTGGTTAAGATATATATATATATATATATAAATGACACCTTCTTTTTTTTTTAATAAGTGGAGGGTTTTGAATTTAGAATCTCCTGTTTACAATCGCTTTCCCCTTGTCACCCAATCCAACCCTCCAAAAAAAAAAAGACACCTAATTTACTAAGTAAATATAAGGTAGCTTGTATATCAATGGTATAATAAGGAGTTTCAAACATTTCTAGTTACTATGTGCTCATGTGATAAAAATATTTTACTGTTCAAATAACATAAGACCTCTTATTGGAACTCCATGTTTATTCAAGGCGTACCTCTTGAATAGGAGTGCAAAAAATTGCAAAAGTAAACTTCTTTCCACTGTAAAGCCGTATTCAATTCACCCAAAAGTTATAATAATGTAGCCAAGTTCTTAATTGTTCATTACATTACAAGATGATACTTAAAGTAATGATGAAAGGTTAAATTGACCATAGTAGTTAGATTTTCTTGGAACTAGAATAATTTGAAGACGCTTTATGAAGAACTAAAATAGAGTAACAGCACAAGCATTTGTTATTACCAAAAGGTTTTTAGGTGATTTAAGGATAGAACTTTGAGGATCTGTATTTTTTTGGAAAAAAAAAATTTTGAATCTTAAATTTAGGATTTGGAGAGTAAATGGATAAATGGATGGATCACGGTTTTACACTATTCATTTAAATGGCATCCATTTAGATCCATTTATTAAATAATTTTAATTGGATTGGATCAATTTGATCCATTATCCATTTAATTAAAACCATTTATCAACCATATATCCATTTTGCCACTTCTACTGTCAATTGTAGAATGCCAAATATTATGTTTCTGGCCATTAAAAGAATAGCGTTTGCCATTGCCAATTGTAGAATGGTAGGGCCAAATATTAATTGTTAAGGTTGTGAATTGCCAAATATTAATGTTCAACTAGCCGTTAAAGGAGTGATCGTGTATCTTTTTTTTTTTTTGGGAAAGCTGGTTGTTGACTATTGTTAATTTTACAACCTATACTACAAAAAAAAAAAAAAAAAAACTTTTTTAACTAGCAATTACATTGACTACTTTTCTTGAAGACCATAGCCATTTCCTGTCCACCCTTATTTGGTAAACTCAAATAAGCTCCTCCAAGAGTACAATGTGCAGAATTGGCAATGGTAACTTGGTTCAGGTTGTGGACCACTAGCCAAGGATGGATTTTTTTTTTTAAGCAAAATTTTAACCTTTCATTCAATAGCATGAACATTTGATGACCTATATACATCAAACAAACGCCGTTGACAGCATAAAGAAAACATCAATCACTGAACATGAAGAAGGTAAACATATTTCCATAACCAAGTTCCAATTCGCCTTAGTTCTTGGAATTTTTGCCCTAACCAGTAACTTATAATTTAGACTTAAATACGTCTTTGTGACTTTCAAAATCTTAAACTTTGCAATTTCAATTTAGTGTATGGCTAAAGTGAAGCTGTGAAAGCCTAAAAGTCATGTTTAAGATGTGGAAAGTTGCAAAAGGAGAAAGAAACAAAAGGCGAGAAAAGTGACAGACTTACCAGCAATGATCCCAAATGACAATTGTCTAGTAAGCAAATGAAAATTAAAAAAACAAAAAGAAAATACAGTGTAAATAAATGTTCAGCATAACTTTTATTTAATCATGGACTAGAGGCTTCACAAATAATTCATATGCCGAGTTGAGTCTAAGTTTATCATAGATACTAACTGTAAATATTAAATTACAAAAAGTTTAAAAAAAGTTTCCGGGGTACATTAAGAGAATAAATAAATTTTCTTGTACCTTAAGAAATTTAATAAACAATGAACATAATTAGTACTTTCTATTTCCTTCATTTCCTTGTTTAGACCCACTAATTAACTGTGACTATAGGACTCTGACTGACTGACTACAGGACTACAGGACAATGACTTCAACTATGCCACTGCAAGTGGAAACCTATAAAAGTTGTTCTATGCAACTTTTCATCTATATCAAGTAGGCTCAAAAGCATTTAAACCAGACAATAAAATTGAAACTCAATTAAAGCATGCAATTACCTTGTAACATCCAGAATAAAAGTACGCTCGATCCAGCACGATCTGATGATCCTTCAATCGTTTATCTTTTCTTGTAGAATTTTTTACGTAACTAGAATTTGGTGTTGATCTTGGTTTGGAGAAGATGGAAGGGAGGCTCATTTTAATATATATTCTTTTCTCATACTTTTTTGAATGGCTAAACACGACGGATTCAATTGAAGAGGGGCAAAAAAAAACTACTTACTAGTGAAATTTTGGAAGATTTGTAAAGAAAAACTAATGGAGTTTGTCTCTTACTTATTTTTTAGTGTATTTTGTTAGCATTTGTCGGCGTATTTCTTTACAAGCTTCAATAATCTGTTTATGCACCGTGCCATTCAAGTACATATAGTTTGTCACTTTTTTATTTTTTCCTCGTCGCTTCTACATTTATATATTTAATAGGGTCGTACTCTACTCTAACTTTTTTTTTGGGATAATTTCAGAAACCTTCCTTGAGGTTTCTTACTATTCCACTTAGTTCCTTTGACGTTTTAAAAATTATAATTACCTCTCTTGATTTGACACTTTGGTAACCAAACTTTAAAATAGAGTCAAAATTTCAATGAATACCCTAAAATGCCCTTATCTTACAAAGTTCAATTTGTTCTTCTAAACAAAAAGAGTGTCAAGTTTTTCATGTCAATCTTTGTTATTTGATAATCAATTATAACAATAAATCTTTTGTTGTAATATGGTATTTTTCATATTGCTTTATTGGGAATATAAATTCTTTTTATGATAGAGAAGAAAGTGCTATTCTATTTCTTTTAAAGTTTATGGATTATTTTTTTAATCAAAATTTATGGACTAATTTAGTGGTAGAACTATCATAATTTAATTGGTAGTGATTTTGGGTTATTTGGTTTTAATCATTGTTGACTTATCCTTGATTTTGATACTAAATAAAAGAGCTACAAAAAAATTGGAAGATATTAAAAGTTATCAAAAAAAATACTAGTTTAACATTTAATTTGGATAGATATTTGGGACAACATTGATAGTTCTTCTATACTTCTAATGAAATATAAGAGAAATGAATAAGAAAGAAAAAGGTAAAAAAAATTATAAAATCCATCCTTTGCATAAACAGGGCAACAAAAGAGTTTTATTAAAAATATTAAGATTAGTATTGTCATTTTAAATGGACAAGGCATATAGGTGTAATTTTTAAAACCATAGAGAAACCAAGTGAAATTATTAGAAACCTCAGGGGAGGTTTTTGAAATTATCCCTTTCTTTTCCCTCTCCATTATCCTAATCAACAACGCACAAATACCGTATGATTTTGTCACCTGTAGATTTGCAAATACAAACCTACTGCATCCCCTCAATTCCTTCCTCGATCTTGCGGTACAACGTACTATCAAGTATCAAAACAGCACACCAACCAGTTTACAACTTTCCCATCTCTATCTTCCACCTGCATATAATTCCTTTCATCTAATCAATTGAGATAAGCAGTAACCTTCCCCTCAATTCTGTCTTGGACGTATTCTGTAATATCCACTGGAAGTCAGACAAGAAACTCGAGCATTATTAACAAAATGGATCCACTACAATCTGAGGAATATCGTATGGCTTCTAGTGTTGGAATTCAGTTGCTGCTCCGCCTTATCCCCATTACGTAAAGAATAGAAAGAACAGCGAATTTAATGAAAACAAGAAGTTACAGCATACAAGAGGACCAAAGATTCAAGAAATACTATCTAGAATTCTTCTTCTCAGAAACGATCACTTTGCTCTTGTTTTTATTGGACTCTCCATGCAAAACTACCCTCCAGCAACATGTGATAACTCACATTTGATCTACTGATAGGTGTTCATTTATGTAAGTATATTGTGGGCTTCAACTTACTGACAAGCTAATTAATGTTATTTCTTGTTAATCAAAAAATGGTCCCAGCAGTTCAAATTTTTTCCAGCTTCATCTGAGTTTTAGTAACAACACTTTGGTTTCAAATCAAGAAGTCTAGGAAGAGATTAATGTGGAGATTTTATGATCAAAATAAGACACCTCTGTATGATATTTACTCTTTGCTGTTCCATTTAGATGCTCATCAACTATCATATCTTTTTTTTTTTTTTCAAACTTCTCCAAGCAGAAAATTTAAAACAGAAGCTAGTAGAACTAGAGAGCATCAAAATTTCTAAACTACTATGAGATTAAAGATCCTCATAGCCATGCTTGAAAACTATAAATGCAAGGGCTCAAGCTACTCATCGATCAAAAGATTATGCATCTCCCTTTTATCAAAAGAACTAAATACTAAGTATGAATTACCAACAACAAAAACAGAGAAGATTATGCAGAAGATTTGCAGGTTGTAGAAATGAATTCTGAAAAGCGTACTAACTTATACGCATGAAGGGATTGTGAACCTATAACTGGGCAGACCAACAAAAAGATTTTTTGAGAGGAATATTTTCTGGAATAGCAAAGCATGCTCAGGGTGGTTGCTCATGCATTCACAGTTTCAATCTCACTAACACTTCCCTCAATTGGAAACATTTCAACCATATACCACTTCCTGTATATTCTCCACCATCATCATCACAACCACCACCATCCGCAGCCCTCACCATCCACCACTACCACCACTAGCTTCAATTTGATAAGCATCATTAGCTGTCCTTCATTCCAGTTCACTCTGTCATATTCAAATGTTCCAGTGACTTTCTTTCTCGTAGTGTTGCTGGTTGCTAAAGTTCCATTGACAAGAAGTGCCTTTTACCGTTTCCATACGTTCCAGCTTTAGCTTACCATTTTTACTTGGATTTTTTTCTTATTTCGGGTTGCCGTGGGGGGATTGAGGTGCAAGGGTCAGACTGGGTGATCAGTAAGAAGCGGTATTCATAAGATTCCGTGAAAATCAGACAAGAAAATTGAGCATTAATAGTAAAATGATTCGCCTTCAATCTGCAGAATATCGCAAGACTTCTAGAATCCAAAATTAAAGCACCTGCTCCACCTTATCCCAATTATATAAGGAACAGAAGAAGAGCAAATTTAATGAAAAAACGAAGTTGTAGTGTACAAGATGAACAGGGTTCAACTAGCACTACTTGGTACTCTTCTTCTCAGAACTCAGAAAGTGCTTACTTTGCTCTTGTTCTGATTAGGCTTGCCATGCAAAAAAAAAAAAAAAAACTCTCCATCCATATGTGTTAACTCACAATTGATCTTCTTATAGACATTCCTTAAGTGTACTGTGGGCTCCAAATTAATGATAAGTTAATTTGATTAGATTTATCCCAAAGTTAGTACACTTCTCGCAGTTCAAATAGCCTCTTCAGCAGCTTCATCTGTTTTTAATTAACTGCAATTTGGCTTCAACATCAAGAAGTCTAGGAATAGATTTATGTGGAGATCTTCTCATGTCAAAAAAAGATCCTGCTGTATGATATTTACTCTTTTTGCTGTTTTAGCAAGCTGTTAAAATTAAATGCTCATCAACTATCATCTCCATTTTCTCCATCTCCAAGCAGAAAATTTATAAACAAACTTGGAGAACTAGAGAGCATCCCATGTTCTTAGATCCTATTATATTAAAGATCCCGAATGTCATGCTTGAAAACTATAAATTCAACTGTGTAAATTCATCATCAATCAAAAGATAATACGACCCCATTCTATCAAAATGACTAACCAAAGCTGTTAATTACCAAAAAATAAAAGGCAGAAGACTTGCAACTTACAGAATTGCATTCTGAGCAAAATACTGACATTTACATATGAAGAGACTATGTTCCATTACTTGGGCACACCAGCAAATTTTTTTTTTCTTGGGAATATTATCCGGGATAGTAAAGCATGCTGTGGCTGATTGCTCCCGTGTTCTTAAGTTTCAACCTGAGGAAAACTTCCCTAAATTGAAAATATTGACTTCATCAATTCCACTTCCCAGACATGCTCTCATCCCTTATGTTTCCTTAACACTTTTATTAACCATATAATTTCGACTAGATGCGTCAAAGCAATGTTATCCAATCTAAAACTTTTCGTGTTTCTCAAAGTTATCGTCAATGTTATCCATATTTAGAACAACCTTTCGTGTTTCTCAAAGCATATACATTTGCTATTGATATAAATGGAATAGAAAATTTAGGCACTAATTTAGGTAAAGCCAAAGCATACATAGCGGAGATCATCGTGTGACTATGCAGTCATGACCTTTATCTCTCCGGCTAATTGACGATCATATCTACTCGAAATTGACAGCATAGCGTCAAATGTATGTTTCTGCTATCCATAATCTGCTCAGACAAGCTACTAAATACACACTGAAATTCTGACTTTTCCACGTCTAGTCCTATATAGGTGCTAACTTCTTGGTTTTAACCTCCATGTCTTGTTACAGAACACCATAAGTAAACTTAGTAAAGTCTCAGTTTGCTTAGCATTTGAGCCTCATGATATCCAAAGATTCAGGGATCCTATATGATCTATATTATGCACAACAAGTCAACAATATGAAACCACCACCTGGTCATTAGTTTTTTCCAAGCAAGTAGCATTTGTCAACCGATTACTAATATTCTGTAAGAATAGAGCAAACCAGCAAATTCCAAACAGCAGATGCTATGTTGTTTAGATCTCATCTCATGTGGTTGAAAATTAGCCAACTAAGTAGTATGAGCTTTAGACCTCTTCATATGGCATGAAATCGAAAAAGAAAGTTCATACATCCATATTGTAGTAGGTCAGACTTACCTATCTCCTTAGCAGTTGAGATAGCATAACTAGAAGATGCATCTTTTGTGTGGTCTTTAGGATCTGAAAAAGGTGTTGAACAAAGAAATGTTGATCAAGTGGATCTGGAGCAGGTTTCATGAATCTGCACCAAGAAATGGTGGTAATTCCAGCAGTTCTGATGCGTCTTTGTTAGAATTATCTGCGCAAATATCACATTAAGTTCAATTGCAATTCTAGATATACCTTCAAAGATTGAGCATGCTGCATTTATGAAATGCCCAATTGCATCTTTTCTTAGTTGCAGCACATATTGGGCAGACCTGGAATGGAATGGTCAGGAAAACCATCAAATTGCCACTGAGAATTGAAAACCAAGAGAATCAGCATCCAAGAAAAAATCAATGATCCATGCCTGGTTCCTGTTTAATAGGATAAGGTATTTGTTGGTTTCTCTCGAATTATTGGTTTGTGGTCCCATGCATCAATGTAGATTTTGTGTGGCTACACAATAGAGTATCATTCAGGCTATTTCTAAACAAATCCAGTGGGGAAAAGAAATATGCCGCTGTATTTGGGCTTCGGTTGCTATTCATTCTAATAAACAAGGAGAGTCCATAGGGTTTCTTTTGTTTCCTATTCTTATGGATTAAAATTAGCAAGAAAACATTTTGGGTTTGAATGTTCCGTCTATAAGATTATTGAATGGGAAGAAAATTATGGTTACAAAGTATGATGCAGCCTAGTAGTTGTTTCCGATGCAAACAACTTGGATGGAAATTTTTTTTTTTTTATAAGAAATCTAAGTGGTTATGGGGAACTTGAATAAAGAGACCTCTCGAAGGAAACTTGAATTCAAGATCGAAGTTGAATTTTTTGTGCCATAAAAACTCAATAATTTTATATTTTTTGGAGTGAATTACCATACGACATCATTCTTGTTAATCATAAGTTGGTGAGTTTTTCTCCTTCAAGGACTTTACTATTGACAGGTAGCTCATTCAAATGACTTATCAAACAAACTGTTTTAGATCTTTCAGGTGACTCTTGTCAACTCCACAAACCAAATCTAATCACCTACCTTTTACATTTATGAACAATGCTCAAAAGTCCCATATAGGTTATGTACACCTGAAAAGATTATAATTTATAATTGTATACTTGGGCACACCAACTTCTATTTGCATAATTAATGGAAAAGCAATAATGCAATGGATGTACAAATCCGAACTCAGGTATGGTTTAAATCGAGTCCTTCTATCGTACAACAAAATTTTATATGTCTCACACGTGGCATCGAAAACATTATACATAACATGATTTGAATCTTATATCTTCTTTTTTAGATCAATCTTATCTCTTAACCTTTCAGGGATGGTCACTGTAGCAACATTTCCTACCCAAATTCTCCAAATTCGATACGCAATTTCATCAAAATTTCAGGAAGAAAACAATAAAATGGAGAAAATTAATATATGATTCGAGCAAAGCTACATGGGCCCTTATCTAAAGCTGCAATTTTGATGCAGATAAGAGTGAGCATGGGATTTTGTTTCCAATTCTCTATTGAATGAAAGTGCTTGTCACCTGGGGAAGTTTGCATTTTTAGTTATTGGGTAGTAGTGTTGATTAATGGGATACTCATGAAAATGAAATGGGTCGGCCCAAAATCTTAGTCCCAATAGCATCTAACCACTCTATTTTGTGGCCTAATTCTGATTGAGACGGCTAGGAGAGCATGGGCGGCAAAAAGTTGGGAGGGGAAAAAAAAAAGTGTGTCTCATGAGGCCCTGGGGAAAACTTTGACTTTTGAGTGCTCTCTGCTTGTGAACCGTGAAGTGCTTGGGTGAGAATTATTTAAACGAGTATTAGTTTTATTTTTGTTCAATAATTGGATTTAAATATGAGTACTTTTTTCTTTTTTTTTTAAATGATAGGATTCAGACAGAGGGGCACTTTCTGTTTTATTGGGTTGATTTTAGATGATGTCATATTGGGTCATCTCAAATTCATAATTAAAATATTGTCCAACATATTAATTAATACATTGTGATATATAAACTCTCTCTTGTACATTTACACATACAAAAAAATTTTATTCACACACATAAATATATTTTCACACACTCACTTTTTAAGTTTCTTGGAAACACATCATAAATATAATAATATTTTATATTACTTGTCTTGCAAAATTTGAATAATAAATTGTATATTTAAATAAATTAGCTAAAAAAATTTGTCTACCATATGCTTTTTAATACTACTAATTGATTGAAACTTACTTTGGTAACCTTATACTCACTTTAATCTTCGATCGCCAGGTCATTGTCAGGTGAAGGTGGTGTTCGCATGGGTCCCGCATATTGTGAGAAGATTAGCTATGTAGTAATGGGTAGAGTTGGAACAGATGGGCGCGACAATTGTGTCAATTCACTTGATAATTCCTTCCAAAAAGAAAAACAAACCACTTGATAATGACCTGGTGAAAAAGTCACTTTGATGTTGATAACATGGTTCAAAGTCGCGGCCGCAACCAGCCGCGGCTTCGACCGTTTCACATCGGTCTCGACATATCGGTCGCGGTTTCGACGAGACGCGAATTTTTGAAATATTTAATATTCTAAAAATTGTAAAAAATTAGATAAACAAAAATAATTAAAAAATTAGTAAAAATAATAAAAATTTGAATTGACTCCGAGTGATTTGGTGTGATTCGGCCGTTTCAACCCTTCACGATGACGTCTCGGCGAGTTGAGTATCTCGGTATCATTTCGTCACGGTATCGTATCGACCGAGTCGTCACCGTCTCGGCCGAGTCTTCGAACCATATTCACCGGTCCATTTTCATCCTTAACCATTTTCTTGCATTTAAGTCTTAGCATCCTTTGATTCATGGAAAGGGAACGAGTTGTAAAGGGAACTGCATAGACACTGAATATCACATCTTTGCTGCTGATTTTCCCTCTTACCCAAAAATGAACTCCAAACTCTCTTCCATAGCCAATATTTTCCTCCCCATTACTGGTGGAGATTGACAGGTTATGTGCCCTTCTGTGATCGACTTTTTGGTCCATATGATCAGGGACAAAAGCTTGTAGCCTCAGCTCAGTGGGATATTTCACATTCTTGAATTCATACCTCCTGTTAGGATTACTTCCTGCTACAAGAACTCTCCCATCAGGGAGAAGAATAGCTGATGAATGGTACATTCTGGGAATTTTGGTGGCTTTTAGGACTGTGAACCTTCTTCCTTGTCTTTTTTGGGGCTTGTAGAGATATGGCTCTAGAGCAGGGGAGGCTGCATTTTCCCATCCAGCACAGCCTCGTTTTGCGCCGTTTATGATCAGTATATGGCCAGTGGGGAGAATCAACATATCACTCATTACTCGTGGTCCAGGCATGTTCTCCATCTTCCACTTGTGCCTGTTTCCTGTGATCACCATTCTGCCACAAGAGCTTAGGCCCTTCAAGAATTTCCCTTCATTGGCAGCAGCATATGCCCCTGGAGCAGCACCTCCGCATATCATGACTTCAACTTTTTGAAAGCCATTTTCATGGTCTAATGGAAGAATAACAGATGAGCCGGTGCTAGGATAGCTCCTTCCTCCCTCATTTGGGATCCTGGGAAATGCCTTCACAACTTTCCTTCTTTTGTAGTTGAAAAGAATGGAATCTCGGTTTGCAAAGATGAACAAATTGCCATCAGAAGAAAGATGAAGGAAGGGATAGAGGTTATTCCCTTCTCTCCTTCTTTCGTATGTCTTGTGCAAGAAAGGGAGATCATAAGCCTTCTCCCTGGATGACAATTTAGGTACAAACTCGTAGGTAAAAATCCTTCTTCCACCAACAACAATTACTCTATCCTTATCAGGCAATAGTAGATTGGAAGCATACCATCTCATATCTGAAAGAGAATGCTTATTCTGCTTCCAATCACAACGGCCATTATGATCACATGGCTTGAAGTAACGAATTCTTCGCGAACCACCACCATAGCCACCTGTTTGAATAATGGTTCCATCACTCAGTATGGAACCAGAGGAGCACCAAGTATCAGAATTAATGTGTAGAGGCCTAATCTTGTTTCTCATAATCTCATACTCCACTGAATGAGCATAACAGGACCAGTCCCCTGAATCCCTATACCTGTGGTCACATTTTGTCCCATTGAGCCTTCGTTTTAGCCGGTAACCAGATTGCTGAGAGCCAATCTGATCAAGTATGACAACAGTGTCATAGTGTGTTAAGGCCATATGCATGGCTACAACACCAGCATTCTTCAATAGAAGTTGCCATGTCCCTTTTCTGTTCCCACTACTTGAAGGCCCTCTAGCTGCATTGCACAGTTCAGTGGATAGCAGGAGGAAAAACGGTAGGAAGACAATACATTTGATTAAGAAGCTTAGGAAATTCCTTTGCTCCACGAGAAATTAAACTCTGGTCTATGTTGTTTTGTTTGGCTTACACTCACAGGAGAATTATCATTTTTATATGGCAAGTTTGGTAAAGAAAATGTGATCCTTCCAAGAAACTTAGCCTTTCTTTTCGTGTGATTCCTTTGCCTAAAAGGGGCGGCTCAGCATCATGTATGGAAGGTGCACAAAGTATTCAGGATGCCAAAGAAAGCTTCACTCATTCAGCGAAATCTTCTCGCCAGATCAGGGCATAAAGCTTGTGAATTCTCCATTTTCCAATCCAAGGACGACCACTCACTCTTAAGTTGAAGTGTCCAAATCTTCAAGATTGATTTTAACAAAATTGTTATATGGCAAGGACATGCACTCGTGCACCATAGCAATATTTATAAGGCTCTCAAACGCTTGTTCAAACTCGTACTCTGGTCGAAAGATCCAAGTTGCAAGACTAATTAAGCTAGATGAACCTCCATCATATAATATCACTTAAAAGGATTGTAGAGGATGTTTATTGAGTAGTATTTAACTATTTATGTATTGTATTACATATGATTGTTGAACTACCAATAATTGTGAATTTTTAATATAAGTAACATTTTTCCCGAGCTTGGATCAATTTGTTCTGTCGAACAAGTTCACAAGTTCAATTTCTTCGTATTTTTTTCAAATTCGATTTTTTTATCTTAATATTTAAAATGCGTTTAACTCAATAATACGTACTAATATTTATTCAATTCTTTCTTATCAATCAATTTTATACAAACCGTCAAGTGTTAATTGTTTGATTAAAAATCGACCCCTAACATTTTGTTTTTTTTGACAAGACACCCTAACCCCATTACTTTGGGTACATATAAACCTATTGCCAAGTGATAAGAGAGGGCAATTAGCATTAAAAAAAAATTGTACTAAGTTTATAAGGCAGGCGAATTAAGGTCAAAAATTTGTTGACCCTGTTTTTCTCCTCCTCTCTGCATCTCCCCCTTCCTTACTGTCCTCTTATCGATTTCCAGTTCCTACTAGGCTACTCCCCCCGGTTCAACGCCAAAATTCACGGCCATTTATACCACCCAAACAAGAGATTGAACAACCCCATGAACCAATCGTTATCCCGGGGGGGGGGGGGTCTCATTCCAAGAATGCCCTCATTTTCCCACCCCAGGTAGGTATCTTGTTAGGTAAGGGTACAGCAGGGAGCTGGTAGAAGGAGCTTTACTCAGTCGTAAATTATGGGCAGTGTCATTTTTTAGTGGCATCTAGGATGAGGCTTGAACTTGCAGTAATCCACCGTGCCAGGAGGAAGTTAGTGTGCATTGGTATTGTAGAAAGATTCTTCTTTTTGCAATGTTTTCGTCTGTAGTTGTTCGGTCATCTTCGTCCCGACGAAGTATTGGTTTTGTTAATCAGATAGTTCCTTGCTTTTTGGCGTATCAAGAACCATATATAGCAGCGGTAGCCGTAGCTGTCTTGCATCTAATGGTGGTGGTGGTGGTGGTGGTGGTGATGGTGTGGATAATGGGTTTCACGCTTTCGAGGATTACTTGAACGAATCTTGGAAAAGTTGTAATTTTGATGATGAAATAGAGTTAAAAACAACGTGGAGAAGTCAAAATAGTACTTTCCAGTTCCAACAAAAGCAAAATGTTTCTTCAAGAAGTAGTTTTATAGACACGGTAAGAAATGATGCTAATAGGGTTCTTGAAATTCTTCGGCAAGATGGTCCTGGATTTGATACCAAAGCTGCTTTAGATGATTTGAAACTTAGGCTTTCTGGGCTTCTTGTGAGACAGGTTCTTTTAGGCATTTTGACGAGCATAAGTTTTGCAAACAAGAAACGGAGCGCGAAGCTCGGGTTCAAATTCTTTGTGTGGTCCGCTCAGCAAGAGAACTATAGTCACACAACAAATTCGTACCATCTGATAATGAAGATATTTGCGGAGGCTGAGGAATTTAAAGCAATGTGGAGATTGCTTGATGAAATGATCCATAAGGGGTATCCGACATCTGCTCGAACTTTTAATCTGCTGATTTGTACTTGTGGTGAGGCTGGATTAGCGAAGAAAGTCATAGAGAGGTTTATAAAATCGAAGACATTTAACTATAGGCCATTTAAGCACTGTTTTAATGCAATTTTACATTCTCTAGTGGTACTGCATCATTACAAGTTGATTGAGTGGGTGTACCAGCAGATGTTGGTTGAAGGTCATTCTCCGGATATTTTAACTTATAACATCCTCTTGTGCTCTAAGTATAGGCAGGGGAAGCTGGAACAGTTTCATAGATTACTGGATGAAATGGGACAAAATGGGTTCTCACCTGATTTTCATACTTACAACCTCCTCCTTCATGTGCTAGGTAAAGGGGACAAACCTCTTGCGGCCCTGAACCTTTTAAACCACATGAAGGAAATAAGTTGTGATCCAACCATTCTTCACTTCACCACATTAATAGATGGGCTCAGCCGAGCTGGGAATTTGGATGCCTGCAAGTACTTTTTTGATGAGATGATTAAGCAGGGATGCATGCCTGATGTTGTTTGTTACACTGTAATGATAACAGGGTATGTTGGGGCAGGGGAGTTGGATATGGCTCAGGAAATGTTTGATGAAATGATCAGTGAAGGACAGCTTCCAAATGTTTTTACTTACAATTCTATGATCCGAGGGTTATGCATGGCTGGGAAGTTTGAGGAGGCTTGCTTGATGCTGAAAGAAATGGAACGGAGAGGTTGTAATCCTAATTTCTTGGTGTATAGTACCTTAGTGAGTTACCTGAGAAATGCTGGAAAGCTTTCTCAAGCCCATGAAATTATAAAAGATATGGTGGAAAAGGGGAAGTATGCCCATCTAGTTTCAAAGATAAAAAGATACAGGAGGTGCTAACGAGAAAGAGTGTATAAACTACAAGCAATTTTGTAATATCTACAGAAAATGCTTATTGATCCTTATTTGGTACCTTTGTCTGTGATATGTTTTAGAAGCAGCAAAAGTTTCCAATTCCATGGGGTCTTGAATCTGTCAATTGTTCCCTAGTACTTGCACATTTTTCTCAAAGTTGAATAGCCATTTTGGAGTCGTGGGTTGAAAGGAAAAAATAATGGAATACATTTGCTTCATTCATAGCCTAATAATTGTCTCCATCGATTTTGTTGTTATTGCTTTGAGGTAAGTTTCTTTTTTCTTTTTTATGTCTCTTCTTTTTACTTACTCTGCTACTTTTTTTCAAATAGAGCAATTTCTCCTCCATGTGAGCCCTGATTAAAATGCCAAATGTCCTGCTTTGGCGAACTAGAACTTATGAAAGATTAGTTCCCATGGAAATTAAACTATCCACTAAATAGAATGGATCTCTCATTCATGTCACTTTTGGCTATTATATTCCAATAGTAGATTAGTCTACTTCCCATCAATGCTTTTGAGCAATGAAATTTTATTTACATCTAAAAGCTTTGGTTGCTGCTAAGCTTTTACTCTGAAGAACAACACTGTAATTGAGTGACAGTTTGTGAAATTGATACCTTAACTTACATGTTTCGGCTGGCCTTTTATTTCGATTACTTTTATTGTTTGTGCTGTTTCATCAGTTCTACATTAGCCAATCAAACTAAAAATGTGTCAGCAGTTCTACATTAGCCAATCAAACAAAGAACTTTGAGCTACATATTCAATTTCCTGTGAATATGGATTGAGTAATATGGAAATTTTATTTTTCCTAAAACTAGAAAACCACTAACCAAGAACAGAAAAAGGAAGGGTGCAAAAAGAAAAAAAATCTAAGAAAGGCATTTATTAGAATCCTTTACTGCAGTGCTTTGTTTGTGGTTGACTGTTAATGGTTTTTGTACACACCATTTGCACATGTATTAGCTTCAGCTTCATAGAATAGATATTGTCTTCGTTTTTATTTTGAAAGTAATACCATGTTTCTACCAACTTTTTCTTTTTCCTGGTTCCCTATGATGATAGAAGTGGGTCTTTTTTCTTGGTTTCATCTGTCTACTTGTATTTGCATAGAACCGCCATTATTCATTGTTTAGGACAAAAAGATGGCAAAATGACTTGGTTTCCTAAATTTTCTTGTCCCCTTATGTTTCTCAATGGTTACTTGCACCTAAACTGTGGAAGCTCCTATGGTGTAAATGAGCTTCTTTCTTTTTGCAGTCACCTATGCACATCTGTCAGAATACCTTCTTAATGGGAGAAAATTGCCATTATCATCTGTAATTCTACTGAGCTAAGGATGCATTTTACTGAACTTGCAACTTACAGGGCTTCTGCAGCCTTGTGTTTTGCTCAAGTTCAAAAATTAGGTGCTAGCATTTGGAAATTTATGCTCTTTACTAGATATTTGTTGTAACATTGCGTGTTCCTTTAACATCACTTGCATGTTATCAAGGTATTTTGATATTTGAGAGCTATGGTATCTTCAGTATTGTTGATCTATTTGTTACAGTTTTGTGCTTGGCATAACAAATTATGAGTTCTTGTGAACAATTGACTGGACTTTTTTAGTTTGGATATTACTGATGTTTTATTAAGAAACTTATGTCTTGTCTTATCCAGAACTAGGTAATCTAATGCAATTTTATGGCTGAATTGTCCTACTGCAGCATCTGCTGTGAGGCTTTATGTTCATCTTGGTTGCTTCGTACCAAGTCTCATACTAAAAGAAGTTCTATTTTTGTTTCAATGTGTCAACTGTTGAATGATTTCCACAGATTTAGCATTGTTATGGTTGGAAGTAAAAAAGCCTATACTATAACAAGAAAAAAGTTCCCAACTGTGGGACCAATTGGATAACAGTCATACACCCAACAAAGGACAGAAAGACAGGTACAAAATTTTGGTTTTTTATTGTTACTTTTTTGATGAACACCATTGCAAAATATGGCTTTAGTTTTTTCTTTTTCTTTTTTTTTAATTGGCATTCATTGCTGGAAGTTGTGTGCAAAAAACATTTTATTTCTCATGAACCGACATTATAATTGTTGTTTCCAGCTTTGTTAATCGGATTCTTACTTCTTAAGCTAAAACTCCTTGGCTCGTGAGAGCAAGTGGTCTATCACTCTGTTTAAGCCTGCTGATTGTCAATTTTTCTCCTAGTGCAAAAATAATTGGTCACCTGTGCCAGTGCCATTGTAGACTACAGCAGGTTATAAGCAAAAGAACAGAATCTGTTAAGAGATAATGAATGTGATTTATTGGCATCAAGAAAGTTACATAGCATGCATACCTGTGTCTTGAATCAATTTATGGGTTTATCTATGTTTTGATTTGGGTATCGGTAGAATCAAGAAAAATTCTTAATCTGTCCGGAAAGGTTTCATCTTAATAGTGAGGAGATATTCAATGATATGGCAGCATGTGAACTTAATTGCAGGTGTTTTTATAACTTATTCTCCTCTGCCCTATAACTAGTAATTTACCTTTGTATTACAGAAACTAATGGACTTCTGATGTTACAATTTCTGGTTTCACTTACAGCTACAAATGCTCTGTCAGAGTCAATATGAAGGGCAATGCCTTCTTTCTTGGTATCTTGCCCTCTGAAGAATGTAGCATGTTATTACCACTCAATTTAACCCGTTATTTCCAGATATGCCTTTTCTTGAACTCAGGATGCGGGATTCTGGTGAGATTCAAGCTCAGTTGACATATTCATGAAGTGCTTTATGAAATAAAAAAAAAGTAGATCTCTTATAAAATTCTGGTTGAAAAACTGTAGCTAGGAAAAACTGCCAATCCAAATAGACCCCTGGTTCTACTGGGGGACTGAACGATTCTTCTGATACAGCAGCTTTCGAAATTGCTTAGGCAAGTATGGGTGCTTTATGAATATTCTTGGAGGATGAATTTCAAACTTGCGAAGATATTGAGTGACAAAAATGACAAACGAGATGAAATAACTGGAAATGAAAACGGCCATTGAGGTCGTTTCAAGTACTTGTGCCGAACTTGGCGGTGCAGCGCCCTGAAATTGAGATAAATGTTCAGATTTCTTGATTTCATTAGTAACGACAGAAGATTCAGACATTTTGGCGAACGTTATTTTCCACCATGGGATCCCTCAGGATAGACACCGCAATCAAGAAGAAAAAATCTATTGAGTAAATTCATCTCTGGGGCTGCTGGAGCTGTATGACTTTCTGACGTCCTCTATGATTAAGCAGCTATGTTAAGCTAGAGGCCTAATCATTGCATTTCTTCTCTCCTCTTATATTATAGATAAAGAGGCATGATTATTGCAATTTTCATCTGTCGTTGTTGAAAAATTTGTATATAAGCTTCTCAAAGATCAAAAAACCAGAAAACTCCCATGCTTGCAGCATCTTTATTGGCCTAATTGGGAACAACCAGTATTCCAAGGCGAGAAACCTACCCAGCCAGAACTTGCAGTTGCAAGCTATCAAGACATTGAGACCGACTTTAGCAAACATCAAATACAAAGTTGTAGCAGATACTTTCTGGATCTGATATCAGAGAAATATGACTTGGGTTTTCAACTGAATATTATTATCTCTAATGACTGGGGATAACAAAAAGAATTGTTATATACAGATCAAGAATTCGTGCAAGACATCATCCTTTCATGTCACAAGATAATTATGCAGTATTTATCAGGCAAAATGGCAAAGCTATTATCAGGAAGGACAAATAGTTGCTAGAACTAGATGAGAGCTCTTCTTAAAACATGGAATTTACACTGCATATGAATTTCCTTTCAGTAAAGTTTGATCCTTGTACTTATGGTATCCCGGCAAATTGGGCACAACTGAAGGTCCTGCCCACACTCGCAGCATGTCTGTAAATAAAAGGACTATGTCAAACATCTGCATTTCAATCTGTTTTCCTTGAAAGTAAAGAAATTCTATTAAGTAGCACCTGATGTCCACAACCAAAGGCCATGTTCTTTGGATCAGTAAGGCATATGGGACAAAGCTGCAAATATAATAAAAGTGATTAGAATCCATGTTTATGTTAGAACAGACCATAAAAGCACTTGTATGCATGGAATAATCCAGTAACTGCATTGATAATTTTTGCAACCGGAGGAGGAATAATGTGTTCTATATTACTAAAAGAACTAGATGAGTCAAATAAACAATACAAATAGAGCTGCACCAACCAACAAGCATGCCTTACTAATGTACCACAAACTAAAGACGCGGAGATGGGATTACATGGCTATCAGAAGAACTTGCAGCTTGACTCCTTGCAAAAGGTGGCTCAGGTCCACAAGAAGGTGCGCTTGGACGAAAACTGCTGTTTCTTGAAGTTTTCGGCATGCCAAGAGAGGCTGGACCGTAGAGAGGAGGGGGGAGGGGAACCCTATCCATGCCATTCCCCTTGTTAACACTGTTCAAGCAAATGCAAACATGTTACACTAAAATTATATAAAAGAACACTTACAGCCACTAAAGTACTTGAAACTTTCAAAAACTACCCCAATATATCGAGCTCCAGCGTTGCTTTATACTGAGAAGGTATTTCCATCAACGCTGAAAGAGCAAACTCAGCCTCTTTCCTGGATCTGTCCACATTCTTTGACATTATCTCTGTAAAATTTACAAACTAGAATGCAAACAAAGATTTTACAGAGAACAAAAGACATCAAAAATTACATCTGAATGACAACGAGAACCCTCACAAAAACTTTTACAAGAATAAAACAAGAGATTGACTTGCCTGAAAATTGTCAAAGGCGCGAGCAGGGATATTATCATCAAACTCCCTCATCATATCCCATGGTCCATCTCCAACCCCAACCAAAACAATTGATAGAGGGTACTCACTGTAAATAACTAGCAATGTATTAGAAAGTAATATAATGAGAAAAATACAATCTCAGTGCAAACTAATTTGTAAAATTACCTTGCTTTCACAATTGCCTCAACAGTTTTCCTTTCCTGTGGGCTTAATTGACCACGCCCAGTATCTATACTTCTTGTCACCTAGAAAATATAATGGTTTTGAGATACAGTAGGATCTAGGTGCCAGTATAAATTTTGCAATGTACGCAAGAAGTTATAAAATAATATAGTTGCTTCAATCAATTTTTGTTTTATTTTATTTTTTATCTTTTCTCTAGTAAGATGATAAAGAAACTTAAAAGTGTAATTGGTTTTCAAGGAAACAACCTTTACAATACTTAATGAGAACAAAACTAGAAGAGAACTAAACCTGCCCATCTGCTATGATCAGTAAGACATGGTACTGTCCACCACTTTGCTCAACGATAGTCATGGCCATCTCAATGACTGGAGCAAAGGATGTTGGTCCTATCAAAGATGTAAGGATGAAAAAGCATTATAAATAGTAAGGCCCAACCAAGAAAGTATAAAAAAGAGAGATTAATGACACATGAAACCTACAACCATATGAAGGTCTACTTCAGATATTAATGCACTTTTAGTATATTATTAAACACTTGGAAATTTCCTCCATTGATGTCTATTTCTGAAAAAGTCACCCTGAATACGGAAATTGAAATATGCATTTAAAGCCAATTTGCTCACATGGCAACAGTCAAGAACTTTATTCTTGACAGGGTGTTTAGTGCATTCATCTTGGATAGGCCAACATTGGTCATTTTTAAAAATGCTAAAGTCTTAATCTTGCCTCCAAAATACACAATCATTTCATAGGAAACAACCATAGAAGAAAACAAGAGAGTGAACTTGAATGACAACCTGCAAGTCGCAATTGTGGAACTAATTCTCTATAGCGGCTCAATACTTCCTCAAAGCCGTCACAAAATCGCTCATCTGGATAGAAGCTGAAAACTTCTTGGTCATGCGTTGAAGCTGCCACAAGCAACTCCATTATACGCCATAACTCAAAATAACAAAATCAGAAAAATACATGTAAATCATATTATCAATAGGTACCATCTCCAAATCCAAAACATGGAATTAGATTGTCCTCATCAAATTTGGATAGTGTCCTTCCAATAATTGATATGGCCTGTTCATATGGGTTTTGCCCATCTCCAAGGTGATGTAAACTTTTTCTGTGGAATGACCTAGCACCTAGTACAAGGAAATCTAAATCAGGTCAACCATGTCTTATGTGGACTTATTTTTGTAAAATAGATGAAACCAAACCTGTCCACTCGTTGCTTTTGGTGAAATCAATACCAACAATAAGATTTGATGATTCCAGGCCAGCATGTGCAAGAGCGTCAGTAACCTACAGAGGCAAATGGGGCATATAATTATGAATGAGAATGTCAAAAGCAACTCACCTAGCAACCATGTGTGATGGCTCTGCTTAGAAATAACCAGGAGATAATAACAAGTTAAATGCTAAAACTAACCAGAAATAACCAGACAGTAATAACAAGCTAAATGCTAAAACTGATAAGTCGAATGCCCTAAACCAGTCATTATAAGTACTTGAATAAACTCAATTATTCAAGAGTCAAGAGTTACACATCTTAACACTTATGACAAACCAAACCGTAAACTTAGAAGGTTATTTGCAGCTCAATCATTTACAATGGGTGAATGCTGTCTTTTGCCCCCCTCAGAGGAATGCAAAGTGCAGGTCCAAACAGCAGAGCAGAAGTATCTTTGCAAATATTTGCTGAAATCTTTCCCACTATGACTACATGAAACTTGCGAGACTGGCATTGCAAATAGGAAATATTTGCACTCATAATGATCTCATATACAAAAGAAAAATTGGTAAATGGTGCTCATAATCGAAGAGCAAAAATCCATGACATCAGTCTTGAAAATTTCAACAAACTATTAATTTATAAAACTACTTTGCGTCCCATGTCTCAGAACACCAGCCCACATTTATGTACTGGTGATGTAAAGTTAAGGATTGAGCTAAATTACTCAAAGAAGTTACAAGGAACATAAAGTGCCAAAGAATACACGTGTAGTTACTGTTTGAAAAAAGTAAGGGGAAAACAAAAGATAGCAAAAGTGATATATAAAAATCAAGATTTTACTTAGAAGAATTATTCTTTGACCACCTATAAAGTGCATTTTGCATTTACTGTACACATACATGTGAGATCTATCCAAACTCACAAGTCACCAATATACTGAAAATGCAGCTCCTGAAAACCTGAAGAACAATGTTTCAATTGCAAATATTGAACAAACATCACTGGTCCAAATCCGAGACAGATGCTGTTTCAATTCCAGTACAACAACACCAACGGAAGTTATAATCTGTAAAGAACTCACTGCTGGAATAGTGTGCCAAGGCTCTAACATACCAGAAAAGCAAGCATGTTCCAATTTTATTTTCTAGGACCCATCTGTCTAATTACCTGTTCCAAACTAGTGTAGTCATCATCTATCCTTGAAAATTTCCTCTCAAGCCGTCTCCTCGACTCCTGGGGTGGAGGTGCAGGTGCATAATTGTAACTTGGTTGAGGTGCATAATTGTAACTTGGTTGAGGGTACTGCGAGTGTGGAGTGCCATAATTACCCCATGAATTTGAACTGGAACTGTAAGATGAGTATCGACCAGTAGTCAAGCTCTTCGAACTTTTGCCACCCATTAACTTTAGGAATTAATAATATCAGTCTGCAGAAAATAATATATGCTTGCATAAGAAACAAAAACCATGTAAAAAGTTGTAGGCATCTTTGTGTTATTCAACATGTAGGCATCTAAAATCTAAAGGAGTTATTAAACGGTTAGCTCAATTCCATAGCACTTGTTGGAGCAAAAGGTAAATAATGGAAGCATGGATGAACCATGGATGCAGATTCAACACAAGCAATTAAATTCTAAATTTAAGGTGCACCACATCTACACCCATAAATGTTGTTTATGTGTTCCCTATAATTTCCAGCAGTTTTTGTCAGTCTGCATAATATCCTAACTGCATTTTCATGTTTTTAGCATAATAATTATGTCTAATTTCTAAAAGAGATTAATTATTTTATAACCACAACCTTGGGTGCCATATATAACAATGATGCCAAATTGTTTTTAAGGATTAATGTTTCAGTTTGTGCTGATGCCAGACCCAGTTGTAGGTGACCTAAATTTTTGTAATAAACAATCATACATCTATAATTATGTTATAGTTGTGAATTTTCAAATTTCTCATGCTTCCTTGCAATAAACACTTTTTTCCAGTGCTTGTGCCACCACCTTTCATCGCATATGTGAACTTGTATTTTGTCATTCCCTGTCAATTACATATAAGGCATCTTTAAGTGTGTACCATGTGTTTAGGATTTCTACTTGCTTCTTTTGATTATTAGCACACTTGAAGAACTCTTGAACCAGTTGAGAACATCAATACATAACAGATTTCCAGCTACCACCTCAAGACTGTCAGTTATCCCTAACATATGCTATGTTATTAGGAATTTAACCTCATTAAGATGCAGGCCTTACTGGAGCAACACTGACAATAATCATTGAATGCCAAATTCAAAAGTTGCAAAAGGATATACAAGATTTGGTCTACTGGCAGCCTAAAGAACTCTCCACTCAAAAAATCCTCATATCTGTAAACTCAGCGTCTTTGGTAATTTCTGACACTTAACTAGCCAAGAAGAACCACAACAAAAAGTATAAGACTTTTGAAAGACGCTCTCCTTAAAAAATTATCCCAGTCTCAAGCCACTGCTGTATATGACAGCACCAACTCATCTACAATACTAAAATTCAAAAGAATACACTTATAACCAAATAGAACCAATGGTCACAACTGCATACCATCCTATCCTTAAAACCGCAACCCCCTTTGTGAGGAGGCATCCCTTCTCCCGAAGTCACGGGCTATTTTACCAAGTCCCTTAGAGATTCTTCACTCTCTCCACTCGGATGCTTCCTCGAGACACATATTACTATAAAATAAGGATCACTCTTATCCATATCAAGCTATCCAAGTGACCTGTGAAAAATACCCCCAGCTTCAAGAACTCCATTATTCAAGAAAGCTTTGTTTTATTAATATACTTTGTTCTTTCAGCATGAAGATGAGAACCAAGGCTTTTCTACAACCTTCCTATTATGATCACATGCCAAACTCAAGAACTGAATTTGGCCGATAAAAGAAACGTGATGCATGTGAAATTTTCAAGATTGGAAAAGCAACATTGCATCTGAAAAATAAAATGGAGATACAAAATATATGTATAAACTTGTTCAACAACTGATGTAACTAAAAAATTGGCACAAATTTAGGGAAGGAATAATTAGCTTACAATTCCCCTATCCTACCTAAAAATTTCATTTTTACTACTACAAGAACTACAACCCAATTCCTGGCATAATTCTACACTTTTCCTACTTCTTGTACACAATATACAATCCATAAATTAGCATTGCCAATTCAATAAAACTTATAAACAGCACAATCCCTCAAAATGACAAGCCAGCAATACAACAAGATAAACTAAAAATGCAAATTTTGAAATCATATAAACACCCCAGCTGTATCAAAATGCCATCTTTTGCTCGTCACAACCCAGAAAACATTTTTTTAAAAAAAAGTGAAGAAAACCCAAGTAATATTTTTTCCAGCTCTTCTTTTCTCATGGTATAGAAGACTGTATTTCCTTACCCTTTTTTTCCCTTTTTCCCTAGGCAATCTGCAGCATTCTTTCACCGAAGGGGAGTTGGCGGTTGAGAGGGAGAAATTGATAGCTACAGAGCCAGGTGGCTTGGAAAGGAGGGGGGATAGACTTGAGTTGAGTTGAGTTGAGTTGAGGTGAAAGTAGGTGGACGGACAAGGTGAGAGAAAAGGGAGTTTGGATTGTAGTTGACCTGTGGGCGCAGGTGCGTAACATGGGATTCTTTGTAGAAAGAGTTTAGCTTACGTTAAACGTTTGTGTCACTTTGGAGTAAAGTCCTATTTCACTTGGAATTCTTTGTAGAAATGGAGTTTAATTGAACAATAGCACTCCTTAAGTTTCACAAAACCCAAAGTTGCCCTCCAAAAGAATTGTTGAATCTTGATTGATTTTGATTAGAATTTTACATCATTCTAACTTAATCTTCTTTCTAAGGGAAGGATTATAGGCATTGCAAATAAATTTTTGAGTTGAATGGTCTTTCCAACACACTTATTTTATTATTTAAATTAACCCTTACTCTCATCATTGTTAAAATCATAATACTATAAGATTTCATCCACAAAATGATATACTTTTTTAACATGACACCAATAATACAATAACAACTGTTAAGGATATAATAATATCATAAAACAGTTATAATATTATTTAACAATACTTTTTTTTTATCTTTTCATCTGGAACATTTTTAATTATACATATTTACAGGATAAGAATAGACGGCGCACAGTAGAATGGAACATTAACTGTTTAGTTGAAATGTCTATATAACCACCAAAATGAGAAAAAAAAAATTTCTCAATGCATAATTGTTATATTATAGGAATTAGAAACAGAGTTATACATTTTTATGCATGTATTTTTTCCAGAATACTAAAATGAAAATCACGTCTATTTGGAGATTGCATCTTAATGACATGCTTTATTTCTTATGTCCCAAATTGCTGAATAATATGGGTGTTCCACCCATACCAAGGGATTTACAAGGGGTAGAATTTAGTATTTCCAAAACTTCCAGGGGCATGTACTTTACAGCCCTTACTTTTTTTTTTGTCAAAATTTACAGCCCTTACTGGTGAAGGCAGTTTCCAAGAAATTTCCAACTCTGCTCGAAAAAAGATAAATCCAAAGGTTGGATTGTTGTCACCTAAAGATTGTTTTAAATTTCAACATTATCTATCAGTTTCATTGGGCAATCCACTTCATGGAAATAGCGACATTTCCAATTTACTTTGTACTCGTCACCTCCATGATTGAACTTTATGATACTACTATATCATTTTTTGACCCATAAGGATAATAGGGGATACGACTTTACAGGCTTTAAAATATGCCTATTTGTTCTCCATTCAACTGTATGACCAAAGTTACAAGAAAGTGCGGAATTTCCCATTTGAATTGCATTTTTTTTGGGAGTTAATGAGAGTTTTTGTTGAAAAGTAGCACTGATTTTAGATCATATTATGTATATATGGTAAAAAGATGACTAAAAAATATTATATTAAAAGGAACGGTCTCAAAAATGCAATGAATTTTTTTCATAAAAATTGCGATTCAAACAAGAAATGTTTTACTTTATTACTAGTTAGGAGTTATATTGTACAAATAATACAAACTTGGCAGTAGAAAAATTGCAATTCAATTTTGATAACATTTTATCAGTAGACCAAGATCTCATTTGCATTTTTAATCATTCTCGTGAAGCCTTGTTCTAGTTATTAGGCCATTTCAATAAGCCCTCCTCATAAATTAAACTTAAAGCTGATCAATATCTTCAGCAGAATTATGCCATAAGTAGAAAATTTTAATCAAAAAGTCAGAAAAAAAAATTTTTAACTCGGAATGTTGAGCCTCTCCTTCTCCTAAACCTTATATGACTGCAAAAAAAAACACATAAATATATAAATCACCAAGGATATTGATTCATTTCATAGGTGGATGATATTTTGTATATTGTTCATTGGGTTTTTCTGCTAGATTGTAGAATATCGTCTTTTATTTAATTAGTTCATTGTAAAGTAAGCGCTAATCACATTTATTTAGGATGCTTTTGATAAAACTAAAGTCTGAAAACTGAAATTTGAAGTTTGAATTCATTAAGTTATTGAATAGTTAAATACTAAATTTGATACATCTGAGTGTATATTATATTAAGTGATAAGTGCATAGTTTATGACTTATTTTTTGGACCAAGTTTTGTTTAGAAAATTCAGTGTCATTTAATTAATTCAGATGATTTATTTTTTGTTATTAAACGGAACTGAACATAAATTCAGATGTTCTACTTTTTGTTATTAAACTCAACTGAACATATTAATATCTGAATCTATTAAATTTAAGTGCTGAATTGAGTTATCAAACAGGGTCTCAAGCAAGCCAATTAATTGACTAGGGTTTGCACAGTAGCTAACCCAAACGAGCTCTTGTTTATCTCTAATTCTCATCAGTGTACATTAATTACACAGTGTAATGACATCTCCACCAAGGATCGCACTAAAAATCACTTTCAACCGCTAATAACATGAGCCAGAAATCATCATGTTAACGTGGGAAGTTCAAAAGGTGCCAAATCATTGCATTTGCTGATTTTAAAACTATTTATTTCTTTTCAATCTAATCTACCTGCCCGATAGAATTTGAACTTGTAAATGTCAATGTGATTGTCGTGAAGCTTGACCACATATATAAACCTTCACCGTGTGAGGCATTTTATTTTAACCAACGCCGTAAGAAAGCCTTAGATCCGCTAAATATCTTGTTAGAGACGCCAGAAGAAGGTTCTCAATCATTCGATTATGACTTCTTGTTACTTCTTCATCTTCTTCTTCCAAATAAACCAATGATTCCGTTTCTTTCTTACAATCTAAGCCCCAAGGACAATAATTCAGTGGATGCATCAACAGATTGTGGGCCGTGATTGTGCCTTTTAATTTGTTTGTCTTTCCCAGATATTTATTTTATTTTTTTTGGTGGCTACTTGATTAATATTTAGGCATAATTTCAGAAACTTCCCCTAAGGTTTCTGACTATTTCGCTGGCCTCCCTCTAAGTTTTAAAAATTACACTAACCTTTTTTGAAATTTATTATTTTGTAACATTTAAGTTCAATCAACCATTAAAAAAATGATATTTGGAGAGAGAAGATGATATGATTCTACCATTGCCCCTCATCTATTAATTGTTTAATTAATCTAATACTAACCCAAACATTAAAGAAAACACCAGAATTTATTGTTTATCATCAAAGATTAAATTACGTATGATATCAAAAATAGTATATCATTTTACATATTTCAATTAATGTAAGATCCAAATTGGTCTTTTTCAATTATAAATCCATTGTCAATCATGATCAACAATAAATAATAAAAAAGATGTAACTAAAATATTACAAAAAGTAAACTTTAAAACCATAAAAATTTCAACAACTAACCTTAAATATGTTGACAAGAATATTTATAATATTAAATTTTATTTTGTGTAATATTTTGGTTACAAATTTTTTTGATTATTTGTTGTTGATCATGTTTGACAATGGGTTTATAACTGAAAAGAATAATTTGAATCTTGTATTAAGTGAAAAATATAAAATGGTATACTATTTTTTTGAAGCTATATTTGATTTGATCCCAAATGATAAATAGCAAATTTTAGTATTTTTCTCTAATGTGTAGGTTGGTATTGAATTAATTTGTTTGTCTTTCCGAGGTTTTTATTTTACATTTTTGGTGTCTACTTGATTAAGATTTGAGCTCTAAAGTCGTTTCCACGTGTCGGTCCTTGTTTTAGTCCCACAGCAAAAAGTAAAATATCATTAAGATTCAATGGGGAAAAAGAATTCAGTTGGGCAAAAACAAGCACCTAAGTCATAATTTGAACAAGTCAAAAAGTTTACTTGGACGAAAACTGGTAGCAAGAGACTGATAAACACTGAAGACCTAAAGTCATTTTCAGTGTTATCTTTTAAAGCTAACAAATGTGCCGCACAGAAAACTAACAAATGTGAATACAAATCCGAAACTAAAGTCATTTTCAGTGTGATTTTTCTAAAGCGAACAAATGTGAATATATATCCGAAACAAGTGAAGCCATGCCCAGACTTCAGAGGACAATAATAAGTTGTTCAAAGCAGTATTTAATTTATAAAGTGTTCAATCATTAAATGTTGTTTCCACGACTACATCCTATCAACTTACATTAAGGCCTAAAGCCTAGCCTTTTTTATGGGTCTGTACGAGGTTTTTTGTTTTGTTTTTTTTTTTCTCGAGGAAACCCTTGAGCAGCAACTAGCATATTTGTTCGTGGTAATGATCGAAGTCAAACATACTTAAATTTTTTTATTATAAAAAAAGATCCTAGTATAGATATTTACATTTAAGGAACACCACAAGCATGCTAAAGAATACCAAGATGAAGTATATATACAAATCCAATTCAATACTTAAATTTAATGAGTTCAGAGCTTAAGACGCTTTTGATAATAAAAAATTAAAATATCTGAATTAATTAATTGATACTAAATTTTTTAGACGAACTTGCTCTAAAAAATAAGTGATACATTATTTACCTGTCACTTAATATGATATTCACTCAAATATGTCGGATTTAGTACTGAATTGAATTTACGGATTCAGATTTCATATTTTAAATTTCAAATATCAGTTTTATTAAACGTAGCCTAACTTAAATATTGGTCGGTGGTTTTTGGTTTGTTTGATTAGCTAAATATTGGTCAAGTGATCGAATGTACATGTTCTCATGTATTTCGTTCCTCGTGTGGGTTGGACATGAATTGAAATTAGAACTGGATTCTATAAGATTTTAATCATGATTTTGCTACACGGTTGATTCCTAATTCTACTCCAATCTCAAGTCCCATGAAGAACCAATTACCACTGGATAAATTCTTTGCATGATACTTTTTTCATTGGTAGTAAATTAATAATCAATGCTTGCATGATTGTAACTACTATTTTCAACTATGGAATATTGGAATGATATGCTGTTGGTGGTTAAGCAGCATAAAAGTGCAACGCATCCACATAATTATTTTAGGATGCAGCTTCATTTGGTCCATATAGTTGCGACTTTAGTTAAAAGAAGAATCTTTCCATGATGAATAGTTAATATTAATAGTTGATATATAGCTTGATACTGCTTTCTTTTGCAATAAAGCTAATAGGAGAAGTATCAGAAACACAATTGACAGATTGAAATGGCATATTTTGCGAGAAACCAGAAGAAACTAAGAACATCACATAACTAGCTCATACATTTCATTGGCAATCCATTTTAGAACATAATTCTGGTGAAATAAAGTGCTAGAGATGTCTTTTACTGCAGTAGAATTGCTACAGAGTTGGACTATATGATCATAATTCTGGTTAATAAGTACTTTTCTTCTGGATTATATTTACTGTAGAACACAAAGATACAATCTTCTTTCTTTTGGGTTTAATTTATAGTTTGGCCAAAATCGAGTTTGCTAATTTAGCAATCGAGACAAAAATATTTTTTTAATTTTTTTTCTTACAAGATGGATGGGATCTAAAAAGTGAGAAGAGAGAAAGGAAATTTGAACACAAGATTTCTAATTTTTTGAACTCAAGACAAAGGATTAATCTTTCCTACACCGACAGTGTATACACTGTCAGTATTGGATGAATGACAACTATACCAAATTTGAATTTGAAATTTAACTTTTACAGACATGTCATGAATCAAACGGTAATAATATATACACTGTCAGTAAATATAAGATTTACTCTTAGACTAATGCATTTTCGGCTTCTTGTTTATTATCTTTGAAAAGGAGAGGAATTAAAGTGTGAACCATATAAAGGCTAAACCTTGCACATGCAGCCGTTGCTTGCATTCTTGAAAACTACAAAAAGTACAATTGTTTTTTGGAGGAATGTGCTAAGAACCAAATCACTGGGAGCTTGCTTTAGGTTGGATTTTCCTTCACATGATTTTGTATTTTATACTATTTGAGCAGTAGTGTTCACATTTGCTTTGATTGTAATTGTGCAGTTATATATGCATCAATAGAATTACTCTAACAATAGTTCATGCAAAGATATAGGATTAATTTTTGTACAATAGTTCATCAATAGAATTAATTTTTGTACACTGATAATGTAAAAGAATTAGTACACTGATGTGCAAGGAAAAGATTTCAAATATGAATAGGGTGATTTCTCATGAATTTAGACTCATTGGTGTGAAAAATTGTCTGACTAAAAGCTTAAGAAATACTAATTTAAAAAAATATTGTACGTCAAGATGGAACTTATATACAAATGAAATGTGCAATGGAAGAACTAAGAGAATTACATGTTAGTCGTTGAATTATTTGATATATTTTTTCTTTGGCTAATTGGAGATGGAGATTTTATAATCAAGCATTTAACCTTCTACAATTACATTCTACACAAGGCCAACAAACTTTTTTCCTTTCACCTATGAACAAATCATCATATTATTCACTCAAAACATAAAAAACTTTCTGGTGATGCTGATCATTTGATACTTTTGATTCAGCAACCTATCAAACAGAGTTCGAATTTCTTTATTTACATTCTTGAGTATGGCTAGGTCAATCGCTAGGTATAAAATTCAAAATCTATATACAAATAAATCAAGTTACTCGAACTCAATTTGATAAACATTTATTGCAACTCTATTGTAGTCAAGCCCTGCACATAATGTTAAACTTTTGAAAAGAATAATATAGTGAATTCAAATATCCTTGGAATCTTTCATTCCTATTTGACCCAATGTTTCCTAAAATTAAATCCTATGAAACATATATAGTATACTTTGTGAGCATTTTGCCAACTGTGTTAAACTTTAGAAGACATCCCATCATAATTTAAGATGGAAAAATTAATAATAGAGTTCGACTATGAGTTATAGGAACAAAATATGGCACAATTAAGAAACTCACTGTAACTTAACCCTAAGTAAAGAGGGGTTAATGTGATCAACCTATAATATGATACGTATAAAATTCAGGGGTCTTCATATTAATTATTTCTATTAGTTTATGTAATTCGGAAAAAGAGTCTTCTTCCCTTTAGATATTAAAGTACTTACTTCCCCTTTTATTATTAATTATATCCTTATACTATATAAGAATGAATTTTGGTCAAAGGGGGTTTAAATTTCAATCGCATAAATATGGGCTTTTTGGAAATGTGGAATGTTGTGTAGTTTTTTAAAAACTTTTGGTACAATTGAGGGCAGCATGTGTTTGGATATGTTTACCGAAATGCCCTCATTTCGGTATATTTAAAGTTTTGATTTATGGAGACGTCTAGGTATTTTTGGAATGTGGAATTATTTTGCAACCGTTTCTGTATCGAGTACAACTCATAAAAACTTATGTGTTGGTGTAATTACTGAAAAAGTGCTATAGACACATTTAATTGAAGTGTGGCTTTTGTTGTGCAATTAACAGAAAGACATGTTGCTATAACCAACCATTGGAGGATATTCCTTTATCTGAAACAACTTATGTCTACTTTTAGGCGATTTTCAACTGACATCTATAAGGGTCTTTTGAGAATGGTAAAATTGTAAAAGCATTGATAAAACAAGGTGTACAAGTGTGTGCTGCAATTAGAATGTACTATTATTAGTTTTATCATATTTGATGACTATTTCTTTCCAGAATATACTATTATTTGTCCAATGAAAAATCCTTTTTAATCACATGCACCAAACGCCCGCACACTCCTTCCCTAGTTTATTTATAATACCTTGTCTCAAACTTTCACTATTATATTCTTACATCCTTAAGAATGCACACACATAATTAAGGTGTTACTAGTTACAGTATAATTTAATTGGGTCTGGAGTTCACGTGTCGATAGTTTGAAAACTTGCAATTAAATAAAAAAATTTTATAAACACATTGTAAGATAATAATTATTAACATGCATTCATATGATAAATTGGATATTATTCAAGCATACTAATGAATACACATTGGGCACTGTTAGAAAAAAAAACCCTTTTAAATTTTATTTATGTTGCTTCTTACAATTCAAGGCAACTATGAAGCCTTTTATCATGTGCCTTATTAATCAAGTCAAGGCAACTATCAAACGTTAGGAGCTATCTAAAGGATTTAGTTATAGTAGTAAACAACATATTAGTTTCTGGCTTTTATGTTCATCTACCTTTTATGCGTACGTACTGCCCTTCTCTTCCTGGCTTTTATGTTCATCTACCTTTCCCTTCTCCCACCACTGATCCTTCCCTACCTTTAGCTGGTGAATTTGATACAGAACAACAATCGAATTTTAATTTGAGAGGTCTGAGTTTGGCGCTTTAACCATTCAGCCATGGATGCTCAGCAGGGATCCACGTGCATGGTGAATAACCAAATTTCGGTTGAAATGAAATCCATCTTTTTCTTTGCTCTGAATTTGGCCGTTTTTGTTTTTATAGATCAGAGGCAATTTCGCTGCTAGTGCTAGGGTCTTTTCCAAACAGAATAGATGCCCATCATTCTTGATTCTCCGCCGCAGCCAGGGCGAATAAGGATAAAGAGTTCTTCATCCTCTCCCATTTATTATATGGAGAGCTGTTTTCTTGTTTAACAGGATATGTGTGTAATTTTCCAAAGCTTTGTCTTCCCGGGGTTACACCTCCATCTAGTTGGGATTCTTTGTGACACTATCCGAAGCCAAATTCACCGTTTCACTGTACTTGGCATAAATATAGAAGTTGGCATTGAGATACCACTACCTGACGCCAAATCCACCGTGCCGCTACATTTGGCATAAATATAGAAGTTTGCACTGAATTGTGACTGGAAAGTTGCATTGAAAATCCCATGTGCACCTCCACCTCCTAAGAATGAAGGATCTTGTTGGACAGGTTTGTAAATATGGTGTAAGTATGCCTAATTGTTGCATTATGTCAAAATTTGTATGTAAATACGTGTACTTTGTATAAGATTTAATGTACACGAATAAAAAAAATATTACAATACACCAAATGAATTAAGAAAAATAACAGTGAAATGTCATATACAATCACAAATATCCTATTCACTAGTGTTGGTTCATGCATGCTTGTCTCCTTCGGATTAATTGTATTGTTTTTCTAGGTTAATTTTTCCCTCCTGCCCATGCAAATGCTTGCTAGGCCCTATTTTAACGTGGTAAGGTTTCCTTTTCTGTTACTTTGGCCAGTAAATTCAACTCAATTGATTTAGTTTATTCTGTTCTTTCCAATTTCTATGCTTCAATTCGAAGCACTGTCCTTTAATACTTGGCAGAATCAATGGCAAAGGCCAAGCTTGCTGGCTTGAGGGACTTGATTATGATGTTAGTTCTCAACCTCTCAAAAACTTCTTGTATTGCAGTTCTAATTTCTATTTTTTTTGTGCTTGGTGGTTTTGACTTGATTTTTTCTCAACAATTCAGGGGTTGTAGAGACCTTGATAGGGAGCACCAATGCAATTGATTTGAAGCCTTTGGTGCAATTTTTGTTTGTGTGCTTTATGTTGGTTTTTGAGATATCTAATTCTTTTTCCAAATGAACATCATTTTTGCAAGGGATTGATTTATATTGAGATATTCATCTGCCGAAAATGTAATGCAATGACAAATGGAAGACTTTAACCCATGAGTTTGGTGCAACTGGTAAGCGGGTTGTTATTGTTAACGAAAGGTTCAATTCCTCCATGTAGCGTTTTAAAAGGTTGTAGGTCATATGTTCACCTCTAAATAAGAGTTGAAATTTGCAGACGCTCCCTGACCGAATCCGGATTAGTCTCACTACGGGAGTAAGGGTGAAGATGCTAGGTGCTTAAAGCAAAAAATAAAATAAAATAAAATGGAAGACTTTCATCAAGTCCTTAAGTCCTTTTGGAGGAAACAAATTTAATATTTTCTGTCCAATAAAACTTGCCTGCCACTAAAACAAATTGATTGTTCAGTGGAACCATTGATTGCCAACAGTCAATTATCTTCTATTGAATTGAATATTGTGGCACACCAACCTTCTATACCTTTTCTGGATGGAGAAAAAGGAGAATTATTAATCACCATATACCATCTGCCTAGCTTTTGGATGATGAACTGGTCATAGGTCTGCAAAAGACAACAATGATCCATAATTAAGCCCAACGCAACGTACCTAACATGCAGAAAATAACAAGAGGAACTATCAATTGGGGGCCAACTAGCAGCTATAGCGTAAGAGTGTCAAGTAAAATGCTATAGAAATTCCAGACATTTTGGCCTATAGCTGTGCCCATGATTAATCTGACTATACAAATTTCATGTAGTATTTATAACTTCAAATGAAGTAATGGAGCTATTGGGGGCACTTGAGAGAAACTCAAAGAAATGAAATTTGAGCAACCAAATTTTGCTGTGGTTGGGAATTTTTCTATAAGATTGATTCTACAATAATTAAGTTGTTCGAAATTTCTGTATGAATATTCTAATTAAATCTTGACTTTATATGTAATCAGAGGCAGGAAAACTCAAAACATGTCTGTTTAGTGCCCATGTAAGTAAAGCACTTATCTTACTAAAACAGATGTTTTGGGCTAATAGGTAAATCATTCACAACAAACAGAAATAATTTAAATTGGGTTGAGATTCTACATCCTCTTTCAAAATTAAACAATAAAACTTTTGATTTGAGTGATCAATGTGCAATAACACTTTCAAGAATTAAATTATGAAAATTAAGTACATGTTTGTATTCCTCTCCAAAGCCAATATCTTGGAATTGGAAGTAAATCTTATTATTGGAAAAAAATTCTGTACTATTCCCTAAATATTTTCCTGAATTATGAAATTAAGAATATGTCGCTTTTACACATTTTTTTCAAGATTTTAGTAGGAAAGAAGCGATATTCAAGAAGTGGAAAAAGAAAAGAGGGATTAAAATCTAAAACCTCTGCAACCTGAAATTTGAATTACCTCCTCAACAATTTATACATTCTCTTATTATCCTTTACATTATTTCAGTTTCATTATTTATTTTTTATCTCACACGCATCACGTTAAATTTATTACACTGTATATTAGAAAAAAAATTTTTCCAATTAATAATGTATAAAGGACAGTACCACAGTTCAGAAAAGGGCACTGCCATAATTTCGTCTCTAATTAAACAAATAAATAAAAGAATTGGAATCCCGAAAATATCCTTAGACCATCCGATCCGGAATTAGAAGTGACAACCGAGCGGCGAAAGCAGCACCGAAGCGGCGGCGGAGAAAGCAATGGCGTCCGGGTGGGGAATAACGGGGAACAAAGGAAGATGCTACGATTTCTGGATGGATTTCAGTGAATGTATGTCTCGTTGTAGAGAACCCAAGGATTGCGCTCTTCTCAGAGAAGACTATTTCGAGTGTCTCCACCACTCTAAAGAGGTCTCCTTTTCTCCGATCCTTGTTTTTTTCCTTATTTTTCTGCGATCTGTTTTGCTTTGTTTCAGTGTTTATGCAAGGTTTTGGTTGTAATTTTTGCGATTCCTGAAATGATTAGTTTAACTAGGGCTCTTTTTGGTGGGATTTTGTGTATCAAACTGAAGAAGTTAATTGGAGCTTCGAGATGATATTGGTTGGAGCTCTTATGGACGATAAATTGCTGAAAATGTTTTAGGGAGCTGGCATAGGGGAATAGAAGTAAAAAAAGAAACTAGTTCTACATTTCTTCGCTGTCTACTGGATTTCTGTCGTATATTGAGCGAAGCGGTTGGTTTCAGTAACTCAATAGGTTCTCGGAAAAAGTTAATGGATGAAAAGAAGCTAAAGAGAGGTGGTGAAGGAGATATTTTGAGAATAAGGGAACTGTGGCCAAACCCCGTTTCTTGATGCAACAAGCTTAGTGCACACTTATGTGATCTGTTCATGTAAAGGAAAGGACCTGAAATGATATGAAATGTACTATAGTTGGTGTGCCAGATACTAAAAGAAGTAAGATTAGCTAGCTATGGGTCATCTGATCTCAAAAGAAATGAAAAGCGGTTGGCTGGGATGTGAAGTTACACTCGAGATGTTTG
This sequence comes from Coffea humblotiana, assembly GCA_023065735.1. Taxonomy (NCBI): domain Eukaryota; kingdom Viridiplantae; phylum Streptophyta; class Magnoliopsida; order Gentianales; family Rubiaceae; genus Coffea; species Coffea humblotiana. The sequence goes on from CM041211.1 coordinate 9,019,130, forward strand.
ATGTTTCATAACATGGACACGAATAAAATGCACTGACAGGATCTGGAAGTTTACCATGAAAGTGTAGGGTTGTTAATATCTGATTGTGCTCAGTTTTATCTTGAGAATACTTTTTGGGAGTCCTCTTAGTCCTTTTCTGTCCTTGGAAATTTGTACTTCATTCCAACATTGTTCAAAATGATCTTCTCTTAGGTGCCTTACAAGAAGCTGAAGGGTTGTCTTGTGTTTGATAGGCATTCAACTACAACAGGGATGTATAGCCAACTGCTATTTCTATTATTTTCTCTTTTTATAGCCAATGCAATCCTTGACTGTCACGTAGGATGTGACAACAGCAATAGATAGATGTGTGTGTTACATGTAATTAAAAATCTGAAATGTAACTAAATTTAGCCATAAAGATCATTCTGTTTGTTAGATTTGCGGAACATTGAACGTTTTATTTCGCTAGTGGACATTTTTATTTAACTTGAAATAGGTCCAACACTCTTGTGAAAGGTAATGATTATGAAAATTTTAATTTTAAGCGGGAAATGTTGTTATAAAAGGGAGTGCACACCTTAGCTTTGGGAGGGGGTTTTTATTTATTTTTTTTGGGGGGGGGGGGGGGGCAACTATGATGTAATTGAAAGAATTTCCAAATTTTCTGAACCTACTTTGTGATTTATCACAGTTGAGTTGGGGGTTTTTGGTGGGGAAGGTAATTGTGCAGGCTTAACAGTATATGGTTCTGGCACTGGTTCTAACCATCTTTTGTAGGCTTAAGTAAGTAATATTGCTTTTGCTGCAGTTTCAACGTAGAAACAGAATCTACAAGGAGGAGCAGAGACAGCTAAGAGCAGCTGCGCAGAAAGGTGAGGATGGTGGACATGGTGGAAGTCATCACTGATAAATGTATTTTGAGAGGGTGGGCGGTAAATGTTCGACTGCTGAATCTTTTGAAATAATTGCCAAATCAGTTGTATTTGTCTTGTCAGCAATGGAAACAAAACATTTTGTATTTGTCAATTGTCTTTGTTTCTTGCAAGATACAACAAATTTCCTTGCAGAGGAAGATACATAGTTATTTCTTTGGTTTATGGATGAGTGCTGATAAAATAACCATAGACACTTAAATTAGTTATGTTGAATTTCAGAAGGTTTCACCTGTGTAGCTTTTACTTTCCGCAATCGCAACCTGTGAGGTTGAGAATTCTTTTGCTTTTTTAGGATACAAGTTATGTATTGGCTCCATAACCAATCATGGAAGCTTATCGTGTCCAGTCTGGTGATCTAGATGCTATAGCATTTCTAAGAAAGCTTATTAATGATGTTAGAAGTTTGAAGCGAATGAGAATCAAGTCATCATTCCTGACCAGTAATAAAATGGATGTGCACCGAATTGAGTTTTGAGATTGGTTGTCTGCCAATCTGCATAGCAAAGCTTATCAGGATGCGCGGGATATAGTGCTCTCTGTTAGGCGTTTCACATTCTTGCTAAGTTAATTAGTGTGCTAATATTATACAAATCAGAAACTGACAGAGTGGTAATATTTCATGGATGGTTCCTAGCTGATAATTTTTAAATTCAGAAAAATGACTCTGCGAAGTGATGGGTTTGCATTCTGAGTCTTGAGAAATGGAGTGAACTAGGAATGCTCGCATTTCAGCCCCTGATCTATACTAAAGTAGTAACCCTATCTCGTGATTTGACCTACCTTCAGTTCAGTGCGGAGAAGTTTCAGTTGCTTGTTTACCCTCTGGGTGATGTAGTCTTGAGAACGGACTTGTTCTTCAAAGTAGCAACTCTGGCAGAAGCACTTCCACTCCTAAGGATCTTCGTTGAACAGCCAAATTAACAGTTTTTATGGGCCTTACGGCCAGTGCAGCAACTTGCAAGTAATTCTTAAGCATTTTCTTCTGCTGCATCTTGATGAACTCAGGCAACTTTCAATGCTAATGAAACCTTGAAAAAAAATGTTATGGAAAACCTTTGTCTTTCTTTTGGAATGTTGTTGGGAGAAACATATCTCCAGCAATTATGCACTCTCCAAATGCATTTCATCTTGGGAGGCTCTTTGATTCGTGCCCATGAAACCCTGTTGCCAACTTATCCCCATGACAAAACTATGGTTCGCCAAAAAGGCTCAGTTAGAGTTTCAGGCAATATATTCTTACTCTCAGTCTGGTCAGCTAGAGGAACAAGTGTCTTCAAATTCTCGTACCGTAAGCCACTAATCAGTACTTCATCAGGAAATCCAATTTCCTCACAAAAGGAAACTCAAGCGGATGCTTGGCGAGTTGGCGTCCAGTTTATTGTATTACTACATGACAAGGTTGATAGGTTATCAAGGCTGAATAATTGATTCCAGGACAAGCTTTCCTTCCCACCCCAAATGGCTACAAATCAAAACTTTTCTCTTCACAGAATTCATGCAGCATTGATGAAGAAGCTTGTTTTTTTTGCTGGAATTCATAGCATCCAGTTATGTAGCTCTCTTGCTTCTCTCTAGGGAGTAGGAGCCAGTAATGCAGCTGCCGAGTGCAGCCTTGTTTGACTCTTTTTATCACCAGCTTAAATACCAGAATTGTGAAAGTTCAGTTTCTTCCAACTACGAAGTTTTCCCATACGAAGTTTTCTTATACTTTAGTATAGTTGAGATATGTTTATGTAGATTTTCAATCTTAAAATATGTGCCCGTGGATTCGCATCATACGATAATCCAGATGAGAGAAACACCGTGTGGGAGGAGGCAACATTCATTCTAAGATTGCATAGAATCTTTGTAAATGTGCTTCAGGGAACTTTAAGGAGGGCATGAAGGAAAATGTGTGTACGTATCACAAGAACACCTTTTACATTTTCATCATTGCTGATTGTTGATTGACTTGGATCTTCCTGAATACGAAGCAAAACCTCAACAAAATCTTCATATTCAGGCTCAGAAATCTCGGGATCAAGAGACTCCTTTATTACTCCGTTGAGGAAGCTAACGAGTTCCCTAAAAGTTCTTCTCTGGCCTCCCATAAACCCACTTTAACCATGCCATCCATCCATAGAAAGAAATCAGCAATGTCTACTCCATTAAGCAAGTCTTGTTTATCATGTTTATGTTCCCCAGCGCGTCATGAAAGCTCGCATTCTTTAAGGTATTTAACCATATCATCAGATTATACTGTTTTCGTAGTTACCATGAAAAGTATCATCACATCAAGCAAAGGTTTCATGGGTAAAAATTTCTTAGATTTCGATGAACAAATATGCAAAGATGCTACATTCTATGTTCTTGTTGAAATTCAATGGTCTGATGGAGAGTCGATGGCTCATGGCACATATTTCTTGTTGAAGTTCTACCAGCAGTATTTCTTCTTTGCTTTTAAATACCATTTGGGAGATTGCCCAACTGCGGCTGCTCTTGCTATGGCAACAGCCAGACCATGCTTCCCTGTTCTGCTGTTGCTTTGTTATTCAGGATATAGCGTGAAACTTGAGCTATGCTTTCCCCATTTCTTTGATTTCAATTCGAACGTTGGCTTTTGTCTTCAAAATTTATACAGAAGATTTCTTTCTCATGGATGTTTCATTAGTCTTCGACCACCGAATTTAGTTGCCTCGTACCATTAGTTAAAGAAAGAAACGAAAAGGATTCTCAGCTACTTCGAAATAGAACCCATATTGACTATTGAAAGATATACTCCTATCATCTTTTGAAGTGTAATCTTGTTGCATGACGCTTACACCTCTGGCTCCTCTTTTTGCTCACTGGGATGTCTAAAATTCAAAATGGCCGTCCTTAATATGCTTCTAAAAAATCAATTACCTCTACAGTAATTAGCCACCACATGTCTTTGTGAGATGGGAGGTCAAGAGTTCAAACTTTGCCTCCCATCAAAAGTTACCATTTAATGTGGCTTCTCTTAAATCTATATGAGTGCCTCTCGCATCCATATGGTCTGATGGTGATTCAGTTCCCGTCGATTCCTCATGATTGTGTTGGATCACCCCTTCAGTATAGGTTAAAATATGAGTAGAAGTAGGTGTAGATGATGACAGTAGATCAAAAGAAAAAAAAATGCTTCTAAAAGCATGTCAGAGTAAAAGCACAATCAGGAGCTACTTTAGAGCACCAAACAATGAATAGCATGAATCTCCATGGATATCTGGACAATGGACGTCTTTTTACATGTTGAGTAATTGTTCTTAGAAGTTGCCACCAAAATTTTTGAAACTCGTGTACACCCCAGAGAGGAAAACGACCGTACTCTACAGAAAAAGCCGCAACAACAAATTCTACCTCATCTTTTTCTAATTATCCATGTAACAAAAAGTGGAAAAGAAATAAGGTGACCCTTGGTGGCTCTCCTACTTCAGTTTGTTGGATACCTTGATGTAATTCAGGAGCCTACTTAGGGCCTTGCCACTGTCGATAGCCTCTCTACCTCTATCCAAAGCTCTGGATATATCTTCTGCACCATCGCAACCAAGCAAGTGATCGATCATTCCAGCATTGAGGACAATTCGATCATATGCAGGACCTTTCTCACCACCCAGAGCTGCTAACCCCAATTCCAGGTTCCTCGAGACCTATAATGATTAGGAAAAGAAAGGGGCCAATTAATGATCATCAGCTCTTAGGTAGTAGGATTGTATAAGAATGCATACTAACATTTTCTACAAAAACCAAAAGCCGCACTTTCAAGAACTAACTAACACACAGAAGATACAAGTTGAATGAGGGAAACTAACATAAAACCGAACAAAAGCTTGTAATAAAGCTATTGACTACAAGAATTAGACTAGCTATTTAACTCCCAACACATGCCTAACATAAATCATGTAGGACAGAAGTAAGCAGGATGTACATAGCAAACAAAATCTGTGACAATATCTTAGCTTTCAAATGCCCGATATACTCGGGTCATGGTGTACAGTTTGGCAAGGCCCTATCTGCTGTGTTTAAACTATTGCATGAACTTGAAGAACTTGGAAGCGGTATCATGATCACTGAAATTGCACTGTCCTGGAGAATGGTTATTTCAGTACAACCAATTTCTAAGAACATCAAGTAAATTATTTTTTCTACCTAGCGTCATATATCATAGCAACACTGCAGGAATAGAAACAAGCATGTAAAATTGGACAAGCATAAAAAGTTAACAAGAGAGTCTAAAACAACGTTACCGATCTATCAGTCCTTGGAGTATCACTAGGCTCAAATCCGAGGTCCCTGGCATTCACCTCCATGGTAAAAGTTTCACGAGACACACCTACAGTAATGCATATATTAGTTTTGGCCTGTGAAGGTATACCACTGTCCATTTTCTAGCTGCTACCAAAACATTCTGTTAATAACTTTTTCTTTTTTAATAACGTAATTCATTAAGCTTCAGAACGAACAAAGCAGAGTAAGACATAAAAATGAGATGTATACCATACCATCCAGTGCACCAGCAGATACCACATTCAAAGAGCGAAAGCCTGAACAGTAATTGACAGGTAGCCCCTTTGATGCATGAATTGATCTTGATTTTGTTGTCATTGAAAGAGCCCCTTCCTCACCCTGAAATTTATTTAAGTGAATAAAAATAACAATGTCTACAATGGAACACCTAAAGCTTCTGTATCAGCTTATTAATGAAGTTTAGCGGGCAACAAACTCGTACATTTTAAAAAATTCAGACGTTGGAAAATCTACAGAATAGTAAACACTTGTGTGCTTAAAGCTTCTATTCAGATCAATTAATGTTACTGGAAAAGGAAAAAAAAGGTTCATATATGAGTATACAGATATACAACTCAACATAGTGAATATTTCAGAGGAAAAATTAGAGATCCAAAACTATGATATGATGAACATTTCCCGTACATAACCATAAAGCATACATACTGCAGAAGAATAAACATTATCCTCAAGTTTTACTTTGCTCAAAGAGTAAACCACTATGGAATCTAATGGCATACCTTAACCACCAAACCAGATTGGACACCTCTTCTTCTCATAAGCATTAGTAGTGGCTCCTCATAGCCATCATGATAAAATCCGGCAACAATTGCTTCTCTTCCCCTAGCCTAATGTGCAGGCCCAAGAGAGGGAAAAAAAGGAAAAAAGGGAGGCAAAGAAAAGAAAAGAGGGACAGTGGGTTAGCACATTCTCAACCAATTCTAGTAGTTTGGCTCTTGATATACCAATAATAAAATAAGAACCACATGCACAATAGCGGGCAAGAATCTCTGGTCTATTACTCAACAACTACTACATTTATTTACACGGGTCATAGTCAGGTTTTATCATTTGACTTGCTTGATTTTCCCATAGCTTTCTTTGTTCTTTAACTAAATCACCAACTTTCAAATTTGTACAAATTCTTTGTCAAATCATTAATCCCATGTCAAAGAAGCTATGTGATGCCACCTATGTTGACGGCAAATAACTTTTTACTCTAAATTTAGCGGGTATAAGACATCTCTCTATATGTTTATAACCTCATATGGATTCGTCCCATGAAATAACAACACAGTATCCATATTCTGCACAAGATATGTTCTAAGACGGCCAATTTGCAGGAACTTCAGCAGAAAAAGACATTTACTTCCCTAAATATGAAACAAGGTAATGCCTTATGCAAAATAAATCGCGTGAAGGTAGAACAGCGTTTAAGCTTCAATATGTGCACATGAAATGTATTATGCAACGGACAGTTTGATATGAATTTCAGTAATCTGAAATTTCAGAAGTTGTAGGGCAAGACTACTACATCGGAAGGACCAAAACATTATATATATATATATATATAAATCAAGCAAATGACCAAGGGGTAAAATAAACTTTTGCCCTTCAGCTTACAACGAGGAAGAAAGAAAAAGAAATTTTTTTGCCCTTCATAGACATTCATAAAAATGTTGGGTGAGACATGAAATAAAGGCAATCCGAATTTACCCTAACAATTTGCTGAATCTTTTCAGATGTTGCCAGTGGCGGCCGTTTCTTTATATGTTCCCGTAATCCTACCAATGAATATCTGCACAAAAGCATACGCCATTAGATGCAGCACCTCAGAATGGGCTAGACGACATAGTACTAATCGCTAAGGAATTATCGGGGGTGGGAGGGGAGCAATCTCATTAGGAAGATGACATGGTACTAATAAATAAGCAAATCTACAAAATTAGTGGTCCTAGATGGATGAGCAAAACATATCCCGTCTTTAGCTATAGAGAAACAGGTGTGCTCTAAGAGAAGAAATTTAGAAGATGAGGGATGAGAAGACTAAAGACAGAACGCTTTTCATGCTTTCCCATTACAAATTTAGCATCATGAGACATAACTAACAACTTCTAGGAAAATTCTTCAGGAGATTGTCAGCTCAAATCTGTCGAATGACCCTAGGCTTCAAGGCCAGAAAAGTGGCTGCTCACACCAATAATGAAAAATATCACAATCACAGTGGAAAATAATTTGGCAAGTCACCGAAAGATTAAATAAAGTAGAAAAAGCAATAGAGGTAATGATACCCCTTTAGATGGAGATGGAAGCTTAGGCTGTTAGCCTCCACACCAATTAAGTCAGAACATCAGAATAAAATCAATCCAAGAAAAACTCCTGAGCCAAATTACCAATGAAATTGCCTCTGTGAACTAAAAGCCTTCATACGATAGCAACCGTAATCAGACATTGTATTTTCTTTCAAAATTGACAGTGAAATAGAGGATATATAATTGAAAGAGCATTTGGAATGTAAACCTACATGGCATTCAGGAAAAAAGGAGGCAAGAAAAAGTTTTGCAAGATACAATTGGTGAAGTCTACATACAGTGAGGGGTGAGTATCCTGTTGATTGACATAAGCAAAGAGCATTTGGAATGTAGGCATACATGTAAACACAAATGGCATTTAAGAAAATAGAAGGCGAGAAAAAATTTTGCAAGATACGAAATCCACATACAGTGAGGGGTGAGTATCCCGTTGACTGACATAACCAAAGCCAACCTCCCCATCCTGCAATGACACTGGAAAAATGTTAATGAGTTGCAACCAAGTGTTGACGCAACAAAAGGGCTAACAAGATACAAAGTTCTGTAGTAGTAGCGAAAAGGAGGAAGAAGAACCTCAAGAAGCAGTTTAGCTTGCAATGGAGATAAATGAGTGTTTGCTCCCATGAACTGCAGCATTTGTTCCTCAGTGATCCCAGCCTTAAAAAAGAGCAGCAGGCAATCAATTCAATTTCTATATTGCGCTTTGCACATGCAATCACCTTTCTTAGTTTTCTTTCTTTTTGCGGAAATATCACTTTATGGACCATAACTACCATGGAATATTTGAAAAGAATGATTAGGATGGAAAAAACACAAAATGTTCACAAGATTTCTGGAGAGAAAACCATCCTTCCTCATTTTAAATGTGTACCAAGACCCCAAAACTTAATAACAGTAAGCAGAAAATTACCTTTGGGGGCATCCAGTCCACACCATGCAGCAAGCAAGATTCACCATAACAGGATCTAACAGCAGCTACAAACAAAGTGCTCCTGAAGAAGCGTGTATTTCCATCATATGGTTCACCATAATGTGTCAGTGATTTAACGTCAGCAATTGGTGGTTGACCTGATCATACAGTGATAAGCAGCCATAAGAAGAAAAGAACGGCGCAAGGATCAATTATTACAAAGCTACAATTAACCTGCTGATCCTTAATTACGAAACAAGTACCAAGTTCATCATCAAAAGCAAGGCAGTAGGCTTTCAGCTCACGATCTGTTTCCCGGTTCATTCGTTGACCTATTAAGAAGGCTGAAAGCAATGACTCACTAACACTATGTGATGCTGAACCATCTAATTTTAGTGGAAGAACATCTTTTAAAACACCCTGAACCTCTTCATACCCAAGATGTCCGCCAGCTAAAACTTCCCTAAGGGCACCGACTAATCTCATTTCAAAAGGAATGCTGCCTCCAAATCGGGGTCCAATAGAATTTCCAGCTCCCATTATTGATCCTTCAGGATCAGCAATAAAAATTATATCTGGAGGTAGTGCTCGCACTAACTGTGGCCAATAATGATTCATTGCGCACCTTTCTCCTTCGCTCCATTGGGTAGGTTCAGGGAAAGCATTAGCACGAATTGTCATTGCAGCAAAAAAAGCTCCAAGTTGTGCTCTCGACACTTGCTCTTCATCTTTGAGTTCTCCTTTTGCTGAATTCAACAATAACCTTGTGATTTAATTCCAAAAATCAACCAAAAAAAACAGAGTTGTCAAGTAAGAATAGCTGCATGAAACTTAAAAAAAGTTTGGAAAAGATATTTATACACACTACAGAAACTTTCTATATGGATCATAAATGATCAAATCCCACAGCACCCAGAAGTACGAGTGTGGGAGCCTGGGGATTCTATTAGTATCTCTAAGATATTAAATATCAAAGGAAGAGTTAACATCATGCTTTACAGCTAAACCTCAGCCCACTCTATTGTCAAATTATGTTATAGTCATCTTCCACTTATAAATCTCGTGGTCTAACAAAATTGGTAATTTGAACATGGCAATGTTGAACACCTTCTCCTTTGCCCCTCATGCCCATACCATCCCATCCTTCCCTCCCCTCCAGAAACGAATAGAAAAAGAAAAATAATAGAAAGAAACACACACAGGCAAGAACTCATAGAAAAAGTAAAACAATCTGCACACTTAACTGGTTCACACCCTGAATTATGCAACATTTACATATCCCTAAAAATCCCTGAATTTTATGAGAAACGTTCATCTTTAACATTTTTATCCAAGGTTCAATCTTTTGCGGAGCCAAGCAACCAGATGGAGCTCTAATTGAACTGATTTAAATGCTTTGTCCAGGAAAATATGTTCCATGAAGTTTCTTACATGATAAAAGTAATCTGCATCTTACACATATATGTCTAACCACTCGAAGGACAATAAGACAAGCTCATTTTCCATTATATTTAACATGATTTTTCCTTCCAAGGCATCAATGCAGTGTTTTTCTTCATAAAGCAGTAGTTCTATCCAGAATGGTACACAACAATGCTGAACTCAGTTAAATAGCATAAATATGGTGCCTAACGTCTCTAATGTATTCAAAATGTGATAGTCAGATAAACTAGCGAATACCTCTAGCTAGTTTAGATGTCAACATTGAGTTCTGCAGATCTTAATTAAAATGCACTCCTGTCCTTTTAACCACCTCTCCTGATCCCAACTTCAGTCTTTAACCTCCTACCATGCCCTTCAAGTAAATCACTCGCACAACACATCCTTCAAAAACTCAGCATAGATCTCTCTGTTAAATTTCCTAAATGAATATCCTCATCAAATTCAAGAAATTCAGAACACATTTTTTTTTCCTGGCACCTCGATTCCATTGAAAATTCTAAAACATAATCTGCAAAAGGACCACCAAAAAAAGAACTTTGTCCTCAACCAAACACATTCTTAACTTTAACAGTTCATCCAAATCTCATACTAGTAAAATACTGCAGCACAAAACTATACAAATCAATGCAAACCATTAATCAATAAAGTAAGTAAAAATTTCCAAATAGGAATTTGAACAACATGGAAACCTCAAGTATGAGTTCACAAATAAACATATGCAATCAAAAATTAAACAAAACTTAAATTCAACTCAATTAGATTAGTTACCTGATTTAAGTATTGTCTCCAGAACCTTAAAAGCTTGTTCTTGATTAAGTGGCCGAGTTTGAGTAGGCCCAGTGCAGACCCTCGTCTGAGCTTCCAGAACCGTCTGATTGGGTATCGGAAAATTGCGATTCCGGTACGATGTTGAAATGGACGGGTTTCGAAGACCCGACCCGGTTTCGTCTGTCCGTACCGAATCCAGAACCGATTTAATAGCCAGGGGGCGGACATTTTTCCTGATAATCAAGCGACCAAGATGATTTGATGCTAGGAAATGGAGGGAAAATTGCGGCGAGAGGCATTGAGGAGGCCTTAATTTGACGTATGGCGATGGGTTTGGATCCCACCTGATTTGGTTAACCCGACCCGGATCAAGAATTGCTCTCGTGGGCATGGCGGTGTAGCGGTGTCTCCGGGTTGACTTGGCTGCTGCGTTGTACACCTGAGTTGGTGCTCTTTTGTAGCTGCAGAGGTCAAAATAGAATATTTTATCATTTGTTTACTTTCCCTTTTCTTTTTTCCCCCTTAAAAAATTTCAAGGATAACTTAGACAGCATTTGGATTGAAGGAAAGGAAGGGAAAGAAAAGGAAAGGATACCTATGAAAAAGAAAGGAAAGAAAAGTAGAGTAGAGTGGTTTTCCATCCATCTTGTTTGGATTAAATGCAAAAGGAAAAGAAAAAAAGTACTGAATTTTTGTTTGGATTGAAGAAGGAGAAGAGAGGAAAGGAACAGATCAAGAGTTAAGTTACTAGAAAAGATAGGAAAATTTTGAACCTTTGAAAATTTTAAATTATTTCAATAAATTTAGTTTCATTTCCCTCCGTTTTTCACCTATTTTTGGACGGAAACCATAATTCAACAAAATAATTAGACTCCCTCCCTCCCTTTCCTTTACTTTCTCTCTTCAAAAATCAAACCAAACAACACAAAATAAGTAGGGGTTTGATTCGCAACTTGGAATCGGATTCAGATTTGGAATCGAATATCTTGGGTTTGGAATGAGACCATTCATTCCAATACATCTGTTTGGTTCAAGTATCTGGAATGGATATCATTACTATACTTGATGTTTGGTTCGTTGGTTCTTTCGAAATGGAATATAATAAATTTTCAATTTTAACCCTGCCTGTAAATTTGAAAATAGACTTTGTCTAAAGGTTTCAAAAGAAAAAATACATAAACCTTATTAATAATCTTGTCATACAATTACAAGTTATCATGAGCATAATAATATAACATATCAATAATTACTTAGAAATAATCATATGACATAAATAATATTTTGTCATTTCATTTTATCAAAAGTAGAAGACATTACATGGAATCCAAACAAAAGATCAATATGTTTATGGCATAACCCAAAAGATCGTGAACAGAGTCACATGTTCCAAGATAGACAAAAAGTTTCCATCGAGTTTATCACCATGTTCACTAGCTATACTTTTCCAAACATTCATAATAAGTAGCCATACTTCAGAAATTAGATGAAGGATAGAGAAGATTAATGACATATTGTCTTCTCATGTCAGCAGGAAGATTAAAAAACATATTTAACTTTGTTACATCTACTCCTATAATGTTGCCTGCTTTATAAACGTATCCACTTGGTAATCCAAAATTGACCAACTCAGTAGGCAAATTATTTCTTCTATCTACAGTCAACTGTTCACGTTTATCTTCATTTGCCATAACAGCTGCCATAGTGGTGAAGTTAGTGGCAATACCCTTCATGAAGGCTCCAATTGTCCTGTTAGTTGTTGAAATTGAACATCAATGGTTGGCTACGTTGTAGTTGATTTCATCTCTTGTGATGGATTTCTTATTGTAGGTGATGCTTTCTTTTGCTCCTTTGATGAGTTTCTTGTACTTGTTGAAGCTGTTTGTGTTACTGAATTTGCTTCATCATCATCATCACCGTTATCATCATTCGTTAAGTCTACTTGAGCAGCAACCTCTTCCACTTCTTTTTTCATATTTTGGACAGCATCTGCAAAACCTTCAGCAACAACTCCAGTAGCTCTATCTCGCCCATATACTATGTCCAGATCATCCAAATATGGAAATTTAAGATCTCAAAGGCATTTTGCTTCTATATGCATCTAAAAAGTAGTAATCAAATAAATAAGCAGAAATTTAAATCTTCACAATTTGAAAATATAAATAATTACTAATACTAAAAAGTTATAGTTAGAAGTTTTTTTACCTTACACCAATCTTCATACCATTGCCTTTCACATTGAATCTTTTTTTCAACATCATTCTATTGATAGTCTCTTTCTTTACACATGTCAGTGATTTCATGATATCTAGATTTCAACCATTTTACCTTTGACTCCAAGTGTGGAGAAACTTGTTTTTCAAAAGTAGGAAGCTTGCGTAGCATTATCTTGTGTAACTTATTCATGTAGTTGTTTTTGAATCCACCATCCGTCTTCCATAAGGGATCACAAGCTAACTCTTGTAGTGCTTCAATCAATACCTTTATTTCATTATCATTCCAAAAACACTTGTTTTTTCCTCGTCCCCGAATGCTTTCATCTTTCTCAATCCTATCATAAAATATCATTCTAAATAATTATAAAAATAAACCTTAATGTCAACAAATGAACTTTAGTTTAAAAGTAAATATCAATTCACAAATTTACATATTTATTACAACAAACTTTCAAGAAAGAAATTGTCAAATTATGAAGCAAAAGTTCATTCAAACTACAAGTAAATAAAAAATTTGAAATTGTAACAAATAATACAATAAGATTGCATAATTGGCTAAATTGGCTAAAGAGTGATACACTTTAAAAATCAACCATCAAATGTAGCTCGCCAGGTGGTAAACATTTCTTCAGTTAAATTGTTTCTAAAATTGGTCCAGTCATCACTTGGTGTAATAGTTGTTATATACTCCATTTCTCCATCGTCGACATCACTTTCATCCTCTTCACTGTCTGACACTTCACATGGCATTTGTTCTTGTGGATCATAGGACATGAACTTTCGAATCAAGTTATGCAATAAACAACAAGCCATTATAATTCGTACTTGTGTTCGAATTGTTAAAAATGAAGGTGATGCTAGAATGTTCCATCTTCCTTTAGTAGTCCAAAACATCTCTCTATCACATTTCTCGCTTTCGAATGTTTCATATTATAAAATTCTTCTGATGTCTCTGGTCGACAACCATGAAATTCATTAAGGTGATATCTTTACCCTTGAAATGGGGCAAGAAATCCCTTTGCATTACAATATCCAGTATCCACCAAGTAATAACAACCAGCATCCACCAAGTAATAACAACCTTCAAGATTAAATCACATAGAAATTAATAAAATTTTTCTTGAAGATAATCATATCAGGATACTGGATATTCCAATGATACATTTATCTTGTGGTACTCTAAGACCATTAGGTCTAGAAATAGCATTTCGAAGCACATGACTATCATGTGCAGAACCTTCCCAACCAGGCAAAACATATATAAATCTCATGTTTGGGGAATAAACTCCTAATACATTTGTTGCAATACTTGCTTTTCTTATTCGATATATTGACTTCTGATCACTAGGTGGTGTCACTTTAATTAAAGTCCCATCTAAAGCACCAAGACAGTTCTATTATAGAACCAAACATATCAAATTAGTAACAAAATATGTCGTAAATCAAAGAAAAATTTTATTAAAATTCAAAATATTTATGTCAATTTACAATATGCAGTACCTTAAAATATTTCTATCTGTCGTCTGTGCACTCATCAGTACTAGGCTCAGGATTCTCGAGTAGCAACTCATATAATTTTAATACTGCTAGAAGATAAAGATTAAATTGGCGACTCACTGTTTCTCCACTTCGCAAAAATGTAAGGCCAATCGTTTTATTTTTTTCATGGTGAGCCAAAGTGTATACAAATATGGCAACAATTTCTTCTAAACTCATGTTTCTTGTGGGTCTCAAATCCCCAAAATCTCTAACCATGTCACATAATATGCCGAATGTGCGTCTATCCATGTGAAGTATACTCACACAATAAATATCACTTTCTCTAGTGATTCTAAATAACCATTGCATTCTCTCATTTTTTTTTCTTCTTTAGATTTTATTGAACGTCTCACATTGTACAAATACACCAAAGTCACATGGTACCATATCATGAAAATCACAATGAAAGTCATAAGCATTGCAGACATAATTCGAAAATTGCGCATTCGCTTCCGTCTTCTATTTGTAATAGGAAGACGTGCCATTTATCTACAATAGAATGTTACAATAATAAGTAAAAATTTTATTTCAAAAATATATAATTCTATGATATAAATAATTGTATTGAAGAAAATTACATGTCCAAAGAGGATTAATGTCCAAAGAGAATGATACATACATGGAGAGTAATAATAACTTGTAAAAAATGAATTCCAACCTCGTTTGTGTAATTTTTTAGAATATTGTGCTGTATGACCTCAATATTACCTAGAAAAAGTAAGGAAATTCTGTACTTATTAGATCTAGGTGGTCAAACATCATAGTTAGTTACGAACTAGGCACATTTGAGAACAAGCACTTGATCCTATTTTATTTTAGCGTGTGAATCTGAAGAATTTAGGCATGAGCCATTAATTGCTTGGCAGTTGGATTTGACTACGTAGTTGTTTCCATTAATTAAGGTTTTGAAGAATTTCTCCCTACAAGTACCAATACAAGCGAGGCATAATGAAGGGTCAAAATTTCAACCTAATTGAGTACCAAGATCAGCCAAGATTTTCCTGGCATCATTAGTCAAGTTCTTGTTCCAAGATTGGGTGGCATCATTAGTCAAAATTTCACTATGTTTTGAGCTGCAACAATTAAATTTTGTACTTCCAATTAGTATTAAATTTTTGAATTTCCCTTTTTACCCCTAAAATTTCAATTGGTATTCGATTTCATTTCAAACTTGCCATCATTTATAAACTAAGTGGTAGTTGTAGACTTCAGGAATTTAGAAGAGCAAAGCAAAGAAACATAGGAAATTTCAGAAAATTTAGGAAGTGCAATTATAAGACAAGATTGAAAATTTATTCAAGCCATTTTTAAAAATTCTTCAAAGTTGAATGTGGCTCCGCTAATTAGCATGAGTGTTGATTAGCAATCAACCAGCTTTCGGTAAATCCTTTCAAAGATGCTAAACGGTAAAAGGAATATTGCTTCATGAGGAGACAGGATAGTAATAGGACTTGCTCTATCAATAACAAAGCAACCATGTTTTCTTCCTTCTCTGCCACACGCGGAGGGCACTTTAATCCACAGGTGCTAGCCTAACTTTTTACTTATTGCATTCTACAAAATGGGGAGTAGAAAGTTGTCAAAAGGCTTTCAAAAACCATTGTAAAATAATCCCTGAAACTTAGTCAAAGTGGAAAGCACAGATAATGGAAGATGACATTTTAGGATTCAATTCTCAAGCTCAATGATCTTGACCACAGATGCATCACCCACTTTTTGGCAAACAACAACTCGATCAAGCGATTTTATGACTTCAAGATTGGGTTGGGGGGCCGACAGTCACCCATGACTTACAACAATAGTGCAACTACAGCAATAATAACAACTTCCAAAACCCCGGAACAAATCTTAATTCCTAGGGGACAAAAAATTGAATCTTGAATGACTTTAGGCAATCATACATACATAACTAATGAATTCTCAATTTTGCATATAAATCGAGAAAGAACAGCAAGCAACGAAAATATAACCCAAAAAGTCAATAGCGGAAGAGAAAACAAAAAACAAGCAGACCCACAAAAAAAGCACTAAAGGTCAAGAATCATGAAGATCTGCTGATTGCTAATATCAGAAGAGAAAACAAAATCAGAAAAGCGTGCAGATTTGTAGGACCGTACAGAAAGCATAGTGCGTACTGCTCCCAAGAGCAAAAAATCTAAAGAAACTAGAGATACAAACCTTTTAAGGAGCAATCTACAAGGAAAATGGAAGATTGAATCAGCAGAAGAAGATCCACATGGCACAAAGAATACTTGTTTATGGACTTGGAGAATAGAGAACTTGGGACAAGAGAGTTATTAAAAGAAACAGAAGAAAACTTGCGTACCTCTCTAGTAGCACAGGTGTGGTCTTCCTCGTTTTTATTCTTCTTCTCACGCCGAAAACTCTAGCTTGTTCTGCTTTTAAGGGGTAATTAGGGCAGAGAATTGGGGGAGAAAGGCGATGGAGATAATGAAAAGGAGAGGAAGAAGAGGGACCGGGAATAAGATTTGGATTTTGAATAAAATCCACCAACTTATAGGGGTGAGCATCGAATTCGAATTCGGTAATTCGGTAGGTTGAAATCGATAATTTTCTGTAAATGGTTCTGGAAAAATTCGACCTAATTCGCATTCGAATTCGAAAATATCGAATTCGAATTCAATCCGAATTGAATTCGGTAAACGAAAATTTACCGAATTAACCGAATAGCTGAAAACTGCTTTTTTGGACCATTTTTCATCAGCAAACAACAATCTATTAAACTAAGCCACAAATGACAAACTGATTGTAACTGAATACAAATCACAAATCACAAATTAACAAATCACACTGAGTCACTGATCATTGAAATCCAGAAATCATAAACAAATCCACAAACGATCCAGAAATCACAAATGCACTGTCCACAAATCAGAAATTACACTGATCCACAATCATAAATCAATCCAGAAATCATAACTCAACAGAAATAAAAGTCTAAATTAACTTGTTCAGAAATTACAATCCACATTCCACAATCTAGAAAGCCAGAAAGCCACAAAGGTCAAGTATCTAGAAACATTGAAACAATCCACACAATCCACAATCCAGAAACTACAATCCACAAACGAAAATCCAGAAAGCCACAGGAAGAGTTGCAATCCAGAAAGCCAATTACGCTGAAACTGCAACTTGCAAGAACAGTTGATTCAACTCTCAAAATGCAAACTTCAGCATTTGTGACCTCTCAAAGGTCAATTATAGTTGATTCAGTTCCGATCTTCAGTAACTCTGCAAGAACAAACAAAATTCATGAAGTATCATAAAGGCAATTATTAGAAATAAAGAAATACTTCAAATTCTGCAATAAAAATTTTGATAGCTTACCAGATTCGAAGACTTCAAGTTCTTCCAGATTTTCTTCTACATTTAATTCTGTCTTGGAGGACCGAAGCCAATCTTGAGCACATATTAAATCTTGCACAATTCTAGGAGTCAAAGAACTCCTAAATGTATCAAGAACACGATCTCCGGTACTAAAAGTAGATTCAGAGGCCACGGTAGAAATTGGGACTGCTAACACATCACGAGCAACTTTGGAAAAGATTGGGAATCTAAGGTTATTGGCCTTCCACCATAACAAGATATCAAATCTCTCATCATCTTCCTCACAATCCTCATTCAAATATTTCTCTAATTCAGATTTTGCATCCCTACCCCCAAGTTCCATTTTTCTCTTCTTAAACTCCAACTTGTACCTATCAGTGATTGTTTTAGAGGCATCCCCATGTCCATGAAATGTAGTTTTACTCCTTTGAAATTCACTTGAAAGTGAAGAAGCATGAGACGCAGAATTTGAGACAGGTGTGTTGAGCATCTTGTATTCATTAAACAGCTCAAACATTGCATCTTTTGCAAGGGCAGCTATTGTTGTACCATCGGACTCACCATACATTTGGCAAACCGCAAATTCAAGATATTCAAATTTAGTTCAAGGATCAAGCATGGAGGAAATAAAAATCAGCATATTCATCTTTTCAATCCTTCCCCAATACTTATCATATTTCTCCTTCATTGATCTTGCCATTGAACTCAATTCCTCATTATCACTTGCTGTCATTTCAATTAAAATGCCATGAATGTGACTAATATCAGTGAAAAAATTATTTGAAATCACATATTTGGAACCGAAAACCTTCACAGTTAGCTGATAAAAGTTTTCCAAAAAAATTACCAAGAATCTAGCTTTGTCCAATCAGATTTTGTTGGCAGATTTTCTAACTCTTGAAGCATATAAAGATCCTACTCCTCAAACCTCTCAAAAACCCGCTCAAACCTTTGAGCTGTGTCTAGCATAAGATATGTAGAATTCCACCTAGTAGAGACATCTAAACAGAGTAATCTTTTGCATTCAATTTTTTCAATTTCAACACACTCCTTGAATTTTTTCAATCTAGAAGGTGACTGTCTAACATATCTAATTGCTGCCCTGATACAATCAACTGAATCCCCAAGTTTTTTGATGCCATCATTAACAATTAGATTCACTATGTGAGCTACACACCTCACATGAGTCCATTTTCCTCCTAACACAGCTTTTCCCCAATTTTGAAGTTTTTCTCGTAAATAGCTGACAGCTACATCATTGGAACTTGCATTGTCAACTGTAACAGTTAGGATATCATCGACTCCCCATTCTAGTAGACACTTTTCTATGGCCTTACCAACTTCAGTTCCCTTGTGACTAGCAATAGGACAGAAATTTAGGATCTTTTTGTTCAGTTTCCAATCATTATCTATGAAATGGGCAGTGAGGCACATATAGTTTATCCTTTGAATGGAAGTCCAAGAATCTGTGGTTAGACAAATTCTGCCACTGTTATTCTTCAAGAGATGTTTCAACTTAATTTTTTCATCTAAATACAGCTGATAGCAATCTCTAGAAATAGCCCATCTTGAAGGAATTCTAAATGATGGACAAGCAGTTCGCATCATATATTGAAAACATCTACCCTCTACATGTTTAAATGGCAACTCATCAACAATTACCATATAATCTATGCTTTTTCTAATGGCTTCCGCATCAAATTTTCAACTTATGAGTGCCCTTTTAACCTCTCCCTCTAAAGTTTCAGTTTCAGCCAAACACAAAGTAGCCTGGCCAGTGTGCTTATTTTTAGGATTTAGAGGACATTTAGCTACATGAGTATTAAGGGAAGTCGTACCATGACTTTTGGGATCCGCAACTATGTTCTTCTCACAGTACTTGCAAATTGCATGACGAACTCCATTCACATGTTTTACATGAAAATGATCCCAAGCTTTGGACCTCTTCTTGTACTCTCCTCTTTTCTTGATCAAACCAGATTCCTCACAGCTTTGTGCAGTAGGACTAGGAGGAAGAGTTCCGGATGATCCTTCTTGTTCCAGCTCATTGCGACTTGGATAACTCTCACCATCAGTAGTAGACATAGTTTAAGTTTTTTGAAAATCTGAGCAAGTAAATTATACAATTTAGTGCAACAATCAATTATCAATAAAATTGAAATAAAAGACTAGAAAGCAAAGGCAAAAAAACCAACTCAGGACAATCAGATAACACATCAATCAGAACAAAGAAACCACAAGTGCAGTATAACAAGCAAGCTAAAGTAGAAACAACAATTGTAGAAGGTAGATCCTAAGATACATTTCCCATTAACGAGGAAACTATTCAATACCAAAACCATTTATTCTCTTTCTTTCTTCAGTTTCATCTGCCAAGATAAAAAAAAGAATTGGAAAGAAATATGTTGTCAAGAGTTAATAGCATGGTTTGGATGGATGATAAGGATCAAGAAACGACTTCGTGGGATTATCATCCATCAACCATGAACAACAACAGTAACAATGAGCAAAATAGGCTTCTGGAGAACAGAGAAGATATGGAAATGGGCTCAATTCCAACATTCAAATCCATGCTTGGCGTTGAAGATGAAGACTGGTACTTGACCACTACTAATCATGCTGAGATCAACAATCCTAACAACAAGGTGGCTTAGACAATGGTGGCTTTGACTTGGGCTGCGAAAGTGGCTTTCTTGAAAGTCATCAAGGTTTGGGTGGTTTTAGCACTAGAGCTGGAGTTGGGGTTTTGGGTGTTGGATTTAATGATTTAAGTTGTCAAACCCACTTGGGAAGTCCTAATTTGAACTCAGGGAGTCAATTTTCAACTGCCAATTTGCTTCAAATTCCCCAAAATAATGGTGGTTTTTGTCCACTGGGGTTTGGAGAATGTTCAGGGAATGTGAACTCTTTGTTTCTTAATAGGTCTAAGTTACTTCAGTCACTTGATGTTGATAATTTTACTTCAACTGGGGCACAGCCCACTTTATTTCAAAAAGGGCTGCTTTGAGGAAGAATCTGGCAAGTAGTAGTAGTAATTTGGGAGTTTTGGGGGGTGAAATTGGGCAGAGTCCTGATAACAGTGAAAGCTATGATAAGAAAAAAGAAGTTGGCGAAGCCAGTGGACTAAAAGGGAAGGGTAGCAATCACTGAGCATGTAAAGCCTATCATTGAGCTTAACACCCTCTTCCACCACTTTACTGTGATTCTCCAACAAATCATCAGAATCACTTTTCTATTAAGCACGATTGCAACCAGTAAGCCATATAAACAAATCTGAAAAAAAAAATCAATCGAAGAAGCCCTACTGCTATACTTCTTATTAAGACTCTAATCAGCAACTTCATGTTGTATACGGAGTAGCAAATTTAATTTTAGAAGCCTCAGCTTCACACCAATCAAATATTTCTCAACCAAACCCAAAATTACACATGTTTTAAATCAAATAAATTTCGAAATTAGGGCAACTTATTAATCTACAAAGTAAAGCACTAAACTTACCTTCAACACTAGTGAACCGTGGTCCTGGTGATGGTGGAGGCTCGGTCAGCAATGGTGGAGGCTCGTTCAGTTCGGCAATGGTGGAGCCGTGGAGGCTCGGTTAGCAATGGTGGAGGAAGTTAAGGGCCTTAAGGGTGAGCTTTGAGCTTTCTGTAGTTGAGGAGAAGAGAGGATTGAGGAGAATGAGGAAAGGAGAAACTCAGAAATAGCTTAGGGCCTTAGACTTAGACTACAGTGGGCGGCGACGCGGCGGCGCAAAGGAACGAGAGGAAGAGGTCTTCGGAAGAGGAGAACGAAATCAACGAATGCTAATTTAGGCACTAAAAGTCTGAATCTGAAATTGGAACGTCCGGACATAATGATATTATTTCCTATATAACTTGATTCGGAATTTCGAAAATGAAAACGGTAATAATTTACCGTTTTATCAAATTAAATTCGAATTCGGTAAATCCGAATTGAAAAATTATAAAACCATTTTCGACCCTAATTCGATTCTAACTAATTCGATATACTCAATTTACCGACCTAATTACCTAATTACCGAATTCAAATCGATTTCAGTCGGTAATTCGGTAATTTCCGTAATTGTTCACCCATACCAACTTACTAAGGAATGGAGGAATGCCAAATTTTTAGACATCATTCCAAAATTTCAATTCCCGTAGTGGTGAACCAAGCATGAATCATGGAGTTTATTCCATAACTTCATTCTGATACCCTTTTACCAAACGCCCCCTAAATCTCTTCAATTCCTCTGCTTTTCTTTCCCTCTCATTCCTTCAATTCAAACGGTTGTATTTGGATAATAGATTATATGAGATAAAATTTTTAAAAAATATTGTAATATTTTTTTAATATGATGTATGCGAAATAAAAAAGTGATTGAAAAATATTTTGAACATACAAGCAAATAAAATTTTGCAAATAATCCACTGTCCAGACAAAGCTACAAGACAACCAATAGCAAATTCTCTCCATTTTTCATTTATTTCTTTTTCTTGAGTGGAGTGCACTCTAAAATCCTACTGCAGCAAAGTAAAGAACTTCTTCTTATATAGTGGCACCGTTTGGATTGAAGGAATGAGAGGGAAAGAAAATGACTCCCCTCCCCAACCTACTAATTCCCCCGCCCTCTACTCCGCCCAACTTTCTCGATGAATGCCCTCACGGAGCTAATAAAAATTTATCATATAATTTTATTATAATCAAATATTAAAATATCAACACATCACCAAATTATTATCTATTGTAATTTTAAAATTGAAACCCATAAAAATAATCAAACAAAAGTTATTTGAATACAATCTAACATGATTAAACAAATACAATTAAAATAGTCAAATTTTCACTTTTGATGCAAATACAATCATTAAGTCATTATTGTATTTTTTTTGAGAAAAAAAGTGTTATTATGTTAAGTGTAATTAGAAATTTAGTATAAATATATTAGTAAATTTAGTATAACTATTTAATAATTTCTATTAGTAGATATGTATAATTATTAGTATAATTGATAATATCATTATTATAAGTTTGTAACTAATTAAATTAAATATTATATATATAATTGTATACATACATATATATTAATTTTTAATGGGTGGCGGCGCGGCAGATAGGGCGGGGGTAAACTCCCTCGCCCCATTGCCGGGCGCCGGCACCCGTCCTAATTGCCATCCCTAAGTCCAAATATTTCCATGGAAATGGAAATAATCAATGGAAATGAAACTAATCAACCGAGAACAAGTGTTTGGTCCAATTGTTTTTGAATATGATATTCTTCTTGCCTTTGCGGGGTTTAACTTTAACCCATTTAAATCCATCTACATTTATATAAATTTGAAAAGGGATTTTTAGTGTGAAGGCTTCCTAGGCTTCCAACTCACCATTCTTTTTTTTTTTTGTAAATTTTTTATTTACTTAGATTCACAAAGTCTATTCATTCCAATCAAATGCACTTGATTTCAAAATTTTTTAAATACATTTCTTTTCAAATTTTTTAATTACTTCAAAAGCTTCCACAATGTAGCACACCAAGATTTGCGGACCTCTACATTTTTAGTAGATTGACATGTATATTTTGATTTTACAATTTGAATTCACCACAACCTCCTTATGCACTTTGCCTATTGACAACAATAAATAAATTAGCATAACTGAACATGGACTCCAAACATGATCGAATACACATTTTATCCTCTTATTTGGATACAAAGTGTTTTTTAGTTTTGATCAAACTGAATCTATTCTCAAACATGTTATCCAATGTATGTGTGTGTGTATATATATATGTATATATAAATTTGTTAGTTGCACTTTGCATAAATTTATTATAGATATCATCTAAATATTTTAATATATTTTCATATAACACAACTATATTAAAAAGGATGTATAAACAATAGTGCATATATGGATATAAATAAATAAATGTGCATTTTAATGGTTATTTTTTGGAAGCCTTTTTTCAACACAATTTTTACTGAAAATATTTATCTGAAAACCATTTCAAAATGTTTGTCCGTAGAAAAACATCAAAGTCAAATTTTATACTTCAAATTCATTTGTTCTCCAAATCCATAATTCCAATCTTTTGGTTGGTAAAAAAAAAGCTTGAAAAATGAGAAAATGAATCATGAATAGTGAAAAGATGAAACATGGAACCACAGGGTTAGGAAATGACAAATTATCATTGTGGCAAAATTTTAGCTATAGGATGGTAGGAAGAGTGGGGGCAAATTATCACCGAGACAAAATTTTAGCTATAAGATAGAAGGAAGAGTGGTAAAATAATAAAAAAAAGGAGTGATAGAATAAGAGATGAATAGCACTACGAGAATAGGTGGGAAAAGAGTCATTAGGCTATTAAGGACAAGAAAGGTAAGACTTACGAGGAGGAATGGGTTGCTACAGGGAAAATGGGGCTTTCAGATGAAGAAGGGTGATATAAAAGGCAATTATAAGTAGTATCATGAGGTTGGGAAACTAGTGAGACTGGGGACAAGTTAGAGAGATGAGATTATATGTTTGTTTAGTATGCTTTAATTTTGGGTATTTCTTAAGGTCCTTTTGTGCTATTTTGAGAATATTTTAATCTATTTTGGATTTTTAACATAAGAAATTCAGGTAGAAATTTTTTTAAATTATTTTACTTTCAAAATGTGAATGTGCATAGCACGCACCCCTGTTTGGCAAGTGTTTGTTTAAAACTTTACTATAGTTTATTGTAAAAGTTTTTTAAAAAATTGTTGAAATGTGTAAATTTTTGAATATTTTGAAATGTATAATTTAAGGTTACTGTAGTTAAAATTTTAAAAAAACTTGTAGCAGACAAATTTAACAAAAAACTCAAGTGCCAAAAACTACCATAAACCTTTTAAGCCATAAACCTTTTAAGCCCTCCTGCAAACGGAGTCAATTCCCACGGAATTCCAACGCCACCCCAAACCTTCCCTTGTCTCTCTAAAACTTCCATAAACCTTTTAAACCCTGCAAACGAATCAATTCCCACGGAATTCCAAACGCCACCAAACCTTCCCTTGTCTCTCTAAAACCTAGCCCACCATCTCCTTCCTTCATTCCCCACTAAACCCAGTGAAAATTTCAGCTCAATTGAAGGCATGGATGACGTTTGCGAGGGCAAGGGCTTCTCTTTCCCCAACCAAGAAGAAAAAATCCTCGAATTCTGGGCAGAAGTTAAAGCCTTCGAGACCCAATTGGAAAAGACCAAGGATTTTCCTGAATATATTTTCTATGACGGCCCCCCATTTGCAACCGGCCTTCCCCATTACGGCCACATTTTGGCCGGAACCATTAAAGATATTGTGACCCGGTACCAGTCGATGACGGGTCATCATGTGACCCGGCGGTTCGGGTGGGACTGCCATGGGTTGCCCGTGGAGCACGAGATTGATTTGAAATTGGGGATTAAGAGTCGAGAAGATGTGTTGAAAATGGGGATTGATAAGTATAATGAGGAGTGTAGGAGTATCGTTTCGAGGTATGTGGAGGAGTGGGAGAAGACTGTGGTGAGAGTTGGGAGGTGGATTGATTTTAGGAATGATTATAAGACTATGGACTTGAAGTTTATGGAGAGTGTTTGGTGGGTTTTTGCTCAATTGTATAACAAAGGACTTGTTTACCGAGGCTTCAAGGTCTGTCAAAAATCTCTTTTTTTTTTGGTTAATGTTAGCTGAAATCTTGTTGTTTTGGCTTGTATGTATGCTCGAAATGTTGATTATGCTATTTGTCTGTTGAATTGGTTAGTGAATAAAAGTATTCTCTGCTTAATGAGCTTTTGTGCGAGTGAGATCGGGTGCAAGTTTCGGTCTTTTTCTTCTGCTTTTTCTGTTTTTTGGGTTTTCATGAAGCCGGTGAAGTGGATTGTGATATTTTCTTTCTATTGTGAAGTTGGTAGTAATTTTAGTATCTCTGAATTTCACTTAATCTTAATTCTTTGTTTGATGTTCTTTCTTTAATAGTTATTTTGCTTAAACTGCGGAGGAAGTGTTCTTAGGATCGGATAATTTCTGTAACCTTTAATAATTTGCATTAGTGAAGATGGGTAAAAATTTGTGCAGTTCTCTCGAACTTTTTGAACTGGGTTTTCGGGATTATGCATGTCTAAATTGTTATGTCTTTAATTATTTTTCTTTGTCTTTTTATATTCTGTTAAAGTATCTTTTCATGATCATATTTGGTGAATTGTATTTGGAAATTGATGGAAATATTAGCCTTATGAGACTTGTTGGCTTTCTCATAAACTTGAGGGAAATGAAATATTCTGGAGATGTGTAATTTAGATAATTGTCTCTCCATGTTGTAGAGGTCGATTACTTTGTTTATCTCTTTCCTTTTTTCCGTAATCTATTTAAATGCTGAAAAACTTGAAGAAGCAGAGATGAAAGGGATCGTTTGCCACTGATTGTATTTTTGGTAATCTTATGATTTTGTTTCTCTAAATGCTGCCAAATGCGTCTATCTGGTTCTTTTGTCTTATGGAGTTAAAACTTTTAAACTTTCTTGATGTTGACTTTTGCAGGTTATGCCATACAGTACTGGCTGCAAAACTCCTCTGTCCAATTTTGAAGCAAATTCGAATTATAAGGTCTAAAATCTGATTTTTTCATTGAATTCGTTGTTGATCTTCTTTAACAACTGTGACTGGCAGCTTAACACTGCAGTAAATTCAACATCTATTCTTCCTATGTTAATTAATCCTATATGATAGAGCTGGCAATCGCTCATGTGGCTCTTCCTTGCTTTTGCAACTGTCAAATGATGTTTAATATCTTTGCGACGGACTTCATTGGGCGATCTTGAAAATTTACTCTATTTATGATTATCCTATTCACAATTTTATTTTAGGATGTTCCAGTTTTTGATTTCGTTTGAATATGTCAACTTATGATTGTCTAATTTTCGCTCCTGGATTGTTGCTCTTTCAATTTTGGAAGTTTTCACCTATTTTTTTGTTGGAAATTATGATTTGCAAATTCTTGTCTTTGTATGGATTGTCTTAAAAACTTTGTAGTGAAGTTAATGGTGACATGGTTTCAAGCAGAGTGAGTATAGTATGTTACTTTGCTTTATCCTTTTTGGCATCAAGTGGAGCAGAAACATAGTCATGTGTATTTGTGTTATTCAAGAATGTTTCAGTTGCAAGAATTTACAATGCATTGCTGATTTCAAATTTGTTCTGCTTTATAGGAAGTACCTGATCCTGAGATAATGGCATCTTTTCCTTTAGCGGATGATGAAGAGGGTACATCTCTTGTTGCCTGGACAACAACACCATGGACGCTACCTAGTAATTTGGCACTATGCGTTAACAAGGATTTTGTCTATGTAAAGGTTAGTAGCTGCTATACTTTCTTTATCATCCATGGGTGATACAGATCATGCATTAGATCAACCAAGATATCTTCTTTGCTTTTAATGCTGTTGCTGTCGCCTCTTTGACATTTGGTATTGTATATGCTGAACGGATAAATTGTCAATTGAGTCATGATACAGAATGCATAAATAACTGTATAGCATTTCAGAATTTCCAGCAAATTTTGGATTTGTCAACTTATGCCTATGTCTATTACCAATTTGATATACTTTTTTATATGCTAATAGTGATTGTACTACAATGTCTTGTTAGTATTTCAGAGTGCAAGGTTTAGTTTGGTAATATCTGCTGATGGAACTGGTCCAGTCCTCTTTCATCTCTGTTCTACATCGGATAATATCTAAAGTTGGCTTTCTATAAGAGTCATTTTTTGGGTGTCAGAGTCAAAATTTTGATTCTCTTTCTCTTATCCTTGTAAATTGCCCGCTTTTTTTTTTTCCTTTTAACATACTTATTATCAAGTTTTCTTAGCTTTTAAGTTTGTCTTAGCCTTTAAAAGCCCTGGCCTCTATGTCTAGTTTCCTAAATGTGTGTTCTGTGTGCATTTTATGTGCATGCATATCTGTTGTACCAGCATTTAGGTTAAATTTGATTCAAATGCAAATACTGTTCTTAAGGTAAAGGTCCTTGCTGGACATTCTTTTCTTCTTCATATTCTGAATTACTGCTATGTGTTCTATCATCTATTTCTACAAGTAAGAATTGTCTAATTAATCTATGCCACAAACTGCTTTCTTGCTGCTGCATCAGCTGAATTCTAGTAGAATCTTGTCAATTTTAAGTTCTATTCTTGGATATTCATAAGGTTTTTAGATGCTAATATTTGTTATTGAGTTGTTTGGTGCATCTCTTTTGGCACCAGGGTTACTTGTGAATTGTGCCATAAACTTAATAAATGAATTGAACTTCAGAGACTTGTAATCATCATCTGCCTGGTGACCTTGGATCAATGTTTTTGTTTCATTGTGTTTTTTGAAGCAGTTGATTTTAGTTCTGTTACTTTCTGCTGAGAAGAAGTGGCTGTTTTAAATATTGCTTTAGTTTGTCATTAGATGAATTAGTCTTGTACGAGAGGTTTCTCTAGTTGTATTTAGTGCCTATTGAGGTATTTGGATTTCTTTTGAAATGGGTACGTCTTGCATAGATATTTTGTTTAGATGGAAGTAAAGTAAGGTTTGTATTATGCTTTTACAAATGGCTGTAATAGACTTCATATTTATTTGGTCTCTCATTTTTTGTAAGTTATAAATTGATTTTGAGGTGGACAAATAACCAGGTGCGCAACAAGTTCAATGGGAAGATTTATGTGGTAGCAGAGTCTCGATTATCAGAGCTTCCTGTGGAGAAGGCAAAAAAGGGTGTACCTAATGGACCCGTTAATGATTCTGAGAGCACAAATCCTAAGACAAAGTCTTCTGGTGGGAAAGGAAAGGATCTCTCTACTTATGAGGTGCTGGAAAAATTCTCAGGGAGCTCGTTGGTGGGGAAAAAGTGAGCCTTGTCTTCTCTCTCTCTCTCTCTCCCCCGTGTGTATGTGTTCTTTTTACTCATTTGTTTCTGTCCGGGGTTTTATTTCGTGGATTGACTCCATCAGTACCAGTTCTTTTCTTTGGTAATTATTTTGTGATTATGCTCGATTTTATGTCTTTCTGCAGATGTTTCTTATGTGTTGGATGTGATGGCGTCAAGCAACCTAATTCAATACTTTGTCAAAAAGCAGCCCCCCCCCCTCTCCCAAAAAAAAAAAAAAACCTCGGATGTTAGTTTACTTTGGTTGCTTCACATTTATATGAAGATGCTTGTTTGACAGAATGTAGTGGAATTTATCGGTTGAAATAAGAAAATAATATATCTGTATATGTTATATCTCAGCGAGAATGAACACAGAATCCACCAATCTGTTGTATATTCTTCTTCCCCCGCCCCTCCGTGCACGCGTGCAAAACCCAATATTCATGTGATGGGCTGCTTGTTTTAATAGATCTGAACCAGTTAATTGTAGAATAAGTTCAAGCTGGAACTTCTTTTGACAAGTCGACTTAGAATTGTACTTTATACCAGTAGGAACTTCGATTTACATGAGTTTAGAATTAAAAAAAATCTCATCTAGTAGTTTTGTAATATATTGATTTCTGTTAAGTGGTTTATTTATTATTATTATTATTATTTTTTTGCAGATATGTGCCTCTGTTTGATTACTTCAAAGACTTTTCAGATGTAGCATTCAAAGTTGTAGCAGATGACTACGTAACAGCTGACAGTGGTACTGGAATAGTTCATTGTGCTCCGGCATTCGGTGAAGATGATTATCGTGTTTGTATGGAGAATCACATCATTACTAAGGTGTTTATTTATGCTATATTGCATGATTCAGTCATACTGTCTTAGATGATGCCTGCTTCTTAGATTTGTGGCAAATTTGTGTCTTGTTTGAATCAGAGTGTGTGCTGTCATATTTTGTTCTTTTATTTTTTTGCTTCCGAACTTTTGTGCCAATCTAAGTTTGTTGACATGCATAATGTATGTATAACATGCTGATTATTTTCTGATCCTGCAACAAATTGCTCTCCTTTTAGGATTGATGCTTAGAACTTTGGAATGTTTTCTGGTTGATTTAGTTTCTTAATGGTGTTGGCGATGTTTTTGATGTATTTATGTGGACTGATACCCTTGATAATCAGAACATAATGCAGTTGTACTCTTTCCTCCTAGCCATATACATAACTCTATTACTTGCAAGGGGTGGGCTGGTTTTGTGGGGTGTCGTGTTAACTATTCTGGTTGAAGAAGTTTAATAACCAACACCAAACATATAACTCACTGCTTAAACAAACCCCAAAATGACACTTAAGGCTAAACATAAATGCTTTTACTTCCATACAAAACCCTAATTTTAAAGCATGTGATGTATAAGACAACTTTGATTTGAATATGCTATACATTTGTAGCTTAAACAGATTACAGATTTGAACACAATTGAGTGTGAAATGCTGAAACATGTAAAATGAAATTTATTCAATTCCGTTCCTGCTTTCCAAGAAGATGACACAATGCCACTATGGTTTCGATCTGGATTGGATGGGTATTCTAACTCATTGAGGAACTGTGAAGGTGAAGTTGTAATCCAGGGGTCGGCAGGGTTTGCAGGGAACAGACAACTAGATAACTGGAGTAGAGGACAGAAATAGTAAAACAGGAGGGAGACAGAGTAGCAGAGATGGCTGAAGAGTTTCAAGGGATGAAGAAATGAACGTCTGGGTGTGTGAGTTAAGAGATAAGAAACTTAGAAGCCTAAAGGACATTTTTCATCTTAGAATTGTAATATGGTTTTTTTTTCGTTCAATGTGGAATTTCGCTAACCATTTGAAATGACGAACTAAAGCATACCAACCCATCTAATTGTGCTTTGGTCATGCATAATTGACCATGACAAATGTATTTGGATACAGTTATGGTATTTGTTTCTGTCTGTTTTAGCTTGTGAGTGGACATTTCTATCTTGTAGTAGATGAAAGTATATGAATGCTTCATCAAATCTAATATTTAGCAATTTCAAGTGTTTCCCAATTTGGTTCGATGGTAGAATTGCATTGTAATTAGCTTATTATCAGGACAATAATGGCTTTGTTTTGGTTATGTTTAGTTTCTTGCTTTCCATGGAATACCATCTGTTTGTTGTTTTTCTGCAATTAAAGTTTTGAGCATACTCTGGTCTGAGTGGTTGTCTTGCTCTGAAATTGGTCCCGTCTCTTTTACATTTCTTGGCACCGTTTTCATTGGGCCTCCTTTTTATAGGGTGAGAACCTGGTTGTAGCGGTTGACGACGATGGATGTTTTACGGAAAGGATAACTGATTTCAAGGGCTGCTATGTTAAGGATGCAGACAAGGGCATAATTCAGGCTGTGAAGGCAAGATCTAGTAACATGTTCTTATCTTCATTTATATAAAAATGCCTATATGATTGAATGCTAATGTTTAATGCATCTGTTGTGTCTATCCTATGATGTTTTAAACTATTTATGAAAGCTACATCTTGAAGAAATGCTGCTTATAATAAATGTTATCCATCACTGATAATTTCATTACCCCTTTAGGGAGGTGTCTTTTTTTCAATCCTTTCATAGTCAATAATTTTACTCAATGCATTTGAACCCCTTTTGTCAGGCAGTTCTAAACAACTTAAAGTTTCTACTGTTTATTGTTGAATTTGAAAACACTCTCATTTGTGCAGGAAAAAGGCAGGCTTGTCAAGTCTGGAAGCTTTATGCATTCATATCCCTTCTGTTGGAGATCTGATACCCCCCTTATATATAGAGCAGTTCCTAGCTGGTATATTCTCTGTCTGTCATATCCTGTGTCGTTCCTTTCTCTTCATATTGAATCTTCTTCTGCTATTGGTTCTTCTGAATATCTGTATGTTGGTTCTATCTTAATTTCTTTGTCGCCTTCTTGTGTTCATAACTGCCAATGTGTTGGACATTTTCATCAGAAGAGCCAGCTTTTGATTCCATTAAATTCACAATTTAATAGACAAATCTATGGACCTATAACATAACCTCTTCCATTTGATATACATGGAGCTTGCAAGTATATAGGAAGCTTTCCAACAATGGCTGCTTGAGATGGTAAGACAATCTATAAAACCAAAATGGGGAACTACCCAGAATGATTCAGTCCCATGAACTGTTGGATTCTTTATCGGATAATAAGTGCAAGTCAAACTGGTATGGAGATGATTGATGCAATTGAATTGCTAGATAAGAGGATAACACAAATCAGATTACATTACTGACGCTGTATAGCTAGACTAGATATGTCAAAATTGTGGCTCAACTGTCTTTGCAATAGATATTATTGTAGGTCTTTGGCTTGTTTATCTTTGTTGTTTGATTTGAATTTACACTTCTATGTCTAGGTTTGTTGCTGTAGAAAAGATAAAGGATCAGTTGCTGGAGAACAACAAACAGACATACTGGGTTCCAGATTTTGTGAAGGTTCGGCATGCTCTCTCTCTCTCTCATGCGCACACGTGTGTACGCAGACGTGCTCGGATGCCCTTCTGTTCTAATTTTTCTCTTTCTTCTGTGTGTTGTCTTGTTTGTTCTGATTGCCTTTATCTTTACATTTCAAGATATAATTTGGAAAAGGTGATTTTTAAATTTCTGTGCTTGAATAGGGGGTATGGGCAATGGTTTCTGGGTTGGTAACTGAAACACTAAAATTCTGTCTGCTATCTACACTTTTTCCGAAGATTCAGTCTTGACAGATGATTTTATGGTACCACTGAATTATTGCACTTTTATAAAGCTTCCAAGTGTGTTATTTTCAACAAATGAGGTGAGGTTCTGAAACTTAAAAAAAGTTGTAATTTTTGAGTTACAATAACTAATTTTTGTCACTTCAAATGTGAAGCTTGGATCAGATGGATGTATAGCACTTTTCCTTCTTTCCATGCATTGACATGCTGGATAGTACTACTTAGCTCTTAACTTTTGAAGATAGTTGAGTACCTTATTTTTCCATGGACCAATTTAAGAGCATGATTCTACTATCACCTTATTTTTCCACGGACCAATTTAAGAGCGTGATTCTTTATGGCTCTGTACTTAGGAAGACATTGGTATGTCTAATAATTTGTTTTACAAGCTTATTCTTGTGATGAATTTATGTCTTAGGCAGGTACCAGCTTGTATGACAATATTGATATATGGATAGCTGGTTGAGTACATAGAAACAGTTAAATCATCTGAACCTTCAAACTGTGTTGTTTCATTTGGAGGATTGTGTCCTTATTAAGATGAACAATTGCATTAATTACAATTTGACCATGTGGCCAATAAACTTCCCATCGTTTTGCTCAAACTCTTTCTGTTGGCAACTGCATGGACTTAATTAATTAAGCATGAGAATGATATG
The DNA here is from genome assembly GCA_023065735.1 of Coffea humblotiana. Classification (NCBI taxonomy): domain Eukaryota; kingdom Viridiplantae; phylum Streptophyta; class Magnoliopsida; order Gentianales; family Rubiaceae; genus Coffea; species Coffea humblotiana. The sequence continues at coordinate 9,052,178 of CM041211.1, forward strand.
AAATTTTACTTTCAAACCTAACATTTAGGGTGTTGCAGTGATATTCAAGGGGATTGGAGAAAAAATCATGATTGGTGTACAAGTGGAAGATATGTTTATGATATAGTTCAAGAAAGAGTTGTTTCATTTCCTTACTGTGTTGTTTCCTTTTGAGGATCATGTCCAGTTTAAGATAAACAATTTCTTTATTAACAACTTTACCATGTGGCTCAAATTCTCTCATTTTGGCAACTGTATGGACTTAACTAAAAAGCATGGGAATGAAATGGAAAGTGACTTTCAAATCCTAGCATTAAGGGTGTTACGTTGATATACAAGAGGAATGGAGAAAAACCCTTGATTGGTGTACAGGAGGAGATCTGTTTATGATATAGTTCAAGAAAGATCGTTTCATTTCCTTTCTTCTTTCGAATTCATTCACTTTAAGACTGGTTCTCTTTGTTGTCAGCTTTTTTCATATTAGCTTCCGCTTCGCTGAACTTCTTGTGGATCAATGTCATTACCCTTTTTCCGTATTGTTTACCAAAACATTGATTTCATAATTGCCTATTCCTCGATGTCTTTTGTGTTGTTAATGTTATTTAGGACGTTTTATGTTGCAAGTCATATTGTAAGTAAGACACAACTCAAAACCATCATTCGATCATGAATGCTTGCTTGCCACTTTGTATTGATATTTATACCCTTTGATGATGGTACCAAGCCTGTTACTTCTGCTAATTTATAGATATGTTTAGCTTTTTAACTGTCATCGCATGTACCACTGAGTCTGGTTTTCCTCAGTCAGTTAATACATCCACTACTGCTGCTATCCGTATTAATAAACTAGATGATTGTAAAATTGATGACCTGTATTTATAGATGGATTTAACATCCTTTACACATAAGATATCCATTACTGAAGAATTTTCCTTCTCTTTTGAATTTTCAATGACGTTCTTTGTGTATTAACTGATACTTAATTCTGCATTCCATTTATTAGGAGAAGCGCTTTCATAATTGGTTAGAAAATGCAAGAGACTGGGCAATCAGTCGAAGTAGATTTTGGGGTACTCCACTTCCATTATGGATTAGTGAGGATGGCGTAGAAATTGAAGTCATGGATTCCATTGAGAAGTTAGAGAGGCTCTCTGGTTCTAAGGTTTGTTGTTTCTAGTTTTTCTATATACATACATGCAAGTGCAGTTATTATATTCTGCTGTATGCAGGGTTCTGTCCTGTGTATTGTTGCTATTGAAGGGTTATCTGGGTATTTTATCAGCAATTAGTGTTGTGTACTAGGGTACAGTAACATTTTATGGACAGTTATCTGTTCTACAAAGATGTTTAAGCTTTACCTACAGAAATACAGATGTAGGCAATTGTTTAATATGGTCAATATAGATTTTATTTGACATTACGTGGTTATGAATGGAAGTCCCTCTCCCTTTCCCCCCCCCCCCCCTCTCTCTCTCATCTTGCTCAATATGCAGGTGACTGATTTGCATCGTCACAAAATTGATCATCTCACAATTCAATCCCGTCGTGGCCCAGAGTTTGGTGTGCTTCGACGTGTGGAGGATGTAAGTTGCTTTAGTAGCAATTGCTATTATTCTTCATGTTTTTCCATACGATTGATCTTGATAATTGGTCCTGATCCTCTATCCCTGCTGCGGTCGAGAAGTTGAGTTTGAGGAAAAAGTTGGGACTCTATTGGGTTGTGTAAATCAGTAAGATACTGAACATGTAGTTTGTCTGTAGTCTTTGATATATTATGTAAGATGGTGAACATGTAGGTTGTCTGTAACCTTTGATATGTTACAGAACTTTAGATTGAAGGATTAGATATTATTTTGTTTTTGTTGATTTCCAGGAATATACAGTTCAATGAAAACAATCAGTCCTTGGGGTTTGGACTGGTTTGGGGGCATAATGGTTTCATTGGGGATATTGAGTAGGTTTAACCAGTTATCATATTTTCTTGTGACAGTTACAATATTGGAATCTTGTGTATGGATCTTTTTTTGGTTTTGTTTTAACTTTTTAATGAGACAAAGTTTGGGTGGCATTGCATGAAGCTTAGTCTTCCCTTCAGTGCCTCATCGCCAGAAGATGGATCTGAATTCATTTAACTGTATGAAAGTTGATGTTAATGTTTAGTTGTGATTCATGCAGTGCTTGCATCTTCTGTTATCATTGAATTCTTTTGTAATCTTCTTTCTCATTCTATTTGGCATGATCCAGCCAGTATCATTGTTTCTTCAAGCATTCTGATTATAGGACAAGATTTGTACACCAAATAGTACATCACTATAAAACTTTTTGATGATTTAAGAATGTCAAATCTGCTTTTATTTGTAGTTGTTTATTCATGCTGATTGGTCTTGATATAAGCTTTGTTTCTTCTTGTCTTTTTTTTTTAAAAAAAAAAAAATCATCATGAATTTCTGTTTGTCTGAGGATAGCTGATTTGATTTTCTTAGCTTTTTGTTGGCCTCACTATTTTGCATTCTTGTATGCAGGTATTTGATTGCTGGTTTGAGAGTGGGTCCATGCCATATGCATACATCCATTATCCATTTGAAAATGTTGAACTCTTTGAAAATAACTTTCCTGGTCATTTTGTGGCTGAGGGGCTGGATCAGACTCGTGGATGGTGAGTTATTCTTTTTTATGTTTTACTACCTTTGATCTTTACTTGTCATGACATGAAATAAAAATAAAGTATCGGGGATAATATATATACTTTTGATGTTTTTTAGTTCATCCTGGATATATATTGATCTAAGTGGCCATGAAACATTCTTTGGATTATGATGGAGGAGCCTTTAAAGGTTTCAGGAATAGCCTGATGTAGTACCATCTCTTGAGCCTTCAAACTTCGAGGTTTGATTGTGGTCTCTGGGTTAAAGGCTGGTTTGGGTCAAGGGCATTTGACATATGTTTTAGTTCCAAGAGACCTAGCATCATGTTATCCAATTCATTCTTAGGCCTACAATTTGAGCATGCAAAGACATGTTATTTTAGATCTTCAGCGCTTTCATGCATGAATTTAGGCACGTAGAGCATGCCTTGTTAGCACTTAGGTTGCCAATAAATAGACATTACTTTGTCCTATAGCTAATGTAGCCAATTCTCATTTTTTTTCTCTTTTTCCAAGACAATAAGATTTTTTGGCAAATGGTCAAGAGAAGAGAGGGCATATAGTTATATGCAGGGCGCCATGTTCAAGTGATAATAACTATTTGTTATGGCATATGCAAGTTTTTTAATTGAATTTATTCTAGATGCATTGAAGAAAAGTAAATGTATCAAATTTAAAGGGCGAGAGAGACATAGAGGGATTTCTTGATATTTATCTTAATGAGTGTGTGGATCTCACTTTCACATTACATGGTTAAGTCTGATAGTGGATTTGCTTCATGATTTTACAGGTTCTATACTCTTATGGTACTGTCTACTGCATTATTCGAAAAACCTGCTTTCAGAAACCTCATATGTAATGGACTTGTTTTGGCTGAAGATGGAAAAAAGATGAGCAAAAGACTGAAGAACTATCCTCCTCCAGGAGAAGTAATTGATGAATTTGGTGCTGTAAGTATTTTTACATGCTCCTTATTTCATTTTTACCACTGATAGCTACTATTTTTTTTCTGACTCATGCATTCTACTTTATGATTTTGTTTAACTACATGACCCTGGGTGCAGCAAGTGGTTGACTTGTACTACCTCTTCCATTTTTTTGCAGGATGCTTTGCGATTGTACATTATTAACTCTCCAGTTGTTCGTGCTGAGCCTTTGCGTTTTAAAAAAGATGGAGTATATGGTGTGGTTAGTATTGTTTTAGGATTTTTTTTGGTTCGAATTGATTAATGTTACTTTCTTTTAGATTTCACTGGTTCATAACATTCTTTTTGTCAAAGGTCTTGAGATATTCTTCATCTCTTTATAAACGCGAACCACTAAAATGTTTTTTTCTTTATGCAGGTTAAAGATGTCTTTTTGCCATGGTATAATGCTTACAGATTCCTTGTACAAAATGCAAAAAGGCTTGAGGTTGAGGGTCTTGCACCGTTTGCTCCAATGGATCAATGTACTCTCCAGAATTCTTCTAATGTTCTCGATCAGTGGATCAACTCGGCAACTCTGAGTTTGGTACATTTTGTTCGGAAAGAAATGGGTGCTTATAGACTGTATACGGTAAGTTTCATTTAGGGAAAAATGGATATGAATAGTGAATTATATGACATCACTGACAATTATTCTAGATTCATGATGAATTTCCTGAAAGAAATGCCTGATGAGGTATGGGAAATCCATTTGCTTCCCTAGAAATACAAGCATCATTGTCGATGGCATCTGCCATTTGGTAGTAATTATCAGTTGTTTAACCTAGTTAACTCTTAAATTTATCAAGTTAGGTCTTAAGAACTTGATTTTGAATTACGATGTTATTGTTGCAGTTTACTCAAGAAGTCATGTGAATGGCTTGCTTAGTTTTTAAAATCCACGAGCTTGGCATGCTAAACACATACTGGATGGCATCAGTTACACTAGCCAGTGATGCAATTAGTTCATCCAGTGGTACTTGGGACTTGGTTAAATCATAAATCCAATAAGATGTTCCATGTTTGAAGTGTATTAACCTTCATTCCTTCTAACTCTTCTGAAGCAGCATACCTTAGTTTTCCACATTTTATGAAAGCAGTGTGCATGATTCTTGGTCTCATACCTGATTCTGGAACGAGGAATTAGGTCAGTATGGTGATTTGAAATTGTGTGTAGTTCAAGGATGGAGAAGGGCAGTGTGGGAAATGAGGAAGGGAAGTAATTTTTCACTTTGGTGAAGGATGTCATATACGTTGATTCTTGGGGCCATTTTTCCCCCGTCTGAAGCAATATACGAGTCTCAATTTTCTCTAGCATGGGATGTTTTCTCTCTACTGCAATTGGCATTGTCAAACATCAAGTTGGTTCCCCACTAGCGGCTGCCTCCCGGCCAGGGAGTAGGGTGTTTTGCAAGGGGCAGTTACACGAGTGCTTTGTCAGTCAAGTACTTTTAATTGAAGTTTGTTATATGCTTGAAATAGTCAATTAAGTCTTGCAACTTCCTGGGTTAAAGAAGAAAACTAAGTAACTTACAGTTAATTAACAAAACTTTGCTTTGTTTGCTGATTTTATTGCATTTGCACATGTAATGTTATTTTAGATCAATCCATGTGACTATTTATGGTTTCCATCATATTTTCTTCTTTAGGTTGTTCCTGAACTCCTGAAATTTCTGGATAACCTGACAAACATCTATGTGCGGTTCAATCGGAAGAGACTGAAAGGTCGTACAGGTGAATTGGATTGCAGAGTTGCATTATCAACTCTTTACCATGTAAGCTGGCATTACTTTTGTGGGTTCCTAGGGTTACAATGGATTATTATCTGTGAAGATTCTGAGTTTTTTACTAATAGCAACATGTAGTTTGTTTTTTGCGACTTATAATCTCAGTGGGATTATTTGTTCTTACAGATTATGCCCCTGATGAAATCTTTATAGTGTGTAAAAGATCAGTCCTGCTAATGGATGATCTGGTTATCTATTTCAGTGTGTTTTATGACATAAATTACCATAGTTTAAATTTCACATCTGTAATTTTGCTAAAAGAGTATTCAAATCATTATCAGTTGCGTCTGAACATTTCCCATTTTTTCGACTGCTATTTGCTGCTAAATCTTTGTCATATTGCTACTTTGGTTGTTACAGGTTCTGCTAACTTCATGTAAAGCAATGGCTCCATTTACACCATTTTTCACGGAGGTTCTTTATCAGAATATGCGAAAAGTTTGCAATGGATCAGAAGAAAGCATTCATTATTGTAGTTTTCCAGATGTTGAAGGGGAGGTACAGCTGATTTTTGTGTGAAGGATGTCTATTCATTATGTTATTATCAGGTTTTGAAAACAAAATTGTCTCTTGTCCAAAATTGTACTTGCTATGATATCAGGGAGGAGAACGCATTGAAAAAAGTGTTAGCAGGATGATGACTATCATTGATCTTGCACGCAACATTCGTGAACGTCATAACAAACCTCTCAAGACACCACTCAGGTCGTGCCTTTTGATTGCATCTGTTTTTAGATATTGTTTCACGATTAAGTTTGCTTCCTTGAACATTCCCGCTCCAACTCTTCTGAACCAAATCTCCAGCAGAATAAGAGTAATTTTAAAGAAATTTTTTGCTTCTTAGAATACACAATCTATTGTATCGCCACACATACGCACATACTTATGTTGATCTTTCGTAATTGTATCTCCAATTCAGGGAGATGGTGGTGGTGCACCCTGATGCAGAGTTCCTTGGTGACATTGCTGGCAAACTAAAAGAGGTATGTGAAGGCATTACCAACAAAGTTGTACAGCTAAATATTAAAATTGAACTCTTTTCACTGTTTACTTAAGAGAAGTCTAGCTGTAACTGTTTTTGTTGGCCGCAAAACTGACAGTAAGCATTGTTCACTGTGATTGTGAATGGGATGTTGTCCCTGATGTTATATGCTTAAGTTTTTCTAAAGCAGCTTAAGACAAGTGCTTAGTTGAAAAGCTGGTTTCAAACACTGGAACGCTGGTTTTGCTTGAAAGAGTTTCGAAAGCAAAGGCCTCCCTGAAAAGCAACACGAGAGGGGCTTCTGGGATAAGCTTTGAGGTTATAAAGAAGCTAAAACTGTGTCTTTTATGTAAAGGTTGATAATTCATATTAACTTTCCATCTAAAAATCTGTAATCCAGATTATTTTATGAAAATATCATTATATTCACTGGAACGATGGAGGGTGTTTTGTGAGATAGTTTCCATCATTGTGTTTTGGTTTATTAATTTGCACGTGTGGTGAAACAAAAGTAGTTTTTGTAAATTTAAACAGTCACTTTCAGGTCGCAATGGGAATCTTAACATTTTAAGCTAATGACAGTTTGATGAATGCCTTAACTACGAACATACTGGTACAAGCTTATATGATGCTGACTTTCATGCAGCATGGTTCTTCTAACAGCTACTAGTGCTAAAGTACCAATTTTGCTTATTGTCTAGGAGTCTATTTTGGCGTCTTACTGGCATCTGTTTGAATCTCTGTCTGGTTATATTGTCTCATTTAGATGGTGTAATTGCTGTATCATATATTATATGGTAGCCTTTACGTTGGAAATTTGTTTATTTTCTCCTTGCGGGTTTCATCTAACCTAATTTTTGTTCCCTTTGATATTGTGATTTCTCAATTGTAGTATGTGCTTGAGGAACTCAACATCAAGTCATTGGTCCCTTGTAATGATACTTTGAAGTATGCTTCTTTACGTGCAGAACCTGATTTTAGGTAATTAATTTTCTGTGCTGAAAGGCTTTTCTTTTTTGGACCTTTGGTAATTTTAGTTTGTGACGATTGTGTTTTTTCTTCCTTAGTGTATTAGGGAAAAGGCTTGGAAAGTCAATGGGAGTTGTTGCAAAAGAGGTTAAGGCCATGTCCACGGATGATATATTGGCTTTTGAAAAGGCTGGAGAAATAACTATTGCTACTTTCTCTCTAAAGCTTAGTGATATTAAGGTTTGTAGCTGGGTTGGCAAAGTTGCTATGACTTTTTTGTTGTTTGAATGTGAAATTCTTCATTGAGCTATATAACATTCTCTTCATCTTGATAAATACTGTCACTTTTGGGAATCCAATTTTTTATTAACACTGAGAAGATTTTTAGCTTCTTGTGCTGTATTTCTCAAGGCTACTCCTGCATGAACTTAGTTTTAGAAATTTAGAAAAATTGGTGCAAAAGAGGCAGGTTTTATAAGTGCAAACCTTGATTATCGAGTGCTATGTATTTGGGTTTAGGTGATAGACATGCTGCGCGAACTCAGTACAAGAGAATGGCAGGCTGAAAGTTGAAAATCTGTAGATCACACATATTTTTCCTTTTCCTGTAGAGCTAGATCAGATGCAATTTCTTGAGTGATTATAATTTTGGGGAAACTTCTGGAATGAACGCTTTATTTGTATTTTAAAATACTTGGTTAAATCATATATTTTTCGGGTTGTTTGAAAGGCTTTTAGTTTTTCTTTTGGACTCCATTTAATTCTTGGATACTGTTTATTCAAGTATCTTTGGCTTTAGTTACCTGTGCTGGAATTTGACTAATGTTTCACCATTTACACTTTTGAAGGGAATTTCCATTGACTACTGACTTACTGTTACTTGCCTAAACTTGCAGATCTCTCGTGGTTTCAGACGTCCTGACAATATTAGTGATAAGGACATGGATGCCGCAGGAGATGGTAGATTATTTGTAAAATTATCCCCCTCCCCCATTTATATTCCTTTTCATGTAATGATGAAAATGAAACTTTCTCACTTGTAATTGCAGGTGATGTTTTGGTGGTGTTGGATTTACGTCAGGACGAATCACTGTTTGAAGCTGGTGTAGCTCGTGAGGTGCTTTGTGGACTAATATAATCTGCTCTTGGCACACACACGTTCACACTCGGAGAGGGGGGGGGGTTGGGGGGCATCTTACTAGACTTCTTGTTGCTGCATTGGTATTCCTCTTTGGTTTTTTGTGCCAGTTCATATTTGTGATTACTGGTGTTTTATGCATCGCTTTTTGAAGGTTGTCAATAGAATCCAGAAATTGCGGAAGAAAGCTGGGCTTGAACCTACAGACACTGTTGAAGTATACTTTGAATCATTGGATGAGGACAAGTCAATTTCTCAACAAATTCTTGAGGCTCAGGTGATTTTTCATAGAGTTTTCTTCCACCAACTGGTTTTGATGCATATCTCTATGTATGTTTAAACAATAAGGTTATGAGGTGGAGGGAAATGAACTAGCAGCCTTGCTGCCAGTTTTTTTTTTTGTTGCGCTAACAACTTATACCTTAGTAACCACGGACCTGAATTTTGGGCAATCCTCTCTCTCTCTTTCTCTCCCACCCCCCCCAAAAAAAAAAAAAAACATGTATCTAGCTACCTATGATGTCTCTATAAACCAATCTCTTCACATTTTATTTGCAAACACTGGCATATGGTGATTACAATGTGATTTGGGGTTCTGTCCTCTTCTGCTTGTGTTTCCACTGCTTTAGGTTGGGTGAATGTGTTTTGGTACAGTTGTTTATATTATTTGGGAAATTGTATGCATTTGCTCTCCAGTTGCATGTCATAACAAGTTAATCAAATACCTTTTACAGGAGGCAAATATCAGGGATGCGCTTGGGTGTCCTTTGCTACCTTCCACCTTAATCCCACCACATGCTGTAAGTTGTTTTCAGCCCCTGATATTATTTTTCTTATTACATTGGTTGGAGTATTCCAATAGCATAAGTTTCCGTTTCTTTTAGTAGGCTAATGATGTTTCCTGATGTCCTTCTGGGGTATCTTTAGACTTCATCCAGTGAAGCATTCTCAAGTAAATAGTGACCCATGCATTCATTTCCTGTTCTTTAAAGAGGGCGTCAGAGTTTCGCTTTCCTCTGGTCGATTATATTCTCAAACAGGATAATATGACTTTGCAGGTTATTCTTGCTGAAGAGAAGTTCTATGGAATCTCGAATCTCTCATTTGCAGTCAGATTGGCAAGACCATCTCTAGTATTTGTCCCGGATGCCATTGTCTCTTTATATGCAGGTGCATTTTTAGGGTTATACTGTACTTGTACAGGTAATTTTGATTGAAGATTATGGGTTTTTATTCCGTTGTGAATTCATTTTTGCAGGAAATTTGAAGTTTGCGCAAGGTTTACAGGCTTATTTGTTAATGAGAGATCTATTGAACTTAAAGTCCGAATTTCAACTTGGAAATGGGAAGGTAGGTTTTCTTCACCCTCTCTGACCATCTGCTTCAACAAGCCAGTGGAATTGCTAATCTCGCCTAATCTGTTGCAATATTATCTGCCTTCCCCAGATTCAAGTCAATTGCATTGAAAATCAGCCGCCAGTGGAAGTGGTGCTAAGAAAACACGTCCACTTGAGCGTTGGAGATTACTTTTTGGGCACAAAAGCTTCACGATCGAACTGATTGTTTATACTGTTCTATTTTTTTCCCCCATTCTTCTCTTTCTTCTTTTTCCCCATACTCTTAGTTGTATGGGTCAGACAAGGAAACCTGGAGGCTGCCAAAGCAAGATAGAGGTGCCTAATATGTGTTATTGTTTGTATACGAAATGAAATTTTGGAAAGCAAAATGAAAGAAATTTTATAGTTGTAGCAAGACCGGTTTTTTCATTCTTAAATTTGGTCGTTTCAGTCATAATGTAGGGAACAAAGGTCCAATACTCTTTGCTATACAACGCCTATCAATGGAGGAATCAACTGGGCTGATATTACTATGTATCAAGAATTCTTTTTCATCAGTATCACCATCAAATTACGACACCTTCAGTTATTTAATTTGTATTCTGTGTCTATTCCAGAACTCATTAAAGTTTTCAGATTTCAGATTTACCAAGTGTTTGCAGCAATCTGGAACAGCTTTAATCCTCTTTAATAGTTCTTTTACAGTATGACTGATGATTGACACCGCCTGATGGATACATGCCATTGTATGTTTTGTTGCCCTGGCAGAAGCCTTAGGCTCCGCCGTGGTTGAAGCTATAAGCCATAAGGATGATACTGGAAGAAATCCATCACTGAGGAGGCGTGGTCATGTCTGGCCTGTGATGTCATTCAGCATTTGATTATAATTGAAAGTGCCCGGGCGCGGCCAAAGGAGGTTTTGATTTAATGGTTAATGTTGAGACATTGTGATTAAAATTGAGGTCTTAGAAATTAGAGATCTACTATAAACAAGATTATATTAAAAAGAAACAAGAAAAGTGCCTAATCAAAATAAGTGCTCACTAGTCATGCTTTTATTTCCACTTTTTTTTTTTTTTAAATCCTCATGGTCCTCTTCCCTTCATTTCAGCATACTTCATAAAGTAGTAATATGAAATCTAATTTAAAAAGAAAAATAAAAGAAGATATTAAAAATGAAAATAGTAGAAGCTATTGAAGTAAAAGTTAATGGAAGTCAATGAAATTTAATTACTACCAATAATTTGTTTGTAGTGGTTAAGTGTAAATTCTTACTTACATGAGAGTAACGGTATAACAAAAACACTTTAACACCAAAGATCATGCTTCGTGCTTTATATATAGATTAAAATAGATATATCACGGAACAAATTACTTTATTACATCAAATTCATCGTATCTTGGAACTAGGGTTACAAACGAGGTGAGTCGAGTCTAGTTTTGACCTAATCGAGCCGAGCTTTGATTTAGTTTTATCAAGTTCGAATTCGAGATTGAACTCAACGAGCTGCTAATTTAAAGTTCGAACTCGAAAAATAAAAAATAATTATTTTTTTAAAAAATAAATAAAATAATATTTTTTAATAAATAATAAAATATTAGAAATATATACATGTAATTTTACTATTAAAATTATATATATATATATATATATATATATGTGTGTGTGTGTGTGTACTCAAACTCGCGAGTTAACAAATTTAATATTTTTGAGTTCGAACTTGAATCGAGTTTTGACTCGAGTCGCTCGTGAGCAGTTCGATTCGTTTGCAATCCTACATGGAACAAATTACTCTACTAAATGAATTTCATCATGTCATGTCAAAAAAATAAGTATTGTTGAAAAAATATCATATCAAATAAGTGATTTTAAAGAGTTATCTTGAAATCAAATATGACAAATGTACATTACATGCTCTATTTAGCTACATGACTCTTTTTTTAAACTTTAGTTACATGACTCTTGTGCGTAGCACCTCAACATAATATTGACATTTGTTAATGACTAAATTGGATTTTGGTCGAACCTTTAAAGACCATTTTGTTCATACTATTTTTTGGAAACATATTTGGAAGCCACACTAATACTATACATAAAGTTTGGGAGTAAAACTGCAAATTTTCTTCTCACAAATTTCCCCAATCTGTCTACACTACACTCCGGAGTACCTCATGTGACTCAAATGGATAACGCCCAGCAAATTTAATCGCTGAACAAAGTTATTGAGCTTTATTCTCAACTGCCTCAACAACAATGGGAGCGCTGAGTTTTGGTTTTTCACCTCTGAATGCTGTCACTACCTCCAGCAAACAACAAACTTTGAAGAACTTGGGCACAGCCCATGTCTTCAACTCTACAAATATGCCTTCTTTCAACTTCAGAACCCAGCAAAACGTCCGTTTATGCTCAAACTCTCACTCCCACCTCACCAGAATCAAGTTTGTTTTTTTTTTTTTCTGTAATTTTTTTTGTAGATGTTAATATATTGATTATAGTTTTTGTTGGCAGTGCAGGGGTGGCATAAGAATGCAAGTTGTTGAAGAAGAGTATGAGGTGCAGCAAGCAAAAGATATGGCTGCCGCAAAAAAAAGATGGGAGGCCATGGTATTTTACTGCCATTAATTTTATAACGCTTTGATTTAGTATTTTCTTGCAGCTGTTTATGTAATTTCGTTTCTTGGGTTTGAATTTTGCTTGGTAATTTTTGCTTAATTTCAGCATTCAAGTAGTTGGTTTGTGTGGATTGCGGCTGAATTTTTAATTCTGTACTGGTGTTTGAGAGGCATCGGTTAGTTGAGTGGTTTAAGTATGTTTCTTCCTTAATTTTTAATTTTTAATGTTGCCAATCGAACTGAAATATGATAATAAATGGTTCAAAAAATAAGCCATTTTTGAACCTCATCTTTTGACAACTTAGAAACTTATAAGGTGACCCAAAAGTCAAGGACACCTCAAAGGGCGTAAGTGGTTAGAGGTCTGATATCTTAGTCCATGCTTTACTCTTTTGACTTCAGGTGTAGAAATTGAGTGCTGATTATAACCAACATGATATGGTTAGTGATCATTTGCATCCTTCAATCATGGAAGTTATTTTTGTGGGCCTTAGCTTTATACTCTAGTATTTAGGCTATGGGTACCTTTTTGTTTCATTCTTCTTAACTTCTACTTATGTGGCATTGACTTGTTTTATCACAGATAAGGGATGGGAAAGTAAAAATTCTCACACCTAGGGAAGCTGGATATGCTATTCAACTCTCAAATAAAGTTCTACTGGATGTCCGTCCATCTACAGAGCATAAAAAGGTAGCTTTATTTTCCTTTAAATCAAATTTTGTGATTAGATTAGACAGGTACCTTGATTTGGCTCATCTGTCCTGGATACTGAGTCTTCAACAAGTTGCAGTGTCATAGTTATTCTTGAGTATGATCTTTTAACGATCTAATTTGAATATGGTTGATGTGATGATTTGACGACTGTAATTGAATGACATTCCTGGTTACTGATCTGTTAATTAGTAGAGTTGCCCCATTTTTTTTAAGGTAAAAACATTCTATCGATTCTCCTTTTAGTAGGGTATGGGGTACCGGTTAGTATGGGCCTACTTCCATGTCTCATTTCTTATCCAGTTACCTCGATTAAACTGCTGTTTTGAAGGCATGGGTTAAAGGCTCAACATGGATTCCATTATTTGATGTTGATAACAGTATTGATGCTGGTAATCTTTCCAGGAAGATGACAAATTTCATGATGGGTATGCACTGTCCTATTACATTGCCTCAATATCATATTCAGCTTACACCATTTGCATGTTTCATAAGGTGATTCAAATGGTTCAATGATATAATGAAAGATGAGGACAAAAATAGCTATTTTGTAACTCAAACAAGATTGTTTGTTCTTGAAATAAAAAAATTTGATGTGTTCAATATTATTAAGGAAAAAAATTCAAGAAATATCTCAAATCTTTAATGTAACTATTGATAAGTGTGAGAATTTTATACCATGTAGGTGGCTGGTGGAGTGGTGTGCCAGCATTAGCGTATGACAAGTAAGCTGCTTAATTGTTCTCGTTCCAAATAAATATCAGTATCCAACAACTCTTTGGTGTATTGTGTTCTGTTCATTCACAGTTCATTTTCTCGACAGGAAATTTTTATCAAAAGTTCAGGAGAAATTTCCGAAAGATAGCGATCTTATAGTTGCCTGTCAGAAGGGTTTGAGGTGAATTTCATTTTTAATTTCTGTTAGTGTAAATCCAGTTTTCAAATGATTGCACATCATCCTCTGATTCATCGTCCACTCAATACACATTAATAGATATGTAGTGTATTCAGTGCCTCTTGTGTCTGTAGTAGACTTGGTAGAATTGCTACATAATCATAGATAAGATGAATCTTTAGTATCCCAATGTCCAGAAACACCAAGGCTTTAGGGGTGCGTGTCAGTATCTACTCCTTTTTTTTTTCACTGTCAGCTCACATTTGCTCAATTCTGTATATTGCAAGAGAAGAAAAAAGTCAAAATATATGTACCAAATTACAGAAAAATCATAGACGATGAACTATTACCGTTGCACCCTGTCATGAAAGTCGTGGACCAACTTTGTGCTTCATTAAAAAAATGTTGGAAAAAAGGAGCATAAACAAGGATATTTTAGAGTTGTGTTGAGGGCTGGAAAATGAGTTTAGATTTCTCATTAAACAACTCTCTATTTATAGAGAGTGCAAGAAACAACTCTACACAAATTTCTCCTAACAAATCCCGACATACTACACAAATATCTCCTAACAAATCTCCACATAATATTTAGAACTCAATCAAACTTGAACTAGTCAAACACAATAAATGTGGAACTATTCTAACAATTAGACTTATTCAACAATTACTTTCTTTTATTCCATTGCTAAAAAATTTGCAGAGAAGTTGCATATCTTAACAAAATAATTTACCCGCTGTCTTTTCTGATCAAAACATTTGGTCAAAATATTTGTCTAAATAGCTGACTCATAGTTCTTATTCTTTCTTAGTAATTAAGTTCTAATTAGTATGCATATAGTGTAGATACCATGAGCTTTTACAGTCAGCTCACATTTGCTCAATTCTCTTCATTTTTCAAGGAAAGAAGTTAGAAATATATTTATCCAGTGCAGAAAACTCATAGGGGATGAGCTATTACTGTAATGTACGTGGTCTAGATTCTTTTCTCCAAGGAAGCTTACCCAACTGTTGGAAAAATCTGTCAAACCAGAATGACTGTGGGTTCCAGAATTGGAGGCTGGGAGCTAATATTGAAAATTGGATGTGTGGTGGTGAATGTAAAGGACTATCTCATCTATACCTCCATCTGCTATCACCCTTTCGTGAACAACGATTACATGGTAGGACATGAGTTTAAAGGGAATAAGGTGCTAGAAATACGTATTCTGGATGGGGCTTCCACTTGGTTTTAAGTGACCAAAAGATGAAGTTTTATGAATTTGGCAAGTTGCAGCCCAATTTTGAATTTTGAGTTGTGGTGGTGAATGTGAAGCGTGGGTCAGTCTGACTTCTCCCTTGATATACTATCACCTCTTGAAGAAAGACATTTAGATTGTATAAATCTAAAGGCAGCGAGGCGTTAGAAACATGTCATTATGGAACAATAAATATTTAATTTTATATGACTGATAGTTGGAGTTCCATGCAAATCTCTGAGAGGGTGAAAGTAGAAGCACATTGATAGAGGTTCTTGTACAGCATAATGTCAAATGATCATTAGGACCGTAACCTCTATCAATGTTGCAAAAATGAAAATTTTGTAATTTTAATGTTGTAGGGAAACTATGCATAAATAAATTAAGGTCCTCGCAAAATAGGTATAACTAATGTAGATTTACAATATTAAGCTACAAAAAGTTGGTATCTTGAGACTTAAAGTACAACAGAAGTGTGGACAAAAAAATAGTATAGACCAACATAGTATAAAATGGCACATTGGAAAGACATCCAAATTGGGCATTTATGAGCATCCAAGTTCTATTGGAACTGTTAGAGAAAATGAGAGAGTTACTTTAGATCTTTTTGTATTCATCAAAACTGAGTGTAATACCTAAGTACAATACTTTTAGTGATCTTCAAAAAACCCTTTTTGAAGTGTGTATAAATTTGTCTGAGGGGATCTTGGTTTGTATTTTTACAGTATTTGTGTGTTTTGATCTTGTAGAAATTTAAATGCATTTGCATATTCTGTCCAGTGTGTGTTGCATGGTAGACTATACTGTTCTAGAAGAGAGTCCAATTTTCAAGAGAAGGGAGTGAGGTAATTTTACACTTTAGAGAAAAGGTAAAACTACTTTTCTTCTGGTGTGCATTGCAGCCAAAACCATTGATTTTCACTTAGGACCAAAATTTTTAACTTCTATGGGAAGTTTGTTCATGATGTGGGATTAAAAAGTGATTATTAACAAACAAGATAGTATATAAGTATAGGTCAATGGTCAACATTTTGGGTTTCTGCAATACTTTATATGCCATTATGGAATATTATGAATAAAATGAGTCCATATTAATCAAACAAGTCAGTGTATTATATGCCTGTTGGTTCCATTTTACTGCTTTTTGGCCTTTGGTCAAATTTTCTTTTTTGGGTACTAACTGATATGATGTTTGAAGATAAGTTATGTTTGGGCATTGGGGAAATAACACAAGTTATGTTTGTAATACTTTATGCATCAGACAGATCCCTTGCGGCTTGTGAACTTCTATACAATGCTGGGTACAGAAACCTTTTCTGGGTTCAAGAAGGTTTGGAGGCTGCAGAAGTGGAGGTATTTGGTCAATACAAGATAACTCCACTTTCCTTGCCATAATTCTTATTTCAATGACCCGTGCTTGTCTTTTCTTGACAGGATCTTGACAGAGAAGGTCCTCAACCATTTAAACTTGCTGGAATTGGTGGAGTGTCAGAGTTCTTAGGGTAACAATCTAGGATTCTTTGTTCTTTCAGACCTGTTTAATTTAAGAGTTACCATGTGCATATCTTAAGTTCCAAATATCAAACCTTGCTAGTTGCTATGATTTGATCAAGGGAGTTGAATAGCATAGGAGATGCAATTTTCTAGGTAGTTGCACTATATTTAAAATCATATTTCAGCCTTTTAAGTGAACAAATTCGTTCATGGTACCATGCCTGAATTTCACTAGTTTGATTCATAAAGTTGCACGGTCCAAAATGACAATTTGCAAAATGGTCATCTATAAGTTCAGAATTCATGTACAGTTGGCTCTACTACTAATGGATATGTTGCTCTGTTTGTGTAAATGTGTTGTGTTTGTACCACTATATGATAAATAATGAAACCAAGGAAAAGGCCAAAGAGCTATCGAAGTCCCTTATGTTCTCAAACTATACATCCGACCAATCTTCTTTTTTCCTTGTCGTATTAAACTGGATGCCATCTTGATCTTAGACTTTCAGCTAACAACTCCTTGGTAGTTTTGCAGCACATTGGTCTCGTTGTTGAATAATTATAGCAACATATTAGACTCAAGCAGTTTTCTAGCCTTTTGTTAGTCCTTATGGAATGGGCTTGAAGAAATTGCAAGATGAAACAATGCCCTAATGCTCAACAAAAGATGATCAAAGTCCTGGAAAAAAGCTTCCTTTTTCATGAACATTTGCTTTAAACAGATGAATATGGAACATGGCTATTTCACGAATTAAGAATGCAATAGTGTCCTTTATTACCACTTAGGCACCCACTATGAAATGGTTTTGTTTTCTATGTGAAAACAAATCACAGATGTGCCTTCATGACCTGGGAGACGAATGTTATTAGACCCAACCTCCCATGTATTACATTTCATACCTTCACTGCATATTTTTCATGACACGTATCCAGTTGAAGCACAACTTCCTCAGCTAGAAGTTCTTGCTTGAGTTTTGGGCAATCACTGATGCTGTTTCCTTGTTTAACCTCAGTTGGACTGACCAGCAACGAGCTGCAGCTGCGAAGGAAGGCTGGGGTTACCGATTAGTTTTTACTGGTCGTTTGGTATTTATGCATCCCTGGCCTTCTTTTGAATGATTTGTGTTGTGGTTCATTTGAAATTTAGTAACAAGACTATATGGTTGCAGCTTGGCGTCATTCTTGCTGCTGATGCCTTGTTTTTTGGAGCACAGCAAGTAGGCCGTTATATTCAAGATTTAAGGGCCCATTAAGTGCTTTCAGACGTAGAAGGTAGTTCTGGCCCAAGTATCCAAGAAATGACTTGTCCTCTCCATTTTGCCTTATTTAGGCCAAAGACATGCCAGACTTCATCCAAGAAATCTGTAAATGTGGGTGATGCCATTGTTGTATACCTTTTCTCGGTCTTTTGGCCTGTAGCTCAAGTGATGGTCATTGCTTTACCGCTGCAACATATCTTGGTGAGACCTTTTTGTGTTTGTGTGACAGCATGACATTAGTTAATCGCCTCGTCAAATTATGTTGCAAGGATTATTTGCTTTCAAAGGTATTCAATGTTGATGAAATATTTGATTGCTTCGAATCATTTTTTCATAAGTTAATGATTCAGAACTCATTCCTTGGACTACTCGAGTTTGCCAGCCAAGATTGTTCATATTTCTCCCACAATTTGTAGATGGAACTATTGACAAAGTTTTCCCTTTTGAATTCCATTTCTTGTGGTTCGAGCTTTGATGTTTAACCTGTGGAACTCTCTACTCAGCTTTGAAAGAGTTTGTAACCGTTGTTTCAGAAAGAAAGCATAAGAGTCTTGGATAAACTTTGATGCACGAATCCATGATAAATCAAATCCGAGAAAGATATAACAAAAATCAATGATGGATACAAGGATTTCATCACTATGCCATTAGAATGTCTTACACAAGTTCTTTTAACCTTCTGAATAGGGGTGTCAGTTGGCTGATTGGTGCTGTAAGTTAGCCAAAAGCATTAAGACAATAAGCTGGTAACTTACAGAGACGAAACTGAATGATAATGCTTGACAATATTTGGAACTCCTACATTGATCACAACGGAAGTGTGTTGAACTATCACTCCTGCCAACTGCCAAAGCTAAAACTGTCGTTTTCTCCCAAAAAAAAAAAAAAAAAAAAATCTTGCAGGAAACAGGAAATATTGAGTTATTCTTTAGCTCTATGATCATGGAAACTTGCCAAATCATTGCAGCTTCTGAAATTTCTAAAATCATATAATTGATCAATGCATTTAATCCTCAACCAAGATAAAGGGCCACCAAGCTAAGACAGTTTTCATCCAGGTGGTAGGACATCAGTTTAATTGTTTTGGGTTCGCTGCCTGTTGCTTTTACAAGATTCTTGGGGCTTTGCCATGCTTTGACTTCTAATTAAAACTGCAACGGTTGAACTTTTTTCTGTCCTGTACTTCTAGTCATTTGTCTAAAAAATTTTCTGCAGACATGTCTACACTCAAGTTGTTTAAGTTGGAATATGCAAAAAATGATCAACAGCGATGCTTTGTGCATTCCACTTCAATAAATGTCCACATATTAATTATGAAAACTATTAGTTGTGCCATTGATCCTGCACATACAACCTCATCTCATGAATTACAGAAAACTAAGTATTTATTCTATAGAAATTGAGAGCAGGCTATTGTTCTTCTCTAATTGGTTTCTCTGTAGAGTTAAATTGAGACCTTAAGAAAAGTGTGGTTTGGCAACAACCATCAGAGGTGATATCCTGTGCATTGTGATACCAAAAACTTCTGTCATGTCCAGGTCTTTTGCTTCAACTCCTGGAGGAAGCTCCCAGTCAAAGCTGTGCAGAAGTTGAGCTAAAGCAAGCTCAACAGTTGGTGTACTAAATGTAATAGCAGGACAGCTTCGTCTACCGGCACCAAAAGGTATGAGCTCAAAATCTTGGCCCTTGTAATCAATGTGGCAATTCATGAACCTCTCTGGTTCAAATTTATATGGATTTTCCCATGATTCAGGGTCCCTTCCAATAGCCCAAGCATTGATGAAGAACCTTGTTTTAGCAGGAATATTGTAGCCATCAATTGTCACATCTTCCATTGATTCTCTTGGGACTAACACTGGAGCCGGAGGATGTAGTCGAAATGTTTCCTTCACAACAGCTTTCATGTAGCGTAACTGAGGCAGGTCATTCTCGGATATCGATCTTTTTTCACCCACAATACTTCTCACCTCAGCCTGTGCTCTTCGCAATACGTTGGGATTCACCATGAGTTCTGTCATTGCCCATTCCAAGGTGATGAAATTTGTATCAGTACCTGCTGCAAACATGTCCTGCAACAAATGTAAGAAAAGCAATCAGAGAAATTCCCTTTTGCAAAAACTGAAGCTGGATAAAACTGCTGGAAAAATGACAGTTTCAGCATTAGACTCATTGAACCAAGAAAGATCGAGTTGAAAGACATAATATATAAGAAGTTTGCTCCAACCAGTATTATTGCTTTGATATTATCCGTGGTGAGAGGAGTTTCAAGATCCTGCTTTCGCTGTATTTCAAGTAAAACATCCACGAGGTCCTTGTGGTCTTTCTTGTTCTCAAGATTTCGATGTTCCTCTAGAATCTCATCGAAAAACTGGTCAAAGCGTCTGAAAGTGTCAATGAGTCTGGATTCCATCCCAGTCAATTTGTGCATAAATTCCATGGAAGGGAAGAAATCTCCAATGGTGAATCCTCCAAGAAGAATTTGATAATCTTCAAGCAGCTTTTGGAAGTTATGCCTAACATTATCCCCTCCTTGTGAGAAGTCCTTCCCAAATGCAACGCGACAGAGGAGATTATTTGCATACAGGCTAAGCATATTGGTTAAGTTTGTAGTACCTGGGCATGATTCTGTGATTCGCTGAACTAGATGAGCAACTTCTTCTTCCCTAATAAAGCTAAAGGACTGAACTCGCTTGGCGCTTAACAGTTCAAGGATGCAAATCTTGCGTATGTTTCGCCAGTAGGCACCATATGGAGAGAAGACAATATCCGTGCAGTTGTAGAAAAGGTGTTTGGCTGAAAATATTTGTGGCCTGCTTGCTAGCGCAAGATCATAGGTCTTCATAGCTTCCTTTGCTAATCTAGCTGATGAAATCACAACTGTTGGCACCTGACCAAGCTGCAAGAACATGATCGGACCATACTTCTTGGCTAAGTTGTGAAGTGACTCCTGAGGCATGTTACCTAGTAGATGAAGGTTGCCAATAATGGGAAGTTTTGGAGGGCATGGTGGAAGCTTTTCATTTCTGTTATCTTTGTGCTTCAAGAGCAATTTTAGCAGCAAAGCCAGGAATAATGATGAAAAGATTAGCAAGGGGAGAGCCATTGAAGTTCTTTCTTTTCAAGTTTGAGCTGCTGAGTAAGAGATCAACTTCACAGTGGGCGGTATATATAGTATGGACACCGGCTGGTCCAGCTGCGTTTTATCTGATTATGTTCGGTTGGTGTAATTCTCGAAATATCATGCAACCATACAACTAGGGTTGGTGTATACAAACTTTCGAATTAATTAAAATACATAAGAGAATTTTTTCAAAATTCTTAAAATTTTAAATGAAAAAAATATTAATGTCTAGAACTTAGAGGAGGTGGTGGCCCCTCCACAGCCGCCTTCCTTCCTTCCTCCCCCTCCTCCGGTCCAAGCTTCATCCTTGCATATAATTTTAGTGTGATTATGAATATTGTGTTTGAACACTAGTTCAATGGAAAATACATCAAAATAAACCAAATCTTATAATAAAAATTATACAAACTGAATAGAATCACTAGAGTTGCAGAAAACTCAACTAAACTTGCCCAGTTCCTGTTTCATTTCAACTTAGATACTTTCCTTTAATCTTCAATTTATATTGCATGGTACCGTGAAGGGATAGAATATTACTTCTTCCTGGAGTTCTCCAACCTCCCTATTCATCACTAGTGAAGAAACAGGATTCAAATTTGATATTCTTACAATATCACGGTCATCTGTTTCCAAAACTTGTCGCCAAGCGGGAAGCTTCTGCCTTTTTTTCCACGAGAAAATGGAATTCTTTGCATGGGCCGAGAAAAATTCATATTGATGGCAACAAATCAAGCAGTACCTTTTGTCCTTTGTTTTTTTTATATTATATTTTTTGAGGAAAAAAATCATAAAGTATCTTTTCCCTTCTGCTGTGCTTAATGTGATTTGGGAAGACTAAAAAGTATGGGTAGGAAGAAGATATCCAAGAAAGTGACGTACAACTAATAAGTTTGGGGGGAAATAGGAAATTAGATAGTTAACACAAAATTCAGTGCATTTCACCCTTTCAGCTTGCATCAATTTCCACGAGACAATAGAAGATTATTTGTGACACTGTTTTTCTCTTTCATTATTTTTGTAATTTACCAGTATCCTGCATTCTTTTTTATTTTTTTATTTTTTATTTTTATAGAAAATGGTCATATAGCACATGGACGCAGACCTAAAATGGGGAGAGGTCCTTTCCTTTAGGGTAATTCACAAATTTTCTTATACTACTAAAATTGTTCCTTCCTTTGTCATAATATTTTCCTTTGTTGGTATGGGTGTAAAAACTTATTCTAATGAATTTGAGATTGAAATTTTCATTTTCTTTCAGAACATCTTAGGGTATGTAACAATGCTTTTTGGTTTAAATAGACAGGTCTAGCTTCATCAGGTCGTTATTTCTCATAAAAAAAAATTGTCATTACTCATTTTAACTTGGTATACTTTGTTGTCTTCCAAACGGAATGTTTATTTTCCCTTCTCTAAGTCACTGAGAGTTCATTGATATTTAAGCTGTTCTCCAATATCTTTCTATTTTATGAACTATTCATGCAACAGATCCATCTATAATGATTTATCATTTAAGTTTCACAGAATATTTAGATGGTGTTTGGTGAGAACAAGTCAAAATCATGACAAACGATATTTTAGTGATTATTCAGAGCAAAGTTATAAAATCTAGCCCGATCCGACGGTCGAACCGATTAATTCGGTAAAGCTGTCATAGGATCGAATTGAGTTGCTAATTAAACAAATTAAGCAACAAACTTGTTGATCAGTCAACGACTTGTCGGTTCAATCGATGAACCTGAAAAAATCACCGATTAAACCGCTAATTGTATCACCAACTTAAAAATTTTACTATTTTTATAATTTAAAATATATTATTATATTATATAATATAACTATTGTACAACTCGTGGTTGAACCGGTGATCCGATCACCTCTTTGGGTTGAGTTTTGGATCGGATTTAATGACTATGAGGCCATATAATTTATATCTATTTTCAACTTTTGTATACTAATAAATTATAGGGTTTTTATCAGTTTATAAAAACCCCATTTTATAATTCATGTAAAAGATATGTTTAGATCCAATTTAATTATAAATGGACAAATATACCCATAAATTGCCCTGCTAACTAACTAAAGTTTGGTGAAAAATTTTATGACAAAAATACCCTCTCCTTGTGCTTTAAGTATAAAACAAGGATTAGAAAGCTTTTCTCTCCTCTATTTTCTTAAATTGTTTACAAAATTTTTTATTTTGTGCAATACCTTGTCAATACATTGCAAATATGATGATATCGAAGTGTAGAATTTCATAACCTGTTTGCACGTTATTGAGCAAAGACAAACTTAGAAGGAAAATTTTATAATTATTCCATTATAAGGTCTATTTTTTCTCAAGTGATATGTTAGTAAAAAAAATTTCCCTAGTGGTCCTTTTTTTCATAATTTTCCAAATTATAAGAACATGCGAGTTTTTCCAAATTGAAGCAATTCTCACATATTAGCAGGGCAATTTATGGGTATATTTGTCCACTTATAATTAAGTTGGATCTAAACATGTCTTTTTACGTGAATTATAAAATGCCTTCTCATTTGACCGTTAGTCCAAGGACTTAAATGACTAAAAATTAACGTTAGGGACTAAACTGATAGTTGGGATATAGTTTAAGGGGGTAAACTGATAAAAACCCTAAATTATGTTGCTAAACTATACTGTGTTAATTTACAGGGGCATGATGGCGAGAAGTTCTCTCCAATTCAATAAGAAAAGCCAGACAATTCAAGTTCTGAAAATTGTTTTAGAGCCCTTTGCACAATAACCAGGCTATTATAGTTTGACTACCCTATGGATGAAGAGTCAGCAATTTTGCCTTATGAAGAGTCTGCTTGGTTGGCTTAATTAGGGGCTTTAACTTTTGTTTATTTCATGGAATCTGTGTGACAAGTGTTCATTGGACAGTCGTTAAAATGTACTTGAGGTATTAGATTTTTAGAAAGATAAAATTAATTAGGAAAAAAATATAAATCCAAGGAAAGACAATAATTATTAGTAAATTTATTTATATGGTAGATTGGATAGAATTTAAGTATATTAAAGAGTGTCCACTGAATACCGATTAGGAAAATGATATGGGGAGTAGGGATTGCCGGATATGGGAGAATCGAATCCTTAATTTCAAGGATCTTCTACACATGTGATATGAGCCAGCGGGGGATTCGGCAAAGCAAGGTTCCCTTGCGCTGCACTTGGGCGTTCCATCCTGCAGGACTGGGCACTTGTTAGCTGTAGGATTGAATCCGGTAGAGTTAGGTAATGCGAATCCAATTATTAATTCTACCTAGAAATGATATGGAGAGATGCATTTCATTATTTGAAGGCTTTCACTAATAGTTACTGTAGTACAAGCATGTAATTTGTTTTACATAGATCCAACTCAAATCCACAGTATTTTTATAGAATTCGATCTAAATTAACTCAAATGTTGGTCTAGACTCAAAACCACTCCTCTCTCAGCTCGTAGTTAAGGTTGAGACTCCATATCATAGAGGATCTGGATTCTATTCCTCCTATTCTCTTTCCGTGTTAAAAAAAAAAAAAACTCAAACCGTATAAGAGAATTGTGAATCTAAATAAAATATGAGTGCATATAATCCTAGCTCGCACTTGATATCGAATCCAAAAATTCCAAATCCCTACCCATCCATATAAAAATAGTACAGAAGAGAATGTGTACATAGTGTGCCATGGCTAAATATTAGCTGGTAGGACTATAGTAATATTAGAAGCTCATGTAGTTTCATGGCTAAATATTTCCAATATGAATCTGCTGGACCAAAAACCGAAAGGGGATTTTTTCCATGACAAATTTTGAGGTGCAGAAAAAGGTCTTCTTGGTACTTTGCACTGTCGAGTAGTGCAGAAAAGTGAAGGAATGGGTGATTAAAAGAGTAAAAATGATACTCCTTAAAGGTAGAATTAGTATTCTCTAATGGTGAGCTGTTCACGTAACGTAACGAGTGCTTATTGAATTTTGACACTATAATAGAATTTGCTCTACACTCTCCCAATTTTTAGTTTACGGCGCGCGGACTCCCAAGGACCCGTTAAGGTCCTTCCCAATTCTTTATATAAAAAGGGGGTTTAGCTTTTAATTTTGATTATTCATCCCATTTTGATTCATCAAATTTTTATATTTTAAGAGTTTTATCCTCTTAAAGTTTTGTCTCGCTATAAAAACCACTAACTTAAACATCAGAGTTTCCCTCTATCACAGGTTACACCCGAGCAAGACAGTCTACATTTCACCTCAAGACGTTGAGCCAATTTTTGGCATCAATAGATTCAGAAAAAAATAGATAAATAAATAAAAGAATATGTGGGTATCCAAAAAGTGACTAGACCCAGTATATTTTCTCCTCTGGACCCCCCCCCCTCCAAAAGGCTACTTCCTTTATTACTGAAAAAAAAAATCACAAAAATGTTGATCTTAGAAATGTTGATCTGACAGGAAAGTGGTATAGAAGTAGGGGTGAGCAAATTCGGTTCATACCGAATTCATAACCGATTTTAAATTTAATTCGGTAATTTGAAATCGGGTATTTGGTAATTTGGTACAAATTCGGCACATACCGAATTCACCGAATTGTAATATGGTATAAAATAGGTAATGAGATTATGAATTTGGTCATAACCGATTTCGCATTCAAATTCGGTAATTGAAATCGGATACCGCATTACCGCATTCGAATTACCAAATTGGTATATAAAATTATATAATATATAGATAAATGCTATTTAGTATTAGTATATACTACTAATACTTTATTATATTATATAGGTAAATGCTATTAATAATAATTAGTATATGGTATTATCATCATACCATGTACTTATAATAATAATAATATATAATAATGTACAATATATTATTTTAGTATTTGTTAATTGTTATATGACTATAATAATACATAACATGATAACAATATAAGATAACTATAATAGTTATTATTTTATACATGAGTAACATGACTAGAATTAGATAATAATTAATACATATATGTATAATACTAAATATTAAACAATAAACATAATTAGTAATTAGAATTTAGATATTGGTAATTTGATATATCATTCATGTTTGAAACTTTGAATTATTGAATATTTGAATGCGTAATCTGTAACTTGCAAGTATTAGTGTACTCTACATATTTAACATAAAAATTCATATTATCTATTCACTAATCTTAATTCTTAAGGCTTTAAGTATAGATAAGACAACTAAGCAGTTAGCAGTGTAAGTGAATGCATATGAATTACAAATCAATGTATTAGTGTATTGACTTTCACAATAACATATGTAAGTAAATAAGTTTTATTTTGATTGGAAATAAATTATAAGTTTGTAACTAATATAACTTATCACTAATCATTGTAATTTGTAAGTTTGTAACTAATATTACTTATTATTAATCATTGTAAATTATAAATTCATAAATTATCACCAATCATTATACAGTCTAAGGTTTATTCTAGTTTAAATTAATCACTTTTATGTGTTCCTTAAATCATAGACTAAGGATTCTAGGTATAAGTGATCAAATAAATGCCAATTAAACCACAAAATGATTAGAACATAAGTAATGTGTTCAATTATGAATAAATTTGAGGATCAAATTAGTAATAATTTTTAAATCATTGAGGAGCATAATGAATGTATTATAATTTAGGAGCCCCAATTTGTAAATTAAAAATTACACAATCACTTCGGGTGAATTTGGGAAAAGTCGGATTTCAGCTAATAGATAATTTTGGGAAAAGTTTTGAAGTTTTTTTTTTAATAATAGATGAATTCGGTTAAACCGAATTCATTACCGTTTTCGAATTTGAAATCGGTTGCGGTATGAATTCGGTTATGTCCAATTCGGAATTGAAAACGGTTTAGATTTCTAGAAGTAGAATAACCGAATTCACCGAATTCAGTGCATCGAATTACCGAATTTGCACCGAATGCACACCCCTATATAGAAGTAGAACTAAGGCAATTATTATTATTTTTTTAAACTGTTGGGTTGTCGAGTTGACGGCAGCCAACTAGGAATTTTCCTTAAAGGCTACCGCGCTGTCAGCCCAACAACTTGTTTGGAATTTTTTTTTTCAATTGCCCGGCAACCAGTTAGAAACCTTTCCAACAGGCCCCCAAACGTATAATTAGTTGGCTTTCAATACCAAATGGTCAAAACTAGAAATTTTTATGGGATAATTTCAAAAACTTCCCTTGAGGTTTTTGATAGTTCTCTTAACATTCTCAAATTTTAAACAATTTTACTTGGTTCCCCTGCTTTAAACTTTTTGTAATGTTTAAAATCCATTTCAAAATATAATATTAAAAATCTCATTTTGGGAGAGATAATACAATTTCATTTCAAATTTCATACACCAAATTTATTGCTTAAATTTTATAAATTGATCGGTATAGTTCTTTAATGAAAATTTAATATTTGACAGTAGGATAAAAGAAAACTCTTCAACACTTTTTGTGTCATTGGTTCGGACAAAAAAGTTAAATTACTTAAAATTATGAATGCTTTACGGTACTCTTAAAAATATTATTTATTCTAATGTTTTTTTTAAATTGCCAACAGTATATATTTAAAACTTTATTGAAGTTTTTGCAAGTTACAAAGATAATATTTTCTTTATAGTAAAGTGTTTTGAGTTAATTTATAAATCAATTACACATTTTTGAATTTAAAAAATCTTTTTTGTCTAAATCAATGGCTTGACAACTAAAAAGATACAACATGTTAAAATTTATATATAAACTTGTTTCATTTTTTTTAAGTTAGTCCAAGAAGGTATTCTCATGGTTATAAATTATTGCAAATTATTTTTAAGAGTATGGTAAATCATTCATAATTTTAAATAATTTTAACTTTTTTGTCCGAACCAATGACACCAAAATTTGTTAAAGAGTTTGTTTTGATCATGTTACCAAATATTAAATTTTCATTAAAGAACTATATCGATCAATTTATAAAATTTAAGCAATAAATTTGGTGATTATGACAATTAAGAAATCACAAGAAAAATTAAATTGTATTCTCTCTCCCAAAATGAGATTTTTAATATTATATTTTGAAATGGACTTTAAATATTACGAAAAATTTAAAATAGGGGAACCAAGTGAGATTTTTTAAAATTTGAGGATGCTAAGTGAAACTATCAAAAACCTCAAGGGAAGTTTTTGAAATTATCCCATAAAAATTTCTAGTTTTGACCATTTGATATTGAAAGCCAACTAATCATACGTTTGGGGGCCAGTAGCCTGTTGGAAAGGTTTCTAACTGACATGCCATAGCCCAACAATTGAAAAAAAAAATCCAAGCAGGTTGTTGGGCTTACAGTTCGACAGCCTTTCAGGAAAATTTCCAACTGGCTACTGGGCCTAGTCAACCCAGCAATCCAACAGTTTAAAAAAAAAAAAAAAGCCTTGCTTGTGCCGAGCTTAATTAGTCTGGCAGGCATAGTTCTGTACCATTTTCCTTTCAGGTCAACATTCCTGCAATTTTTTTTTTCAGCAATAAACAAAGGAATTAGCCCTCAAAAAGTGACTACACTTCTATGCCTTCAGACCCAGAATATTTTCTGCTCTGGAATAGCCCACATGTTTTCTGAGTTTCCTTGGCGTTGATCTCCTATTCTACATTTCTGAAGTCTAAATGCAGCATCCCTGTTCTGTTTGATAATGCCTCCCATGGGTCCAAGAATATAAAGACCATTTGCATGATTTTAATTCCACATGAACAGTTTCGGATGTCGATTTTTTATTGAATGAGATGAAGTATCAATCATACAGGTGATTCCAACTTGCCTCCGACAAAGATCATTGAGACACTAAGCTCCTGAGTCAAGGACAATGAAATCGTTTCAACCAGTGGCTGAAGGAACTCTCGGTAATTTTGGATATTGACATTACGATAAAAAAATGAAAGTCCAATCCAATTATACTTGCTGATTAATGTCCAATAACATTAGTTTCTGTTGGCCTGATACGTATACGAGAGAATGGATGTTGACCTCGTACCCGTGTCATCGATTTGGCCAATCAAATCAATGTACGTTTCATTTTCGTAGCCTTCATTTTTGTTTTTAGAAAACTCAGAATTGCAGTGTGCTCTACTTGAAAGTGCAGGAGCAAAGTGCATTTCCATCCCACCATTTCTTGCTTGAAACATCAGGTTTTGTACTCATTTTCCTCTTTAGTAACTCTTTAAATTTCTGGGCTTCCCTGTTTAGTCTTGTTTTATTGTCATTGATCATATTTGGCCATTAAAATTTGTGGGATTGTCTGTTCTTTTCCCCCCTTCTGATGGTATATTTTGTCACTGACCACATTTCATGTGATTTTTGTGTAGTTTCTTGAAAAAAGATTTAGGATTCTTCATTGTATCATGAAATTTGATACATCTGTGAGTTTAAAGGGAGCGAAAGTAATCTAAGAAGTGAAGAAAGGCTTACCTTTTTTCTCAAACGTTTTTACAACACCACTTTGCATAAATTAGAAGTTACAGAAAAAGTATTTGATAGAGATAATAAAACAAAAGAATAAGAAATTTATACAAATGTATCCTTTGGATGGTGAATAAAACCGAAGACACAAGTTTTTTGCTGTATTAATTAGAAAAATTTGTAAAGTGTCGCAAACTATGACCAACTCTTACTGATGTTATGGTGCAGAGAATACCTTTTGAGAGACATACTAAAGCATACTATCATAGCTGTATTCCAAATCAATACTGATCTCCTCTCCATTCCAGGAAATTGCAAGGAAAAACTTCAATG
The DNA here is from genome assembly GCA_023065735.1 of Coffea humblotiana. NCBI lineage: Eukaryota > Viridiplantae > Streptophyta > Magnoliopsida > Gentianales > Rubiaceae > Coffea > Coffea humblotiana. Next base: position 9,082,090 of record CM041211.1, read on the forward strand.
GATCTCCTTGAATGGCAGAGGGAAAGCTTTCTATGCATCATATTTGCAACAATATCAATGGTTCTGGTGCTAAAGTTGCTGTTGAAGAAGAAGGAAAGCAGAAATGGCAAACTCCCACCATGTCCCCCAAAACTTCCCATCATTGGTAACCTGCATCTGCTTGGTAACATGCCTCATGAATCTCTTCACATCCTTGCCAAGAAGTATGGTCCTATCATGTTCTTGCAGCTCGGGCAGGTGCCAACAATAGTGATTTCATCAGCTAGATTAGCGAAGGAAGCACTGACAACCTTTGATCTAGCCCTGTCAAATAGGCCTCGAATATTTTCAGCCAAACACCTTTTCTACAACTGCACTGATATGGCTTTCTCTCCATACGGTGCCTACTGGCGAAATATACGCAAAGTATGTATCCTTGAGGTACTAAGTGCAAAGAGAGTTCAGTCATTTGGCTTCGCAAGGCAAGAAGAAGTTGCTAATCTAGTTCATCGTGTAGCAGAATCGTACCCCAGTCCCACCAATTTAAGCCATATGCTTGGATTATATGCAAATAATCTCCTCTGTCGCATTGCATTTGGTAAAGATTTCTCACAAGGAGGAGACCATGTTAGGCATAATTTTCAAAAGCTGCTTGAAGAGTATCAAATGTTGTTGGGAGGGTTCAGCATTGGAGACTTCTTCCCATCCATGGAATTTCTACACAAATTTACCGGGATGGAATCAAGACTAAAAGACACTTTCAGACGCTTTGACCAGTTTTTTGATGAGATTTTGGAGGAACATCGAAATCCGGAGAACAGGAAAGACCACAAAGACCTGGTGGATGTGTTACTTGAAATACAAAAAGATGGGGATCCTGAAACTCCTCTCACCACTGACAATATCAAAGCAATAATTTTGGTTAGTTAGAGCAAAGTTCTTATTTCATTCTTGACTCCAGCTTAATCCTACTAGAAGAATCAAATGCTCTGCTCAAAACTATTATTTTCTAATGCTGTCTTACTTAGCTCCAGTTTCTAATTGCTTCGATATTGTTGATGCAGGACATGTTTGCAGCAGGTACTGATACAAACTTCATCACCTTGGATTGGACAATGACAGAGCTCATAATGAACCCCCAGGTGCTACGAAAAGCACAGGCCGAGGTCAGAAGTATTGTTGGAGAAAGAAGATCAGTTTCAGAGACTGACCTGTCTCACTTGCACTACATTAGAGCTGTTGTGAAGGAAACTTTTAGGCTACATCCCCCAGCTCCAGTATTACTCCCTAGAGAATCCATGGAGGAAGTGACAATTGATGGCTATCCCATTCCTGCCAAAACAAGGTTCTTCATCAATGCTTGGGCAATGGGAAGAGACCCTGAAACATGGGAAAATCCAGACATATTTGAACCAGAGAAGTTCATGAATAGTCCTATTGATTTCAAGGGCCAAGATTTTGAGCTCATACCATTTGGTGCCGGTAGACGAATGTGTCCTGCAGTTACATTTAGTACAGCAACATTTGAGCTTGCTTTAGCTCAACTTCTGCATAGCTTTGATTGGGAGCTTCCTCCAGGAGTTAAAGCGAAAGATTTGGACCTGACTGAAGCTTTTGGCATCACCATGCACAAAATATCTCCTCTCATGGTGCTTGCAAAACCAAACTTTTCTGAAGGTCTCAAAGGAAAATAGAGACCAATCTGAGAGCTGTGATTCCATGAAATTGCTTCTGAGGAAAAATGCTATGTCCCTGAACAATTGGTGTTTCTTTCAGTCAAACTATATAGTCTAAGTACCTTGAATAACCGAAAACGGGACATATTCACAGTTATGTCCAGTTTTTGTACTTGTTACAGGAATCAATGTGCAATAGTACAATCTTCTTGTATTCTTCGAGTTCTGTTCGCATACACCACTAACTCTTTGTATTCAGATTTTGTAATTAATGCACCAACGACAAACACCAGGATGAAAGCTTAATTGTGTCAGCTCCTAGTCCCCGATAGCTCAAGATACAATGACCAAAAACTAATGCAAGTAAAACTAAATTGTGCTTCAATTAAAGATTGCTTCAAAGCCGTCTGAAAATTGATTTGGTAGCAGCAATATATATTCACGAAATACATCTGCTTGTTCTGTTGAAATCAAATGGAGAAGAAAATTGGAAGTCCTTGATGATCTTGCAGGCTTTGATTAACCTCACAGAAAAGGATATGAACTTGTGCTCAGCCCAAAGTATGCTCGGAATTCCATTAGCTTTGTAAGTCGAGTATGATCTTCATAGTAAAGAACTCAAAGCTCAGAGCTCAGAAATTCTATTACTTTTGTGATTCGAACCTCGAAATGCTAAAGCCTACCTTGAACAACTCGGTTGATAGCCTTGGGCCTTTAACGTGAAACAGTGACTATGAAGTCACATAGTCGATTACTCAAAATTCTCCAGAGAATGTCACTTTCATCCTTTAACTTTTTAGTTGTCTTTTTTTCCCAAATTAACAGCATCATCTAACCATTCATACAACAAAAATTTATTCTCTCTTGTGGTTCTCAACTAAATAGGGAAAACGAGGGAATCCATTAAATAAGGAGGCACTTGCAGTCAGATTAGCTCTCCTAATGGCCAAGGAAGCTGACTGCAGGAGAGTGGAAATACAATCACACTGTAAAGCACTCATTCATAAGATCCATGCTCAGGAGACTCAGGTCAGTGAAACTGCAAAATTCGGGGATTCTTGAATTGAGATAGCTGTTTGAAGAATGTCTATATCCAAAGGAAAGAAATGCTTGTAAATCATAGGTAGCTCAATTTGCACTTTAGTTAGTTAATGATGTCAAATGGGATTCTAGTATTCCACTGTCACTTATTTATTTCTTTAATCAATAGCATCTACCAATTGCTATTTCTTGATGTCCAAAGTGATAGAGAGAGATTTTTGACAACAATTGCCTCTCGGATCTTCCACTGTCACTGCTCGGCCCATTGCTGGCCTTAGATGGCGACTTCAAAGCATGCTTACATGGTGGCCTGAAGGCGACTTAAAGTCACTGTACGAGAAGGCGACTTTAAAATAGTCGTTTGAGATTGCAATTTTGGTTTTTTTTTTATTTTTATTTTTTCACCCAAAGTGAGTCATCTAGCTAAAATAACAAAGTGAGTCACCTTTATAAATGGCGAAATCTCTACTGTGGGAAAACTTCAAAATTTACTATTATTTTCATAATTTCAAAAAAAAAAAAGGATTATTTAGGTAATTCAGTCCATCAACACTATTCTTGTATTTGAATCATTCTACAACAATTCAATGAGGTAGCCGTCCTCAATCTTGATTTTGCCATGCCTTCCTTGTTAGAAGCCACCGAGTTTATCAATCGTTTCTTCTCGTCCATATTTGCGGGATTCCTGTTGCTTAATCCTCGAAAATTTATCGTTTGGACAATGAAAGATTTTGGCTGCTGGTGGAAGACAGACTAATCTCTGCTTGAGCTGGCAAATGCCAATTAAGATTGGTCTTTCAATAAATTAAGCCATATTTACGATATGTTTTTTGTTTTCTTGTTGGTTTGCAAGGAATCTTGGGTTTAGAAGGCCACTGCACAAACAGATAAACATGTTTTTGCTTTCTTGTTGGTTTGTATGTAAATTTATGAACTTTGTTGGAAACTAATATTTGTTCAAGTGAAAATGGACGGCTAAAATGCTACATCTTTTGTGTTCAATTGAAAAAATACATAGTTTTGGGTGTACAATTATCTTAAAAATTTAATTACTACCCCAAAGAAAAAAAAATACGTAGTTTTTGATGTATAGATATTATCACCTTATAGTATATTTATGTATAAACTCTTTTTAAAAAAATTGGGATGGAAGTTCAATAGTTGGAATGCAATAATTTCTTGATATAGATATGTGAAAATGCTATTTATAATTCTTTATTTAAATTATTTATCTATTAATCAAGTTGAATAATATGCCAAATGTGGAGCATGTCTACTGTTGGTTCTGAATTAATGAGCAATTCACTCATTGCCTAGGGGTGCATATTGCTAGTAACTTAAATTCACCAAGCATAAATTGGTATGGTACATGGAAATTGTGATCAACACCAAGTCCACAACTTAGATTGCCTGCAATGTTACCCTCTCTTCTTCTTCTTCTTCTTCTTTTTCTTTCTGCATTCAATTCCCTAACATCTGCAGCCTCAGACCTCGTCTATGACAACTTTGCCCATTGCCTTGCAGGCAAAGGGATCCCAAATGACCAAATCTCAAGTATTCTTTATAGCCCCATTAACGCCTCCTACACTTCAGTTTTACAAGCTTATATAAGAAACAGGAGATTCAACGCTTCCACAACCCCAAAACCGCTTCTCATAGTCACAGCTTTAGAAGAATACCACGTCCAAGCGGCTGTTCTATGTACAAAAAGAACTGGGCTGGAACTGAAAATCAGAAGTGGCGGTCATGATTTTGAAGGAATCTCGTACGTTTCCAGTGCTCCATTCGTCATTCTTGACATGTTCCACCTTAGTAGCATTCATGTTGATATTGAAAATGAAATTTCTTGGGTACAAGCTGGCGCCACACTTGGGGAACTCTACTACAGGATTTGGGAAAAGAGCAAAGTACATGCATTCCCTGCCGGTGTATGCCGATCAGTAGGCGTAGGCGGCCATATAAGTGGGGGAGGTTATGGTTCTATGCTACGCAAATACGGCCTAACTGTAGACAATGTTGTTGATGCACGAATCGTCGATGTTAAAGGCAGGATTTTGGATAGGGAAGCAATGGGGGAAGATCTTTTCTGGGCTATTAGGGGTGGTGGTGGTGCGAGTTTTTGCGTTGTTTTGGCGTACAAAATCAAGTTAGTCAGGGTACCAGAAATTGTAACATTTTTCAGGATTGTTAGGACCATGGAAGAAAATGTAACAGATCTTGTTTATAGCTGGCAACAGGTAGCCAACACGATTGACAATGATCTCTTCATCAGAGTTCTGGTCCAACCAGTTACTGAACAAATCAATGGGCAGAGTCAGACTACAATTGGGGCAACATTTATAGCATTGTTCCTTGGAGATGCCAATAGACTCTTATCTGTTATGAATGGAAGATTTTCTGAATTGGGATTGAAGAAACAGGACTGTTTGGAAATGAGTTGGGGTGAATCACTCCTCCGGTGGGAAGGTTACGCGAGTGGTACACCCATGGAAGCTATCCTTGACAAGACTTATGCCAACTTCGCGAAGAGGAAATCAGATTATGTGCAGAATCCAATTCCAAGGCATGGGCTGGCCTCCATATTCAAGAAAGTGATTGAGCTAAATAAAACAGTACTGGAATTCAATCCTTATGGCGGAAGAATGAGTGAAATTCCAGAAAGCGAAACGCCTTTCCCTCATCGTTCTGGGATCATTTTCAAGATCGAGTATTTAGTGATTTGGCAGGAAGAAGGTCCTAGATTTGCCAAGAAGTACATAGAGCAGACACGGGTGCTATACAGTTTGATGACTCCTTTTGTTTCAAAAAATCCTAGGCAGGCTTTTCTGAATTACAGGGACCTTGATATTGGAACCACAGACAACGGGAAGAACAGTTACAACGAAGGAAGAGTTTATGGGCTCAAATATTTCAAAAATAATTTTTACAGATTGGTGAAAGTCAAGACCATGATAGATCCTGAAAATTTCTTCAGGAACGAGCAGAGTATACCAACTCGGCCCCTCCGGCCATTTTAGTTGGGGTAAAACTTTCAAGCTTAGTAACACTTTTACTCTTTTACGATTGTTAAGATCCAGAATTGGGTGCAAAAGTTATTATTTAAAGTTTTTGACTCGGCCTGGCTGCATTTTTAATTGAAGTACATTTCTCAACCTTCAGGCCCAGTATATTTCTGGTCTGGAATAGCCTGTGTTCATTGTCTTTGCCTTGCCAGTTTCTTGCAATGATATCATATCCAGATCTACATTCCTGATTGCTATTTGCAGCATCTGTTCTACAAATAGCATTGTTTTGAATAGCTCGGGTCAAAATATATTTTGTGTTACAAATAGTATAGTTTCCAATGGCGTGTTCTAGTCATTATGTCTGTTATACAAGGTTAAATGTATAATAGTACTATATTGTTTGTTGCACTCGAGTTTTGGTTGTTGTATAGACTTGTTTTAGGAGAATAACATGGGAAAATTGCACCTACAACTCTCAACTGGAGTGATCCAGGCTGCAGTGCAAGTTCATTGTTGGAAGTAAAATATCTATGATATTTGCAGTAATCACTGTTAAAAGATACAGGCAGCCATTTCTCCATTTGTGGTGAGAGTTTGAAGGACTTGGCGGCCACATGTTGTTTGATTATTATTATTTCTACCTTGCCGATTTCTCAAGGATAAGCAGTGGATTTCTCATGGATCAGGCCACTATTCTCACCCATAATCTCCAAACATCTGTTTTTCATTAACTGTTTGGATCAACAAATGAAATGAAAAAGGAGTTGGATGTCTTTTACGTTCTTGCAGGCTTTTATAATCACACAGAATGGAAAATTACAAGGCTTTCATTATGTTAGCAGATAAGGATGTTAGATGCAAATGAGGTTAATCAAGCAGAATACCATAGTTTTCAAGCTTCATTATTCATGTTAACAAATTTGAAATTGTGTTTTGTTTATTTATCAAGCCAAATTTAAGAAAAATTTCGTTAAACCAAACTCGAGCAATTTAAATTGTAAATTTCAAGTTTAAGCTAGTCGAGTCAATTTCAAGTCAAAATTGAAACTCATTGAGCACAAAATACTATTTATATTTAATTTCATTAATTAACAAACCAATTTGAAAAGGAATAAAAATCAAGATGAATCAAGCTTTTATCAATTCGAATTCGAGTCAAATACTAACAACTAACTTTGTCTTTCAACTCTATGTGAAAGTGTAATCGAAAGACCCTATTCGAAAGTCATCACAGGCCGAGCCAGTCTATAAACTTAGTCCATCATAAAAAATTCAATCCAAATAAATGGACTTTTCCATATGGCAAAACCCTATTCATGTATATGCGTGGGCTTCTATGTTCTATCCAATTCCAAACTCTCCTGCATCGCTAAAATGATAAAATCAAGACTCAATATCTTATTTAACGGATCCTAACCGGTTGATAAATAGCCGTATTAAAGTTCAATCTAGTCAGCATTAAAGACTAAACCATTATATGAGGTTGCTTCATTCTTGCCAAGTGAAATACTTGCTGTGACAGATGAATTTCAGCGAATTTTGAAAGAAAACCTATCACCATTCATGTGGGCACAAGTAAACTAGAATGGACCATTATACTTTATCTTGTATGGCATTTAGTACTTAAAAGTTAGTTGTGTCAATCATCTAGAGGTTTTATCATCTCATCTTTGATAGTTGTTGACATCTTTTTAAGCACTTCGAAGAAAGCTACATACATATACTGAAGTACAAAAATTAGTTGTATCGAAAATGGACTTCCTTTTTTTTTTTTTGGGTCCTTAGATTTCTTTTTAATGCATATGGGTTATCAAGTTTTATATAAAGATGAACTATTGATGGATGCTAAGAAATAGAGCTTCTCCCCTTGTTCTACTAGTGACTTCAACCAAAGAGGATGGATACAAAATGTTTAGACTTTGACTAGTATAAGTTAGTTAGTAATTGAAGACAAGAATCACAGATTTGAACCAGGTTAAAATAGCTACACGTGTGCATGATTATGGAATACGAGGAAAAGCAAGATGACAAAATCATCAACCTAATCCACTCGGAAAAAAAATTTTACCCAGTCATTGTTCTTGAACCAAAAGAACACCTAATTAGGTAAGAACAAATCAATCGTGTTTGAATGCTTTTTTTCTCAAAAATTCTCCCCATTCGGATGCCCTTTTCACTTTATAATCTATACGAGGGTATTTAACAGGTCAAAATGAATAGGCTAAGAAACCATTTTTAACCAAAATACATCAAAGGGCCTAACTATTTTAATTGGTCATGAAAAGTGTAATTAAAGATTTCATCTCACCAAACCAATAAGTAAAGCCAAATGGTCTTCTATAGGACATAGTGTCTTTAAAATGCATACGGCTTCTGGATCTGTTGGGAAAATTAATTTGGAACCACATCAGCCACATGGCCATGTTCCTTGTATGAGTTAAAAAAAATATCTTTGCACGAGTGAACTAACTTTGAATAAAACTTTGTCAAAGCATAATGACTAAGCATAGACAAAAATATGATAACCGGATCTTGTAAGAGCTAGCATAAAATGATTAAGTTAATTTGTGAGTATGTAATGCATCTCTGCAGCAATAATTTTGTTTTAGTCTAGCTTACTTATGCAATTGTCGACCTATACGTGTACAAAATTAGTGAATTGTAGAACATGTTACAATTAGGGTTCGTTCCTCTCTTGGGACATCTGTTCGTCGCACAGGACTTGTCTAGTATGTCTTACCCCTCCGTGTGATTTACAGGCTACTGTACAAGTAGGTTGAATTTATCCAGTGCGCATTCTCGAGTAGCGATTGCGGGTCCCTTGAAAAAAAAAAACAAGCAACACTTAATCTATCCTTATATAACTACTGTTAGGGGAAATCCATTTGGATTAAGGGAGACCGGAAGGAAAACACACCTCCAACCCAAAGTATAAGCACTTAGAGGTGCTATCTGGGGTTTATGCTTCTTGGTAAATATAGGGATCGCAGCATGTCGGGTATCCTAAAAAATTTCTCTTATCAAACTCTAACTTGCATATCTAAAATTTTTTATCAAACTCTATTAGGTAGTCCTATGAGTTTTAACTCTCATTACCAAAACCTCTCACTATCAAGCTCAAATTATCCATCAGGTATCGAGTTTTATCCCACATGTTGCCATCTCTAGGCAAATTCACCTAAAATGTGTAGGTTATTTATCTACAATCGTATTTGGAAAATTGCACTTTTGGATAAGTTTCAATGTAATTTTCTTGGTGTTTTGTTTTTCTTTTTTCCACATAGACAAGCCATAGTATTGGCAATAGTTTACAACTTAATCCCTCATATTTTCTTCTTCAATATTTTATGACTTATGCTTCTAAAATTGTGGGATTTCAGACTTGATCTAGCACTTCGGACAGCGAATCGGAATATAAGTGCGTCTGATGGATAAGAAGGAAGCCAATTGAAACATGAGGGATTAAACTTGTAATGTGTAAAACAAAACGTACCGTATGATAAAATTAAATTTGCTGTTAAATTAGAATATAGACAACTATATGTCAGAAAACAAATAGTAATTCATAAAATAACTATCAAGTTTGTCCTAAGGACCTAAACGTAAGTAAAATGTATCTCATTAAAATTTCTTTTGAGTAGAAAATTTGTCCTAATGCCACCTAGGTAGTTTTCCACGAATCTAAAAAATTTCAGATCAGAAAAAAATTACGCATTAAATTGAAGAATGAATGACCAATGTAATACTGGGTCCAAATCTTTCGGATCAAGTTCGAGTAAAACAAAGATTGGGGTGGAACAAATGATCTACTCAGCAATCATTTAGGTCCAAAGAAAAGTGGGAAGAAAAGGTAGAAATAAATAAAAAAAGGTGGAAATATACATGACTGCATAAAATTAGAAATTAAACGTTTATTGATGAATTAGAATCTCTAAGGATGGAAAGTTATTACATTAAGCTAAGTTACTGGAGCACTAAACTGGAGTTGCAACAGCAAGAAGAGGAAATTTTCTATGGATTGTCAAACCTGTACATTCAGTCATATCCAAATCGGTGCCCTTTGCTCCATCAGGCAGATCCCAATCAAATTTGAGCAAAAGATTTGCTAAAACATGCTCATTTGTAGCCATCGCAAAAGAAATTCCCGGGCAGCCCCTCCTCCCAGCTCCAAAAGGAATCAAGCGGAAGTCATGGCCCGTGAAATCAATGCAAGAACTCAAGAATCTCTCGGGCTTAAACTCATCTGGTTCTTCCCACAATGAAGGGTCTCTTCCAATTGCAAAGGCATTGGTGATAATCATAGTTCCAGCTGAAATGTCATAGTCCATTATTTTAGCATCGTTGCTAGCCTTGCGCGGGACCAATAACGGTATTGGAGGATGTAAACGTAGCGTTTCTTTAATGACTGCTTTCAAATACTTCATCTTTTCCCAATCATAGTCATTGATCTCAAGTCTGTCACTGACAATTCCTCTCACCTCAGTTTGTAGATCCTTCATCGCTTTTGGATGCTTTAAAAGCTCTGTCATTGCCCATTCTAGAACGGTGTAGGTAGTATCCGTTCCACCGGAGAAGATGTCCTAAATAGAAAAGCAAAATATCAACTAATTTTCTCTTCCAATAGAGAATGAAATGCATCTTTGATGAACTAAGAATTAAGGATTGGAAGTACAAAACAGGAAAATTTTTGTCTTAAACATATATTCCCACAATAATGCCAAAATAACAGATGTATACTGGTCCTACGAATTATTTGGCAATCCCTTTCAATAATATTACTCCTGCAAATTGGTTTTTTAACAATTTTTAGCATTTTAACTTGAATGGCGTTGTAAGAACCATCTAACATGGAATCACTTAACAAGTATACTGCATCATTATTAGACTATGAAAAGGTGACAATTCATTGGTAATCGGTTTTTTTATCATTGGAAACTCAACTTTTAAGAATATATAATTTGTTCAGTCTTTTTAACTTGACAACGTTAGCATAAATTGAGAGAAAGGAGGGAGGGGGGGGGGGGGGATTGGGGATACACTTACCAGAAGGAGAGCTTTGATGCTGTCCCTATCAATGGGTATGCCAGCTACATTGTTGTTACGAATTCCCAGCAAAACATCAGCAAAATCTTCTCTACTTTTTTGTTCACTGCTCTCATTATTCTTCCTATCACCATTTAAATGCTCTTCTATGACACCCTCAAGAAACTCATCCATTTCCTTGGCAATTCTCTCCACTCTAGCCGTTAGACCATTAACACGATCAATCCATCCAAGCCATGGCAAAAATGTCCCAAAATCAAATCCTCCCAAAACACTCACAAACTCACTCATTAATTTTCTAAACTTCCTCCCACTTACTCCTTCGCTATACTTCCTCCCAAAAGCAGCTCTACTCACCACATCACTCGTCAAAGCCATGAACATTTCACTAAGATTGACACCTGATGATGGTGCAGCTACTGATCCCTCGCGGATTTTTGTGAGCAAGAGTTCGGTTTCCTCCTCTCTTATGTAACGAATGGATTGAACCCTTGTGTTACTTAGAAGCTGAAGCACACTAATGCCCTTCATTTGCCTCCAGTACTCTCCGTAAGGTGCCACTGAGACATTCTTGAAATCGTACAAAAGCTTCCGATTGATCTCAGATTCAGGCCTGTTCAAGAAGTTCAAATCATGGGTTTTCATGATTTCTTGAGCTGCTTCAGCTGATGAAACTACGAGTGTTTTGACACTGCCAAGTTGGAGCATCATCATTGGCCCATGCTTTTGAGCCAATTTCTGAAGTGATCTGTGTGGATGTGTTCCAAGAAGATGCATGTGTCCCAGAACTGGGAGCTTTCTTGGTGATGGAGGAAGGTTTTTACTGCTGGTTTTTGTAGTAAACTGCCATTTTATAAGGAAGAGAAGGAATAACAAAGGAAGAGGAACGAAGAAGATGGGATGCAGCAAAAATGAGCTGATTTGTTGCTCAAAAATTTGTGAAAAATCTGATTTCATTTTAGCTAGTGAACTTATCTGATGTTCTGCTTGTTTGGGTTGAGCTTCTCTTCTACAGCATTATGGGATTTATAGGGAAACCTCTTTGTCTGTACTTCTTATATTTGTCCAATACACGATCAAGTCAGAGTTTGACTTGGCCAATGACAATTTGTTTATCTCGCAAATATTGGTGGCCTATTAGTCAATTTCTTTGAAATTATTGAAGATAAGTAGTGCCTATGTTTTTGGTTTCGGATCGGACTGTTGATTCGACCGATTGAGCCAAGAACCAACTAAGCATCCGATCCAAGTCACATTAAAAACCCGACTTCTAAAAATTCGATCAAATCCAGTTTTTGATCTGATTTGACTAGGAATAGGTGAACCGGGCAAAGTACGAGCTTCATCAACTAACAAAAAAAAGTCACGTGGCCATGCTCATTGATAGGTTACAATTTTATCATTAATTTTATGATTATTTTCCTCTTTTATCTTACCAAATATTACGTTAATTGGTAGATTCTATTTAGTTTTGGTACTTTGTGCAGTTGCAGAGATTTGGAGTAAAAAAGGATTAAAAGACCTGATTTCTCCATTAGATTTTGATAAGTTACAATTTTATCATTTATTTTATTGTCAATTTTCCTTATTACCTGACTCGATGTGGATTAATTGTTAGATTCTACTCACTTTTGGCAATTTGCATTTATTTCAAGGAGTAGAACGAAAATACCATAACAAGTGTCAATTTGATAGTTATCAAAAAAGAGTTCAAGTAGTAGGCATCCAGGAGCATTTTGGGAGTATCAAGACGCCACCCTTTTCTGGTAATTTGCGAAAGACTGGCATTCGAAAAGAAAGAAGGCTGGAGTCTTCTTCTTCTGGTGTGGAGCCGCCACAAGAAAAAAAGGCAGACTTAGATAGGAATTAGATAGGAGATGACAGGCAATACTTTCAGTAGCTTTTGTTGACTTTTCTTTTGTTGGTCTGGAGTAGCTTTTCCTTCTCCGTATGTCAAGACAAGTATTAATCAAGTAGTCAATTAGTCATCCTCTGCTTTCGCTATTTCTTGGATTATTTCAAACGAATTGAGTTCACCCAATCGGAGACCATGGCCGCTACTCTCTCTATAATTTTGTGTGGGTTTTTTGCATCAGGGATGAATTAAATTTTTTTTTCTAGTCAAGAAACAACGAAGGTTTTGGTTCACCTAAAAATTATGAGATCGATTTAATTTTATCTTTTCCTCTTATTTATTGATATTTGCATATTCCCTGATTGCAGTGCTTATGGTTATTTAATTGATTGATTATCTTGGATCTGGATAATGAGTTGATTTAATAATCTATTGTCAATTGGGGTATTAAATCCGTAATTGTTTAATTGCCTCGAAATAGTGACAACTGGCATGATTAGATTTGTGTCAGGGGAATACGCAGGCTAATCTAAAATAACCCTGGTAGTGCGTTATTTGGTTAGAATAGGACCTCTCTAATACGTAAAGCAATTGGAGAATTAAATCTTACGGGCGTGTTTAGGATTATTTCTCAATTAGAGTAGTAATTAATGGACATACCTTAGTCACCGACACAGTAAGGAGGGGTTGACTGTCATCGCTTGTTTGACAGTTATAACCCATTTATTAGTAAATAATTGGAATTGCCTTTGCATCAATAATCAATTAGGTGAACCATTGCTGAAATTATTTCTTAGCTAGACCTTTAATTATTATTAGTGAATTGTCATTTAATTTTTAATTGGCTATTTTATTTTTAGTTGAATTGCTTTAATTGTCATCCTTTATACAAAAACATCTCCCGTGTTACTTTGGATTTCAAAAGAGACAAATATCCCTAGTCCCTGACCCTGAGGATACGACCCTACTTGCCCTATTTACAAATTAATAATTATTTGTAGAAAAGTCATCCCATTCGGGTATATCGGATCAAACAAACTTTTCGGGGACAGGGTAAATTAAGTAACCCATTGCACATCTAGAGTCCCTGCTCCAGTACTTGGAATCGGGTTTTGATTACGTTAATTGACAATTAGGTTTATTTTTATTATTGCACAGGAATCAACAACTTGTCAGATTTGCTATTCAGCATGATTGCGTCAAATTCAAAACTCAGCATGTCTGGGAAGTTCGGGAGTTGAAACGCAATATCTAGCTGTGAATTGAAATTTCAAGAGTGGGATCACAATGTTTTACCAGAGAATTGTTGTTCGTTTCTTCCTTTTTGGATAGGATGGAATTTGTTGGACAATTTGATTTAAAATAATAGTAGTAATTCAGTAGTAATAGGAGACTACTCAATAGTCAATGAGGGACTTTTCTTTCTTTTCGGCGGCACGAGACTAGCCAAGTAGTCATTAGGTCTTTTTATCTTTTCTTGGTTGGCCACAAGACACATCAGGGATGTAGGCATTTTTTTTCTTTTTCCTTCCTTTGGATACTTTTCATCTCTAATTGAGCATGTTTTCGGCTATTGATTCTACAAATTTGCGTGGAATTTTCTCAACGGGGATGAACTAAAACTCTAATTCTAGTTAAGGAACAACGGAGAATTTGGTTCACCTGAAATTATGAGATCAAATTCATTTTATTTATTTCTTTTATTGCTCAAGAGGAGGAACCAATTGCTAAACTCTGCTAAATTTCTCAAGAGGACTGAACGGTTAGTTGAGATTTCATAGAATCACCCCATCATTGTGTTGTATAAATCGGAAAGAAAGGTAGTTTTATTGTAATTCTACCAACTGAAAAAATGCTCAATTGATAATTTATGTACAACCATTTTAAATCAACACGTCGTATTATGAAGAGATTCTTGCAGCATTTAAGCAAAGATCAGCTGGACGATTTGTCTACTTAACATGACACTGTGACATCCCACGTTTAAGGCCTCTTTAGCTATCCAAATCAAAATACTTACTAAAATCTCTTTAAAAAAAAGCAGCAAAGAAGAAAGAAAAGAACTGTTTCTGATTGATCATTCAATTTCAAAGAATAGCAAAGAAAATGGCTCTGAAACTGATGTTTGATCCGAAATAACCACTTCAGCCACTTATACTCTATCCTCTCCTCCATGTGCATAAATAGTTCATAATTCTCGCCCCATCACATTACTTGACTTGAGCAAAAGCCCCCCCAAGAAGTCAACAAATCAATTCCTGCACCATGTGTTTTTTTCTACATCAAAATGGCCCACTGAAAAGCAACAAGAAAAAATGAAAATTCTATACTAACCCCACAAAAAAATTAATTTTATTTACTTCTTTTATTCAAATCATATATATTAGGTGTTAAAGTTATCGTGTATTCGGATCATGTAACCCTACAGTACTTGCTGACGAAGAAGATGCGAAACCATGATTGATTAGATGGGTACTGCTAATACAAGAATTCAACCTGAAAATCCGAGATAAAAGAGGAGCAGAAAACTTGGTGGCTTGAGTCGAGTACCAGTCATTGAAGAGGAATTTCCAATAAGAGAAGCTTTTTTCGATGAACAATTACTTTCTATTAATTTTTGTTTGCCTTGATACGTTGATATAGTTAATTATTTAGTGACTGGCAAGTTGCCTGCAGGGTGGTTGTGACAGCCCCACCTTCCCCTAAGACGAACCAAAGGGTTCGGCGGACCACCTGTCCAACTTTCGCCAGGACTTGATCACTCTCTTCAAACAAAATAAGATATAATCTTGAGGATAAGCGAAATAACAATTCCCAAACTTAGAACGAATACTTACATACCTTTCAATTTCAACCAAATATACAGTCCCAAATATTACAAAAGTTTTAAATTCTCAATACATCCAATCCTTACCAAACATTAGAGCGAGTGCAAATGCAAAACAATTCAAAAGGACTAGACTATACTATTCTATACTGATCTCTCGCCCTTGCTCGCAACCCCTATAAGGAAAACAAAACTAACGGAATGAGCTAAAAGCCTAGCGAGATTCCATACACATAATCAAATAATTAAATCCAAGACATTAATCATTGAATAACAAATAATCCAGAAAACATTTACAATATGAAAGCAATGGTAACACATTCATTAAAAGGATACACGCTCACGTGGAGCCATTCGTTCATTCATTCGCCAACCATTTTCCTTATTCCTCCAATCATTAAAAACATGTTTGTAAGTGAAAACCCCTTCATTGTTCTTGTCATTCATTCATTCATTTCATTTCCCCCTACTAGCCAGTTCACTGGCTAGTTTCCACCAGATTTCGTGATCATACTCGAGTATACCAAACGTTAACCCAGGGTCACCAGTCGCCCGACCGAGTCCGCTTCTGGCTCGAATCGACCGGCAACGAAGGGCAAAGCCCAGTTCAGCCAAAAGGCTTACATTCATGCACAAGTAGCATTTAATCATTCAATCGTTGAAAATTTCACGTTCATTTAGGTCGAATGCGATAAAGTACACATTCGCCAAGCAAAATTCATTTTTAGAAAACGTTGGAAACATATTACATTTAATCAAACAATCACAACAAGCCACACAGTCAATGGAAACATAACGTACATCAATCACTTATTAAAGTAACAATCCAAATAGTCACAATAATTCACATAGTTATTAAAAACAGAACGTATATAGAACACTCACCTATATAAGTAAAATAACGTCCAAAGTTTCCTTCCGGATAACCCCCTCAATCACCAAGGAACCCTAAGAGTAACCATGAGAAAATATTACGGTTCAATCATCAAAATTTTTGGTGAAACAAAGAAAATCCGAATAATTACTAGTACAAGATATAAGTATGATTTTGGAAGTGAAAAGAGTACATTTAGATCAAAGGACATGAGTAACCAAGAGTTTCCCAAACCAAACATAAAACTAAACTCAAAAGGTTTTAGAAAATTTCATCGAAAAACAACTGAAATGGATGCCACATCAGAATCCGGCCGGATTTTCGGCCGGATTCAAGGCAGTGAGCAACCCTAATTTTTTTTTATCTTCCCCTGTCAATCCGGCCAATATTTGGTCGGATACACGACCGGATATGAAAAAGCATTTTTTCCTCATTTTTCGTAAAACTTTTTATTTGGCTCAAACTAATACATATGCAAAGAAATAACGTATAACAAGTGTCTTGGTACAAAATACTTTATTTTCACACCTAGAGCCTCGCTCGTTAAACTAGATTTTGTGGCCGAGAAAACCCTACACCACTTCTTTTTGTTTTGGGAAGTAAATGAGTAAATATTTGAAGTTCAAAACTCGACATTTGTAGCTAAGTATCATGTTTTAAAATGGTCACCACATTCGCCATGCAAAAATGTATAAATTCAAATGAAATTTAGCTCATTTAACACCACTAGAGTGGAACTAAGAATGTCTAAACAAAGTAAGTCCAACACATCACAAAATCACATTTCTAAATCTCATTTTCACTCACTCAAGCTTCAAGAAAATAAACGGACAGCATTTCCCTTGAATACCTTCACTTTTCCATGTTACATCCAACCACCAAATCTCATAACAATCAACCACAATAAAACCCTAATTAGAAACCCTAATCATGCTCAAATTAGAAACCCTAAAACTGAAATTGATGCACCACAAGCTGGAATTTCTTTAGGCAAATGAAACTAACACCAAAACACTAGATATTTCACATATCAAAGCTAGAAAATCATGGCCAACCTTTAAGCTTCATATATGGGCAGAAAATTCTCTAAGAAAACTGAAAATCCACACATAATCACTTCTAACCAAGAAATATTGCATAAAACTACCGAAGTGGCAACCACAAGCCACTAATTTACAACTATTGGAAACAAAGAGAGACGTTCTTAGCAATTTACCTCAAAACCCCAAAGAAAATGGTAGCTTAGTCTTTCCTCCTCCAAAACAACTCTACCAAACTCTTTAAACTTCCTTAGTGAACACTTGTATGGAGTAGATTCCAATTTGATTGGTTAAAACACAAGATTTGAGCAAGGTTGGAAGCTAGAAATTGAAGTAATCTTTCTTGTTTTTCTCCTCAAGAGGGCCGGCCAAGGGAATGAAAAATGGAAGAAAAATTGGTCAAAATTTGGTTTTGGTAAAGGTAAGAAAAACTTGGTCAAGTCCAACATCCAATCGGGTCGCGACACGTGGCACCTTGTATGTTTTAAGCTTATCTTCTCTCTCCCAATGATTCATCTATCTAGCTAACCTCTAATCATTTCCTAGCACCTTGGTAAATAATATTCCTCAATACCGTATCACCTAATCGTCAAAATTATATCGCACTAGCGTGTTCCACATCCAATAATGCATTTCAAATTAACATACACTAACTTATACCAAGAAAATGAGTTAAAAACTGTATTTACTTATAAAATGTATAGAAAATTTAATATTTTAAAGGACAGTATAAAAAGTTAGGCAAAGAAATAAAATAATTCTTAGAAAATGTGAAAATTTTTTGGGTTCTCACAGTGGTCTAGGGCGAAAAGAACAAGTTGAAAAGTGATACCAAGTATTTCATATGGGACGATCCTTACCTATGGAAGCGGTGCGCGGATCAATGATGAGAAGATGTATAAGTGAAGATGAATTGCATTTTATACTAACTTTTTGTCATACTTTGACATATGGAGGTCATTTTAGATCTACAAGAACGACTCATAAGGTGTTAGAAAGCGGATTTTACTAGCCTTCTCTATTCAAAGATGCATATTTATTTTGTAAATCTTGTGATAGATGCCAGAAAGTAGGTAATATTGCCCGTAGGAATCAAATGCCACAGACCCCCATGTATTTTGTTAATATTTTTGATGTTTGAGGTATCGATTTTATGGGGTCTTTCCCTACGTCATTGGTTTTCTCTATATTATTTTGATAGTTGACTATGTTTTCAAATGGGTAGAAGTTAAAGTCACTCGAACTAACGATTCGAAAGTGGTTTCAGATTTTATTAAATTCAACATTTTTGTACATTTTAAAATGCCAAGAGCCATTGTTAGTGATAGGAAGACACATTTTTGCAATAAGACGATGGCTGCACTTTTTAGGAAGGATAATGCCCTTCATAAGATTTCAATCTCGTATCACCCCCAGACAAATGGCCAATCAGAGGTATCGAACAAGAAAATCAAGTCTATCCTAAGAAGATGGTGCGTCATGATAGAAAGGATTGGAGCCAAAAGTCAAACGATGCACTCTAGACATATCGGATCGCGTATAAGACATCTATAGGGATGTCTCTCTATATGTTAGTATTTGAAAAATCATATCATCTTCCGGTAGAGTTCGAACATAGGGCATTTTGAGCAGTGAAACAGTGTAATATGGATCTAGAGGAGACTGGGTTTCATCGGAAGTTAGAATTGCAAGAATTAGAGGAGATTCGGAATGAAGCATATGTGAATGCTGTGATTTATAAAGAGAAAACTAGAGTTTTTCATGACTAAAAATTTCGAGAAAGACCTTTGTAGTTGGTCAAAAAGTTCTTCTCTATAAGTCGAGATTTAAATTATTTCCAAGTAAATTACGTTTTCGCTAGATTGGTTCTTTTGTAGTTACTCATGTTTTTCATTATGGTGTAGTGGAAATACAAAGATTGAAAACATACAAGAAATTTGTGGTGAATGGTCATCATTTCAAACCTTATTATGAGGGTTTTCTAGTTGAAGAGATGGAGATGATACGACTAAAGATCCAACATATTTAGACTAGTGACATTTGACCATGTCTAACTAAAAACGTTAAAGAAAGGCGCTTGTTGGTTCTTTTGTAGTTACTCATGTTTTTCATTATAGTGTAGTGGAAATACAAAGATTGAAAACGGACACGAAGCTTGTGGTGAATGGGCATCGTCTCAAACCTTATCATGAGGGTTTTCTAGTTGAAGAGGTGGAGATGATGCGACTTGAAGATCCAACGTATTCAGACTAATGACATTTGGCCATGTCTAGCCAAAAACATTAAAAAAAGACACTCGTTGAGAGGCAACCCAGCTCTATTTGATGTTAATTTTAATTTGGTTTTCTTCGTCTTTTATATTTGTGTCCCATTTTATTCACTCAATGTCTGTATTTTATAGTTGAACAAAGGCATGCCCGTGCCTTTTGGTCACGTGCTAGGTAGAAATTCTTCAAAATCATGATCAGAAGACTCTTCTACTTTTTTATGTACCCGCACCTTCTGGTCCTGTGTTAGAAAGAAATTTCGATGCAAAATTGTCATCTGCAAAATTGTCAAACTTTTTCACCATCGACTACCAAATCAATTCCGATGACTACTGGAAAGTGTTTTCAAATCAAACACTATTTTGAAATATGTAGAGACGAAATGACTCACACTTGAAGTATCCAAATCTGAAAGGACCAAAACCAAATCCATCACGGAGGAATCTGTCATGATATTGGAATATCATCCTTGGCTTGGCAGATGACGCATTGATAGCGTGAGCATATTTTGCAGCACAAGTAGCCAAATTCTGATGATCATTTTTTTAATAAATGGTTTCTCTTCCTTTGATACTAGCTAGTGGCTAAGAACTAGTCTAAAATGAATTTAAAATCCAAATTAGAAGAAAAATTCTTTTATCTAAATTCTTTAAACTCAGTTCTTGAATTATTTGCAATCAAATAAGAAAAATTAAGAAAAAACACAAAGAAAAGAGCAAAAAGGGCAGAGAAGAGAGAGCAGGAAAAAAGAAAATAATAAAGAAAAGAGAGAGTTTTGATGTGAGTTTGTTGCGTGATAAAAGCAAAGTGTGACTTCTGGTGTAGTCTAGAGGAAGAAGAAGAAAAAAGCCAAAAAAAAAAAAAGAAAAGGAATGTAATGCGACTACAATTTCCAGGCATTTACATTGTGATGCAACTACTAGCTTTCTTACAAACCTTAAGTGTGTACATTGGGTCGTTGTGTCAGTGATTTTTTTTGAATCCGTAATGCAACTATTGTCCTAAATTTAGCTTTCCATGATCACATATTGGTACACAGGCTAAGTGCGTAATAAGGGAACACTCTTTGATTTAATGTCTCTCGCAGTTTATCCTTTTTTTTTTTTCTTTTTCAGTTGTTTTTTGGATAATTTTAAATAATGTTAGTAACTCACCCATATTTTCTCGTAATTATCAAATAACTTCTCATTTATACATTTTTATTTTGATAAATTCTCTAATAGTCAACTTTCAAAGTTTAAAACCAATTTCTATAAAAATAATTAGTACAAACAATAACAACTGTTATCAGTTGCACATACAAAGTTTTTCATAATCACTACAACAAATTAATCTTCTAAACTTATAGTTAATTAGTATTGCAATAGGGGCAGACAAAACATTGTTTCCTCATATTTTTTTGGTAAAATTTTGATTCTGTTCAACTACTTGAGTTTATTGGGCTTCTTGGTTATTTTGTCCATCAAGTATTCTCATCAACAGCATTATGGGATCTTATAGGGAAAACATTTTTGTATATCTTCGCATTCATGATCATAAGCTTATAGTTGGTGAGTAGATTGTTTGAAAAAGAAAAACTAATAAATTAATTACATGATTAGAGTTTTTAGATACGCCCAAACTAAGCTACAAAAGAAACATACATCATAGTAACTATGCATATAACAAAACTCGCTATGAATCCTCACAGGTATTTTTAATTTTACTTCCGCAATTCAATACTCATCGGTATGAATTAAAGCCCTATATGCATGTGATCCAAAAGCTATTAGCATGCTTTTATTAAATTACTTTTGGTGTCAATAATTAAAATCTAAATCTTTTAATTGCTATTCTTTTTCCATGTGAAAAAACAGTGACGTGACTACTATATTGATACGGAAAAATCAACTGTTAATGTTTCATAAGACTATTTGTCAATTGATAAGTTCACACCCCCTCTCTTCTCGATTTAAATTTGTAATACCTAATTTTAGTAGTACAAGCCATAGATGCACAGATTTAGATCCAGTATAGATGACCGCAGATTGTAGCCACCGAACAAAATTATAAACAATTTGGTAAGGGTCTAAGTCTCATGTTTTATAATTGGACTATTAGTAAACCATTACTCGATTTTGAAAAAAAAAAAAACTGGCAATTTTTTCCCTTGATATGCTTACAATGTTCATATTACTTTTGTCAAAGTTATCAAGTCCATCTATACATTACCTTGGTCCATGTTTCTATTACTCCTTTTGTGGTGTCTATACCTTGTATTTGGAATAAATCTATACCTTGCTTTGTTATTTCGGATCTTGAAGCAGATTTAGTATGTTATTAATAAAATTTGCCTCTCTTTCTATCTAAAAAGAAAAAGGCTATTCATGGCTACGTTATTAATATAATAGAAGAGCTAGTCAGGAAAAAGAGATCGTATCCATAAATCAACATAATTATATATCTTACACTCTCTGAGAGCTTGGAAACTATTCCGAATGTGATTTAACCAGTCACTACAGCCATTATTTTCCCGTCACTTGGGGGAAGACGTTGATAGCAGAGCTATAGATATAGGGCTTTTAACGTTTGATGTAAATTTGGTAAAATGCGAATCAATCACGGTCAGCAAAATCTACTCTTGGCTAGAGTTTATATTTTAGCTTCTTTGCCTGGAAAAAAGTTTAAAGATCTAAGCTAAAAGCAATGAAAACGTTAACAAATTGATTTTTCTGTCAAAATCAAAATCTAAAATAGTATATGCTTCTCCTTGTGTTGCCCATTCTACTAATTTGGAAGTCCGTCAGAAGAAAGAACTTCTGTTCTGGTTTATTTTAGAACTCCAACTAATTGTGGTACACTCTCTGTCAGGTATTAGGAATTCTCCTAATGTGATAAAATCCGTCACCACTTAGGGTGTTAACAAGAAAAGATAATCAAATAAAAAAGCCGGTAACTTAGAGAACTGAATTGGTTCAAGTAAACAAATAGGGTAATCAATTCAAGATTTTCAAAATGGTTAGGCTACTCAAACCTATTTGAATAGGTCAGGGAATGGCTTCTGACTTTTGGAAATTGCGTTTATCCGAGCCTATCCACATATGTATAAGTTGGTTAGGGTAACTGGTAGCTAAACCTCAAGTAGGAACCATTTTGTCAATCACTATTAGTAAATCAAGTTAGGAAGCCCGTTACACATTTATATTTATTTATTTATTGGCTGTGAACATAACAAGTTAATTTACCTAACTTCCCCAATTCTTACATTCACCACCACTAATTCCATTCACTCTACTGGCTCTCGTTTCTTCGCCTCCTCCAAATTTTCTTTTCTTTGCTCATAAAGTTTGCATGCTTTTTCACTATACTCATTTTTGTTTTTCCAAATTTTAAAGCTTTTATATTTGGTTGTGGACGAACCTATTTTTTGCATTACTGAAATACGAGTTTATAGTATTTTAAGAAGTGAAGAAGATAAAAACAAATTTTCGAAGTATTCAGTATTTTAATTATGTAATGTGTCTTGATTACGTAATGCTTTAATTATGCATTTAGTTGGTGAAATCTTAGAATTGTAGGATTGGGTGATTTTGAATTATGCAATTTATTGGTTAGGGCCAGCGAAGTAGCAGATAGATCGGTTGCTCGATCCATGCATGAACACCCAAGCCACTACGAGCAATAATTTTTCCATCCACTTAGGGTTAAAATTAATAGCAATCCTATAGACATAGTATACGCTACCTCCTCTTTGCGGTGCCCATTGGGAAAAAGTTATTCATAGCATCCGTCCTACATTATTAATGAGCATTGATGTCGGGTACCAAAAATTCCAAAACCGTATTAAAATCAAGGTCATTACACGGTTTAAGTTAAGCTAGGCCATTAAAATCTTCCCAGTTAAATCCAGATGAACAAAAGTCTAAATCCATTGCTATTGATAATTGTACTGGCGGCTACAACATTTCTTCCCCTGTTAGATCGTGATCAATGTCCTTGCTGCTATCTATATCTATTTACCTCTACTATTGATGATTAGGATATCACGAGTCATGCAGTGAATTTCCACTGATTACTTTCATCTCCTTGCACCCCAAGTCACTGCAACTAAACTTATGACTAGAAAAATATTAGAATCCTTTTTGGATGGCATTAATATTTTGCACAAGTTTTTATTTGGAATATTATTTGTGGGATTAAACTTGTAAGGTGTAAAACTCGATGGACCAAACCTTACTTGGAACTTGCAGAGTTAAAACTGAGAGTAGTCGACAACTATAATGCAGAAGATTTAGTTGAAAATCGATGCCATTCAGATGTCATGCACCTAGATAATATGTAAAGAACATGTTCTGTATTTACTTATTATCGCAAACAGCAGTTGATTTATATATTAAACTATGGAGTTTTTCTTAATAACTGAAATGTAAGTCAATTATTTTCCAGTAAAATTGTTTTTGGTTCGGAAATTTGTCCTGATGCCGCCATGTTAATTTTCTACATATAGTGAACTCCAAAGCAAATTACGCGATAAACTGAAGAATGAAAGGCCAACGGAATACTTGGTGCACAATAATTCGACCAAGTTCCTTGAAACTAATGTTGAGATGGAGTAAATAAAGTCATTAACAATCCTTTAGGTTGAAGGTAAAATGGGAAGAAGAGGGACCCAAAAGAAAAAATAAAACGAAGGGAGTGGAATTATACATCTATAGCATGAACAAAAGTAAGAACTTGAAGGTGAGCTTTTAGGTTTTTTCTTTTTTGGTCCATGAAAAAAAAGATATGAATTGATGACTTTGCCCCTCCATAAGCTAGTGAGTAAAAAGTCAAAGGAGCAAATTGGTCCAATAATAAAAGTACGGCATTGTTCCAAGTAGAGGTGCCAAATTAGCTTAATTACAAAAGTTTAAAGAGATAATATTATCCTAAATTAAAATTGAAGAATCAAAATTGGTCCAGTAAAAAAGTTGGAAGATGATTTCGATCATTTGCCCAAAAAAAAAATCAAATAAAGGAGCGTAAAGGTAACATCTATTGCATGAAGAAAGATATGAAATTGAACATCTATTGATGCATTACCAGCACCACAACTCTGAAGATGGAAAATTCTATTTAAGCTGAATTATCATCATCATCATTATTATTATTATATAAGGTAAGCTAAATTATTATATCACCAAACTGTCAGCATGTTAAGCTGCATTATTATGTCACCAAACTAGAGTTGGAACAGCAAGAAGAGGAACTTTTTTGTGAATAATTAAACCAGTGCATTCAGTCATGTCCAAATCTGTGCCCTTGGCTCCATCAGGCAAATCCCAGTCATACTCAAGCATAAGATTTGCTAAAACATGCTCATCTGTAGCCATCGCGAAAGAGATTCCAGGACAACCCCTTCTTCCAGCTCCAAATGGAATCAATTGAAAGTCATGACCTCTGAAATCAATGCCAGAATTCAAGAATCTCTCAGGCCTAAACTCATCTGCTTCATCCCAGAATGAAGGGTGTCTTACAATGGCAAAAGCATTGGTAATGATCATAGTTCCAGCTGAAATGTCAAAGTCCATTACTTTAGCGTCGTCAATTGCCTGGCGCGGGACCAGTAAGGGTATCGGAGGATATAAACGTAGTGTTTCTGTAAGCACTGATTTCAAATACTTCATCTTTTCCAAATCCTCATCAGTGATCTCTGGTCTGCCACCAGCAATTCCTCTCACCTCCGTTTGTAGATCCTTCATCGCTTTTGGGTGCCTTAAAAGCTCTGTCATTGCCCATTCGAGCACGGTATAGGTAGTTTCCGTTCCACCAGCGACAATGTCCTAAAGCGAGAAGTAAAATAATAAACTTATAATTATCTTGTCTTTCAATTTTGGAAATGAGATGCACATTTCACCAAGCAAAGATTAAAGGATTGAAGATAGAAAATAGGAAATTTTATCTTAGACTATGCTCATCATAACACCAGTATATGGAAGTCATAAATTGGTTCCCCTGCGTATTTTTAAAAATCCCTCAAAGTCCTTTTTTTTAAAAAAATAAATAAATAAAAATTTTTTGTTCTACATAACCTAATGGGAAAAAAATTACTATTAGAAGTTTTATGGACTAATGAGTCTAAACGTATATCAGAAATGTGCAAAATTTAAAAAGTCAAAATCATTTATTCGAATGTGTCATCATCTAAAACCATTAATCAATGTAACAAAGTTTAATCCTTATATTATATGGTGCTATAAGAGTCTGAAGAAGTACTCTGGTTAAGTGAACATTGAAAGGAATCTTCATATATGTGCAGATTTCGTAGACTAGCCCTGGCTATTACAGTATACTACTTGTGGAGAACCAGAAACTTGGTGCTATTTCAGAATGGTAGTTTATATCCGGTGGCTATTGTACAGCGTATCATTGACACTATTCGTTATATTGGAGCTTCATGGAGGGGTGTACCAAAAACATACGCTGAATGGACAATTCCCTTGGAATTGCAGAAATTTTGGGAAAATACAGTAAATAGGGAGGGGGTAGAAAATCGAACAGATTATAAATCCCAGCTTGTGAATAACTCTGATGAACACCCTCACTTGACTAAATTAGGAAAATAGGGACAAATTGAATGAACACCCTAACTTGACCGAATTAGAAAAATGGGGACAAATTAAATGATCCAAAAAATGCCGAAATATAACCACTTCAAGGATGAAAAAGGGCCAGAAATCATCCCTACAAGGAGACAATTAGAACGGTGGTTTTCTTTTATTTTTCTTTTGGACAAATTATACTTTACCCCCATGTGATTTAAAGTTTTTGTACATAACCCCTCTATGGTTTCAAAACTATACATAACCCCCTCATGGTTTTGATTAAAGTGTCAAAGTGATAGAATTTGCAATCCATAACGAAGTCATCTAAAATATCAAAAATACCCCTATGTAAAGTTGAAAATTATTTATTAACAATAGGGGGGTTATGTGTATATTTTGAAAATCATAACGGGGTTATATGGTAAAATATAAAATCATACGGGATTAGTGTATTATGTGTATTATATTTATATATTTTTTATCATTTCAACTATTTTAATTTTTAAACAAGACTATTTTCGACATTTTCAAAGGTTCTATTACGAATGACCATTTCCATTGCTTTGATACTTTAATCCAAATCATAAGGGAGTTATGCATAACTTTTGAAACTATAGGGAATTATGTACAAAAACACTAAACATAGAGGGGTAAAATGTAATTTGTCCATTTTTTGGCCTTTTGCCAAATTTAAAGTTGTGGTTAAGGTGAGGAATCGTTGGACGAACTTAAGAATGCAGGGAAACCGTCAGAGAATTCTAGAATTTTAGAAATTCTGGATGGAGAAAACGATAGAGTCGTATGTTGAAGTTATCGAATTGCCACGAAAGTCGCTCAAAATTACAGCAATCGCCACCATTGATGTTATGAAAATTGATAACTAATATTGCTCAAAATTATAGCAATTGCCATTGAAAAATTGGACCAATCAGTGGCCGAATAACATCCAATCAATTTTGTATAATTCAGCAATCCAATTCCACTCATTCACGTCTCGTCTTTATAGTAGTAAGGATATATATATGATGATTTTGGACTGATGTGAAAACACAGAAAATTTTTCAACTCTTGAATTCTGAATCAATTAATAATAAGACAACCGCTGGAGCCCGACATCACTACTTTCTTCTGATTTAATCAATTCAATTGCTTTTCGGTAAACTAATCCTTTGACTGCCCGCCATCCAAAAAAAATTAAATTAAATTAAAATTTTGAATTTGCGGGTTCAGATTTTTTTTTTTTTTTTTGTGTCGAAAATTTGGGGGCTCAGATTAACGTTTTGTGGTTGTAGTTCTATGTCTTTCTTGGTTGTACCTTGGATGAATATACTACTTGATTTTGCATTTTCTACCTCTGAGTATTGATGTTGGACACAATTTTTGTCTATAATTTTTTTTTTGGATAAAAACATTATTGCAATTTCGTTAACCTTCTAATAAATCCGCCATTAGAAATGGCACAACAAAATCCCAAATTGATTAGATGCTAATATTAGCTATTGACTTGAGTAATGAATTGGGAATACTGCATAAGAATACAAACAAAGAAGATAAAGGAAGGATAATGTGAGTGGTCCTTGAGGCCTGCCATGCATGTCTCATCTCATCAAAAACTTTCTGTCCAATGTAGAAATAATTAGACGAATAAGGATTTGGACGGCTAGCTTTCACTACTCCTAAATGGTACACATTTGATACTCGATCTAAGAATTTTCAATAATCTGAAAACAAAACACCACATCATGATGTTTACCTTTGGCCAATTGCTTGATAAACACGTATACAATAAGAATTTATAGAGTATAATTTTGGGGGTGTTTTTAAAAAAATTTACTGTAACAGAGTTTTTAGAGTATTTTTTGGGATATTTTTAGAAAATATTTTGGAATATTTAAGAGTAGTAGAGTTTTTAAAATATATTTTCGGAAATTTTTTAAATATTAAAAAAAATTAGACTACTTTTTAGAGTATCTTTTAGAGTACTTTTTAAAAATTTTTATAATATTTGAAAAACTAATTTTTGAAAAACAGAATGATCCAAACAGAGATAGATCATCAACACATTGCAGACATAGTCAAATATTCATTTTCAGTCTTAAGTTAGATTAGGTATTCTGTGCTTTTGCACTTGAGTCAAAAGGGATGGATGTTACATCATTTTGGAATTATTGAATTAGTTTATCAATAGCATAAAGTGGTGATCCAGAATAATTAGTTGTTGATTCTTTTTAATATTGAATATTACACAAATATATCTCAATAATTGCGTCACCTACTTCCAAAATATATACACAAAATATATGTAAGACATTTTTATTCTTTTTTTTTTTTTTTGCTTTGCCTATTTCCCTCCAGCCCAGTGCAAAAAATTTACTAAATATCCGGATTCTTCACACCCAATTCTGATATGTTATCATGCTCATCTAGGTGTCCAGCCAAACTTGATGTGCCTCAAATATACGTCGCTAACTTTTAAAATAAAAACAGCCATATTTTTACAAAAGAAAATTGAAATTAGTCAAACAGTGCTAAATTAGTTTTTTTTTTTATTTCTTGTCAAGAGATGTAAAATAAGCTATCTTTAGATTTTGTTCCAAATGTCTAGCAGCCAAAAAGGATGCCACGAACAAAAAGCTTCAGCAATTATCTCAGAAAGCAATCTTCAGCCCTCCATGGAGCTGAATTCCAAACTTCAGCCGCCAAAATTAACGATATTGCTTTTTGGTTGGATTTGATTATCATGTTGTGATTGTAGTCTTGTCCCTTGGCAAGTTCAAATTTTCAATTTTCTGACGGCTAACGAGATTGTTTAAATCGATTTTATAAGGGATTATTTCCTAATGTTTTGCATAATAGAGTGCTGTGGTCGATTGGAAGTCGGCATTACTCTTATCCATCCCATCACAAGTTATAATTACTGTTGTACTATTCACGATAACAATTTTTTGAAGATGAAATGAAGTAGGATTACTGCATAAACTATGTAGTTGAGCCGGAGACTTTCAGTTCAATTGGTTGGTTTGGCTTATAGAGCAAACGAGACTTTGATCTAGTAACTAAAACAACAAAGGTTGAAGTCCCAAGAAAAATGATTCCGGTCTTTGGCATTCGAACGATGTGATTACCCGCTCAATAGTCCCTTTCGATGGAACAAAATTATAGCAGAGATGAAAGCTTTTCTTTATTTTCTGTACTGTAACGAGGAAATTTGCAAAGGCCATAATTACATAGGGACGGTCAATGGACGGTCTCAAATCTCGTCAGAGGAGGCCGACTAACTTCCAAGGGCCAAAGATTAGACCTTGTATTGCACGGTGCAATTGCAACCCTTCTCAAGAATCAATCCAACATTTGTATCAAGACAAGAATACAGAATCTGCAGCATTCGGCCATGTTAAGAATTCAAGGAAGTGGAGATGGAATAACAAGAAGAGGAATTTTGCGACGAACTGCAACGCCAGGGCATTCTGTCATATCCAACTCTTTTCCCTGTGCTCCATCAGGAAATTGCCAATCAAACTTGCTTACCAAATTTGCCAACACCAGTTCATTACTGGCAACAGCAAAAGCGATTCCAGGACAACCCCTCCTACCAGCACCAAATGGGATTAACTGGAAATCATGCCCTTTAAAATCTACAGAGGAATCCAAAAATCTCTCTGGCTTAAAGTTCTCAGGTTCATCCCAATATGCAGGATCTCTACCTATTGCCCAAGCATTGATGATCACCATTGTACCAGCTGCAATATCATATCCCATTATTTTGACATCTTCTCTTGCTTCTCTAGGAACCAGCAACGGAATTGGAGGATGTAAGCGAAGAGTTTCCTTGGTCACTGCTTTTAAATAATGCATCTTTTCTAAGTCAGCCTCAGATATCTCTTCTTTGCCACCAACAACCCCTCTAATTTCAGTTTGCAGTTTCTTTAGGACAATGGGGTGTCTTAAGATCTCTGTCATTGTCCATTCTGCAACTGTTGCCGTGGTATCAGTTCCAGCAGAGAATACATCCTACAGTTAAAAAGATATACACTTAAAATCAATGATGTTTTGTCGATTGTCCGTGAGAATGATCAGAGACGACGCAATGAGTTATGACTGAGAAAATGAAGCTTAATGATTTTATATTCACTGCAGAGAAAATTGTGCTTACCAATATTATAGCTTTGACGCTGTCCCTGTCCATGGTTACACCTGTTGCGTTATCTTTATAGATTTTGAGCAAAATATCAAGAAAATCTTCTCTGCTTTCACCATCAATTGTCTCAGCACTTGACCTGCAGGAATATTTTTCCACAGCACCATCCAACCTTTCTTGGACCACGCCCTCCAAGAACTCATCTACTTCTCTAGCAACGCGATCCACTCTGGCATCGTAACCATTAACTCGATTAATCCAGCTGAGACAGGGCACAAATCTGACTAAACTTCCTCCGTTCAGTAACTTCAAGAATTCACCCAACAACAGCTTGAATTTCTTTCCAGTTTCCCCTGCACCGTATTTCCTCCCAAAAGCCGATCTGCATACAATATCATTAGTCAGCGAAACAAACATTTCGCTCAAATTCACAGGTGTCGAATCCAAAGAAGCCTCTTTAATCTTCTGCATCATAATCGACGTTTCCTCTTCCCTTATATTACGAAACGCCTGAACTTTTTTGTTGCTCAGGAGCTGAAGAACACATATACTCTTTAACTGTCTCCAGTACTCGCCATAGGGCGCTACCGATATATCCTTCATGTTATAGAGAAGTTTATTAGCTGTGCTCGAAAATGGCCTATCAGAGAAAATCAAATCATGGGTTTTCATGATTAGGCTAGCTCCATCAGCTGATGAAACTACAACCGTTGGAACACTACCAAATTTGAGAAACATGATTGGACCATATTTTTGGGCTAAGAAGTGGAGAGGATAGTGAAGCAGTGAGCTTAGCTGATGAAGATTTCCAATAATCGGAAGTCCTGGTGGCGATGGTGGCTGATTCTTTCTCGAATTTGAAACTAATTTGAAGAGAAACCACAGTAAGACTAAAGGAAAAGCGAAAAAAAGATTGGATAAAACATATATACATCAATCTTTAGCTCCGATACCAAGCCTGATGAACTTGCCATTTGCCTTTAATCTCCCCTGTATTTTGCTCAGTCTACAAGACTCTGATTTCAGACAAAAAATTGGAAAACAAGTATGGACAAGCTTGTTTCAGTTGGCAAGACTAAAGAGGCTGCAGGGCGTGTTGTATCTATATGGATAGACTTGTAGAAAAATGACAAAAGAGAAAGAGAAGAAAGAGAACATATGCGAGAGAAGAAAATGAATTCTCTGGTCTGACTATGATAGGTTGGACAAATGGTCGAAAAGTGTAGGTAAGCAAGATAAGAAAGAAAGAAAAAGAGGCTTCCGTGCATCGAACAACAAGGACTGTTTTTTTGTTTTGCTTTTTTTTTTTTTAACGTACGTGCATCATCGAAACTAAAGAATTTCAGACAAAATTACAATTTAAAATTTAGAACTTTGGAAAAGTGAAAAAGGGAGAGAAGCTAAAGCAAATTTATCTGAGTTTTTTAATTTTTTTATATCTTAATTAGCTGTTTATTTTATTAAATCTTGCCCGATTCCCGTTACAAATGAAAAATATGATTAAACAACAACTGCATTGTAATCAAAATAATAGTACAATCCAATACTAAAGAATGGAAATTAACATACAAAATGAATCCATATATCGATAATCCAAAATGAATTTGGCAAATAGAGAGAACAAAAATAAAACCACAATTTTAGGGTAAAAAAGAGGAAAATAATTAATTCTTCGGGCATTTCAGCTACAGGGCCATAATTTGGCGACGGAAAAACAAAGGGAAACCAAGAAAACAACACTATTGGTCCAAAAAGTAAACACCGTTCTGTTAGCCTTAATGGACCAAGTGAATAACTGTTTTTCAGCCAAGGTCCGCGTCTCAGCCCATTACGTGGATGTGATAGACTCAGTCCAAGAAGTTTGCTTGTTTCAAAGCCTGTATCTCTACAGTAAATGGCCCGGGGACTTTCCTGGGCCTGGCCCCACATAGGTGTTGACCTTGACCCGCTCACTTCGTCCGCGGTGCAATAATTCGATGGAATTCAAAACATAAATTAAACCTGGGCATACTTCTTAAGAATTCACGATGTGGGAGGAGTTAATTTCTACTCTTTAGCTATTGAGCTAGCTAGGTAAGGGATTCGAAATCCCTTGCCTGCATTTCTCATTCAGAATTTTTTGAAATTTTTTCGCAAGTAATTTAGTTCCCCCAAGTTTTTAATAGATTAATTGCATCCCCACACTAGGCAAAAGCTTAAGGTAGAGAAGTAAAAGAGCAGGGAAAACCGATCTTCTCAGTAAATTATTCTAGCAGAAATTCAAAGATTGAAGAATCCAAGGTCCAACTAGATTTAACTTTCCACAAAATGCCAAGACATTGTGGATGTTGCAACTGTGCTAAGGAGGAGCAAAGTTTAGGTACTTCCCGAATGGATTATTATCACTTTACCTCCTTAAAACTATATCACTATTATCAATTTATCTCCTAATATTATTTTTTAGTCACTTCACTCCTATAGGTAATTCAATTCAACATGTTAACAAATTCTGAACAAAAAATACCTTTTTATTTTATAGTATTATTACATTATTATTATCACTTTAGCTCTTTGAATTATATTGATACAGTCACTTTAATATTGTATATTTTATTGAATTAAGATTTTTTTGGATTTGCAGAATTTTTGTGAAGAGTACACATGCTTTGGCATAATTAGCACATGCATTTGGAAGTCGAACCAGTACGAGTTGCATCAAGAATTAACACAAGTAATTTGTTTAATTAATTTTTTTTATAAGTAAGAGGTATTGAATTCATGGTATTTTATAATTTCTCTCACTTTACCATCCAACTCAATATTCCCCTCAAATTAAACTTATTAGATAAATCATATATATATATATATATATAATAAAGTCGTATTCTCATCCTTATCCTTTTATTTTGTCTCTTTCCTACGTGGCTGAACGACAGGCAAGTAGGTGCAACGCGCTTTATGAATTAATCCTCTAATATCCTATGCTATTCCATTCCTCTTTTTTCTCTTGCCTTTACAATTCTAGATAATCCTTCCATAATTATCTCTTCCATTCTTTCACCTTTTTTTTCCTTAATCCTAATCGTCAATCCTAAATTTCTTGAGGATTAGTATAAATAATTTTGAATTATGTTTTTAACTCTCTCTCATCTTCAACTCAAAAGTTCGAAATACCAATTCAAATATTAGATTATCTTTATCAGATTATCGCTATCGCAGATACTCTACATTTTTACTCATATATATGGTTCTAGATCTATTACTCATCACTTTATCAAGCAGTGAAAATGTTTACACTTTTCCACCAATTTTTTTGGAAAGTTTTTTTTTTTTTTTTACTTCAATGCAAGGACCGGATTTGGAACTTCGTTTTTATTC
Source organism: Coffea humblotiana (assembly GCA_023065735.1). Classification (NCBI taxonomy): domain Eukaryota; kingdom Viridiplantae; phylum Streptophyta; class Magnoliopsida; order Gentianales; family Rubiaceae; genus Coffea; species Coffea humblotiana. Next base: position 9,115,755 of record CM041211.1, read on the forward strand.
CATTCAATGCAAGGACCGCATTTGGACTTTGTTTATACTCGCTGTATGTGGTCTGTAATTTCTTACACCTTCTTCATAGTTAAATCATTGAATTTGAATTTTCTAAGTAAGTTTTCAAAAGTTACAGTTTGGTTTTTATTTCTGGCAAGGTTTTTGTAATTAATTTGTTATTTCAATTTATGGATTCACTCTTCAATTTAATTAGAACACATATTGCTTTTTGGTTAGTGATTTAAAAGTGGCCTTTTAAACTATGTGTTTTCACACGATTTTTTAATTGCCTTTGACAATTTATTAATTGTCTTCAACAATGTACTAATTTTTTTTTTATTTTCTAGGTTTCTAGGGTTAAAAAAATTTTGTGCAGTTTTTAATGTTTTTTTTAGACTTTGGTAGAAAGTTTCTAAAGAACAAGAAGGTGTTACTGATTACATAAATGGCAAGGTATCAAGTTCATTGTCATACAGCAGTTCACGTCATGCAATATACATCAGACTATTTAGACTTTTTATGTTTTTTACTTAAGAGCAAAATACATCTTATGTTTTCGTTTTGCTTCTATTAGCCATGAACAGATTTAGAAGGTTGCTGTGTTCCTATGACTTGATTGATTCTGAATTCTGATCTTTTATTAATATTTCATTCGACTTCTTTTCTTTTCATATTAACCTTTAAGCGATTTATATTAAGTACCAAAATTGATGTTTTGGTAACGGGTTGACCATTCTTTTGTTTACAGAAGATCAGCCAAAATTTGATCTTGCCTATTTTCAAATTTTTGAATGTTATCATATCGTCGAATGTTTTTTTTATTTGTATTTTTGAATTATTAATCACTAAATTAGATGTTTAAATTTACATTATAAGACTATTTTTGAATAACAATGTGCACATAGTAATGTATTTAAAAAAGGTTATAATAGATTATACAATAAGTTTGTATTTTATGCAAATATTTTTATGAATTACACTAAATAATTTATTATTTTTAAACAATTCCCATTCAACGAATGGGTACAAAACTAGTTGTTGATTAAACTTGCCATCAAGTTCAAGCAATAAAAGCGCAAAGCCACCCACTTCCACTTTTTTTTTCACGAGATTTGGGTCGGACAGTCAATTGGTTCTTCGTTCAATCAGTTGAACCGGTCCATCCGGTCCAATTGTCAAAACACACCACCTTCATTCATGTCCATGTCCTCTGGTTTCCCTCCATCAGGCAATGCAACATCAAACTTGCCCAAAAATCTTGCTAAAATGAAGTCATTAATGGCAATGCAAAATGTCATTAACGGCCACTAACTGCCAAATAGAATTGATGCAAAGCTAATCGTCGAAAATCAACATCAAATGTGCAGAACCTTGTCCTGTGGAATTCTTGCGGCCTTTCTCCTCAATAATGGATTTTGCCAACTGCCCAATAATTCTCAAATATTAATAACATGGTAAGGCTGCGACAAGTCATGGCCCCTTTCGTTGATGCTTCGAGCCATGTCTGACAGGAACCAATAATGGAGTAGGAACATGAGCCATGAAAACGTTAATTTTTTCCGTTATTCATTTATAACCAATATCAAAACTCGGCAGTACTGGATCCAAAGTGGGGCAACTTAATTATTATTATTATCATTAATCTTTTGTCTCATAGCTTTTCCATACTATTTTGCAAATGATTTCAATTGTACAATATAGAAATTCAATATTTTGGCCAAATCCCTAGTCATTAAGCAGGCATTTGTATGGAGTACAAGAGCAGAACAACGGCAAACCGAAGCACTCAACCTGTACATGGGTGGTTCTAAGCTTCCTATGTGTTGACCTACTTGATAAGTTATTTAGATCATTCCAATGGTTAATAAAATGGAGATTGGAGAATTTATATATATATATATATATATATATAGATACACACACACACATACACACACACACACACACATATATATAGTTCCTTCCAAATCTAACTATTCTTGTACATGACATCAAGTAAACATAAAACGGTGGAAATATCAATAACTCTGTGATCTCACAATGGAAAAATGTTAGTCTCTCACAATGGAACTTCCACTAGAAATAAGACCACAAAACTAAAAAAGAAAGCATACGAATACAAAGCCATTAACAAAGATATGGAGTGGCAATAGCATGTAGAGGATGTTTTCTGTGAACTGTGATACCAGATGCTTCAGTCATGTCCAGATCCTCTGGCTTCATTCCATCAGGCAATGCAAAATTAAATTTGTTGACCAATTTTGCCAATGCAAGTTCATTTACGGATATGGCAAAGTTGATACCCGGGCAAACCCTTCGTCCGGAACCAAAAGGAATTAACTCAAAGTTAAAACCTCGAAAATCTATTTTGGAATTCAAAAACCTCTCAGGTTGAAATTCCTCAGGGTTCTCCCACAACATGGGGTCTCTTGCAATTGCACTAGCATTCACCAACACTAGTGTGCCTGCTGGTATATCACACCCCATTATTTTGATGTCTCGAGTTGATTCTCGAGGAACCAGTAATGGAGCAGGAACATGAAATCGTAGAGTTTCTTTAATCACTGCTTTTAAGTATCTCATCTTCTCCAAATCATCTTGAGTTATCTCTGGTTTTCCCTGGGTCACTTCTCTTACCTCAGCCTGCAATTTCTGCAAGGTTATAGGTTTCTTTAGAAGTTCTGACATTGCCCATTCCATAACTGACTGTGTTGTGTCAGTTCCATCGCCAAACATGTTCTGCATGACGGAATGAAAGAAAGTGTTGCTTTAGAACATGCATAGATGCTTTTTTTTTTTTTATCTAAATTTCCACTTTCAAAAAAAATTGGCACGTTTGCACCCAAGTAATAAATTTGTATCATACCTTTCTAAAGAAAAAAAAATGAAGACAAATTAACAATATTCATACTATCGCAATAAGCGTTTAATTACCACATACAAGACGAAACATTATGTTGCTTTTCCCTCTAAAATGTTGACTATTATTGCTCTTTTTTCATCCAAAATCTGCAGTTCTGGTATGCAATCCAATTTTAGAAACTCAATCGTGAAGTGCAAAAGCTGAAGATTTACGTAGTAGAGTTGAACTTGTCAAAAGATTAATAGGGTTAGGTACATGTAAATTTAAAGTTACCATGTTATACATTTATTTCAATCTGTAGTTTGATGCATGTCAAGTTTTTTGCATCACTGGACAGATAACAAATCCTTAAACCTTATCGTTTTGGAAACATTAAATGGTCTTAAGTTTAAGTGCATAAAGTTCGGTTAACCCAAGCAACCATTGAGGTGTTTTTTTTCTGAAAATTTTTTACAAGAGAAGGTATTCAAATGCAAGGGATGAATTTTTCTTTTAATCTGATAACAAGGGAAGGTATTCAAATATAAGGGACGAAAATGACTGTGATTACATACATTCATAGTAATTTTGATATAAATTAAAAATACTAAAGAGTGTATATATTCAGAGTTGTGTGGTAATTTTAGAAATTTTATAGTGAGTCAACCCTTATTGTATGTTTATTTACTATCATTACCTCTTGTTTGGTATGCAGTAATGTCCAAAATAAAAAGGTCTTCTACCCAAAATGGCAGGGATAAATATTTATCATTATTCATTCTTCAATATTTAGTGTGATCAATATTTAGATGTCAGAATAGAATACAATTAATACATATTTGACTTAATTATCCTAGGTATTTTTATGACTTTTATTTTTTGTTCTAGTATGTTAATCTTTTGTTTTCATGGAATTTGCACATTTTTTGCTTTCAGAATCTTTTGTTTACATGGAATTTTTACTATGTAATCTTTTGTTTTCATTTTTTATATGAAATGCAAAAAAAAATTCCATAACTATTGGATAGAATCAGGTCAAACCTGATGAACCCGAAAAGAAAACAGATCGAATTCAGGTCACCCACGGATTGACCTATTAACCTGTTTATGAATTAAAAATAATTTAATAAATATAAAAATATTTTATCTAACTAAACTAAGTTATTCTTTTTTTTTTCCAAAGGCATTAACCACTTAATCCTAAATAAATTTGTTAAACTTGTGTGAAGTTGGAATCATTATATTTGGACAAATGATATATTACATTATTTTTTAATTTTATAGTGTTTTAATTTATTTTAGATCTGGTTTGGGATAAAAACACTTTTACGGTATTTTAATTTATTTCAGATCTGGTTTGAAATTGTTTTATTGAGATTTTTGTTACTTCATTATGCAAAATAATCTTGTGTGAAATTAGTTCTGTTAAAAACTACAGTGGTAAATTAGTAAATTGAAATTATGTTTCGGGTCATTCAGGTGATCCGCCAACCTGAAAATTTCGAATTCAGGTCAAATATTCTAACTCGTTGTGAGTTGACGATCATGTTCAAGTCAGCGGATTGTCTATTGTACATGGGTCTCAACTTGACCCGTCAATCCATATCTAACCCGATTGCCATTCACAAGATTTTATGTTAAAGCAAGAAAAAAAATAAAAAATGAGTCAAACTCAAACATAAACCGATCAAACCGGACAAACCTGGTAAAACTCCAACTGTTGAACAGGCTAGCCACTAGAAATTTTTTCCCTTTATATAATTGGTATTATTCAAATTTTCTAATTATATCTAAAATGAGAAAACATTTAATTGAATTAGTGGTTGAACCATGAAGGCATGAACAAAAAGCTCATCCGGTTCATTCAACCATCCGAGTTTAATAATATTGAATTCAGTAAACCTTACAAACCAAATAGATTTTGATCTTGCACATCGGAGTAAAGGAGGAGGATGTCATTTAATAAGTTGTCATGTCCAAGTCAACTAAACTAAAAACATTTGTATGACAGTACCAAACAAAATCTAAACCTTCCAGCCCAGTGCAAGTCACTACCCTCAGAACTAGTACTAGATGATTTATTACTAATAAACATAATTCTTTTCAGAGTTGAAACTAATTATAAATTCTCATAGCGCGATGCAATTAAAGAGATGGAGAGAGATCTAATTTACCAGGATGATGGCTTTCATATCATCACGGCCAAAAGCGAAGCCGATAGTTCTTTCCTTATTAACCTCGATCAGAATGTCCACAAAGTCTAGGCATCTTGCCTCAACGGAATGGTCATTTTCAGCCTCACCTTTCCTTTTATTTATGTGCTCTTCTATCACACCCTCAAGAAATTCATCAATCAGCTTAACAAATTTCTCCACTTTCAAGTCCAAACCATTGAAACGATTAACCCATGAAAGCCAAGGAATGTAGTCTCCTACATCAAAAACACCCATTAACTCAACAAAAACCCTCAAATTTTCCATAATTTTCCTCCCTTTTTCTTCCTCACTATACTTCCTCCCCAGGGCAACCCTACAAATTATATCATTTGTGAGAGTTACAAATATTTCAGTTAAGTTTACAGGTGAAGAAGAACACATCTGGCTGATCTTTTCGATCATGAGTGAAGTCTCTTCTTCTCTAACATGCTGATATGACTGAACCCTTTTGTTACTCAAAAGATGCAGCACACAAATGCTTTTGGCTTGTCTCCAATAGTCACCATACGGTGTAAATACTACGTCCTTACTTCCGTAGAATAGTCTATCTTTAACGCTCGATTTAGGCCTGTTTGAAAAAACCAGATCATGGGTTTTCATGATCTGGCTAGCTGCATCAGCGGAAGAGGCTACCAGCACTGGCTTGCTTCCAAAATGAAGCAGCATGAGTGGGCCATATTTTCTTGACAATGATTGGAGGGATCTGTGCGGAAGCAAGCCAAGCTGGTGAATATTTCCAATTATTGGGAGCTTTGGTGGAGATGGTGGTAGCATTTTTTGGGGTGGTTTAGAAGCAGCATAGAACCATTTCAAAAGGGCTAGAAGGAATACAACTGAGGAAACTGAGAAAAATAAAAGATCAAAAGAGAACGCCATGGTGAATATGATCTTATGTTTGCCTATTAATGGGCTACTCTTCTTATATAAGATTACAGACTGCTTTTAGAATTGAAATCCCAATAATACACCTGACAACATTAGGACCAGAAATGTATATTTAATTATTTAGTACGAGAGATGATTTAAGCTTGCGCGTGTTACGTGTGGAAGGGATAGATTAGATAATGTAAACAAAGGGAGTGTGAGTAAGATATTTTAAATTTAAAATCTTTCACATATCCTTATAAAAAATAAAAAAAAGAGCCCACACGTTACATAGGACAAAATTAATTGATTGGTCTCTGATTTATCTTTTGGAGCTATGGTATTTTTGTCTGATTTATATTATTGGCCTTTGATTTATCTCTTTGTTGGGTGTGGCCAGCCTATTTGTTGGCCAAACCACAAAAATAAACACGTAGGCTTTCATTCTTAAAAGGAAGAAAAAAGCTTCAGCCACAAGACTGAAAAACCGAGAAAAATATGAGCAGCCGCAAGAAGACTTTTCTTCTTGTGAGAAGATTTCCAGCCGCATAATTCAAGAGAGAAGCGAAGAGAGAGAAAGGGTGAGAGCTAGAGAGAGAAAGTTCTTTGCAACTTTAAAATCTTAATTGGAAGGTGATTTGAAATTCGATTGAGATGAAATTTTATTCCTGCGATTCTCTCGTCAAACTCTACTCATTTACTGATTCAGATTTTGAATTTCCTACTCGTTTGGGAACACCCTTTCAAATCCATTCTTTTGACAGTTGTAGTTTTTTGTGGTGATTTTGTAGCAATTACGCTTGGTTGATATTGATGATATTATTGTAATTCGAATATTTCGAGTAGACCTGTGTATTTCCATTATTGTGATAATAGAGATTTTTCACTGGATTAGATCTCGTGATTTTTCCCAATTTAGATTTTTCACGTAAAAATCTTGGTGTTCTGTGCCTTTTATTTTTCCTACATTTTATTATCACTGTTGGCATTATTATTTGGTGATTTGGTTTATTCCTATTTTAACTAGTATTTGGGGAAAGAGAAATTTGTCCTGAACTAACTCTGATATTGGGTGCGTGTATCGGTACCCCTTTTCCGTCACTCTTGGACCTATGGCATTGGAATCATGGAGAAAACTCCTTCGTGAATAAATAACCATTCACATTTTGCAAAATTTGATTCCAAGAAATAGGAAAAAGACGTTTAGCATAGCATATCTTTTTCTCCTTGGATGAAGAAAGCCGGAACATCGAATATTCCCTTTCGGCCATAGTCCACAGCCGGCAGTTGGTTCTCCTTGTTGCCACGCACGTCTTATCAAATTATGTAACAAAATTTCAACGGTTAGGTACAAAACTAGGTGACTCCGTCTAGGCTGCCACAATCAATTATGGCTATCATTTTGTGTATTTGAAGAAAATTTGACATGCAATTTTCATATTTTCAAGTTTGAACTAATGTTTGCCAATCCTAAGACTTATAAGTCTTGAAAAGTTGGGAGGTCAAGGTTCAAACTTTACCTCCTGCCAAACTTGCCACTTAATTGTAGATGTCATTTTCTGGTGGCTTTCTTCGATAGGGTTTCCCGTCGACTCCCGCTTCCCTTAGATTAAATTAGAATAGGTTATACGACTGTTATCGTTGTGACAAAAAAAAAAGTTTGAACTAATGTTTAATAGTATAAATGCACCATATGCTTGTGACTTGTAAGTTTGAATTTTCTTTTGGAATTTTGAGGAACTAATATTTGGAAATTTTATCAATTAACTTTTTCTACCAAGGCACGGTATTCTTCAACTCTAAAAATATTCGAATATAAAGTATTACCTCGTTTGACAAAAAAAAAAAGAGTATAAAGTATTACCTCATGAGATTAAGCTGTAATTGGTTTATGTTCATAATACTGGCTTCTGTAGGTGAGTGTGATGGGACCATCACAGATCTAACCACGTGATTTGAAGATTATGAGTTTTATCTATAGTAAATTTGACAATTGTTACGCCTTTCAAAAACTAATGATTAGTCTAACTCATTGGATAATCTAAAGATTTTGCTTTACTTGGTTTTATTTGTTATACAATAAAATTTCTGCTCCAAAACGCTATATATAGCATTTGAAGCTATGCTAAGATGGAATAGCCCCATGGCACTCTCTCTGCACTCGTAATATCATAGAGTAATCAAATCATCAAACCATTCATAGTTTGCATAATAGCCCCCAAGAAACAGGAAAAAAAAAAGGTTTTGCTGATAAAAGTAGTTCCTTGACGCAATTATGCACTGCAACATCTTATCAAATGAAAGAAGTACAGTTTTCCAAAATCAATCATAGGGAATTTGAACTGTTATTCCTTCAAAACGAGGGATTTAATTACAATTTTCCGTTGTTACAAATTTTCAACTGTTACATACAGAAAGCATCCTCCTCTCTGATGTTCCCAAATTGATGCAAATTCTACATCCAACTCAGAGTTATCCTGCAGCTGAATTGTTGGATAGCCATAATAAGAGATAACTCAGTATACAAACCTTTTTTAATTATTGATCAGTAGCTTAAATACAGTTTGCCAACACTAGATATATGCTGTCTGGTTATTTGGAGAATAGATCAGTATAAGGTCCACATTTATACTTGAAAAGATAGGTAAAGAAAGCCTCTAACTTGTATACCAGTTTTGCCAATGCAAGCTTGTTGACAGCCACAACAAAGGTAGTACCAGGGCAACCCCTGCGTCCAGCACCAAATGGAATTAACTCAGAGTTAAAACCTCTCTAGCTGAAATTCTGCAGGCTGATTCAAGCAATGGATCTCGTGAAATTGCCGAAGCATTTACCATTACTGCTGCACCTGCTGGTATATCATACCCCATTATCCCAAAGTGTTTAGTTGATTCTCGACGAACGAAATAATGAGATTGAAGTATGAAGTTGTAAAGTCTCCTTGATCACTGCTTTCAAGTACTCCATTTTGTCTAAATCATCTTCACTGATTTCTGATTTTCCTTCAGTTATTTGTCTTACCTCAGTTTGCAATTTCTCCAGGATTTTGGGGTGCCTCAGAAGTTCAGTCATTGGCCACTCCATATTGCATCAGTCCTGCACCAAACACGTCCTAATCATGGGATTTGAAAAAGAAAAAGGAAATGCTGTTTTATTGAAAAAAATGACATTCAAAGTTGAAGAAAATGACATTCAAACACATCTTTTCTATTTCAAAGTTGACGTGGATTTATATGATTGTTTCTCTGAATGTTAACGTTGAATTGTATACCATAACAAAACAAAACTAATAGGGTAGCATAATAATTTGTTCTCTTTTTTTGATACTCTGTGATTGATTTTATCTCCTACCCTGCAATTAAAAAAATCTAAAAAGTGTGTTAGATCACCTCTTTAGTTTAGATGAGCTTGTCTTCCATCTAACTCCTTATACAATCCATTTAGATTCCCCTTCTCTCCTAGAATACGGTAGTATAAATGTAGCTAATTGACAAAAAAAAATATTCTAATTACGCAAAACAAAATGTTTAACTCCAGGTACAAGTAGAATATAATTTTAGTCTTCTACAAAATACTGTTTATTACTAAAGCTCTGTATGGATTAGATATTTTTAGACCTGATTTTCATAATTTTTACTATAACAGTATATATGAAAAAATTGTTACTATAGTTTTTTATTGGAGTGTTTTTAGAATTTTAAATATTATTGTTGGGATATTTTTAAAAATAAAAATCCCCCCTACCTCCAGCCCTGCCCTCCTCCTCTCTTCTCTCTCACTCTTTCTCCCTTTCCTTCCTCCCCTCTCCCTTAACTTCTTCAAAATTAGGAAATGGAAGAAAGCCCAATTTTATTTTTCTTTTTTTAAGTGCTATAATTGGCTATTTGCCTAATCTTGAAGAAGCATAGGAAGAGTAAGACCAAGATAAGGAGAAGAGACAATGAAAAATCCAAAATGAACAAATTAGCAATGAAAATGCAAAGGTCCTTGATTAGCCTCTTGAGGTTATGGTTGTGTTTAAATAACAAATCCATGCGTGTGGCTTGTTCAAACACATATTAATGTACAACAGTAATTTTTTTTTTTTGAGGAGAAACAAAAGAGTAAGTTGTCTTTGTCAATAATAAATCTTGAAGATTACCATCGGAATTGAACCCAATTAAAGTTTTACTTACACATATATACTCCTTGTTCAAATTATGTTTGGTTCAATAATGGAATTACTTCATACACGTGAACACAGTAGTATACATATGTAGTCATCGATTAACAATGGAGAATTACTTAAAGGTTAGTATATGTGATGGTGGATAATAAGAATTGAACACTACAATAGAGAAGGAAAATAAACTGAACAAAGGAGAAAAGAAAAAATAAATAAAGGATAAGAAATTACAATTAATATATGTCTATAATAGTTGTGAACTATCATCCGAAAGAATATACAACTCCACAACTGAGGATAATGCTAATTGGTGTATACAATCAATGCTTCATGCCTCATCAATAAAACCAGTTACAGGGGGGAGCTTGGAGCAAAGAGCTGATGACAGAAATTTATTGTGGTACGTAAGATAAGGATAAATTAAAATACCAAACATCAATATTAGATATCCACTGGATGGATCTTTACTGAATAAATCAGTATAAGGTCCACATTTATATACTGGAAAGGATACGTAAAGATGGTGTCTAACCAGAATGTGGAATAGCTACTGCAAATAGAGGAATTTTTCTATGGATAGTGATACCAGTGGATTCAGACATGTCCAAATCCTTTGGTTCAACTCCATCAGGGAATGCAAAATCAAACTCGTGTACCAATTTTGCTAATGCAAGCTCGTTAACAGCCACAGCAAAGGTAGTACCCGGGCAACCCCTTCTTCCAGCTCCAAATGGAATTAACTCAAAGTTAAAACCTCGAAAATCGATTGTACTGTTCAAGAACCTCTCTGGCTGAAATTCTTCAGGCTGATTCCAAAGCAATGGATCTCGTGCAATCGCCCAAGCATTCACCATTACTCGCGTCCCAGCCGGTATATCATACCCCATAAGTTTAACGTGTTGTGTTGATTCTCGAGGAACGAGTAGTGGGACTGGCGTATGAAGTCGTAAAGTCTCCTTGATCACTGCTTTTAAGTAGTTCATTTTGTCCAGATCATCCTCAGTGATTTCTGGTTTTCCTTGAGCTACTTGTCTCACCTCAGTCTGCAATTTCTCCAAGATTTCTGGGTGCCTCAAAAGTTCGGTCATTGCCTACTCCATAACTGTGTATGTCGTATCAGTCCCAGCAGCGAACATGTCCTAATCAGAGAAAGTGAAGAAGAAAAACAGATGTTGTTTAATTGAAAAAGAAAATGTCATTGAAAGTTGAGAAACTAATATGAGGAAAACATTTGTAAGAAGTTTAGCTCATCAATGGTAAACAATGTTTACTAAACATCATTAAATGCAGATAAAACAGTTTGGTTTGGCATTGTATCAATTGACGTGTTAAAGCTGAAGTATGTAATATTCCACAAGCCTGCTAATACACAAATAAGTGGTTCATAGTACATACTGCATACTGAAACATTTCATTTAAGCATGGTAAGATTTTTTGAATCCTACAAAATGTATTCAAACTTGATCACTATTTATCACTTGTCATCTAAGTCATTTACTCAAATTGCTCTGCTTGAGCTTTGTATAGTTAACTGTATGCTGATCAAGTAAGTTTGGTAAGTGGTTGGACTCTCACAAGTATTTTGAATTTTAGTTGTATACACAGTTCAAAAAAACTAGTATAATTTTGTTAATCTCAAAAAAACTAGTATAATTATATTCTACCTTCGAACATGCTAAAAACTTTGATTGTTGAAATTTCTATAGGAAAAGCTCTACTTGTTCATTGTCGTTAATACATATGATCCTTTATCCAAAAGTACTTATCCATGGGATGAATTGCTATGAAAAACCGTCTAACATGCAAGCCGATAGAGAGGAAAGTAATTCATTGAAAATTCTTTAGCAGACCCCATGTGCCTGACTACAAATTTGCACTTATTTTCGAAAGTGTGTTTAACCACATATCATTGTTATTGTACTGGCTTTTAACATGTATGTGTGAGATAGAAAATTATTGGAGAACGCATTTTCAAGATTAAATTTGTGAAAACCAACCCCATACAAACTAACCTTTATTGATTTAAAAAACTAGGGGCAAATTGCACTTTAAGCCCCTGTGATTTAGTACTTTTTTAGGTAACCCCCTATGATTTCAAAAATTATACATAAACCACTCATGGTTTGAATTAAAGTGTCAAAGTGATGAAATTTGTAATCCATAAAGGAGTCAACTAAAATGCCAAAAATACCTATTTATTAACCATAGGGGGTTATGTATATAGTTTGAAAATCATAAGGAGGTTATATGGTAAAGCACTAAATCATAAGGAGGTTATCTGATAAAATATAAAATCATACGAGATTAGAGTATCATGCATTTTATGTTTATATATTTTGGTCTTTTTAATCATTTTAGTTTTTAAATAAGGGTAATTTTGCCATTTTTATAGGTTCTGTTATGAATGATAATTTCCGTCACTTTGATATTTTAATTCAAACTATGAGAGGGTTATATATAATTTTTAAAACTATATGGAGTTATGTAAAAAAATAGCTATACCACCGGGGGGTAAAGTGTGTTTTGCCCAAAAACTAGTTTGACTAATGGGTGCTCATTAAGAGCGGGTTCAAGATTAGTTCTTTTTAAACAGTTGGGATCCTCTATGCCACTACTCGGTGCCAAATCCAGTGCTAATCCCACTTATCACGTGATGGTAGAAGAAATTTAAATAAACAACACATGATAAATTAAATAAATAGAACATTTGGCATAAATATAGAAGTGGCACTGAATTGCCACTGAAAAAGTGGCATAGAGGATCTCGTGTCCTTTTTAAAAGTGTAGTTAATTTGAAAAAGTGTCTAAATGTAATGATGCGCAATAATTGTGATTGTGTAAATTCACATGATAAATTATTGAGAAAATGACATGTTTCATCCCTCACATTTCGTAAAAATATTCTTTTCGTCCTTCACATTTAAAACGAAGCAAATTGGTCCTTCACATTTAAAAATCCAAACTTTTACATCCTAGAAATAAACTCTCAGTTGTGAATCAAACCATCTAACAATCCGATTACAAATTTTGGAGATAAAATTGATAGATCACTTGCAAAAACATATTTCCAACAAATAAATTAAAACAATTAAAAAATCTTAATTAAAACCCATTTGCTTCTTCAAAAGAACGAAATAGTGCTAAAGCTCTCGAGCACTGAACCCTTAGACATATTCCTCAGTTTTGTTGCAATAAAACTGAAAAGGATTTTAGATTGTGGTTGTGAATAATTTGGACGAGAAGCCCTTAAGTGTGGGCTCACTCTTGACCCGTCAAAAGTTTTGTTCCATGTGTCTTTCGGAAGATGGCCAAGGTTATATTATTCACTTGCTTTCATCCAATTCCACACACCTAGTATCATTTATGACCTTGAAATTAGCAGCAAAAATAACAAAAAAAAAAGGGGAAAGGTTTATTTCCCTCTCGAATATTAATAATATCAAGGTCACTGTAAAGCTTAACTAATACGATTAAAATTAATGACAATTATTTGTTCATTAAGCAATATTGCTTAGTGCCTTAGTTGTCTTTTGATTTTCTTATTAAGTAATAAGAACGCAAACCAACCTGCTAGTGAAACATGAATTCACGAGCAACTTGATATTAAAGTCATAGACCATAAAAATAGTGAGTGTAGGCAACATTAATATCATCACCCAACCACATAACTACCATCTCAATGTTACATATTTCAGGGAGAATTTCCAAGAGCTACATGCAGGCTAAATATAACAGGCAAGACAATTTACATAAGTTCTCAACTTGATCTTGTAAACCTTGCCCTAGGACATGCTAAACTTCTCTGTGCCAGGAGAGAAACTAAGGAGAATATGGAGTGGCAACAAGAAGTATAGGAAGTTTTCTATGCACATCGATGCCACCAGCTTCAGTCATGTCCATGTCCTCTGGTTTTCCGCCATCAGGCAAGGCAAAGTCAAATTTGTGCAGTAATTTTGCTAATGCAAGTTCATTGATAGCCATGGGCCCATGGCAAAGGTCTTACCGGGGCATCCCCTTCAGCCGGCACCAAATGGGATCAACTCAAACCTCGAAAATCTATACCAACTTTCAGAAATCTCTCTGGCTGAAATTCCTCGGGCTTCTCCCAAAGCAAAGGGTCTCTTCCAATTGCCGCCCATGCGTTGACGATTACTCGTGTTCGAATCGGTATATCATACCCCATTACTTTGATGTCTCGAGGAACTAGAAATGGAACTGGGAAATGAAGCCGCAGAGTTTCCTTAATTACTAGCTTTAAACACTGCATTTTGTCAAAATCATCCTCAGTTATCTCTGATTTTCCTTGGCCTACAGCTCTGACCTCATTTTGCAATTTCTCCATGACCTTGGGGTCTCTTAGAAGCTCTACCATCACCACATTCCATGACTGTATGAGTGGTATCCGTTCCAGCTGCAAACATGTCCTAATCATGCAAAGTAGAAGCCAATTGTGAATAAGTTGGTGTAAAGCGCAGTTTTATATATTATATGCCTTAAAGAGTGGTGACTCTTACCATGATCACGTGGGATCCTTAATCCAATGTTAGATTTATATGTGAATAATTATATATTATAAATTATCAAATAAGGTTAAATTCAATTAAAATAATCAATTATGATTTGGGTTTTAATATATCTAATAGGATGTAAGCCTTTAATGTGTAGAAATTTAAGGGTAATTTCTATTTCTATAATGGGTTGAAATAGGAATCTAAAAAATAACAAAAAGTTATCTATAAATAGGGTTATGATCTTTGGGTCACACGTATTCTTATTTGTTGTATTTTTAGTACCACAAAATAGCTCTTTTCTGATATCCCATCGTTAGGAAAGATATCAAAAAGAAATTAAAGAGCTCTCTCAAGGGATTAGAAAATACTTGTTGACCTAGAAGACCATTTCAAAATCTCTAAGGATTCAAGTGGCAGTTAGTCAACATGAATCCAGGTACACTTTTGCAATTTTACTGTTAATTTATTTCTTAAAATTTATCATAAATATTTTGGACTTAATAAGTGATGGTTTTCATCAAAATTTAATGACAGGTGTCGAGCCTGTGCAATAATAATTACTTGCTCGAAGAAAATATAATTTTTGTGTATAGTGGTGAGCAGAGTCAAATTCACAGAGACTGGGGGAGAATTTGTTTCTTCTAGAGTACGGAGAGTGGGAGATTTTTATAAAATCAAGAATAATTAAACAACTCAAACAGAGATAAAAATCAATAAACAACCAATTAATAAAAATAATTCACGAAAGTAAACAGGAATTAAATCGATGGTAGACAATCTCTAGTCAAAAATACAACCTCGCAGACACAGTCCATTTATCCGATCATTGATGCAAAGATAGTTTGTTCAATTCATTAACAGGTTAGTTATAGTTAGAGGTGTCAAAATGGGTGACTTGGGCGGGTTTGGGTTGGGTAAAATGGGTAATGGGTATAAGTGAGTCAACCCATTTATACCCATTTAATTATATGGGTATAAATGGGTAAGTCAAAAAACGAATTGGGTAACTCAATTACCCATTTATAACCCATTTATTTTAATTTTTAGTAAACTCAT